>CM077172.1:24446577-25046577 GCA_039654105.1 Coreius guichenoti | reverse complement strand
ATCCAGACCCCTTCAGCAACTCTCCACTGTTCAGGAATCCTGCCCCTCCTCCAGATGACACGCAGGATCTTCCACAGGGGCAGCAGGAGTTTAGGACAGTTCTTGTACACTTTGTACGAAGTGCCGCTTGGTCCTGGAGCAGAGCTTGCTCGCGCTTTCCCGACAACCTCTCGAACCTCCTTCAGCTGCAGCTCTGCCATGTTGAACTGCACACTTGGCCCTGTAGGATCTATCAGGGTGCTGCACTCTCCCAACTCCTGTTCTCTCGCTGGGTCGCTGTATGTTTCCTTCAGGTGGTGATCGATCTCCTCCTTAGAGCAGACCAGCTGGCCGCTACGCTTCTGTCCTAGCAGCTCCTTAGTAAACTTAAAGGGGTTGGCAATGAATGCAGCTCGCTTTCGGGCTCTTTCGCGGCGGCGCCTCCAGTGCCACTCTGCCCGGCGGAGGATCCTGATCTTTTTTCGTAGGATGCACATCAGCTGTGCCAGGCCAGTGTGCTCCTCCTCTCCTGCCTGCTTGTATTGTTGCTTCAGGGTCTTCATCTCCTGCCTGATGTTGTGGATTCTCTCCTCACGTTGGTTCTTTGAGTGAGATCCTTTGGAGCCTCCTTCCTTCACCTCTTCACCGAACCGTTCGGATGCGATGCTGACGATGATTGTTGTCATGGCTTGCAGTTTCCTGTCAACATCTCCCCTCATCGTGGCCTCCAGAATCTGGTCGACATCGATGTCAAACTGGTTCCACAGTGAGGTCATGTTCGCTGCTGGCCACTTGATCCGCCTCCTCTCAGACTTGATGCTGGAGGGAGTCATTTGCAACACTTGGACGTTCCGGGCACTGTGGCGTGACTCTGGGCCTGGCTCCTCCTGCGTCTCACCAGGTTGAACACCTGTGCGTTGTGTTAGTCCTGTCCCCACCAGACACTTCATCTTCCCTTGGTGGATCTTTAGGCTTCGCTCATTCTTACAGATCTTGCCACATGTACACTGCTTGCTCATATTCGTTTGTCCATTGCCTTGGTCTAGTGCCGTTGAGTCCGTCCGGTTGGGGTGCTCATCCTCCCCCCCTCGCTGGGGGTATTTTTTCCTTAGGTTCATCGTAGCTTTTTTGGGAGTCCCCCCTTACAGAAGACACAGATTGGGTTGCCTGCCCGTTCTGCCCCGGTTACCGTCTCTCCGAGCAGTAGCTGACTCTCCAGTAGTCACCACGCTTTTCGTGGTTGTCAACCAGTCTTTCCTGGTCGTCACTGATTGAATCAGATTACAGCTGTGCAAATACATCTACTGATGCTACTGGACACATCTTCAGTGATGTTTGTGAACACAAATATTTAAAAAAAAATCTGTAGCTTTTGAATTTAATTGATGTAATCAACATATACATTGTACATTTTCTTAGTAAAATAACCATGATGCACAAACATTTTTGTAGTTCAAAGACGCTGAATGATGAGATGTCTTCAAGTAGGAGGATGGCCATAGTTAACATGCATGTCCTCAATCTCTGTGCCTGTGTCAGTGAAAATGTGAATAATAATTCTGAGGGGGTTTGCATGCTAATCTAATTTTAGATGGTTATGACCTTGATGTTCTAGTTCATTTAGGTGTTTAATCAGGCTTGACTTTTTGTGCGCATGAGCGTGTCCAACTGCAGAAAATGTTTCACTTGAGGCCGATTATGTAACAAAAGGATAACATTGTTTCACGTGATGTATGACACAAGCCTTTGATGCACAATTGCTCTCTGTTTGTCTATTTCTATATGTGTGTATTTTAGGCTTGTTAAAGAACAGTGGGATAACAGCAACTCCCCTGCCAAATCAAGAGAAGGTCTATCTCCTGACCACCGCTAAGGCTCCGTATTGTGGTATGTATGACTTTGTGCATTTTGTCATTTATTAAAAGTCCACTCTCACAGATACTGCATGTATTAACATATTGATTTATGCCTTAATTAGACTTAAACAGTCTTTCATATTAACTCATCTTGTTGTCTACTTTTTAAACACCTGCACTAAAGTTTGCGGTCAGTAATTAATACTTTTATTACAGAATCCTGAAAATATCATGGTTTCCACGAAAATATGAAGTAGCAAACCTTTTTTCAACACTGATAATGTTAAGAAATGTTTCTTGAGCAGCAAATCTGCATATTAGAGTGATTTCTGAAGGATCATGTGACACTAAAGACTGGAGTAATGATGCTGAAAATTCAGCTTTGCCATCACAGGAATAAATTGCATTTTTAAATATATTCTAATGTATCTTTGATCAAATAAAACCAGCCTTGGTTAGCATTTCTTTCAAAAACATTATATATATTAAATCTTATACTGACCCCAAACTTTTGAATGGTAGAATATAGTCTCCCAAAAATATTTACTTCAGGGGAAAAAAGTAGTCTGGCTTAGTAAAAGCAATAGAAACTATACTTCCATAACAGTATATAAATGAAGTGTTATGTTAATGAAACATTACAAATACAGCCAAATAATATCACTCATGCCCATACTCTTTTTCAGCATATCACATCCTTGTGGATTTGAAGGTTTCCCCATTAGACAAGACTGCTGAGGTTCAGCTCACACTGATCTCTACAGGACACCCCGAAACAGAACTAAAACTCAAACTGTGTGTATTCATTTTGAGTTTTACCATTAAGTCATGATCAATGAGCCATAGCTTGTGTTCATAACTGTGTGTAAATATGTTTGTATATATTTTTCAGAAATACAGATGAAACTGGGTATAAAAAGGTGGCTGCACACCCGGAGCGACTGTGTAAAATTGACTCAGTGCAGCTGAAAAATACAGGAGCACGATTCTACAGACAAGGAGACATTCATTTTGAGTATATATGCATCTCTGAAGTCCCTCAAACCAGGTAAATGCAGCCTTAATGTTTGCCTTTAAACTTACTTTACTCTTTCTGCACACTCATTTCATGAATTAAACAATATTTTGATTTAGACATCAGTTGTACACGTCCCATGTAATACTATATATAATAATACTGTATTTGTGCTCTATGTGCAGAAGGTTGGATCCATTATGTGTGAAGAACATTAATATTGGACGGGGAGTACCATGGTCACATGACTTCGTACAAGTGTGCTAAATTAAAAAAACAACACAATACTACTTAAGAGAGCTTATACATTAACCAGCTTTTAACCGAATATCACACACTAAAAGTTTTTTAGCGTGTTTGAGTTGGGAGACATTAAAGCTTGGCGACAAAGACATAAATAGGATACAAGGAGACTGAAATGTTGTTAGATATATTTGTGTTTTCACAAAATGAATGTTTATGATTTCACAAATAATGTAAAATATGATTTCAGATACTTTTGTTTTTTTGTGCACTGTTCCAGAGAGTGTTATAGTGAAATATCAGTCGAGAGGAATTTAACGTACCTGAATTTCTCTGTTTAGTTTTGTTAGACAACGATCAACGACAAAAATATTGTGTAGCCTATTATGAAATTCAGTCATTCAACATACAGCAGATCTTTTATGTGTTAATGTGCTGAAAGTACTGGTTCATTTTCAGTGATTAAAACTTAATATTCAAGGTACAAAATTCAATATTTTGGCATTCTGATTAGTGTTTATAACTGCACACTGCATACTTGATATTACAAATTAGAATCTGTTCATTCACAATTAATAAGGCTAATCTCTGCTTTGAAATGGCATCTTAAGAGGAATATCAAGTCACGTTTTTTTAACCCAGCACTTAACAGTTGGCCCCATGAAAATACATTTTCATAACATGGTCAGTATACAGTCCAGTACATGTGAAGCATTTACTAACTTCCTATTATGATAAAGCACACACTTTTGTAATACATCTGATTATCTACCTACTATCAATAAACTCTGAGGTGTTAAAATGAAATAAAAATGTATTTGTGTTGAAAAGTCTAATTTGTTGCTTTTACCTTACAAATCCTGTCGCATGTACAGTATTCCAAACAGATTTAACAAACAAGCACATGCCATTTCAAATAAATATAAAACAGCCATGCTGAAATCACAGCAATGTGGAATCATATAACAGTATCTAAAAAAAATGTTTTGTGATTCTGTTTTGTCCTAAACAAAAGTACATTTGATGGATCTTTTACTGTTCTGTGCTAATGTTGTCTTCAATCATATGAAAGTAAATTTAATGGATGAATCGTTCAGATGTTACGGTCTTTACACTGCTGAAACCATTCCTACAGCTTTGGGGTGTCGGTAGGGGCCAGTGGGGCACATCCTCTTTGGAAACGAAGTGGAAAACTTCCTGAAGTATCATCCTCTGTTAGATTTATGGAAAAAGGTGACACATTAAAATTTCATTGAGAACACTGAAATAAATTCCATAACTCATTTCAACACAACATAATCACATCTAAAGACATGTTTTTATCTATCTGTGTAGTTCTCACACATGTTTTCGGTACGACAGGCTGTATTTCTGGACATGATCCATATATCTCATTCCTCTGGAAACTAGTGTGTGAAGGTCATGTCTCAAATGACAGCAGAACCCTCCTCCTCCCACACCTGTCCCACTATCCAATACCAATCTGCCCCTTGCTGTCAAAGCCAAGTATTTGGAGAGGGAGGAGTGCTGGATAAACAGACTTGGCATGTTTGGATCCCTGGATATCCCAAACCCCTTCCAGTCTTTCATCCAGCCTCTGGCACTGTATGTAGTAAAATAAAACCAGCCTCATTCTAAGCATAGAAACATCTAACACAAAATATTCTAAGAAGGAAACACTGAATATAACTCCACTACCATGTACTAAATAAAACTCATCTCTCACCCAAGGAAGCTTTTCCTCTGCCAGAAAGGACACACGTGTTAAATTTGGACATACCATAGACTTTCTTTGTGGTAAAACAATTCAAAGTTAAAAATACTGTAATTTATTAAAGAGTAACCCAAAGCCACTGCAAAATTAATGTAAAAAAGTAATTTAAATCATTAATTTATTAATAATAATAATAATAATAAGCCTACAATCAATTTCAAATTAATAGTATTATCAATATAATATATTATAATATAATAATAAATTATTAAAGTAAAAAAAAAAAATTGTTAATTTCAAAACATTTACATTTTAACCTTTAAAGACATTGGGGAAAATTTTTGTTCAAAATATTATTCTTGTAGAATATTAATTTTCAATATAATAATAACTATATATGAACTATTGGCCTTCCTTCCATTTGAATTCATCCAATGACACTAAAGCCATAAATCAAAAGGTAAAACACTTGGCATCTGTGAGTCGTCTTATTGGGCCTGGATTTATTTTCCAAAAGGACAATGACCTGAAACATTCTTCTAACTATTGCCGGAACTACCTGCGACGGAAGGAATCTGCTGGAACATTGAAAATGATGGACTGGCCCCCTCAAAGTCCGGACCTCAACCCCATCGAGCACATTTGGGGCGAGTTGGAAAAATTAACTGGACAGATCTATTGTACATTCAAAGGAAACCCTTTGACTTCAGTTGCAGAAGGCATGGGATAACATTAGTGTTGAAGTTCTCAGAGGAAATATATTGACACTATGCCAGAGAGATGTGCTGCTGTAATTGCTGCAAAAGGTGGACATACCAAATATTAAAGTTAAAAGTGGATAAAAACAGTATGACTCACTTCATTTGATATTTGATGGTCAGAGCAACCATCTGCATGTTTCATGAACATTATGAAATCATGTTTTGGAGGCAAAAAAAGGTCAATATTTTCAGATCTGTTGGGTGTTCTAATAATTTTGGCCACCACTGTATATATAACAGTTCATCATGCACATTCATCACTCTGCATTCTCTCAATCAGTCAGTGTTTGTGCCATTCAAATGTCCAGTTAGTGCAGTTGTGCCTTTTCATGCAAACCAGCCCAACCGTCTATACCGACCCACCCGTCAATCCTTACTTGTGTACTTACATTGTGATTTAAGAAGTGTCCCAGTGTGTTAAGCTTCAACACCCCAATCTTTACTTCAAATATTCCCTCTCACTCCCATAGTCCATTAGAGAGCCTGTCATATCAGCAAAGTCTTCCAGAACCAAGCTGGTTGAGTCCTCACCAGAGGGCATCTCTGTGTCTGAAGGCCAGAGCTGGTGTGGAGGTTTGGGCACAGGGGTCTTTGCCTGATTTCTTTCATCTGAGCGTTGAATAGACGGTGCTGGATCGGCCCTCACGACTGTAGGATCTCCTTGGCTACCTCTGGGCGGTGAGCTAGTGCTGCCACCCTCACTTCCCTGTGGCGAGGGGGCGAGGACGTGGTAGAGACTGGGCAGACGAATATCAAGGCGCACACCGCTCTTGGCAAACAGCTTGTCATTGAGAGAATACAGTTTGTCAGCAATGTCACTTCCGAGCATGACAGAGAATAGTCGGGCAATGTAACGATCCTTAGACAGCAGAAGGTAAAGCCGACGTCTGCGCCAAGAGATGTAACGGCAGTCCGTCTCTGCGGTTAGTGTCACCTGAGGTCAAAAGGGTCATGGGATGTTTAAGGGCATGCAATATTTCATGGTTGTATGAACACTGAATAATTTTGATCAATGACACAGACAAAAAGATGTTGTCATGATGTACTCAAGCACCTAAAACCAGTATGTTATTGTACCTGGAAGTTGCCCTCCTCTGTTGGTCTTAGAGACTCCCATTCTGGAGAGTCAAGAAATTGGTGAGGGAAGATATAATGGAGAAACTGACCTTCTAAGGACACTCTAATCCTGTAAAAGCAGAAACATGTATGTCAAGTTCTTAGAAGTGTCCTTTTTGTATTAATGTTGGTTTCATATGGTTTTGAAAAACATTTGCACCTTTAAGAAGCTTAAAGTCAGCATGAAATGAAAATTCACCTATTTTCTAAATGCATGTTATTGATCTTATTGTGAAGTATTCATGTGTATTTTTCATTTTTAAAAATATTTTGACTGCATAACTTTTAATCTGCATAACTGAATCTTCCGGTGAAATGACAGATTTCTCTCTGGTGACGTATGCCGAGCTTCTCCAATCATAGAGTGGTGCAGAGATGACATTTTTTGTAGGCCAAAACCCAGAAATAAGTTAGCATTTTACCACTTCCGGTTCCGTCCTGAAGTCAATGGGTTTTTTGAATGGGTTTTTGGTTAAATGCTTGAAATAAGGTCTGTGGTGAACACATTCTTAAGATACACTATATTGCCAAAAGTATTGGGACACCCCTCCAAATCATTGAATTCAGGTGTTCCAATTCCTTCCATGGCCAAAGGTGTATAAAATCAAGCACCTAGGCATGCAGACTGCTACAAACATTTGTGAAAGAATGGGTCGCTCTCAGGAGCTCAGTGAATTCAAGCGTGGTACCGTAATAGGTTGCCACCTGTGCAATAAGTCCATTCATGAAATTTCCTCACTACTAAATATTCCACGGTCAACTGTTAGTGGTATTATAACAAAGTGGAAGCAATTGGGTAGGCCACGTAAAATCACAGAGCGGGGTCAGCGCATGCTGAGGTGCACAGTGTGCAGAAGTCGGCAACTTTCTGCACAGTCAATAGCTACAGACCTCCAAACTTCATGTGGGCTTCAGATTAGCTCAAGAACAGTGTGTAGAGAGCTTCATGGAATGGGTTTCCATGGCCGAGCAGCTGCATCCAAGCCTTACATCACCAAGTGCAATGCAAAGCGTCAGTGCAGTGGTGTAAAGCACTCTAGAGCAGTGGAGACGTGTTCTCTGGAGTGACGAATCGCGCTTCTCTGTCTGGCAATCTGATGGACAAGTTTGGGTTTGGTGGTTGGCAGGAGAACGATACTTGCCTGACTGCATTGTGCCTAGTGTAAAGTTTGGTGGAGGGGGGATTATGGTGTGGGGTTGTTTTTCAGGGGTTGGGTTTGGCCCCTTAGTTCCAGTGAAAGGAACTCTTAATGCTTCAGCATACCAAGACATTTTGGACAATTTTATGCTCCCAACTTTGTGGAAACAGTTTGGGGATGGCCCCTTCCTGTTCCAACAGTGCCTGACCTCACAAATGCACTTCTAGAAGAATGGTCAAAAATTCCCATACACACTCCTAAACCTTGTGGAAAGTCTTCCCAGAAGAGTTGAAGCTGTGATAGCTGCAAAGGGTGGGCCAACTCCATATTAAACCCTATGGATTTAGAATGGGATGTCATTTAAAGTTCATGTGCATGTAAAGGCAGACGTCCCAAAACTTCTGGCAATATAGTGTATTTTCACATTGTATTCTACAACGTCTCGGTTACGTATGGTAACCCTCGTTCCCTGAAGGAGGGAACGGAGACGTATGTCAGAGATGATCCGATGAAATGGGATCACTTCTGGTGAGACAAATCCTCTTCGAGTGTAACTAAACGAGCCAATGAACATTGGCATGCGGTCTTTGCATCCTGCAACCCCGCCCGCACAGGCAGGCATAAATATGGAAGCGGGTGCCCGCATCAGATTGCTTTTCGCTGAGGAGCCGAGTTGGTGACCCGGTCGCAGCGAAGGTACAGCAAGTATGGCGACGGGACGTACGTCTCCGTTCCCTCCTTCAGGGAACGAGGGTTACCATACGTAACTGAGACGTTCCCTTTCAGTCGGTCACTCTCGACGTACGTCAGAGATGATCCAACGAAATGGGATCCCTAACAAAACGCCATGCTGCTGGCCTCTTCCAGCGCCCTGCATAAGCTTCCTAAAACCCCTGTACCTCTGGGGCAGAGATGCTTATGCAAGGAGAGTCATCACTGCCGTTACGCATGACCCACTCAGTGAATATTGGATAACGCTGGGAAAGCGTGCGCCTTTGGAGAAAGGGAACGCTGCGGAAGCCACATCCTTCCATGGGAAGGTGATGTGGAAGTTACACATATGGACTAGCCAAGCAGGGTGGTTCCAGCCTAGTTCTAGGGGGGAAGAACACTAGCAGAGACGACAAAGCGAGCTCTGTCAAGGGAAGACACGGGCTAGCCGAGTAGGGTAGCCGTACCGTGGAAGAATACACATATGGGGTCGCCGTGGGGACCGCTACATATGGAACCCAAACTAACACACACATTCCACATGCATACGGGTGTAGGCCTGGCGTCAGACGCTCCGCAACGTCTGACTGCCGAGGGTGACGGAGGAACTCAACAGGGTTAGCCATTTCTGGGGAACACTACTGGAGTCAAGGAACGCCCGTATCCGGCCCAGTGGGCGGGAGTGGCGTTGCAAGCCGACATTAGAACGGGTCCTTCGCGCTACTGGCCACTGGGGGCGAGTACACGGGAAGATACCGGCTCTACACGGAGGCTATAGAATCTAGCGAACATGTTAGGTGTCGCCCAGCCCGCAGCTCTACAGATATCTGTCAGCGAGGCGCCTTGAGCCAGCGCCCAGGAGGAAGCGACACTTCTAGTTTAGTGTGCTCGCAACCCGAACGGGCAAGGCACGTCTTGGGACTGATAAGCCAAGACAACAGCATCCACTATCCAGTGGGCTAACCTCTGCTTGGAGACAGCCTTTCCCTTCTGCTGGCCTCCGTAACAGACGAAGAGCTGCTCTGAGGTCCTGAAGCTTTCCATTCTATCCACGTAAGCCCGCAGGGCACGGACGGGACAGAGCAAAGCTTGGGCTGGGTCTGCCTCCTCTGAAGGCAGCGCTTGCAGGTTCACTACCTGATCCCTGAAGGGAGTGGTAGGAACCTTGGGCACGTATCCATGCCGGGGTCTCAGGACCACGTGAGAGTTGGCCGGCCTGAATTCTAGGCACAATTCGTTGACCGAAAATGCGTGCAGGTCCCCTACCCTCTTGATGGAGGCCAATGCAGTCAAGAGCACTGTCTTCATGGACAGGATTTTTAACTCTATGGACTGCAAGGGCTCAAAGGGAGGTCTCTGAAGTGCCCTGAGCACCAGAGCTAGGTCCCACGAGGGTAACGAGTTAGGACGAGGAGGATTTAGCCTTCTCGCACCTCTGAGGAACCTGACGATTAGGTCGTACTCTCTTAAGGACTCACCTTCGACTGCGTCGTGATACGCCGCAATTGCTGTGCGTACACTTTAAGGGTGGAGGGAGACAGCCTTCGCTCCAACCCATCTTGCAGGAAGGAAAGCACGACTCTAATCGAACACTTCCGGGGGTCTTCCCGGCGGGAAGAACACCATTCAACGAACAGGTTCCACTTCAACGCATAGAGGCGCCTCATAGAGGGGGCTCTAGCAGAAGTGATGGTGTCTACCACAGTTCTACCACATAGAACCTCCACGTCCCTTCCAGGGACCAGACATGGAGTTTCCAGAGATCTGGACGCGGGTGCCATAGAGTGCCCCGTCTCTGAAAAAGCAGATCCTTCCTTAGAGGAATGGGCCAGGGAGGGGCTGTCGCGAGGAGTGAGAGTTCGGGGAACCAGGTCCAGTTGGGCCAGTACGGTGCAACTAACAAGACCTGCTTCCAGGTTCCTCCGAAGAGGTCCCATATCAGCTGGACCGCCTGGGGATGGAGTCGCCACTCTCCAGGAAGTGTCGGCTGTCGTGAGAGCTCGTCGGCTGCACGATTGAGCGCACCAGGGATGTGAATGGCCCGAAGCGACCTCAGATGCTTCTGACTCCAAAGCAGGAGATGGCGGGCGAGTTGCAACATGCGGAGCGTAGACCGCCCTGTCAGTTGATGTACGCAACGGTCGCAGTGCTGTCCGTACAGACCAGTACGTGCTTGCCATGTAGCGGCCCTTTCAGGCGGCCCAGCGCAAGACGTACTGCAAGCAACTCGAGGCAGTTGATGTGCCAATGCAGTTGAGGCCCCGTCCACAGACCCGAAACTACATGCCCGTTGTACGTGGCCCCCCAGCCGGTGGACGAGGCATCCGTGAACACCACAGCATGCCTGGACACTTGTTCTAGGGGAACTCCTGCCCGTAGAAACGAAGGATCCGACCACGGGCTGAAGGTTTGGCGACAGTACAGAGTAACAGGAACCCGGTACTTGCCGCTCTGCTATGCCCATCCCGGGACTCGGCCGTGAAGCCAGTGTTGAAGCGGCCTCATATAAAGCAATCCGAGTGGCGTTACCGCGGCTGCAGATGCCATATGCCCCAGGAGCTTCTGAAATAATTTCAGTGGGACTGCCATCCTGCCATTGAACGAATTCAAGCAGTTCAACACTGACCGTGAGGCGCGCAGTTTGGTTGACCAAATCCAACTCCATATCGAGATAAGAGATCCTCTGTGCGGGGCAGAGTTTGCTCTTGTCCCAGTTGACCCAAAGTCCCAACAGGCTGAGGTGACTGAGCACCATGTCCCTGTGTAAAGACGCGAGGCGTCAGGGACAGCCCGAAGGGAAGGACTTTGTACTGATATGCCTGCCCTTCGAACGTAAAGCGTAGAGACGGTCTGTGTCAAGGAAGAATCGAGACATGAAAGTACGCATCCTTCAGGTCGATCGCTGCAAACCAATCTTGGGGATGAATGCATTCGAAAATGCGCTTCTGCGTCAACATCTTGAACGGGAGCTTGTGAAGGGCCCGGTTCAGGACTCGCAGGTCCAAGATTGGTCGTAACCCACCGCTTTTCTTGGGCACAATGAAGTAGGGGCTGTAGAACCCCATCTTCATATCGGCTGGAGCGACCGGCTCAATCACATCCTTCGCCAGTAGGACTTTGATCTCTTTCCGCAAGACAGGAGCATCATGCTGGCTAGGCTTCTAGAAACCGTACCAACAAACCCACCCGTACCACAGACGTACCCGCGGTAGGGCAGGGTCCCGACCCAAAAGGCATAGCGTCCTGAAGTGGGGTCTGAGTGTGCAAAGCAGCACCTACCTGCCCCCACGGTTGGACAGAGGGTACGAGAGAAGGCATGGTAGCGTTCTCGAGCCGTACACTGCTGTCCGCTGGCGACTGAAGGAGAGGCTGAGAGCGGCGAGGCTTTGTGGTGTCGCACACTGTCTTCCTCACCTCCTTCCTCAGCGGGGAACGAGAGCGGCGAGGCATAGCGTCACGCATTGTCGTCCTCGCACCACTGAGAAGAGGGGAACGAGAGTGGCGAGGCTCCCTGGCATCACACACTGTCATTCTCGCCCTCTTGTGGGGAGGGGAACGAGAGCGTGAGGCTTCGTAGTGTCACACGCTGTCATTCCTGAGCTCCCGAGACCCGGAGGTATTGGAACTGCTCTTATATTAAGAATTTGGGTACCACTGGCTGTAACACCAGTGGTGGAACAGAATTTTACAAATGATTCTCCACCCGGCCCTCCTCCAGGGAAGAGCAGCTCCGACCAAGTCCGGGTCTTTCTGCGGGGGGCCGCAGGGACCGACGCCCAAGCGACGAGCAGACTGAGGGGCAGCCCACGAGTAACTCTAGTCATGTCGGGAACAGCTACCTCAACTTTGCTTTTTTGCTTTTGTGCTTTTGAACTGTGGAGGACTGCTGGGCACAGTCACCGACAATGTCGCCAAAAAGGGCCACCTTGCGAGATGGAAACATCGAGAAAGCGTACTTTGGCAACGTCTCGCACCTCTGCAAGGTTTAGCCCAAGGGTGTTTCTGGACCACCAAGGTGGACATCGCTGTGACTTTAAATACGATCAGTCACTGTACACAGCTCAACCTTGGCTCAGAACTACCCTCGTGCATTAAGAGTGCAGGACAGAGGTGGCCTGCCAGTGGCACTGCCACCCCACCATCGAGGGTAGTGACAGAGGGGAAAACTTATACAGATTATGGCCCCTTTGGCGTTCCATATTTTGGCACCAAATAGTTCCATACTGCTAAGTTTTCCGATGCACATCCGGGAAAAAGGCACGGGGGCAGGCAAGGCGATTTATGCGTTGCTCTACGCCTCAGCCACCCGGGAAAGCATGGCTGTCAACTCTGAATCTGATTCAGCATGAGCACACACTATTGTAGTGGGGAAACTCAGCATCATCTTCATTTCCAGCGCATAACAGCCCTCTCTCCGATGCAGCGATTGACATCTGTCCTCTGCCAGAGCCCCAAATGAAACGCTAGGTCCCTCCATAAGGACCAGCAATCCCATCTGTAAGCTACCAGCAGGCATGTGAGACAATGAGCGTGGCCGTCAGACTCGACGGCACACGGTGCACTGAACGCTCAAGCCCTTATGAAAAAGGGCAAGACGAACAACTTACCGACATGGTCATGCTCTCATGAGAGAACATAAACCACCCACGAACACAGTCTCAGCATGCTGCGATGCGATAGAGGAGTGAGGGACCTGACGAGGTGGCCTCGTCGGGGAAGCGCTCACTGTGATCCTCAGGTCACCAAAGCTTATTAGCCAAAGTAGCCCTTTTTGGAGCTAGATCGGGGAATAGTCAAAGGGACTCCACCCCGTCTGAGGTTTCATAGTCTCGACCGCGCATCTAGAGCGCCGAGTGACGCGTGCTGTCTGCCGGCAGCTCGACTGCACACGGCGCGCTGAGCGCTCAAGCCCTTACAAGAAAGGTGAGACGAACAGCACGCCGACGTGATCACGTTCTCCTGAGAGAACATGGATCACCCACGAACGCAATCTCAACATGCTTATATGTGAGAGAGATCGTGGCCGTGAAATGAGGACAGGAAACAACCGCATCCAGAAACACACGGGCGGAATGTCGTCTTGAAAAAGACGCAAACTCACACCCGTGCTGGTCTTTTAGGAGAATATTCACCAATATATGTGCTGAAGCACACAGGGGAGCTGCCCGTGGCGCGCAGACAAAGGAACCCGATACCAGCTGTTAAAACAGCCTTTGTCGCGTCTCAGAAAGCTCACACACAGATTCTATCCGCGCTGCCACTCCGCTGCACGCGCCGTCACACCAGCACAAGGTAAGCTCTTCCACATAAGGCAGTCCAGACTCGTAAAGAAAACACTCAATGAGTTCGTTCACCATGAAGCCAACCGGCTCCGAAGTGAAATGCAATCTGATGCGGGCACCCGCTTCCGTATTTATGCCCGTCTGTGCGTGCGGGGTTGCGGCATGCAAAGACCGCATGCCACTGTTCATTGGCTCGTTTAGTTACACTCGAAGAGGATTGGTCTCACCAGAAGTGATCCCATTTCGTCGGATCATCTCTGACATACGTCGAGAGTGACCGACTGAAAGGGAACATAAAATACATCAGTAATACCCTCTTGTGATTTTTTTTTTTTAAAGCTTGTTCATTAAAATTGTGTTAATTTGTGAAGATTATCACAATGAACAAAACGTGTAAGAATCATAAGCTTTTGTTAGTCACCGACCTTATTTTCTGCAATAATCCAAAAGCCAATGAAAAAATACTATTGGGTTTTAGTCGAGGGAACCAGTGTGATGCAAACTTCTGGGTTGTCATACAAAAATACCTCATCCCTGCACCATTCTAATTAATCCACTTAAACCCCACCCCTCCACAACTGACTGCAAGCTCGCATTCATTTTTAAGTGCATTTCCCACATCTCAAAATCCACTCAACAAGTGATGGATAGATCCAAGTCCTACTTTATAAATAATCTGTTACACTCGGATTTGTATCACAATATGGCATGTGGTTTAACAATGAGGTAAAAAGTAAAAACATTTATTTTAACCTTAAATACATGTGAGCGTATTAGTGAACCTTAAACACATCATTATTTCAAAAAAAAAAAAAAGGGTTTCTAACATAATCTTCAGGATAAATATCACACATATGAATTAATAATTCATAAATATTAAGTTTTTGGGGAGTTTCACTATGACATTTTATTTCTTGATGTCATAAAAAAGTCAAATTAACTGCGATTTTAAGAGACTAAAGGCCTGTTCACACCAAGGACAATAACTATAACAATATTAAAGATATGGTTATAAAAATTGTTCTACGTTTAAAAGAAAAGCCCACACCACAATTATAATGATAATGGCACAGAGGAAGGATATAGTTGAATTTTCCAGCTGATGAATGATAAAAACATTTGACAGCCAATCAGAATTCATCCTGCTTTAAAGAACTAGAGCATTTAAAGTGGCAGATGGCATAACTGCAGCACGCACTTATAACAAACAGAATGCTAATATAGTTGTCGTTATAGTTATCGTTCTTGGTGTGAAGAACCTTTACTGACCTTGACAGTCATGAGGGTCTACAGGGGTCCTCTCTCTGATTTCCTGTTTTGTTTTTGTTTGTTTTTTTGTTTGCAAGTTTTTTTGGCAGACAAAAGTATCCTAAGCAGTGAAGTAGTTTTATTAAAATATTTTATATTATAAAAGATTATGCCAAAATACTTAATACTTAAAATACTGCTTAATGAGGTTTTTTTCTTTAGAAGTCAAGTCACCTTTATTTATATAGCACTTTATACAGTACAGATTGTTTCAAAACAGCTCCACAGTGATACAAGTAAAATAACTATTAATGATGCAAACTCAAATATGAGACAAATTCAAACTCTGCTCTACATATTGATTGCATTTTTAATGATTTTCTGAATGTATTAGATGGGACAAAAAACTATGCCATTGACCCAAAAAAAAAAAAAATTCTGAGTTAATTATTACACTATACGACTCAGAATGAACAGCTTGCATATTGCTAGATACTACAAACATTGACGTTGGTACACTTTCAGGTAAAGAAGCAGATATTTGCAGTGTTTAGATCAGTTCAAGATTGTAGAGTTGTGTTTCTCACCTGCCAGAAATGAGAAAAGACAGCTGATCAATGGGAGTCTTCCCCTCCACAGCATACGTCTCCTCAGCGGCTAGAGAGAGCACATTGTTCTCGCTGGCAGCCGTGATCTCCTTGAACACCTGCACAGGTACATCCAGCGGCAGATAGACCGCTGTGTAAAGCGCGGAAAGCTCCTCATTGGCTAAACCGTCCTGCATCAGCTGAAAAATCAGATGACACACCTGGGCCAAACACTGCAGCATCAGCAGCAGGTTCCAGATGAAGATATCGAGGCCGCACACCGTCAGCCAGCCCCACAGAGCCAGACAGAGGAAAGCGGGAGCCAAAAAACTAAAGATGTACAGAGCCCCATATGCTGTACTACCACCCATATAGCCCAAAAAAAGAATGGTGTTACCCAGATGGTAGATGGCACCTTCAGTGCTGTTGGTCCATCCATTGCAGAGTGTGTGATTGTAAATGATGGTGTCAATGAAGTCGCCACTATTCATGTTTGTGCCTCTGCTGTCTCCAAATCAATGGAATACTGAATTAAAAGAGTGTCATCAAACACCTTGATGGAAAAAGTAGTGGTTCATAAGCCCAAGGTATTAAAAAGGTTGTTAAAAAAGACCAGATATTAAATTTAAAAAGATTGTTCCCCGCAGCCTGTAACAGTCAATGCACCACTTACTGCCAAAAACAGTTGGAATGAAGGAAGCTTCATAATTCCGTTTCATTCAGTTCCATTGACACCCACTTGTCCTTTTAAAATTCAGCCCTATAATGTCTCTGCTTCTGTTCCCTGTCCCACACTGGACTGAAGACTGTTGGAAACATGGAGCAGGAGAGGCGGGGGTAGAGACCATGAGAAGGATAACCATGTTTGGAATTGAAACCCAAGGAGGAAAGAGCCACAGACAGAAAGCAGACTCGCTACTTAACATAACACAATGATGGCCGAGCAGTGATTACGATAACAAGTGACATGGAGAGAAGCTTTCACTGACATTTGTGAAGATCTTTGAAAGCTCTGCCAGATGTCACCAACACTCATTTTCTCACAATCAAACAGTAAACTTGTATTCCAGCTCTTCTGGTGTTCGAGGGGAGGAGGGTCCTAGGCTATGGGGGGCATATTTAGAGAATCTAAGACAGATAAAATAACAGGGGAGATCATGTAACACTGTTTACCTCCCCCTCCCTGGCCATTCCTGTGTGTAGTTTCACATA
This sequence comes from Coreius guichenoti, assembly GCA_039654105.1. Lineage (NCBI taxonomy): Eukaryota > Metazoa > Chordata > Actinopteri > Cypriniformes > Gobionidae > Coreius > Coreius guichenoti. The sequence continues at coordinate 25,029,714 of CM077172.1, read as the reverse complement.
ACTTGGCCCAGCAATTGTTGGTAGATAATGTAATACACTATTCTGCTGCTTAGCAATGGGGTGCAAGAGTGAGTGGATTTTTTTTTCTTTTATACTAACTTTACCGTGGTAAATGCTGTTAGGCATGACACAGAGCTTAACGATATTCATAATACAGCATGCTTGAGTATTTGCTTATTGAATTGTATGGAATATTGCTTTTATAAAACTATGGAAGCTTGTTTTCACCATGGAATAAAAAAAAGTAATTGCAACTTTAGTTTTCATCTCACAATCCTGACCTTTTTCTCACAACTGCAAGTTTGTATCTCAAAATTCTGACTTTATATATAATTCAGAATTTCCATTTTTTTTTTTTTTAAGTCAGAATTGCAAGATATAAACTCAGAACTGTGAGGAAAAAAGTCAGAATTGCAAAGTATAAACTCAGAACTGTGAGGAAAAAAGTCAGAATTGTGAGATATAAACTCAGAATTGCCAGAAAAGTCAGAATTGTGAGATTTCAGATTGTTTTATTTAATGCCATGTCAGCATCTAAGGCTATATTCATGGCAAAAACTCAGTTACAAAATTACAAATATCACATACATACAATAAAACCAAGCAACCACACACAGCAAATCATATTATATAAGATTTTTCAAATTAACATATAAAAAAATCCAAAACCTTTTCAGGCATAATCTTTCTAAATAATTCTTTGAGTGAACTAACTTCATAAAAGAGCATTCTACTTGCATTAAACACAGGACAATCCAACAAAATATGTTTGATAGGGGAGTCTTGCAAAACATCCATAGAGTTGGGTCTTCCAGAATTGTGAGATATAAACTCACAATTGCAAGAAAAAAAGTCAGAATTGCAAGAAAAGTCAGAATTGTGACATAAACTCACAATTGCAAGAAAGTCAGAATTGAGATATAAAGTCAGAATTGTCACAATTGCAAGAAAAAAAGTCAAAATATAAACTCAGAATTGCCAGAAAAGTCAGAATTGTGAGATATAAACTCAGAATTGCCAGAAAGTCAGAATTGAGATATGAAGTCAGAATTGCCAGAAAGTCAGAATTGAGATATAAACTCAGAATTGCAAGAAAAGTCAGAATTGTGAGACATAAACTTGCAAGAAAAGTCAGAATTGTGAGATATAAACTCAGAATTGCAAGAAAGTAAGAATTGAGATATAGTCAGAATTGTGAGATATAAACTCAATTGCAGGAAAAAAAGTCAGAATTGTGAATTATAAACTCAGATTTGCAAGAAATATGTCCAAATTGTGAGGTATAATCTTGCAATTGCGAGAGAAAAAAAAACTGAGATAAAAGTCGCAATTACTTTTTCGATTCCGTAGCAAAAACAAGTGTCCATATGTTTCTGCCATGGAATTAAAAAAAATTAAAAGGTAGATAAAAACATGACTAAAATACAATATATATATATATATATATTGGTTGTCTTGTGCAGCTAAACTAGCTGATATAGTTGATGAGAGTGTCAAAGCTACTATTCAGAGCTGTCAATTTGACATGTACCCTGCAAGAGAGGCATGCAGCTACATTCTCACTCACATACTGTGTGCACGTTCTCTTTCAACTCATCTCACTCATAGTCAAGCACCATTGAAAGCAATTTGAATGATTGAAATAAACCAGTACAAACTAATTTACACATTTAATATCAATTATGCATTTGCACATGCTGTCCCTATGCTGGGATTTAATGAATTAAACATCACAATGACCAAGATTTATATAATTATAATCAGGAAGAATAGTGAAATAAGCAATCCTGTGTTTATGTCAGTGACTAACTATGCTCATGAAATCTTTAGGAGAATATGCAACTTATGAATTGCATTTGCTGGGTTCACACCAGGTGTACATGCAGAATAAAAGCACTTCTGCGGGTAGACCTCAGATTAGAGTGTGCTGGGAGCAGCAGCTCTATTTTAGGCCTGCGTGCATAGTTAAGCGCAGCTGTCACCAGCCAAACGCTGGTACAGGGAATTCAAAGGCCAACCGAGTGGGAAGCTTAAAGGAATAGTCTGTTTGCGTGAAACTGCTTGGCCTGGTGTCGAGCAGCAGACGATACTTCATCATCAATAATTTAATGTGATAAAATAAGCAAAACAAGCATGTAATACAAATTAATTAGACTGAATCACTTAAAACGGACATGAAACAGAAAACGTCAGCCCTGTTGTAAGAATGTCTGCATATTTCATACAAAGAAAAAGATACAAGAAAGGAGAATGGCTTAACATCTTGCATAGAATCTTTATTGACCATAAGCGTATGTAAATCATGTATGAAAGAAAGAGAAAGAAAAGACAGACAACATTTCCCTCAGAGGAACAAATTCAACCCGTATAAATCTTCCCTCCCGAGTAAAAATATAAATAAAAGCGCACACCAGGTCCCATTTCACACAGGCTGTCACACACTACAAAGGGAAAGAAAAGACAATTAGGAAACATACTGTAAATCATTCTTTAAATAAACACAAATGTCCTCAAGAACATAAGACACAGAAATGAAGATATTGTTTTATATTTAAGGGATATTTAAGAGCACTAAAATGGAAATTCTGTCATTATTCACTCCCTTTAATGGAAGACCAAAGGAGAAGTTTAGCAGAATATCTGAGCTGCTCTGTTTCAAACAAAGACATGAGGACCAGGGCTGTCAAGTTCCAAAAAGCACCATAAAACTATCAAAAAATATAGTGACTTTTTGTTATGACTTTTGCAGTATATCCAGAGTCTTCTGAAGCCATACAATAGCTTTGTATATTTCCTTAATCTTGCTTGACAGCTGTGGTCACCATTCACTTTTATTGACTGGAAGAGAGCAGCTTTGACAATGTGCTATAAATAATTCCGCTGAAGAAAGTCATGTAGAAGACAAGAGGGAGCGAAAAAGATAATTTGGGGGTGAACTATCCCATTCAATTCAACTTGCAGTGCACAGAGATATCTGAAAATTGCATTAACAAGATATAAGGTTGTGGTGGCCAAAATGAGGAAAAAATAATGTAAGAAATATCACTTCTTTGTAAGAGACTGGTAATTGTCACAAAAGAGTGAAAATAAACTTACCAGTCACTCAATATGAACATGTTGGTGGTATTATATCTTAAAACCAAGCGCCCTCATGCACTCCTTGTGCGCTTCAATGAGGTCTGTGCAGCTTTCTTCTCCCTTTTCAATTATGCTGCAATGAAGACAATAATAAAATGAAGACAATAATATGTCATAGCTGCACAGCATCTTGCTAAAACGTACAGGATTAGTTTACCTAAAATACAAATTCTGTCATTATTTACTCACCCTCATGTTGCACCAAACCGGTTTGATAGGCACACACACAAGGAGAAATTTGAAAAATTGCATCTGCCACAATACAACTCAAGTAGTAGTTCAGCAGTACTTGACGTAGTGTGCAAGTAATATTGACTACTTTTATGGCAATTTGCATCCTTTTTTAAATTTTGAAATCCTCAGCCCCTATTTTCTGTAATTTATTACTGAGCAGTGCAGTCGTGTTTCTCTCCATTTGTGTTGGGACAACATGAGGAAAATAAAGGAGCATTTAATTTTTATTGTACAATATCCCTTTAAAGCAGAAGTTTCCTCACCAGGCATCTCGTACTTTCTTGGTCTCAGGACACGCACAGCATGGTTTCAGAGGTTTTTTCTGCTCTGTGCCCTCTATTGCTGGTGAAGCCTCCACACTGGCTGCTGACAAGCTCGACATTTCCACTAGTCTGAGAAAAACAAAAGGAGCAGGGGACACAATGATTTAGTCCAGCTCTAAACTTCAGTTTCAACACTTCATATTTTGAACAACCAGCAGCGGGCAGCAAACTATCCACCATATTACTCGTTACATCATATCCTCTGCTGTTTAACGACCAGTTTCGTTAAAATATTAAAATACAGCTGATATACCTCGGTGTCAAAGATGCTGTGTCTAATCGGAGGTAACAGATATTCAAATCGTGCTGTCAGGTAAGATCAAATAACAACCATTTAAATGAAAAACGTTCACTCACTTATAATGCAGAAGACTGATGTCCTCACGTGCGTCCTTTCTTACACAACCTGCCGCTGTCAAATAACAGCACAACCCCGTGAACGCGGAAGTGTCCCGTAGCTTCCGGGTTAAGGTCTTTAATTTAAAAAAAGAAAGAAAAAGAAAACAAATTTAACAACTAAGCTATAGCCATTTATAACCTAAATATAACACACATTAATGGCTAGAGGTAAAATGAAACGCGATCTAAAAACAGAGCATAACAACATGCCGAACAATAAACCATAATAAAGGTCTTGTACAAAATAAAAGCCATTTAAACGTATTTGTTTATAACTCTTCACATAACTCTGCTTAACATTCTTACAACTTAAAATGCAAATATGTTCATACTTATACAGCTTCACGGGTGGCTTCTGATATTGATGAACAATTTTTTTTCTGAGAATTCTGTCAGGTTTGGTGTAAGGCAGGGGTGTCCAAAATCGGTCCTGGAGGGCCACTGTCCTACAGAGTTTAGCTCCAACTTGACTCAACACACATGCCTGGAAGTTACTAGTATGCCTAGTAAGACCTTATTAACTGGTTCAGGCGTGTTTAGTTGGGGTTGGAGCTAAACTCTGCAGGACAGTCCTCCAGGAGCAGGATTGGACACCCTGGTGTAAGGGATGAGGCGAGGACTCAAACGCAGGGAATGATGGGCTATATTTATATAGCAAAAACAAGCAAAAATACAAGAAAAACTATTCCGTAAGGGGAAAAATAGATCATAAGTCAGGTGCTCTACAAAAACCTGACAAGATCACACGGTGAGGGAATGAACACTCAACCCATGTGCTCACAGCAAAAGACAAAACCTGGAGCATGAATGTCTAGACCCCGACACTGAACCGAAACCGAACTAGACAGGACACTAAGCTTCGAAAACACAATGCAGATGAGAGCGCGCACAGCCCAAGTACTGTTGAAGCCACACACTCAAGAACAGGAAAAAAATTGTCAGGCTTCTGTCACCAAACTAAGAATAAGACCAACCGGAGTGACAGAACCCTGAAAAGCTCTGTGTCAAGACCTGTGATTCTGCTGTGAAAGTGCAAGAGCAAATTTATTCTCAACTTCATGTTTATTCAGCACAACTGCGCTATATTGGCCTATACTGTTTTCAAGAAGTGCACATACAGCTTGTTTCTGATGTGCAACAGAGATACATCTCTATACAGAAAGTAAAGTGATTTCAGGTTTACTACATTGAGTATTCCCTTTGATTATCACCTTAAATTTATAAAATGTTTATCTGTAGTGAGCTTTTGAGGACAGACTTATTGTCATAAAATCTAATTCACATGAATTGTACCTGAAACAGAACCTAAACTCCAAAGTGTAGCTAAAACAATGATGTTTTGTATGTTACTAAGTCTGCAACTTCTGTACATCTGTAATTCTGACAGATGTACTTTTTAGATGTACGCTGGGTAACAGCTTATATAGCAAAATATTGTGTTTATAAAACAAAATAAAATGTTTGTATTGCATTTTCTCTGCATTTTCTGCTACGTTCAGCGTGATACAAGCAGCAAAAATAGAACTTTTCAATCATGACGTAAATTTGTAGGCCAACAGAGAACGCTAACTCAGCATGGGTTCCCTCAGGAATTTCTGCTGGGTGTTTAGTATATTTTTGTATGTTTGTATGTCATGCTCAATTTATGAGTAAAAAAGGTGACTTTCCTAGTTTTTCTACAACATAAATTGCAAACCCATACTGTACCTTAAACATGACATTTGAAAGTGTTGTGCCCGATTCATTACACATCATTTGTCAAGCTTATAAACAGCTGTATAATTAATCAGACAGCATTGCAATGCTTATGTAGCAACTTACATTTTTAAACAACTTAACAGTTTCAAAACCATTGAGGTATGACCATATATTATTTATATAGCTATACAGTGTACCGTGTAGTTCCTTTTCAGACATGTTTCCATTATAAGCCTACATATATTTTTTAATTATATCTTATAATTTAATATGTTTTAAAGTAATTTGGCATTTGGTTATTAATGATAGTAATAATTATATTAAAATGTACTGTACATATATTTTTATTATTAATATAATTTTCTAGTTTTAAACGTTTCACAGATAAAATTGTTGAATGGATACATTGTTTATTATTTTAAATAGAAGAGAAGCTTCACAGATGAACTTGTTAATAAAACAAGTGACTGATTTAATGATTTAAGTGACCCACTGGAGAACTGAATGCAATGTGATATATAGAGTACAATAAATGAATGTTAGGTGTTTGTTGCCTTCCCAGAATGTAAGATCAGTTAGCCGTTACATTACTTGAATACCACTTTGAAATTCAACACTGTATTGTGACTCTCATAAACATAGCCTGACAGTGCAATACAATACTGTATTCAGTTTAATGGAGTGAGCTCCACTATTGCTATATGTGGAAATCTGCAGGTGTAGGCTAAACACATCCACAACAAAAACACAGACCAGTTTCCCCAGATGTACCTGAATTCAATTCTGATAAAATGTAAATGGCTGCAAAAAAAAAGAAAAGAAAAAAGATAAGCCTGTATGTATTCTGTCTCTTTTTGTAATAGCAAAATTATCTGTGCAATTGTATGTGCTCATTAGAAAGAATCTCTTTGTGATAGCAGTAAAGTCATTTACACACAATGAGAGTGTAAGTAATTCTATCACCTCCCATTGTCAGCCTTGGGTCCGGTTCTATCAGAACCATCTGTCTAGTTCAGATGACAATAGTTGTGATATTCAAAACCACCTTGTGTCAAAGAACCGCCCCACAGTCCAGATGAGCCGAGCTGATGTGAGAGCGAGGCAGAGATACTGAATAGTTGATGAGACAATAGTTAGTTTGACAGGGGGGAAAGAATGGAAAGTCTGGAACTTATCTCCTTCTACATTCTGGATCGAGCCAGAGAACTGTGATGGAAAATTACTCTGTGACTGTGCATGTGCGTGTGTGAGAGAGAGAGAAAAAAGGGGAGCTAGCGTGAAGGCGAAGAAGAAAAGTGGATTAAATGGTCAGCATAAAAATAAGTCCAGAAATAAAGTTGTCACAGAGGCTCGGTGAGAGATGTTAGAGGAGCTTCGGTGATCACAGTGCTTAGTCAGGGTATGAAAATGCGGCGTTTCGCACCTGAGAATCACAGGCGCTTCCGTTGGAACGGGTGGAAAAACCTACTGCTACCGCAATTGAACAGACGCTCGCTGCATGTCTACGGCAGTGAGGTGGCTGTGGAGAAGGAGTGCATTAGACAGAAAGAGGGAGGCGTAATTGTCATCCATCCCTTCAGTCGTATAAGGTAATGTACTCTTACCATTTTTGGTTCCCCAGAGAACACTTCATAAAGGAACCATTTTTTTTTCTTGAAGAACATTTTAGTAATTTAAATAACCTTTGTCCACTATAAAAAACCTTTTGTGGCATGAAAAGGTTACATGTATATTTAAGGTTCTTCATTTAACCATGCACCGATGCCAATAAAGAACCTTTATTCCGGAGAGTGTATAGTGTTTAACGGGCTAATAGTGTTTAAAAAAATAAATAAATAAATAAATAGTAATGAGTTTTGAAATGGTAAAACCCTATGAAATACCATGCAACTTTTCTTTAAAACTCTTTTTTTTTCTTTATACAGGAGTTACTACATCATGTGTATGGTGGCCATAACATTTCTGAATCTAATTGGGATCCCAATGGAGATTGCTTTTCTAGATGGGAACAGTGGAGTAGGTTGGGAGGGTTTTAACGTGTTCTCAGACACTCTGTTCCTGATTGATGTTGGGCTTAACTTTCGCATGGGGATCATTACTGAGGACAGTGAGGTAAGGATTAGCCCTAGACTTGACAAAATATCACATTGCTTAAACATATCCAGTGAATGTTTCTGTATGTTACACAGGGAGCCATTATGGATTTGAAAAGCATTCGACAACAGTATTTAAAGAGCTGGTTTATACCTGACATGGTGGCAGCATTCCCAGTTGGTTATATCCTACTTATTGCGGTAATGTGTCTTTTTCTACAATCCTTTGGCTGTATTGAAATTACATCGCTTCAAATGGAAAACTTGTGTCTTGTGTCCTTTTCATGACAGGACCTACAATACCACAGTGACTCTCCCTCATCCAGAGCCAGCAAAATGATGCGTATCTTGATGTTTGTGAGAATCCTCAGTCTTGTCCGCCTGCTGCGTGTGTCAAGGCTTGTTAGGTTTTTCAATGAGGTGGAGAGAGTAAGTAATAAATTGCTTGAATATGTGAAACTGATCTCATCTGAGCAAAACTGATTTGTTTATAGTGTACATGTAAATAGGAAGTGTTTTTATTTCTTTAAATAATGCCTTTGCTTTTTATATTGAATCTCTGCCCTGTAGGTTTCAAATGCCAACTTGGAGGTGGTGAGGATATTCCTAAGAATCTTGTCGTTATTTATGATGATTTTCCTGCTGTGCCACTGGAATGGCTGTATTCAGTATTTCGTGCCTATGCTTGAGGAATTTCCTTCAGACTGCTGGGTTAGAAGAGAGAATCTAATGGTATGTGTCTGATACAGCATATTCACATAAACAGTGTTCCCTCAGCTATGAAAATATTGAATTTGAAAATTGTACTTACAAGGCCTGGAAAAGTCATGAAATGTTTAAATAGGATTTTTTTTTTCTCTAGATATGTTCTAGAAAGTATTTCAATGTTTCCAGATATGCTTTAGAGAAATCTCTTACATTTTTTTAAACATTATTGTTAATTGGTATATTATCCTACATTTTAGATGGCTACTCACCAAATGCATGTGTCGATATGAAATATGGATTTGTGTTGAAATTATTTTGGTAACACTTTATAACACTTTATAATATACAGTAATAATGTATTTACAAATCAGATGCAAACTGTTAGTTTATAATTAATTAATAGTTTATAAACTGTAGTTAATATATTAATAGACTATATACAAACACTGAGTTCTTCATTCATTGTCATTGTAATTAACAAATTATTATTGTTTAATTACCTCATATATAAAGAGTTAGATAATGCTTTGTTAACAACTTATTAACCGTAAATTGTTCTTACTTTATATTAGGTCACAGAATATCAGAAAATGTCATTAATTAAGTGCTTTAAACCAACCTTTATTGGAAATTAATGACATTAGGAGTTCCTTAAAATGTTTACAAATACATTAAGCCTATCTCCAAAGCTAAACATAACTACACAAAAAATAACATAATGCTGTCAATATGAAATACATACAAAAACTCATTAAGTCACTATGTTAAAATACATCAATTAGGATTAGGGGTTGGTTTAGGGGATACAATGGATGGGGATTTCTATGGAAGGTCCCCATAAAACATGAAAACCCAACATACTAATGTAATGCCCAGTAAAGGCTGGATTCAATTAATGACATTTTCAGATTTTCCTAATCTAAAATGAGAACTATTTATGGTTAAAAAGTTGTTAAAGCATTATCTAACTCTTTACATATGAGCTAATTAGACAATAACACTTTGTTAATTACAGTGACAATGAATTAAGAACTCACTATTTGTATATAGTCTATTAATGTATTAACTACAGTTTATAAACTATTAATTAACTATAAACTAATAGTTTACAAATGATTTATAAGTGCTTTTTTACTGTATACTTATTATAAAGTGTTAATCTTACCTCTTTAAAGCTGAATGCTGCAACAATATTACAGTAATATTAATACTGAGGTCATCGATAACTGTGTGTGTGAGTCTGCGCTTTGATACACTCTTAAAAATAAAGGTTTCAGAGGGGGGGTTTCACAGCGATGCCATAGAAGAACCATTTTTGGTTCCCTAACTAACCTTTCGGTGAACAGTTCTTAAAAGAACCTTTTTTTGTATAATGTGAAGAACATGTAAAGAACCCTACCACTTTAAAGAACCTTTTGTGGAATTGAAGGTTTCATGAATTGTAAAGGTTTTTCATTGAACCTAAAGCATATACTGCAATTGACCAATCAGAATCAGGTATTACATAAAGCCATATTAAAACATTTGATTATATTAGAGCTGTTTTGTGGTTTTAGTAGATAGAATGCATTAATGTCAACTTTTTGTTTTGTGTCATTTGTCAGAATGCCACAGTGGGAGAGAAGTACTCCTTTGGTGTCTTTCGGGCCCTCTCTCATATGACTGCAATATCATATGGTTCCTCTGAAACACCCACAAGCAAGGAGTATACTTTTGATCAGCCGATTTAGTTTTATCATTCAACAAGCACAATGCACAATTGATACTTCTTTTAATGCCTAATGTTTTGTTTTGTTTTTCAGATGAGGTAGAGCTGTGGATTGTCATGACTAGCATTGTGTCTGGAGCCATCATGTACACAGTGATGGTTGCCAACACTGCTGCAATGATGTCTGATGTGGACATAACAGCAAGAGCGTACAAGAACAAGGTACAAATACAAATACAAATACCTTGATAAAGCATATTAGATGGTTATTGTGTATGCCATGTTCTCATTTTCTGCTTTCTTTTTTTCTTATTTGCTTGTTTTTACATAGATAAATCATCTGGAAGATTATATGACTTTCATGAAGCTTCCCAAAGCCCTCCGTATGCGCATCAACAACTACTATCAGGCTCGTTATGGAGGGAAATGGTATGATGAGAAGGATGTCCTGAAGTGGGTGTCCTCATCTCTCAGAGAGGTGCTGCTCACTGTTGGAATTGTTAGATAGTCAAGGAAGTGATTACTTTTATTACTATTAATAGTAAAACAGTGTCTTTATAATTTAATGACGATTTAAATGGTTTTATTAGGAAATTCTACTGACCATGTGCTCAGAACATGTGAAAAAAGTTCCCATTTTCCGGAACCGTGACATAAACTTCATCAATGCCATTCTTCTGGAGCTGCAGTATGAGGTCTTCCAGGCGGGTGACATCATTATCCAGCAGAATGCTCCTGGTGACCGCATGTTCTTCATCGAGCACGGGCAGGTCCTTGTGGAGAATGAGTTTTTCCAGAAGGAACTGTGTGATGGAGACTACTTTGGAGGTTTGACTCAATATACACTCTTAAGAAAAATAGCTCTAAACATTACCAAATTAGGGTTCTTTGGCTTGTAACAATAGCAGAACTCTTTTCAGTGCTAAATAGAAGCCTTTTTATAAGGTTCCATAAAGAACCGGCCTTTGAAAGTGTTATATAGGACCTTAATGGTGTTATAAATAACCTTTTTAATAATAGTTTATTTTCATTAATATTAGTATATTAGTATCTTCATATTATTAATGTTAGTATTATTAATATTATTTTTATATATTATTTATTAATATTGTTTTTTTTTAGTCCTTTATCTGCCTGGTCTTATAATATCTTGTTGCCTCTATTTGGGTTTTACATAAAAAAAACGGCATGTTGTGTCATTTAGGTACTTTTATTTTTTATTGACATTGAAATTGTAGGAAAAAGTGCTCTAACAACAGTTGTTAGCTGAATACATTAATAAATAACAATTAACATTGAACATGATATAGATGTAATGAAGACCAAGTTCCAGTGAAATACCTTCACAATCCTCTATGATGTCTTTACGTCCTTCATTATGTGTGTATTCTGAGTGGCAGTTTCTCTCTGCAGATGATGAGGTTATGGTACGTGACAGCATCTGAAATACACAATTGAGTTTAGAGTTATAGTTTGTCTGTACATTTGATTATGTAAAAACAATTATGCTTATGAAGGCCAAAATGAGTAAAAACGAACAGTATGTAAGCCCTTTACTGTGTTAAAAGGAAAGAGTGATATAAAGTTATTTTTAGGCATAACGTAATAATTAAAAAAAATCTAACAATATGGAACATAAATTCAGTATCTCTGTTATTTTGTGGAGAAGAGAAGATGAGTAGATGAATAGAGCTGCTCACACTTACATGTTCTGTTAAACTAAAAAGAGAAAAAAGATGATTAGTAGGAAACCAGTTACAATATTTAAAGTTAACATTTATAGACATTTTAAGAAAGAAATCATTTACCTGTCGAGAGTGTGTTTACAGTCTGTGTAGTTGTATAGCTGAGCTCCAGAAAATCAGTAATGAGGTGGCTTTGACAGTTACAGATTTGAAAAAGAAAAAGGCGTAAATAAAGAACCCTAAACTCTAACACAAAGTGTCATGGAGTCACAGCCAACACCCACCAACACCAATGCATCGTCACCAGATCTCCACGCTCCACCCACTCGTTCACAGTCTCCTGAGTACTAATCACCGCACCTGCACTTCATCATCTAGGACACTATAAGAACACTCACTCCCTTCACATCATTGTTTGGTCTCGTCTATACGTACCTGGACTCCTTACCCGCTTCTTACCTGAGTTTCCCTATTCCTCATCCAACCGTCTTCTGTCTCCAGTTCTTCGTTCCTCGTTGATCCCTTCACCTGTTATCCTTCAGCTAAGTGACTGGTCGCAAAGTGCTTGTTCTTTACTCACCTGCATCCATCATTTGCCTGTGTTCGTGTCTCTGTTTCAATAAACTTCTGTGTTCACTTACCCCTCTGCCTCCGTCTGTGTCCTGACAGAAGACCAGACCTCATGCAGAGCGCCTCGGACACGGGGGATCGTGCTCCGGACCCGTTTGCCACCCTGGTCGACGCAGTACGATCCTCACTACAACCGCCATCCACGAGCACTTCACCTACAGTCCCAGCAGATCTCGTGCACGCTGTTCGCCAAGCACTCCTGCACCCCGCACCCGCTGCTTCTTCTCCAGCTGCCTCTGTCAGTCCCATGGCCCGACCAGCGACATTCTCCGGTGCGGCGGAGGATTGCAGTGGGTTTTTCCTTCAGTGTTCGCTCTATCTGGAAGCCCAGTCTCAGCTCTTCGCATCCGAGCGGGCCCGAGTGGCGTTTGTCATCTCCCTGCTCTCAGGACGAGCGCTGCAATGGGCCCAGCCCCTCTGGGAAGCCAACGCCCCCGTAACAGCCACCATCGCCACCTTCTTCAATCACTTCTGGGAGGTGTTCGGACAATGTACCGCCAATCTCGCTGTACACGACCAACTCTTCCATATCCACCAAGGTGATGAATCTGTGAGTATGTATGCCCTCTGATTTCGTACACTAGCGGCCGCTAGTGGCTGGAACGAACCGGCTCTAATAACAGCCTTTCGCCAGGGTTTGAATCCTCACGTTAAACAGTTAATGGTCGTGTACGATGATACAAAGGGGCTGGAGAACTTAATCCAAAAGACCATCCGAGTGGCCCAGCGTTATTCAGCATGTGCGCTCCATACGCCCACTGTTAATCCTCTGCCTGCCACACCATCTGTCGCCCTTCCAGCACCAGAAGCTATGCAGGTGGATTCCTATCGCCTGACTCGTGCGGAGCGTCAGAGAAGAATTCAACAACATCTCTGTTTGTACTGTGGGGGAGAGGATCATTTCATCGCTGCCTGCCCCATTCGACCACCACGCCCAGCAGTGAGTACAATCCAACTGCCTGCTCGTATTGCATCTCTCACCAGAAGCACTGTGCATCTCCTGAACCCTCATGTCTGTGATTCAGCGCAAGCCCTTATCGACTCCGGCTCCGCAGGGAACTTCATCAGCCCCCAGATTCTCCAGAAACTGAATGTACGTCAAACGCTGCCAACAGGATCTCCGCATCCACACTATCTACACTAGGGAAAACCGCTGGGCCATGGTCACATTTGACATTTCTCCCCCACACTGACGCTCCGCATTGGCTGTCTTCACACGGAGGAAATCACATTCATGGTGCTGGAAGGCTCCACCGCGGAAATCATCCTGGGACACCCCTGGCTCACACAACACCAGCCAGACATCCAGTGGAACACGGGTGAGATCCTCAAGTGGAGTGACGAATGTTTCACAACCTGTCTATCTCCAATCAGAAAATCTTCTTCCGACTCCAACGTCCTTCCTCTCCTCTCAACCTCCATTAAAAGTCCTGAAACTAGCCTCAACGTGGAAATTCCTCCTGAATACCGGGCATTCCAGGATGTGTTCAGCAAACTACCACCTCACCGGCCATGGGACTGCGCTATTGACCTGCTGCCTGGGGCTACTCTACCCAAGAGTAGTGTTTACCCATTGTCCATCCCGGAACAGAAGGCCATGGAGGAGTACGTTCAGGAGGCATTAAAGCAACATTTTATCCGACCATCGACATCCCCTGCCGCTTCAAGCTTCTTCTTCGTGGCCAAGAAGGACGGAGGCTTGAGGCCGTGCATCGACTACCGTCACCTGAACTCCCAGACGGTGAAATTCAGCTATCCCCTTCCTCTGGTCCCGGCAGCTCTGGAGCAGCTACGGAGAGCTTGTATCTTTTCCAAGCTGGACCTGCGGAGTGCGTATAACCTCATTCGTATACGCCGGGGGGACGAGTGGAAAACTGCCTTCATCACAGCGTCGGGACACTATGAATACCGGGTCATGCCATATGGCCTGTCTAACACTCCCTCCGTGTTTCAGAATTATATGAATGAGGTGTTCCAGGAGTTCCTTCACCGGTTTATCGTGGTCTACATAGATGACATCCTCATTTTTTCCCGGAACATGGCCGAACATCGCCAACACGTCTCCCAGGTCCTCGAGAAGCTACGTCAACACCATCTATACCTCAAGCTGGAGAAGTGCGAGTTCCATACCACCTCCGTGCAGTTCCTGGGCTACGTCATTGACCAACACGGCATCCAAATGGACCAGAGGAAGGTGGAAACCATCCGCAACTGGCCATTACCCACTACTGTGAAAGAGTTACAATGTTTCCTGGGGTTTGCAAATTTCTATCGTCGCTTCATCCACAACTACAGTCTTATCAGTTCACCCCTCACCTCGCTCCTCACAGGCCGGCCCAAGTCTCTGTCCTGGACCCCATCTGCCCGAGATGCCTTCCACCAGCTCCAAGAAGCTTTCCTCACCGCTCCGATCCTGGTTCATCCGAACCCTGACCTCCCATTCGCCATTGAAGTCGACGCCTCATCCACCGGGGTCGGGGCGGTATTGTCACAGCGGCAGGGTGATCCACCTGACTCCATCCGTGTGCCTTCTCCAAAAAGCTATCCCCGGCTATCCTGAGTGGCTTCTCTATGTTCCACCGGATCTCCGTCAGCCCCTCATGGACTTAGCTCACACCTCTCCAGGTTCTGGACAATCAGGCAGTTCACGTATCCTCTCGCTCCTGCAACAATGCTACTGGTGGCCCTCCATGACTCAGGATGTCTCCCGCTACATCAGAGGGTGCTCAGTTTGTGCCATTGCCAACACTCCTAGGAGGCTTCCTGAGGGTAAACTGGTTCCCTTACCGATACCTCGCCGACCATGGACACACCTGGGAATTGATTTCATGACAGATTTGCAACCATCAAAGAACTTCACCTGCGTGTTGGTAATCGTGGATCAATTCTCCAAGGCTTGTAAACTCATACCCCTCAAGGGTCTTCCCACTGCGTCTGAAGCCGCCGAAGCCTTGTTCCACAATGTATTCCGTCATTTCGGTATTCCTGAAGACATCGTGTCCGATCGTGGACCCCGGTTCATTTCCAGAGTGTGGCACGCCTTCTTCAAGCTCCTAGGAGTGTCAGTCAGCCTGTCCACCCACAAACCAACGGCCAAACTGAGCGCAAGATCCAGGAAATCGGGAGATACCTGAGGTCATATTGCCACCGGAACCAGGACAACTGGAGCCAGTTCCTACCCTGGGCGGAGTATGCCCAAAATTCCCTCCGGCAGACCACCACCGGGCTCACCCCATTCCAGTGTGTCCTGGGCTACCAACCACCTCTTTTCCCCTGGTCGGGTGAGCCCTCAGAGGTTCCAGCTGTCAACCACTGGTTCCAGCAGAGCGAGAGCGTGTGGGACTCAGCTAATGTCCATCTCCAGCAGGCAGTCCGGAGACACAAGAGGCATGCTGACGCCAGAAGGGGTCCCACTCCTCGTTACCAACCTGGCCAGAAGGTGTGGCTCTCAACACGGGACATCCATCTCCGACTGCCCTGCCGTAAGCTGAGTGCCCAGTACATAGGTCCATTCACCATACAGAGGCAGCTCAACGAGGTTACCTACCGTCTCAACCTCCCTGCACAGTATCTCACCTTCATTCCATGTTTCCTTGTTGAAGCCCCACACTGAACCCATGCCTTCTCCTTCCACAGATCCTGGTGACGATGCAGTACCTCCTCCTCCCGACGTCGCTGAAGAAGAGGCCGTCTACCGGGTGCGGGCGATCCTCGACTCCCGACGACGGGGTCCCCAGATTGAATACCTCGTCGACTGGGAGGACTATGGGCCAGAAGAACGTTCCTGGGTCAACCGTCACAACATCCTCGACCCCTCGCTCATCACTCAATTCCACGCCGAACATCTGGACCGCCCTGCTCCTCGGGGTCGAGGTAGACCCCGTCGTCGTCGCCCCATCCGGTCGTCAGGAGCCGCCCGTGGAGGAGGGGGTACTGTCCCAGAGTCACAGCCAACACCCACCAACACCAACGCATCGTCACCAGATCTCCACGCTCCACCTACTCGTTCACAGTCTCCTGAGTACTAATCACCACACCTGCACTTCATCATCTAGGACACTATAAGAACACTCACTCCCTTCACATCATTGTCTGGTCTCGTACCTGGACTCCTTACCCGCTTCTTACCTGAGTTTCCCTAGTCCTCATCCAGCCATCTTCTGTCTCCAGTTCTTCGTTCCTCGTTGATCCCTTCACCTGCAACAGAAATACCTGTTATCCTTCAGCTAAGTGACTGGTCGCAAAGTGCTTGTTCTTTACTCACCTGCATCCATCATCTGCCTGTGTTCGTGTCTCTGTTTCAATAAACTTCTGTGCTCACTTACCCCTCTGCTTCCATCTGTGTCCTGACACAAAGAACCATTTCAGCATATAAAGGGTTCTTCAGGATGATACATTTCTAAATAGAACTGTTACTATGTGTAAAGAACCATCTTTGCTTTGTCAATGCAATGTTTAGATTACACAATGTCTTGAAACAAACTAATTGCTAAGATATGTTAAATAATTTCTGTCCTTGCCTTTTCCAGACTCATGTCTCCTAACAAGAGGAAAGCGTTTGGCCACAGTACAAGCTCTGACTATCTGTCAGCTCTTTTCCTTGTCAGTGGACACCTTTTATTGTGTTCTGGAGGACTATCCAGACATCAAGAAAGACCTGGAGTCATCTCAACAGGATAAAGACATTTTGTTATGTTGAGAAAGTACGTTAGTTTTAGTGCTATTAATGACACACTTTAGAGCACAAGTAACTTTTAGCTGATTTAACATATGATGGTAACATGGGGTAAGATGACCACCCCACCTTAATTTTTTCTCCTGACCATAGATGACACAAAATCTCATCTCAGGACTTTTGATGAATGGCTATGCTATTTTTAATTTCGTCATTTCATCTGAATATCAACATTTGTGACATTTAGTCAGACAAAACAGTTTTGAGGTTCATTGATCTAGCTTTGTGTCTCTGGAAAATAGTGATCTATGACATTTTGTTATATGTGTTGAATATCAAAGTTTTTTGTGTCTATTTGTTAATGAGGTGTTTGTGAACACATCAATCAATTTGTGGAGAAAAAGTTATAGATTTTATTTTGAAGTAAAAAGATAAAATTAGACCCTTGGGTTAAGATGACCCCACAGAATTGTCACAGAAGGCCTCGAAAGTTGTTACTAGTGTTATTTTTTTTTTTAATTGAATAATTATTGTAATTAATGGGGTTATTATTTAATATTTCCATTAATTAGATGTACATTTTAGACATCTTCGCTTTCATTAAAACCAATTATTATCAACTTGTCAAAATAAAATTTTAAATAGAGTAGTTGATTTAGTATTTTACATTAATGACACTTTAAAAAATATATAAATATTAATAAGAATTATATCAAAAGTTATATCAGAGCTATACAAATAAATATGAATTGAATTGAAAAGTAGTTTATACATTCTGTAAAAGTTTGACCATCTTACCTTAAGTTTGACCTTACTTCTATAACAACTAAATTAGCAAATGTTTCTATTTATTTCCTATAATAACACATTGGCTGATGCATCATCATCCTGCACATGCTAAACTTAGATCTAAATATGTTGCAGTTTAAAAGTAAATCCATATTGTTCTTAAGGGGGGCATCTTATATATACATATACTAAGTTTGAGGTCAGGAAGATTTGTTAATATTTATGTAATGTTCCACTCTTCAATGTTAAATGATACTTGATACATGATACCTGCAGCTTCCTCAGCATAGACTGAGCTTTACTTTACTTGGATCCTCTCTCTGTATCAGCATAGATTTCTGGATGTGGTTTGTAAATATTCTATTCCAGTTGGAGGATGTGGGCTTGAGAAACCCCACGATACACAGGACAAGCAGTTTGGAAAACAGGCTTTGTCCAGCGAATAAGGTGTAACTCAGCATCTCGAAACCACACTGAAATGCAATTCCTCTTAGAATACTGATATGATATTAGACTGTTTGTAGGGCTCCTTCTCCAGCTCCTCCCCTCACTCCTGGCTTCTGCTGCCATACTACTTTCCAAGTGCCCACAGGAGGAAGCACCAGCATAGCCAGTCACAATTTCGCTCTAATGTTTCCAGGATCCTTGCCACTTGCTCTTCTAGTAGATTTTTGCTTCTCCACACCTCTAGGATCTGCCTCTTTATGTCTTCCTCAACCTGTTCTCTGAGGTATCCAGAACAGCGCCCACCGGTGACCTTCATTTTCAGTCAGATTAGCTTTCAGCTACATTCAGCTAATTTAAATGTCCCATGATTTTTCCCAAAAATCAGTGCAGATAATGCACAAATTTGGTCAGGGCCTAGAAATAATCCACCATATTTTACATTTAAATATTTTAGGGGGGGAAAGGGTCAAATTTGCTGAAAGTTTCATAAAATGTTCCAAAAAGTTGAAAACTATATCTGTGGTTTCTTTTTTTAAAATAGGTCAGATGTTTATAAAGGTCGTATTTTTAAAAGATGTAAACGGAACTCTGTCATTGCATGTTTTTTTTTCTTGTTTCTTTCCTGAATTTTTTTGTGAAGAGCACATTATATTTTTACTTCTCTCAATACAAAAAATGCACTGTTCTTTATTTTCAAGGTAGTATGTTACCATGTTTAAATTAAGCCTAAAAATCAACAGGGATAGCAGTTTGATGTTTCCCTTTAGCTGTCCATGAGTTAATATATGCATTCAGAAATCTCTGTGGGCCTTCAAAGAGAAAGTTTCATTAGTCACATATGTATTAAAGTTACTCAGAGAGATTTAGAGAAACGAGTAGACCTATTAAAGTTTAGAAGTCTAGAAGGGCATATAAAACATGAATTAATAAAGACAATAAAGACTTTTTAAAACATGATTCAGCTTTCCCTGAGATTTTGTCCACATCAAAATGATTTAGAAAGCAGTCAATACATTTTACATAGGCCTAGTGTGTAGATTTAATTTGACATCTTTTTATTACAGGTGCTTTTTAAATAAATGGAAAGACTCAGTTCATTTAGTAAATATAATCTAAGGAACAGTTAATGTAATTTAAAAGAAATTTCCATCACTGAGGAATGAGGTGTCCAGAAATGAATCGAAGCATACAGAACACTGAGGAGATATCCTGTCATGACTATTGTGTTAATGTAGGGGGGGAATAAAGGCAGCAATAGCCTATCTGAATCTTCTGTGGGCCTATTTGAAGTCTAGGGCACATTAAAAGGATGAATGAAATTAAATGGTTTGTGTGTCCAATGTTAACCAAGGATTAGGTCATTGGTCACACAATAACAAATCCTAAATAATAAATCTGCAGACAAAAAGCAGTTATTGTAATTATGCAATTATTAAATTAAAACTATGTATGAATTTGTTTGTATTTGGGAACTATATTTTAATTAGGGTTATAGAAACATAAAGGCATGTGGATAAACACTGAGCTGTTAATCACAACGGCAAAAATAAATATGCTGATGAAACCACTTCCCCCTTCGGGACCCTACTGGCCATAAATATTAAACTGCTTCGATTTTCACCGTAATTTGTTACTTTCAAGGGCTGGAAACCTGTTGAGGATGTTGAGGACATAACATAACATGAATAAAATCTTTTTGAAAATTTGTTTTTTTTTCCAAAATATATTTTTTTCTTTTTTTATCCATTTGTTATGCTCTAAACAATGTATTGACATGCAACAAATACTAAACATTTTTTTTCTGGGTCTCAGGGGGATATATAATTACATTGTCCATCTGATCCAACTATATGTATTATTAATTTTCATTTCACAAAAACACTAAATTCATGCAATTCAATTGGCTCTCGTAGGCTATGTAGACCAACAGTGAGTTATCTACAGATATTTGAATCAGTAGTGCAGATCATTACACTGTCTATCTGATATATTAATGCAACGTCTATATTTAAATTCACAAAAACCACGCAATTAGTCAACGTCTATGGACATTATAACTTATTGTGTACGTTTCGAGCCTCGATTTAATGATGTTATTTCGCCGTATATCCCCCTACTGGTCGCGTCAGGAACAACAGGGGCGTAAAACTGCCTGGGCCGTAAAACTGTCTGGGCCGTATATCTGCCTGCTCCAGGTCTGCAGCCTCCCCCTTCTCGTTGAGGATGGAATCAGCATTAACGTTCGCGTAGAATGACTGCAAACCATCACTGGGTGGCAGTAATGAGTCTCATTGTGTTTGGATGTGCGTCAAGTCTAACGAGTCAGTCAAAACGAACCCGGATGTGCCGCGAAATTTGAAACAAAAGTTCAGAGGTATTTTTATATTTGTTTGTTGCTTTCTGAATCTAGTTCATAAAACCACAGTACTTTTGTTGAAGTATTGTTCCCGTGTGTTTCGTAATTGGATTTGCTGAATACCTTGCGTGCTTATGCTTTGTTATTGTGATTACTTGTTATTGTATACTTTCCATATTAGCCGTACAATCCAAAACAGTTACAGTTTGTTGTTTATGCCGATAGAAAAGGACTACCAGTATTATTATGTTAATATTTTAAGTTACTAATTGTCATTTCAGTTTGCATTCTTTAAACACCGGAGGGATATTGAGCATGAATCCTTCAGAGCGTTTCTTTGCAAAGCTTCGGAAACTGACTGTTTATCTGGAGACTGAAAGCAACAATCTCCTGCATACTAGTCAGAACCTCAAAGACGACGATGGTAAATGTTTTATAGTTAGTAATAAAATGATCAGGTCATAATTTTGCATCCATTGACTGGTGTATGTGGTTGTTCAGAGGATGAAGAGAATGGGGCTCAAGTACTGTACCAGCTGCACTCTGAAGTCAGAGCACTGAAGGTATGTGTATGCTCAGTTATGGTCCATGATTTCAGTTTATATTTAAGTATGGGCTACATTTTTGACACAAAATCATATGCAGCGGCAAGTTCAAGATCAGGTTGCTACACATGATGCAACAAGTACTGAGCTGAGGAGCTTCATCAGAAGATGCTTGGTGCTGAAGCAGAGGACCACAGAAGACATAGACAGGCTGAAGAAACACTACGAGAAGTATGGCTACAGACCACGAATAGCAAGACAGGGGTATACAGGTAAATGTTTTTCACATCTGAGAATGTTAACATCCCAGTGCTGCCTCTGCTTGGATTTTATAGCAATTCATTATCTTGATTTGATGATTAAAATAGTTTTTTTTGTTTGTTTTAAGTTTAGGCTTTGCTACAATTCAAGTATATGTCAATAGAAATGTTGTTCCATTTGCTCACTATTCTAGAGATGAACGGTACAAAAGAGACAGGGGAGCAAGCAGAAAAGTCAGATGCAGCACAGGAAGATGAAGGACTGAGACAAGGGGTTTGTGAAGAGGCTCAGCAGTCAGAGACACCTGAAAAGATGACACCACCCGTTGAACAGCTGCGGACACCAAAGCTCTCCGATTTTGGTCTGTCTGCACTTCAGTTTCAAAGAGTGCTTGGTGAAGCAGAGCGGCCTCTCAGTGCCGCTCCTGTCCCAGCTGTGGTTCTGTCTCCACCACCGTTTGTCATGAACATCCATCCACCGCAGCCAAAGACACCCAAGTGCTCTCTGCGTATGGAGGAGGATGCTCCGACCCCAAGACTAGAAGACTTTGGCATCTCTGAGTATACCATGTGCTGGAACAATGATTTTACAATGGATTTGTTCAACAAGAAACCACCAAAGACCTGCAGGTATGCTGCTTACTATGTCTGGTTGTGAATGTAAAATCACAAGCATGAAAATGTGCTTCAAATTTTAAAGTCACAAAATTCAGCCTCATGGGTAGATTTAATGCTGTCTAAGCAACAGCATTGTTGAATATACATCTTTAGGAGCGACAGTTTCTATTATCTTTACAGCTTTACATTTTGCACAAAATTTTGAAAGTGAAAAATGATAAAGATTCAAGTGAAATAATATTTTCAGTGCACATCTCATTACAGTGTTTGTGTGACAATCTAACAGATCTCTGATTTTGTATTTCTGTGAAAGCAGTTATACATACATTGTATACACACAATATACACTAATATTTTTTACTATTTTGAAAGAAGTCTCAGTAACTATTTTAAGGTGTCCCTGTTACTGTAATTATACATTTAAGTAGTGAGTAATAAACTACATGTACTTACTATAAGGTTAGGGTTAGAACTAGGGTTTGGTTTAGGGTTAGTTGCGTGTAATTATGGATAATTTATATATTACTATAGTAACTACATGTAACAAAGACACTGTAAAATAACGTGTTACTGAATGCTATGCTAACCAAGGCTGCATTTGATTAAAAATACAGTAAAAAAAAAATTATAATTATACCATTTAATGTAACTGTTTTCTATTTCAATATATTTTAAAATGTAATTTATTCCTGTGATGGCAAAGCTGAATTTTCAGCATCATTACATCATTACATTCTAATATGCTGATTTTGTGCTCAAAAAACATTTATTATTATCAAAAATAAATAATGAAAATGGTTGTGTTGCATGCTTAATATTTTTGTGGATTCTTTTGTGGATATTTTTCAGGATTCTTTGATAAATAGAAAGTTCAAAAGTACAGCATTTATTTGAAATAGAAATATTTTGTAACATTATAAATGTCTTTACTGCCTTTTGGTCAATTAAATGTGTTGAACAAAAGTTAGAATTTATTTATTTATTTTTTTAATCTTACTGCTGCCAAATTTTGAAAGGTAGTGTATATGTAGTGCAGTAATATGTGTATTGTGTCTTTCACAGTGAAAGAACAGAGAATGGTCAGAAACCCCCTCATGATTTCTCCACTCTGTCATCTGTGCCTAACAAAGATGTTGCCAATGGTAAATAATTTAGACTTTTGTTTTTTTTTAATTGATTAGTAGTTAACCTATATGGTTGTTTGAATAATTGATTCTTAAACTATTAACAACTGATTACAAAAGATGGTGGCTCTTTACATTTGCACTAAAGTTTCTCCTTTTTGATTTGCGTGTTTGTTTAAATATTTCAGAGAGTCTGGAATCCCCAGAGCCTCCTGTGTTTTGCACCCCAGGATTTAAGATTGAGAAGCACCGCATCCCGTCCTCTCCACTGAAAGAAAAGAATGATCTCGATTCTCCCCCTCGTCCTAATAACTGTCCTTCTACCCCAGAGCTCCCTGCATTTGAGACACCTTTTGTCAGCAAGCTAATAAAAAAGGTGTGATGTACCCGTTAACTCAATACTTTTGTCACTGATGTGTAAATCTGCCTCGAGACTTTTATTACATTAAACCATGATCACATACAATTCCTGTCAAAATGTGTAATAGTTTCACTCATTCACTGCAATTACCGTTTCACAGGACGACAGGCAGGACGAAAGCGAGAGGCACAGGGGATCACAGGAGGGCAGCTTTCGCCTACCAGATCTCTCAAACACTAACAGAGCTCCTTCGTTTGATGCTCCAGAGATGCCAAAAGTGCTACGTTATGAGGATGAGGCCATGCCTGAGATGCCAAGCCTGCAGTCCCTTTTTGGGAATTCTCTTGCTTTTGTAAGCAATCATGTTTTGAATATATTATAATCATGAAAAAATTTCATTATACCCTAGATTTCATGCTAAACCTTATAAATGTGTTTATAATTTAATTTATTGAGATGTTTTCCCTTCCATCAACTCTGAATAGAAAAATGCATCTGGTGAAAGTCTCTCTGGGATGAAGATGGGGGCAGGTAATGTGTTATCGAAGCAGACCTCTGTCCCAATGCCTGAAGGTGGCTTCAATCAGGATTGGTGCCTTGCAACTCCAAAAGTCAGAGTGAAGTTCCCTACAGAGCCATGCACACCAGAGATGCCAGATATAAGTTCAGTCACTCAGGATATCTTAAAAGTGAGTCACTACAACCTTGTAATGCTTAAATGGCTATATTGCAAATTAGACTATTGTCAAAGAAAACATTTCAAATATGGTTGTTAATTTATTTTTGTTTAAATTTCCCTCCCCCTCTAGCTTGTAGCTCAGTGCAAATCTTAAGCGCTCACTACTAGATCTGTGCTGCAGACCTCAAAGCCTGGCTTTCAGAAAGTGGCACCAAGAAGAGCCATAACATGGATTGCAGTCATAACACCATGACTCTATTGACTTGAGTGCAAAACACTTTTAAGGAGTTAAAAAAAAAAAAAAAAAAAACTTAATAAAGAGAATTTAAAAAATGATGTCATTGATGGTTATTCAAAAGAAACTAGCTACACTGGAATGCATTTGAAAATTAGGACTTATTACCAAAGAAATATAAATACAATTATCGGTAACACTTTAGTACTGTTCTGTCATTAATGAATAACTACACAGGAACAAATGAGTAATGCACTATTAACATTCTAGTAACTGCTATTAACTAACAAGAAACTCTGATTAACAAATTAGTAAGTAATAGTACTTAGTTGAAGGTGGTAGTTCACTGTTAGTTAACTACTATTTTTTTTCCACACCTCCCAGAGGACTACTAAGAACTACTATATATAGATTCATAATAAATGTGAATGCATAATATATAATTCTAAAGTGAAGGTCATAGTAACCCACTATTAATGACTTAAGTATTACCAAATTAATTATATATTATGCATTATTCATGTTAATTATGAATCTGTATTCTAAAGTGTTACCCAATTATCCAGGTCCACTAATGCCAGCATTTCTGGTGAATGTGCAGAGTAATGTAGTAAGCAACTCTTTCAGTAGATAATCTGGGGAAACAGCTGTTGCACAAATGCTACATATTATCCATTAATGACACTATATTTCCAGACTAGTTTGCAAAAAAGGCAAGATGGACAAAATGCTGCAAGGCCAAACATTTTGCTCCATAATTAAAGAAAATAAATAATGTAGGTCATTTTGTTGAAGTTTAGCTTCATGTCTATGAAAACCTAAACCTAACAGATGAATTCTGAATGTGAAACCAAAGTATTTTGTTCACAGTTTCTTTTCATTTGAAAAATCAGTTTATAAATGTTTAGACCAGAGACAAGATACTGAAAAAAACAATTTATTCAACATTTTATGGGACTCATGGTGACAGGGCTAAAACTTAAAAGGTAGACCTGATATAAAACCCCATGATGAACGTAAAATATGAAAAAGATTATCTATATAACTATAAACCCCAGTATCTGCCCAATCCTGCTGCTGGAGATGGACCTTCCTGCAGAGTTTAGTTTTGACTTCACAAATACTTCAACCAGCTGATCAAAGTCTTGAGGTTCACCTGGAAAGCACAGGCAGGGATTGAACTAAACTCTACAGGAAGGCAGATTTCCATAAACTCTCCCTCTGTTTAAATGCAAGCAAGTCTTGTTCCAGAAGGATCAGTAGGGTCTCATGCGTCCTTGGAGAGGTGGTGCGCGGTTAGGCGGAGTAATCGCAATGTCAAGGTAATCTCCAATCTGAAAGCGTTGAGACTGAAGCGTCATGGAGTCATCTGCACCTTTGCGTCCTGAAACCGTATTGCCAATCTCTTTAACCCTACAACGAAAGCCAGACAGGTTACTCTAAATTTACAATAACAAATTTAAACTGACCAAGCTACACATGTATACATTACCTGTAGATTTGTCGTTTAGGGTCTGGGTAAACAATGGCAAACCCAAAATGTGTGCCTTTCTTTCTAGCTTCTGGATAGACTTCCTTCACCAGGCTTGTCAGTTCCTTCAAAGTAGCATCCATCCTGTAACCAATGCAGATACAATTTAGGATCATACGGTTTATTTACATTTTCAAAGTTCAAGTGTTATATTAAGACCTACCAGGTGTAAATCTGAAGCTCACTAGATGGTACATTCCCCCGGGCAAACTCATCCATGCGATGGTGCCTTCCATTATTGGTGGTGAACACTCTCAGGAGAAGTGGGCATGTCTGTGGGACAACAGACACATGCAGAAATCAATAAGTTTCCCCCCCGAAACAATCAACAGAGTATGTGCTTATTCAATATTGATTATAACAATATTTAAGTTTGTAATTCCGTGATTGTAGTACAGATGCGTCTGTTGTATATTTGTTTTATATATATATATATATATATAATATAATTTATTATTAAGGTACGATTTGTAGTATACTATGGTGCAACTAGACGTTTTATTATCATATAATTTTAGCATAATATGTTATATACTTAAAGTTTTACTAGTTAAATTTACAAATTAGCTTAGCATGCAAGACGCGTTTTTGCACACGAAGTTTTGCGCAACTAACGAACAGAAGCAACGACAAACAAACCTTTTCTCTGTCCACTGGCTTTTCTGGCTCTTTTTTGATTTCCTCTTGTGTAACCCTCGATTCTACAGCCATTTTAATCCAATTTCTTTGGAAAATCACCGATGAATCGCTGTTCACAACGCCTGATAGTAATGAGCGATCGCGGCGCGGTGAGATGATATCACCACAGTAGTGACTGGGAACACCAATCACAGCCAACCGATGACGACCAGTGAAATGACGACACACTAGCTACCCCCGCCGCCATTTTGGGAGTCAGATTGTAAATATTACTAGTGACGAAAAGCAAATACGTCCACAAATTCGGTGGCCTTAATATGGTTCACACCTGCGTAGTGGCCGGGTGTCGGAACAGGAGGACTCCTGGGACCACATTATCCTTCTACAGGTTTCCACGGGACCCGGAGCGGAAGCAGCGCTGGATCGCTGCTGTGAATCGTGAAGGGTGGGTGCCAAACGAGGGCAGTAGACTCTGCAGCACTCACTTCATTTCAGGTATGTTAAATAGGATGTGATGGATATTGTTTTGTTTTTTTTCTCGGGGGATAATGCTCATCACTGGGGTGAATGTAGATATTTCTGGTAATGGGGGAATATGTTTCTATGTTTGCAACGGCCATGTCTGATGTAGATAACGGAGTGTCATGTTAACCTGATACAGGTTAGGGTTAAATGTAAATTTGCACTATGTTTATTAGTCTTTAACCCTCTGGCATTCCTCACTTAGGAATCAGAACATAAATGCTCTATTCAATGTTTAATGCACTATTCTAGGTTTGCATTATGATAAAAAAAAAAAAAAAAAGATTATTGAGATAAATGTGGTGTTGTTCCATTTGCAGGAAAACAAGTGAAAAATCCTCGATCCCCAGACTATGTTCCTTCAGTTTTCACTTCAGCGCCACTGTCGCCAAATATGAAAGAAGCAAGTTCCTGTGAAATGTATGATAAACAAGAGGCACAAGTGGAGGCAGCAAATGCTTTGCTCTTCCTGCAAGGACAAGGGCGTTTCTTGGAGGATCATGGTCAGATCAGAAGTCAAGAAGAGCCAGAGAGTGTTTCCTCTTCACTAAGTAGTTGCGATGAAGAGGATGATAAGATTGAAGATGGCATAGAAGAAGAAATCTCACTGACAAGTGTAAACCAAAGAGGAAGAGCAGTGCAAAGCATTCCCTCTGAATATGAGTCCAGTCTTGAGGCTCTTAAGAAAGAGAATACGGAGCTGAGGGAATCAATAGACAAGATGTCTCTCACCGAGGCATCCTTTAAAAATGATCCAGAAAAGGTTCGGTTCTATACAGGATTGCCAAACTACTTTGTGTTCGAGACAGTGATGTTGCTTCTCGTGCCACACATGAAAGGGGACAAAAATGCGAAACTCTCAAAATTCCAGCAACTGCTCTTGACTCTAATGCGACTCAGGCTTGATCTTAGAAACCAAGACTTAGCCTACCGTTTTGGGGTCAAGGTTGCCACAGTGACCAGGACTGTCCATCGGATTATTAATATAATGTTCACCACCCTCGTGCCAACTGCTGTTTTTTGGCCGTCTAGAGTGGAGCTCAGAAAAAACCTACCTGCAGCTTTGCGTTGCACATACCCAGACTGTGCAGTGATCATTGACTGCTTTAGGGTGTCTCTGGAAAAAGCTTTCAGTGTGGATGTAAATCAAGAGGTTACATCTACAGCATTGACTTCACCAGCACAGTCCACGGTGAATGAGCTTAAATATGTGATAGGTGTTGCTCCTCAGGGTGTGGTCACGTTTGTCTCGAGGGGATCACCGGGTCACGTCAGCGACAAGAATTTAGTTGAGAGCTCTGGCCTACTTTGTAAGCTCCTGCCTGGTGATGTTGTTCTGGCCGAGCATGACTTTGACATTGGGGGCTTGGTGGGGGCTCGCAAAGCCGAACTCAAAATCACTAGTAGCAGTTACACTGAAAATAGTCAGAGTGGAGAAGATTTTTCACTGGTTGGTGCTCTCTCAGATAAAGTGAATGTTCATAGGCATGTTGGGAAGGTAATAGACATGGTCAAAAGAAGATATTCTATGTTGACCGGACCAGTGGAGAGTCCCTTTACAGTCATAGAACGCACTTCTAATGTGAGCACTTTTGATAAGATAGTGCAGGTTGCTTGTGCCTTGAATAATCTGTGTATTTCTGCTGCACCCCTGGAATGAATGCTCATATTCGCCACACTTTTGCAAAAGCGACATTTACCTGTACAATGGCTGAATGCACCTTTATTGTTTCCCTATTTTTACAGAAGAGAATAGATTTTCTGTTGTTGAAAGAGTGATCTGAACATTTATGCAACCTAAGGACCAGTTTATACCAAACATATTCATCAGGCACAGTTCACTGTACAATTCTCTTTCTAGTCTTTTTTTTTTTTTTTTTTACATGAGGAACGTCCTTAGTCTCTGAGCTGACTTTGTTGATGCTTTGGTTTGATAGAGACATTCCATCCATAATTTGCTATTGTCGAGAGTGGAGCTTGTATGCTGAGAATGTAAAATATTCAAGGCACCGAAGAAGGCGTCTCAGTCGGAGACAGTTATAGTCGTGTATTGTGACATCAGCTGCTTTAAATCAACTCTAATAACATTTAAACTTGTATATTCACTCTGAAATTCAACCATTGCACATGTTTCAGTACTGTACCCTGGCTTTCACTTAACTGTGTCTGTGTGTGTTCCATTTATCTCTGTTATGGTTTGTGAAGACAATTATGCGTATGTTGAATTTGCCATTTTACTCGTACGTTCTATGTGTAAAGTTCACCAACACAACTGTAATCAAATGAAGCATCCTGTTGTATAACGTAGGAAAATGTCTTCATAAAATTGAGTACTTGTAATTGGAACTGGCATTTTATTCTTAAAGGGATAGTTCACCCAAAAATGAAAATTCTCTCATCATTTACTCTCCCTCAAATTGTTCCAATCCTGTATGAATTTCTTTCTTCTGAAAAAAAAGAAGATATTTTGAAGAATGTCGGTAACCAAACAGTTGATGGGCCACATTGACTTCCATAGTATTTTTTTCCATACTATTTTTGGGTGAACTATCCCATTCAGTTTCTTTATTCCCATGAATTTCTACTTTATTACACAGAAACAACAATAATACAGATCCCCCCAATTTTGCAGTACTTTTAAGGTAGTTGACATGAAATTGTCCTGTGTTGTGACATTCTGTACTCTAAAACTATTCTAAACAGCATTTTGCTTATTTTACCATAATCCATACATACTTGTTAATTATTTAAATATGTATTTTTGAGAGAATGCATGGAATAATTATACTTTTAAAAATTAATGTCATCACGCAGTGTCATTTAAAATAAACAAAAAGGTATAAAAGAAATGTTTGCCAGTAATAGCACATCAAATATATGTGTTTTCTTATATATTCATTTACATTTTAGCTGAAAATCTTGATGTTAAAAAATGTATATGCCATAATGTCAACTATACAGTTTGTGTTTCACAATCATTCATCAGAGCATGTCAAAACTTATAAGCAGAGTGTTTTGTCTGTCTTTTTGTTTGTTGTGCTTGGTTTAATTATGTGTGATTTCCTTTAGGATTTGAGACTAGACTAATTGAAGGACGCCATGCAAAACAACCTGATCAATGAGGAGCCAGTAAAGAAAGTAGGCCTATAGATTATTTTTTATAATAACATCATTAATGATACCATTATGATTACCATTATCTAGTACATGTATCGGCCAATATTTTCCCATTCCAATCATTTTATCTGCTAGTGTACATCAGATCAGAATCTCAGCGTTGTAAATGTAGGAAGCCCCGCCTAGGTTATGTGCAGTGCTGACGTGCATGGCTGCCTCACGTGACTCTTCTGGAATGTTAACAATGCAGTAAGTGTCCAACTTTGTACTGCATTCTAATTCTGCCGTGAGTGGCGAGAAAATGGAGGACAATCCCATGATTTTCACTGTGTGCTTTTTATGAGAGAACATCGAAAGACGATCCTTGGGGAACAAAACACCAGACCGATAATGTACAACTTTACTGAAGTTTAAATCAGTTCCTTGGATTAAGGTACCAATTATCACATGGTGAGTCGCTTAAAACTTTCTTAATTTTTACAAACGTTGGGCATAAGTAGTTTTTAGGAGTTTCTATATTCGATTTGCGGTCGCAAATCCTTTGTAAGTTTAGAAAGTAAGTTGTATTGCTCATTTAAAGTGAGATAGGAGTGAACAGCACATTCTCCCTATGCTGGAATGCGGACTTGCTCCAGCGGATCTGCGTTCCTCTCGCTCCAGTCTCTCAAAGCGCTGAAACCTCTAGGCCCCGTAACTCTATTCCGCCTTAAACTTAGGCTACTTTGTGTCTATGAACGCATTTTTTAATAATAGTCGCTGTTTGTTAATCTAATGAGAAAATGTGAGATTATGTAGCCTACGTAAAAACATTTTTACAGCAGGCATGGATGGGACACAAATGATAAAACCGAATCTTTACCGAAACTAAACGTAACAATATCTTGGCTTTCACTGATAAAACCCACTACATTATAGTTATGTTAAAATCTCATGAAATTCAATGGTGATAAAATAGACGCTGCCACGAGCTGCAGGCAATGTTGTATTTTTACTCGTGCGTAACAAACCATCGCTACTTTCCTCATGTTTTTTTTTGTTTGTTTTTTTTGTTTATGTGTCGCGCGCAGTCAGATGTTTACCCAAAGGTTTTAGCTGTACCAAGATTATGTACTACAACGGTCCGATTGCGTTACACATTGATTGTTTTGAAATTGTATAATTCACTCCACCCACAAAATTATTTTTTTCCCCCGCATAAATTGTGCGATGATGACATGTGCTGAGATGTCTTCATATTACACTTCTTGTTTTTGTCTGCTTTTTGTTGTCAGAATATTATGCTTGTGATGATAAAATTAAAAAATTAAGCAAAAACAGTGGCAAATGTAAGGCTTTTTTTTTTTTTTTTGAAAGAGGACCACTGAGGGGCCAAAATGTACAGATAGGAGCCAAAGTAATATCATGATTCTTTATATGAGACTTCATACTTTCTAATGTGTTAGGAAGACAGTGTGACAAATTTCAAGTAATACAAATATTTTACAAATAGTACAAATATGTACCTAATATGAACCTTTTTGTGGTAAAAAAAAAAAAAAAAAGGTACAAAGATGTCCTTTTTAAGGGTATTGCCCCAGTGACGAGCTGTTGTACCTCTAAATGTACAATTTTGACAACTTTTTTTTTTTCTCTGTGAGTAATAATCAAGCAAAATTGCATGAAAGGATATGTTAAACGCTAATGCTTTCGCTTGAAGCTTAAAATAAAGAATTCTCTTGGATCATGTACCTTTCCTGCATCAGCTCACTCTGTTTCCACTCCGCTATTTCTAGATGCACATTTTGTCCATAGAAATGAGTTATCGATGATTTTCATTGTCGATTTTATCGACTAGTTGTTGCAGCCCTAAACTCTTGTTGAGTAACATTGCAGGAGAACTCTGTGCATGCATGTTTGTGCTAGTTGTATATGGATTATTGCTGCAGTATATTTGTGGTCATTTAGCAAAATATTGCCAGCTATGGACATTGTATCCCCTTAATGAGCTGCATCAATCCAACTGCAGATGTAGTAGCATCATTAATGGCTTGTGTCATGAATATGAGTCTGAAAGTGTTTTAGTTTTTTCATTGATTATGAAGTGTACTTATTTGAATGCAGTGGTAGCCATAATATATCATGACATGATCCATTTTCTCTCCTGTCTATGAGGTATTTCCTATAGAAACAGGAAGTTTGAACGGGATATATATCGAAGGGCTTGCTTTATGGGCACAGTTAAGAACCATGATCAGTAGTTTTTTGGTCTGTTTCCCCAAAACAGAACACTACATTTTCAGCAAAAAAAACCAAAATTTCTATATATATATATATTAGTCCGGTCAAATCGATTAATCGCATCTAACATAAAAGTTTGTTTATATAATATATGTTTGTGACGTGTGTGTATGCATATAATATAAATACAGTGGGGAGAACAAGTATTTGATACACTGCTGATTTTGCAGGTTTGCCCACTTACAAAGCATGTAGAAGTCTGTCATTTTTATCATAGGTACACTTCAACTGTGAGTGACGGAATCTAAAACAAAAATCCAGAAAATCACATTATATGATTTTTAAGTAATTAATTTGCATTTTATTGCATGACATAAGTATTTCATACATCAGAAAAGCAGAACTTAATATTTGGTACAGAAACCTTTGTTTGCAATTACAGAGATCATACGTTTCCTGTAGTTCTTGACCAGGTTTGCACACACTGCAGCAGGGATTTTGGCCCACTCCTCCATACAGACCTTCTCCAGATCCTTCAGGTTTCGGGGCTGTCACTGGGCAATACAGACTTTCAGCTCCCTCCAAAGATTTTCTATTGGGTTCAGGTCTGGAGACTGGCTAGGCCACTCCAGGACCTTGAGATGCTTCTTACGGAGCCACTCCTTAGTTACCCTGGCTGTGTGTTTCGGGTCGTTGTCATGCTGGAAGACCCAGCCACGACCCATCTTCAATGCTCTTACTGAGGGAAGGAGGTTGTTGGCCAAGATCTCGCGATACATGGCCCCATCCATCCTCCCCTCAATACGGTGCAGTCGTCCTGTCCCCTTTGCAGAAAAGCATCCCCAAAGAATGATGTTTCCACCTCCATGCTTCACGGTTGGGATGGTGTTCTTGGGGTTGTACTCATCATCATCCTTCTTCCTCCAAACACGGCGAGTGGAGTTTAGACCAAAAAGCTTTATTTCTCATCAGACCACATGACCTTCTCCCATTCCTCCTCTGGATCATCCAGATGGTCATTGGCAAACTTCAGACGGGCCTGGACATGCGCTGGTTTGAGCAGGGGGACTTTGCGTGCGCTGCAGGATTTTAATCCATGACGGCGTAGTGTGTTACTAATGGTTTTCTTTGAGACTGTGGTCCTAGCTCTCTTCAGGTCATTGACCAGGTCCTGCCGTGTAGTTCTGGGCTGATCCCTCACCTTCCTCATGATCATTGATGCCCCATGAGGTGAGATCTTGCATGGTGCCCCAGACCGAGGGAGATTGACCGTCATCTTGAACTTCTTCCATTTTCTAATAATTGCGCCAACAGTTGTTGCCTTCTCACCAAGCTGCTTGCCTATTGTCCTGTAGCCCATCCCAGCCTTGTGCAGGTCTACAATTTTATCCCTGATGTCCTTACACAGCTCTCTGGTCTTGGCCATTGTGGAGAGGTTGGAGTCTGTTTGATTGAGTGTGTGGACAGGTGTCTTTTATACAGGTAACGAGTTCAAACAGGTGCAGTTAATACAGGTAATGAGTGGAGAACAGGAGGGCTTCTTAAAGAAAAACTAACAGGTCTGTGAGAGCCGGAATTCTTACTGGTTGGTAGGTGATCAAATACTTATGTCATGCAATAAAATGCAAATTAATTATTTAAAAATCATGCAATGTGATTTTCTGGATTTTTGTTTTAGATTCCGTCTCTCACAGTTGAAGAGTACCTATGATCAAAATTACAGACTTCTACATGCTTTGTAAGTGGGCAAACCTGCAAAATCGGCAGTGTATCAAATACTTGTTCTCCCCACTGTATATATGTGTATATGTATGTGTATATACACACACAGACACACACGTGTGTATAATAAATGTATATAAGAAACGATTATAATTATACATTAAACATTATAATTATATAATAAACTTGCATATAATAAACTATATATATATATATATATATATATATATATATATATATATATATATATATATTTTAGTGCTGTCAAATCTTAATTGCATCTAATATAAAATAAAAATAGCCATTTTGTATTTTAATACATTTTAAAATGTAATTTATTCCTGTGATGGCAAAGCAGAATTTTCAGAATCATTACCCCAGTTTTCAGTGTTATATGATCCTTAAGAAATCATTCTAATATGATGATTTGCTGCTCAAGAAAAAAAAAAAAATATTCTCAATGTTGAAAACAGTTGTGCTGCTTAATATTTTTGTGAAAACCGTGGAAACATTCTTTTTCAGGATACTTTGATGAATAGAAAGTTCAAAAGAACATCATTTATTTGAAATAGAAATCTTTTGTAACAACATAAATGTCTTTACTGTCAATTTAATGCATCCTGAATAAAAGTATGAATTTCTTACAAAAAAAATCTGACTTTTCTGACCCAAACTTTTCAACGGTAGTGTATGTTCCACAAAATATGTTGAAGTTATGTTATTGTTTGTGTTGTGTAGTAGTTATTTGATTTTCTCTCTAAAATAAGGGTTTGCCCTATGACTTTACACATAATTCTACAGCAATACATTGCTTTCCATGTGAATAAAGGAACATGCTGCTCTTCTTCTGACTGCATATTCTGCTTCAAGAGAGTAACAGCACCGTTATACCAAGTTGATCTGCATGTGTTTAGCGACATGTTTAAACCTATGAAAGAGGTGCTAATGTCCGATCAGACTCAGGTATTTGACATAGAGTAGTGATACAGGGCCTTGGACGTGCCTGGACCGCACCCTGACCCTTCTGTCTAACACTGTCTCCACAGGCAAAGATGCATACCAGACTGGGATGGAACAAGCACGCAGATGGAATAACCCCTCACATGTCTTGGGAGGAGGGGGAGTGTGAGCCCTGAAAGGGGTGCTGGGATGTGAGTAGGCCTGCATCCAGCACGAGCCAGAGCCAAAGAGGCAGCAGCAACAAAGACGAGCGACAACAGGAATCCTAATCTTCACTTGCATCTTTCCCACTGCAGCCTGTTATCTATTCAGGTCAGACTGAGTCTGGCTGTGTACAGTTGTGTGTCTTATTGTAGGATTGTACTACCATTGTGTGTTTTCCTGTGAGAGAGTAACTGACTGAATCCTTTTGTCTTCTCCAAGTGTGAAGAGTTTGTGTGAGAGTACAGGCCACGTTCACTCATGAGGCCTAAGACCTTCCCTGCCGCCCCATATGTGGGCAACACGCGCCAGCGGCTGCAGGAGATCAAGGAGGGACTGAAACAACCAGCAAAGCTGGTGAGCCAGGCGCTTCATGGAGGGAGCACTCGAGGGGAGGGGGGCAGAGGTGGCGACTCTAAGGGCAAAGACCAAGCTGGTAGGCAACAACAGCTCCGGCAGCCCCAGAAGTTCAACAACTACCAAAATGCCCTGCGAGAGATCCGCAAGTCTCTGATGCCCTTTGCCAATGAATCGGGTCCAGGATCCAGCTCAGGCCACCCTGGTGAAGTCAACAGACAGATGCTACAGGATCTTGTCAACGCTGGTTGTGATCAGGTAAGGAATGTCTATGTTGGATATACGTGCGTGCGTGCGTGTGTGTGCGTGTGTGTGGTT
Organism: Coreius guichenoti; assembly: GCA_039654105.1. Lineage (NCBI taxonomy): Eukaryota > Metazoa > Chordata > Actinopteri > Cypriniformes > Gobionidae > Coreius > Coreius guichenoti. Next base: position 24,993,425 of record CM077172.1, on the reverse strand, counting down.
TAATAATATAAATAACAATACTACTAATAATAATACTAAAATATAAATATTTGTTTTATATTAATATTCATTATTCATATAGTCTGTATACGTCTGAATAAATAAATATACACCACCCTTCAAATGTTTGCGGTTGCTAATATTTTTAAAGTTTTTGAATATTATGTACTTTTGAACTTTTTTTTTTATGGAGATTATTTTTATATATATATATATATATATGTATGTATGTATGTATGTATGTGTGTGTGTGTGTGTGTGTGTGTGTGTGTGTGTGTGTGTGTGTGTGTGTGTGTGTGTGTGTGTGTAAATAAAAATAGATGTATATTTATGTATCTAACTTTCTATTGTATCTTGGTCAGCAAATCTTGTTTGCTTGTAATGGTGGTGATGGTGACCAGGGGTTAAAAAATATGAATAATTTACTGAGCATAAACTTCATGCATTCAGAAATGTTTCTGAAAATCATTTTAGCTTGAGCAATTAACATTGTGGGGGCTTAGCAAAAATAGGGCTTTGAACGTTGTACAGTGGATATTCAGTGCAGTCTAGCCAGTCTTTGCCAAAGTATGAAATTGTTATATAATATTGAGTGTAATGTTGAAATTGCAATTTATTTGGTATTTTAGCTTTCTTTTTTTCTTAAAGAGCTCAGTGGAACATCTCTGCCCCAAAGGAAGTGGCAGAATCCAAGTCAGCTATTTCTCACCTTTAACACTCAAAAATACAAACATTTATCATGGTCCAGTTAATGCATAACTACTATACTAGAATATACTACTGTAGTATTTTTTAATGGGTTGTTTCAGTGTATTTGTGTTGCTGTGCAATAGTGGTTGTTGTGCAATCACTACTTAGTTAAATGTGTTACATGTGTTCTGGTCCCTGTATTGAAATTTTATGGCTGAATATTAAAAGGATAGTTCACCCTAAAATGTGAAACACTAAAGAATGTATTTTGAAGAATGTTAAACAAACAAACACTGAGATATTTAATCTTCTTTTATGTTCCACAGAACAGTGTTGTTATTTTTATTCTGCTAAAACTATTAAAAAATGTTTTTGGTACTTAAAAATAAATCTAAAATAAAATGAAATTAGGTTATGTAGTGTAAAACTGAATATGTTTAGTGTGCTTTGATTCAGGCTCTCTAATACAGACCCCTTGTCATCATTAATGAATATGTGTTGGGGCTTTGCTACTAATATTCAGACACAGCTCTGAGAGCAGCCCTGTGATTGCATTAGGCATCTGAGGAATGCTGTGCTCAAGCCCATGCACAACACCACCGAGAAATCCTCCACGGCCCAGTGGAATTACGAGGCCTAGCTGAAGGGAGGCGAGCTGCCTTTATGACATGGCTAAATAGAGGCTGGAATGGGGCTTTTTTAGGTCTCTGGAAGCTGAAACATGCTATCAGGTGAAGTATAGTATGGAGTCAGACTTGATTTGGATCATGTTGTCTGGATACATTCTTAACGGATTTATCTTTTGCTGCCGGTCCAGATGATTTTATTTTATTTTTTTATTTTTTTTCCACATTCAAACACACACACATATGGATATATATGGATGGATCTCATCAGAATAGCCATTTTTGGGTTACATACCCTCCAGTTGAATATCAATGCTTTAAACAAATTTGGTCTCTTACAAGATAGAGAGTGTAATATTTCACAGGGTTTTGTGCTTTTTTTTTCACAATCAGTAGGTTGATTGTCTTTGCCCTGCATTTATTGAACAGCACGTACAACATTAATACACATAGAGGAAATGCTCAGTTCAGTTGTTGATGTGTGGTACAGTTTCCCCAGCAGAAATGACAGACAGTAGGCTGGGATGGCACAGACACTCTGACCATGTCCTTTGCATGTTTTTGTCTTTATGTGTGGGTTAGTTTTCTTTTTTAGTTGATACAAAAACATGAAATTTGTGTTTTGTGGCTCAGTGTGTCTGACTTTGTATCTCCCCTGTATTCAGATTTAGCATAGCCAAAAGTTTGAATCTTGTTCCTGAGTCGTACACCACATGCACCTAGACCTCCCATAAGATCTGGGCATACATTTTTTTCATGTTTTTTATTAATAGTAATATTCATTATTGTGAAATGACTCAGCCGTGGTGTGTGTGACTTGGTATTTTTAGTCCTCCTCTGACTGGGGCCTGTGTTCCTCTTCTGACCCTCTGTACATTCCAGGAAGGTAAATGGCTGCCGTTGGTCCTTCCCTGGGTTTCTTTAGTTTGATCATTATCATTGGTTTTCGCCTCACAAATTACACAGCAATGCGGCTGATGGTTACATAATCAACTTTGAAGGAGGAAATGTTTTGGTTGGGGGAATAAAAGGGGGCGGGAGGGTATAGGAAGAAGATGAGTATGACGTGTGTTGTGGATTTGTGGTTTCGAGCTTAGGATATAAAAAGCTGCCTGCATACATCGTGCATGTGATGTTTGTGTACTTGTGGAATATTCACAATATAATAAATGTGTAGTGTTCTGTTGGCATATCATGTTTGCACATGATCCAAATGTTTATTTTAGCCTTCCCTCGCAACCCAGTATTTCCAGGGTCTCAAACCACAACTGGTCAGTGCTGTGCAGCATAGCATTTTTGCATTAAAGTCAACCTGAAACACCTTTTCGACTTGCGTTATGTGAAATTTCTGAATGGAACAGGATATTTAAAAAGGGCAGAGCTTGTTTTTTGTTTTTTGTTTTTTTTAGGAATTGATTGGATCATAAAGGTGTTATCATCAAAAATGACCCAAGTGGTTGGTAGGAAGGTAATGAAAAGTGAGAGGGATTGGGGATGATCTTGGTGTTGCAAGCGCCATGCTTTTCTGTTTTAGCTGCTGTTTGAGCTATTTTATTACAGTATGGATAATGTTCCACCTCTCAATCCGCTGATGATGATGTCCTTCCGGTCCTATATCTCAGAGTCCTCCATATGGCTTTCATTTTCATGTTCATTGGTGGAATGTGTTTCAGAATTTGGGTCAAAGTGGAAGCCCTAAAAATGAACAGTAAACAGCGTTGGAATATAGTTATGTCACTTTAGTCAAGAAGAATATATATTGTTTACTTTTTAAAGTTAGAGTTCGGGGTGGGAGGGTTGGGGGGAGAGAAAAAAAAAATTGTGTGGTACTTCAACACCACAGTCAGAAATTGAATGTCTAGTATAGCATTGAGGCTTGTGGTCATGACAGGGGTGTAAATATATTTTGGATCTAACCAAATTAATGCCAAAGGCACATTGGAACAGAATGATCTCAAAAATAAAGAGGGGAGGAGAAGGGACAATTTAAAGAAACACTGAAGCATAGATTTCCACATAGCTGGAATTCTTGCTTCCTGGCTCATGGAATGTCCTGAACATCTGTCGCCATGACAGTGGAGGTCAGGGCTGAAACCCTGACCTGGGGCCAAACCAGACCCAGCCCTTGCTGAAACCAGACTGAAGTCCATGTTGGATTGTTGTGTTTGTGTGTGTCTTTTAAAAAGAGAGAGTGGCGCCTTTAAATCACTAAGGGGGACGAGAAGGCACACCCTTGGAGCAGACAGTGATGGAATGCAGCAGAAAGCCCTGGCACTTCTGAGAGCAGCGATCACTCACTCACAGACAGACAGCGTGTGTTTGGAGTATTTCCTGTGTTTTGTACAATACTGACCATAGTGCCAGACATTTGTGAATAAGCATTTAGACAAACTGATGGCAATGCACATAGATTAAATAGATTAACAAAGATAAACTACTCGGAGGAATGTGTAGAATGTGTGGATGTGGCACTTTGCATAATGAGTGTCCACGATTTGTACGGCTGCCTTTTTTTTATTTTTTTTTATTACTCTTTCTTCTGTCAGTGCCATCTAACCAAAACTCCACAGAATGGACGAAATGGTTTTTATTACTCTAACTTTGTCATAATTACATTTAATATTTACCTACTTGCTGTTCTTTGAATGCATAGTGGACAAAAAGCACAAGTATGTGCTGAATTAGGCACTTATTTCTTTCTTTCTTTTTTTTTTTCCATGGCATGCTTTGTGCATGAGGCAGACTGAGCCTGTGAACACCAGAGGCAGTATAACACAGCTTGCTGCGCTGCTGTAGAATTTGGTTTGGGCAGAATGTCTTCTGAATGAGGTCATATGCCATTCAAGGGGATTTCCTCATATAGGTGTGGGTCTCTGCTCACAGAAGACTGTACATGTCTGAGTTGTTTTATTTTGGATTGCTGCGGCTTCGCAAAATGTGACAAGGAAAACGTAAGATTAATCTGAAGGTCTCTACAGATTAATACAGAGTTGTTGCATGGTGGGTAATCATGAGTAGAGATTGTTGAGAAGAACTATTTTCCTTAAAAAAAAAAAAAAAAAAAAAAAAAATGCAGCCTCTAATATATTAATAATAATTTAAATTTATATAAAACTCTTTATTGCTTTGAAATTAGTATAACTATAAACTAAAATGCAAATAAAGAATAAAAAAAAAAGTATGTATTATTTATTACCATGAAATCCGTGAATCATTGCAAATCTCTTGCAGCACAATGTTTGGTCAAATGTGCCAATCTCCAGTCATAGTGCATGTGTGGCCTGGCACAGAAAGGAGCTTGTGCATAATTTGCAGAGGAAGCAGCTGCAGGGAATGTTATTTTAAGTGTTTTTGCAGTGTGTGTGTATGCATGGGATGGCTTATATTTACATGCATATTCATCTGTACATATGTACACACATATGTGTTTATCTAAATAATCATGGAGGTCATTTTCCATAACTGTACACAGAAAGAATGCTAATGTGACTCCCCAAGAATGTACGCTAAATTAAACATTGCCTTTACATGACGGAAGTCTGACTTTGACTTTTTTTTCTTTTTTTTTATTATATTATTTTGCCTCTAATAGAAAATCAGTCTCTCTAGTCACAAATTTCTCTAGTTTACACTGGTGCATGGAGCAAACAAATATTTTTAAGTAGCAGATGTTAAAGGAAATCATGCTTGCTCTACATCTGACCTGGGAATATTTGGCTCAACAAATATGTCAGAATTTAGTGGCAGTCATGGCCTTAGCAGCTTTTCACTTCTCTTAAAGATAATATTTTATTTTGCTGGTATATGCTCTTATTCACAGAATTAATCCAAATTAACCTCTTTGGTTACAAAAAGCGCTATGTCTACAGGTAGTTGTAATCTCATATTTAAAAGTTCCAAGTAGTATTGATCATCTAAAGTATCTATTTAAAATCCTTACATGTATGTAGAAGTTGTACCTCACTGGTGCATAATGAGAGGAAATGCATTGTGAAAAAAATGCACGTGTTGCCTATGTTTTGATAGTTCTCTGCTTGAATTTGTAAAACAGGAAATGGCCGTACGTGCCCTAAAACAGACTGGCAGCCGTAACATTGAGGCAGCGTTGGAATACATTAGTAAAATGGGTTACCTGGACCCCCATAATGAACAGATTGTACGTGTCATCAAACAGACTTCCCCAGGTTTGTGCACGCTTTTAAAAACACACTATATATATATATATATATATATATATATATATATATATATATATATATAATTTATTTATATTATGAATGATGCTCTGCCTTTAAGTGCAAAGTGAACCTTTTCTAATTCCCTACAGGAAAGAGTGGCATACCAAATATGATGGACCACAGGACAGCAATAGAAGGCACTGGGGATGGTGCAATGCCCCCTTATCACCAAATGGGAGCACCACTGTATGAGGGAGCTAGTTATGGGGCTGAAGGTGAGATGGCTCGTGTGTACATGGGTGGACCACCTGTCATGAACTACATGGCACCACCTGCCAACACTTCACAGGGTCCTACCATGGGAAACCCAATGGGTCGGCCTGCAAGTATGGGTGCCTACTCTACAAGCATGGCTCCTCAAACTAACACTGGGAACCCTATGTACACCCCTGGTCCAGCCCAGCAAAAAGGATACCCTGGTGCAATAGACCAGGCCATGATGGGCTACAGTGTGCCTGGACCACCCATGCAAATCCAGCCTCAGCCCTCAGGAGGCCCTGGTCCTCATTATGACTACAGGCCTCATATAATGGAGGCCTCCAGCTATGGGGTCAAACGAAGTGCTTCCTTCCAGAATAAAATGCCCCAACTAACACCTGAAAACTATGTTAATATGCCAAGCAAAGGAGCAATGGGCCAAAACGCTGGTGGCTACGCTCCCAACTTATATCTGCCACCACATCCACATCCACTCCAAGCCAGCCCCACCTCACACCAGGTTCACTTGATGCAACGCCCCCCTGGTGTTGCCCCTGGAGCTATGGGTGGTGAGTTCTCTGATGTTCCTCAAGGCCTCCTCACCCCTTCCAGGGCCAGTCTGAACCTTGACCTGTATGAGCATCACTGGCCAGGAGCCCAAGGTCCTGAGGGGACTCCTTCAGCCAGGCAGCCACAGGGGCCTTTTAGAGGGGAGGTACGTGTCCCCAGTAGGACCAATTCTTTTAACAACCACCAAAAGGTGACTGTGAGGCAGGCATTGCCTCCTACAGCTAGTGTTGCTGGCAAGCCGGAGGCATCATTGGGTCCACCTAACACAATAACTGCAGTGACCTCTCCACCAATCCAGCCACCTGTTAAGAGTATACGGGTCATGAGGCCTGAGCCGAAGACAGCAGTGGGACCATGCCATCCAGGCTGGCTGAGTGCACAAGCACAGGAAGCACCAGAGTCTCATGGATACATGCCAGATGAGACTTTTACCCTGGAGCCCAATCAAGAACACCGCTGCCCACCTCCACCTTACCCCAAAACACTGCTCCTGTCTGGATCTGGAGCTGAGCCTGCATCCCTGGAGACTGGAGCCATGGGTGGACTTCAAGATATCAATGCAACAAGTAGGACTGTCCAGAGTGCCTCAGTTGGAAAGCAGGAGGAACCTGTCTCCAAAGACAAAGTGAAGACAAGCAAAGGAGAGAAGGCTGTGAAGGATAAGAAGCAGATCCAAACCTCACCTGTGCCTGTGCGAAAGAATGCCCGTGATGAAGAGAAGAGAGAGTCTCGCATTAAGAGTTATTCTCCCTTTGCCTTCAAGTTCTATATGGAGCAGCATGTGGAGAACGTGATGAAGACCTACCAGCAGAAACTCAACCGCAGGATGCAGCTGGAGCAAGAGATGTCCAAGGTGAGCAGTGCTGGAACTTCATTAACCACAAAGCACACTGTTTGATGATTTGCACTTCAGACAATTGTGCTATTAATTATTTGAGTGTTCACCATTGAGTGTAAATGTTATTGTTGTCAAATCAAACCATCCTCTTCTATATCTTCCTATTCTCCAGGCTGGCCTTTCAGAGGCAGAGCAGGAACAGATGAGAAAAATGCTTTACCAGAAGGAATCCAATTACAACCGACTACGACGTGCCAAGATGGACAAATCAATGTTTGTCAAAATCAAGACACTTGGCATTGGAGCCTTTGGTGAGGTGTGTCTTACACGTAAAGTGGACACGGGGGCACTGTATGCCATGAAGACTCTAAGAAAGAAAGATGTTCTGAACCGAAACCAAGTAGCCCATGTGAAAGCAGAAAGGGATATCTTGGCAGAGGCCGACAATGAGTGGGTAGTCAGGTTGTACTACTCATTTCAGGACAGAGACAGCCTGTACTTTGTCATGGATTACATTCCTGGAGGAGATATGATGAGCTTGCTGATTCGTATGGGGGTTTTTCCAGAGCCCTTGGCCAGGTTTTATGTGGCAGAACTGACACTGGCCATCGAAAGTGTGCATAAGATGGGCTTCATCCACAGAGATATCAAGCCGGACAACATCCTCATTGACCTGGATGGACACATCAAACTGACTGATTTTGGTCTGTGTACCGGGTTCCGTTGGACACACAACTCAAAGTATTACCAAAAAGGTAAGGGACATGAAGACAATGTGATGTTCATAGCCCTAAATACAGTTGCAGTTTTTAACAAATCAAATTAATTGGTTGTCTTCTCTCTCTGTACTGCTTGAATAGGGAACCATATCCGGCAGGATAGTATGGAGCCAAGTGACTTTTGGGATGATGTGTCTAACTGCCGTTGTGGTGACCGGCTGATGACTTTGGAACAGCGGGCAACTCGACAACACCAGCGTTGTCTAGCACATTCTCTGGTCGGCACTCCTAACTACATCGCCCCTGAGGTGCTTCTGCGCAAAGGTAAGACCTTGCACATGATCACCCGAAAGTACAAGCACATCAACAGGAATTGCTTGTGTTGATAGGTATCTTGTCCTCTTGTAATACTTTTTAATCCACAGGATACACACAGCTGTGTGACTGGTGGAGTGTGGGAGTAATCCTGTTTGAGATGCTGGTTGGCCAGCCACCCTTCCTTGCTCCAACCCCAACGGAGACACAACTTAAGGTGAGAGCTCAATATGCGTCTTCTTAGGTTCCTTTGCTTATAGGGTTGATGTAAACCATAGGTGTCCAATCTTGCTCCTAGAAAACCCAATTTTCTGCAGGGTTTAGTTCCTACCTGCCCCAACACACTTCTGTAGACATTTCTAGTAAACCTGAAGACTTTAATTAGAGAAGAAGTGTTGCTAATGTTTATGTCATCACTTCCGCAGGTGATAAACTGGGAGAACACTTTGCAGGTGCCCCCACAAGTAAAGCTGAGCCCAGAGGCAGTTGACATCATTGGTCGGCTCTGCTGCTCAGCTGAAGAGCGCCTAGGAGGCAATGGGGCTGGTGAGATAAAGGCTCACCCATTCTTTTCCGAGATGGATTTCTCCAGCAATCTTCGCACACAACCTGCTCCATATCGACCGAAGATTGCCCACCCCATGGATACATCCAACTTTGATCCTGTGGAAGAGGAGGGGGGTCCAGGGGCCTGGAGTGACAGTGGAGACAGCACCCGCACATGGGACACTCTCTGTTCTCCTCACGGCAAACACCCTGAGCATGCCTTCTATGAGTTTACTTTTCGCAGGTTTTTTGATGATAATGGTTGTCCATTCCGTTATCCCAAGCCCCCAGAGGCAACCCAAGACCTGTCCAGCAGTAGTGTGACTGGTAGCCTGAAGCCTGAGTTGGAGGAGGAAGAGGTTCATGAAGAGGAAGAGCAAGGGGAAGGGTGTGAGCCGGTTTATGTGTGAGAATGTCGGTTCGGGTGTTCATGCTGCTCTGCCTTTACCCATAGAGGACCTCGCCAGTTAACACGCTGCATCTCCTACACTTCCTTTCAACCCTACTTTTTCTTCAGGGTGTTTTTGTACATGTTAAGTGCAAGGAAGAACATCAGAAATGGAGTGCAGAAATTTCCATGTGAAATGTGTTTATTCCTCTCAAACCATTATGCAGTATCCTTTGCCTGTTACAAATGACTGAAACTCTGACCAGGGACCAAGGAATTACACAAGCTATGCAGCTTAATTCATGCAAGTCATGTTGGTGTGACTGATAAATTTGGCTACTCTCCTATGAGAGTACAAAAACAGAGATTTGTAGCTGCTGCTTTGTGGTTTGTCACCACTCTACTCTCATGGTTAGTGTGGTCTTTCTCAACTGTGCCCCATTCCTTTATTCCACTGGGGGAAAATATCCCAGTCTTACATCATATGTTAACATTTCCTTCACCTCTCTCAGCCTGGTGATGCTAACATAGCCATTCCGAACACCAGAGAGGTCATGGTGAGGGATCAGAAGAGAGCTGGGCTTGGGATGGTGGCTCTGTGGTAAGGCTGTGATCAGGAGATCAGACAGAAATATCACAATTGTCCTCATAGCGCAATCCCACAAAAATATAAATGCAACATGCAAATGCTCCGTCACAACTGTGTTTTTACTCATAAAACCAAACTGACTTCAAATTCAGAAATATTTTCTGAAGTATGGAAGCCAGATTTTCAGATTCGGGATCTTGTGATCCCAGTCATTTTCACATAATTTGTCTAAAACAAAAATAATTAAGTTTTAGACGATTTTGTGGCGCCACCAAGTGGTTCAAAGTGACACTGTAAACAATCATGCATATTCTTCTGAAGATCTAAGTCCTATATTATAGACTGACAGTATTAGGTCACTACTTCATGCAAAGTCTGTCCAAAAGATCATGCAGTATTTTGCAGTTAATACACTAATCACAGCTTTTTTGTAAATATTATACAGTTATCCTTTTTTGTTTCATGCCTTATCAGGTGAAATGGTGCTCTCAGACGTGACACAATATTGAGACAAAATGTTATGTACAGCCAGCACTTCAAGGACATGCGATCTTAAAACTCCCATTATTGTTAAAAAGTTTATAGAAACATCTTTTAAATGTTTAAACAACCTATTTAGAGCTGAATCCTGAGGTCATACGTAATGTGTGGTAAAAATTGCAATATAGAAAATTAAGAGTTAATTTAAATTAACTATTGACTCTTAAATTAAGAAAGAAAATTAAATCCTAAAGCCTGCTTTTTGTTTGCTTGCCAGAACTATGCATGGTAACATTCATTCTTTCAAAATAAATGTCACACAAAACTCACAAATTTAAATTTTGCTTAAGTGTGTTAGTTTAGTTGCCAAAGTATTGTTTTATTTAATTGATATTTAAATTCACCAAACATTTATCTTGCCTGGCTTGATTTTAATTTGCTTGAAAGCTTACTTAACCTCTTCCCAATAGTTGCTTTACATTCATCTGCTGCTTTCATATGTATCTAACACATGCGTCACATTGTTTTTAGAGGTGTGTTTTCTCAGCAGCTCACTATCCAGAACAAATTCGTAGCGTTATGGTTTTTACCTATATAACTTAAAAGAACAAAAGTACAAGTGCTGGGACTCCAGCGGTTTCCTTTTCTTGTTATGCAGAAGACTTTATATGCTTTTCATCATATAACTCTGTCTGCTTTATCATCTTACGGTTTCCCAGAACATCTTAATTGCATTTAGTTTCATAAGATCTTAAAAGTCAGACGGGTGGTTTTTGTTGTGTTTGTTCATGCTCATCCAGATCCACTGGAAATGATCTTGTCTGTCACCATCAGTGAACTTTTTAACAAATTTAATAGAACAAGTGTAAAAATGTTTTGTCATCGAGGCTGCTGCACCATTTAAACGTGATCACACAGCACAGTATTATAACAAGACAGTCTCTGACTGAAATGTAAAGAATACTTTGAGGCAGAAACCTTTAAGAAAATGGTGAGGAAGTGGCAAAAGAAAAATGTATCTGATGGTATGACTATGTGCAATACAGAAAATACATTATATAGTTTTCTAAATACAACAAATAGCCTTTATAACTTTAAAACTGAATTATGCTATCTAAAAGTATATATTATATTGATTTATATATTTTCAGTATAGTTTCATGACCCAATGCTGCTTATTGTTATTAATATTATACTATAAAGTACATTATCATCATACTTTCATTTATACTTTCTCTCTTTGTGTATAGAGTGTGGTTTTGATTGTCAGTGCGATTGATCTGGTGTAAGACGAACTGTGTGCCTTCTAATGAATGTGTGGGTGTGTGTACCATGTGCTGATCAGTATTTCAGGAGATGATGGAAATGTCGTCACTTGCTCTCAGGCAGGTCCTGGCTGTAAGAGAGGCGGTGTTTTTGGTGGGATAGCTTGAGGAAGACAAAAAAGAAGCAAGCAAGAATGAATGAATGATTGTCATTGAGACTCTGAAGGAGATGTATATGGATGTCATGGCAGGATGGATATGGAAACACATTGTATGCATTTGGTCAATGATAAGGATCGTTTTGAATTTCTGTGACAAGTCCATTTAATTGTCTTTCTGTGATCTAATTTGTAGTGATGGGTCACTGCATGAAAAGTTCTCTGTATTAATTCTCTCAAGCTGACTGACAATCATGTGGTTACGTGCTTGCAGTCAATACTGTCAAACTACCCCGTATGACCGCTGACTGGAAGAGCTTTAAAATAAGTCGATGATTATCCATTCATATTTGCTTTATATATTGTGTCAGTACGATCACTCCTAAAAAAGTTAAGTGAAAAAATGTAAATGTATATACCAACTCAAATTGGTATCATGCCTTTGGTCCAATCAAACAAGTTGATTGAGCTCAATGGAGTGTGACAGCAAGTGTTGCAGATGTTTTGCTACCCCATATTCGTGAGAATGGACCACTCAGTGAAAAAGCATGAGCTTTCTACAAATCTCTCACAGAGTCAGGTTTAGGGTTTGAATGTAATTAGTGTGTTGTGCTTAGGATGGATTCCTTTTGAAAATGTTGACTGACAATCTTTGACTGTATTTAGAACTGTGTGATGATGGAACTTTTTCCTCTAATGTATGTTTTTGTATTTTAATGGATGAATGGGTTGGGCCTTTTTGACGTTTGTAATCTTTTAACTGTATTATACAATTCTGTTACTATTGAACATATATTTATACAGATATACATATTTTTTGTATCCTTTTATTCTTTATTTTCCTCTTTTCTGAGCTAACTTTTGAACCCCCATGTCTACAGTATTACAGACAGTATGCATTTGGATTTATATCTTTTTTTTTTACATGTATGAATTGAGAATGTATAAGAAATGCTTTCGCTGTCCTCATGTGTAAATGTATATGTCTAAATTAAATTAAACAAATCGTCCTCTTGCTTTGACTATTGTTGATATGAGTGCTGGTGGGTGTGTGCGTGTATCTGTAGAGGTGTCTGGGCCAAGCTATGTTTAGCTGATGTAGAACATCAGAGTGTAAATCTCTTTATGTTAATAACACAACTTGGTGCATATAATATTTAAATGGTCTATTATTAAGGTATTGTTAAGATTTTGTTCATGACTTATATGAGAGAGAGAGAGAGCAATGATTACAAAAATCTGAATATATCTCTGGTTACATTTGCGATTAGTATGAAAAATCCCCTTTTTTATATATATATATATATATATATATATATAAAATCAAGGTATTGTTACATTAAATAAAAGTACTCATACATACATACGTAATAAAATAATAAAACTAAACTTTTTTAAATCTTTTCTAGAAGCCATGTAGTGGTTTCACTGAGCTATCCAAGTAATAAAAATACACCTGTTCACTTAATTGGGATTTTCTGGGGGGAATAAATATGTTTTTTTACATACATGGCATATGAAGATAAACACAAAAACGCTCTTTCAGAAATTGATAGTGCTTTCCAGAAGTTCAAGTGTGTCCAGATCAAATGCAAATTCCCTAAAATGGAAAAAACAAACAAACCGTGAATTAATAATATACAAAAAAAAGGTCAGATATTACCTTAGTTACAGCAGAATGAAGCAAAAGGTATAACATCCAGTGCCATATCATATATTACATAACCTTTAAGGGGGCATCGGAACTGTATGCCAAAAAGTGCCCGTAAACTCACTGGCCCGAAGTGCTGCTTAATCCCACAATGCAGTGCATGGCGCGTCACTGAAGAACGACCATGATGGCGGCGGTCGGTGCACCAGAAGTGATTTCACAGCTGGAAAGCGCTGCCAAAGTTTTAATGGTGAGCATTTCGCCGCTGTTTTCACATCTCTGTCAGTGTGCTGTTAGCTCTGTGTGGGGGTTCACTCTGAGGGGGTCTTGCTGTTCGTCAGTTAGCGGGGAAAGTCTCGATAAACGCGGAGCGGTGCGTGGCGCAGTGCTCGACTCACTCCATCCCGCAGAAGCCCAGCGCAGCCACCATCACCTTCATCATCATCTTCATCATCATGATAATAGCACCAGTCTGGTGACACAGTCAATGTATATAATGATCGCTGTGAGCTCAGGTGCTGAGTCTCAGAGGCCTAGTTTGGTCCTCCTGCCTTGTAAAAGCGCTCTGAATGAGTCGAAGTGTGTGCTAGAGTTTCTCCATCAGCTGCTGTAGTTACTTACACACGCTGTTGATTCAGCCGCATGTTTGCTCAAGCACATGTTTAGCAAAGCTTTAGGAGACCAGAGATAAACCAGAGAAACTTTTAGCTTATTGTTTGTCTCATAATAATAATTTTCTGCCGTTAAAAGAGTTGACTATTTACACAGTGAGCTAGCTGAAAGTTGAGAGCAGGACATGTGTAGTTAGATGATGGCCTGTGTAATTCACTAGCAGTGTCTAAAACCTGGTTACCCGTCTAGACGGCATTTCTAGGCATCATACGGACAGAATAACACGAATTGAGCAGTGTGTGTGGTTGTGTTACCGCGTTAAAAATCTCATGGCAGTCTCATTCATTAGTACTTGTGAAAATTTCGTTTTTGATTTTCAATGCAGTGTTTCAATTTGGTGGATCAGTTTGGTTGTAATAGTCTGTGAAGCTTTTAGTATAGTGTTTTGATCTCAATTTCACACATAAAACATTTAGTGGTATTGCAGACTTGTTGTTAGTTTTCAATAGCTCATATCGACATTTGGAGAGTAGGCTGGGGACCATAATACAGATGTATGACATAAAATTGTTTATATTAAATCAGCTGTTTACGCTTGCTTCATTAAGTTTGTATAAATAAAAAAATTTTTATTAATTAAAAGCAATTATTATAAAGAGTGCATTATAAATTGACAAGGCTGTGGGTGAATTTCGGAAATGAACACCAGGATATGTTAAACGAGTAGGGATAGCGGGTGATAATTTCAAACTGCTGTCTTCTTGAAATTAGTTTTCATACTGTTTTAGTAGCAATCTAAATACTCTGAGGTCTCTGTAGAAAATAATATATTTAAACTTGTGTTCAAAAGTTTGGGGTTGGCAAGATTTGTTTTTTATTTATTTGATCAAAAATACAGTAAAAATTGTAATATTGTGTATTGTGAAATTTTTCTATTTAAATATATTGTAAATTGTCATTTGTTCCTGTGATGGTAAAGCTGAATTTTCTGCATCATTACTCCAGTCTTCAACGTTTATGATTTTTCAGAAATCAGTCTAATTTGCTGCTCATTTCATATTATTATCAATGTTTAAACTGTTTTTGTTTAATATTTTTGTGGAAAACATGATACATATTTTCAGAATTCTTTGAAGTTTTTATGTGAAATAGAAACTGTAGAGAAATAGAAACTTTACTGTCACTTATGATCAATTTAATGCATAATGTTTGTATAAAAATATTAATTTATTAAAAAAAAAAAAAAAAATCGTACTGACCCCCAACTTTTGAACTGTATTATGCTTATATATGAATGATTATTTAATGTAACTGGAAGGATCACGTTTCAAATTATGAATGAATGCCCTCTGTATTTTATCATATTTTTTTCGGGATTGGGATTGAGCAGCCAGTTTGTTGTCTTTCATTTTGTTTTACTGCCTTCCTTTTTCCTGATTTTCTTCCAGTTTTTTTTTTGTTTTTTTTTCTCATAAAATCACTAAAATACTTTAAACATATTTTTGCTGCCATCAGGTTTAATCTTAAAAAAGGCTGTTATTAACTTACAGACCTTTTTAGTAGGAATGACCTAATATATCTTAATTATTATTCATAGTTTTTTTTTTTTTTTTTTTTTTTTTAATAAATCTCTTGATAATTCTCTCCATTCATCTAGCCCGAAGCCTGACCAGTCTACCGCTGAACTGAGTAGATTAGTGGTTATGAAGTCAGGAGACTCTAGGTTTTGTCATGGTTAGTTTTCAGATAGCAGAAAGGTCAGACTGTAACAGTGGAGATCAGGTACTGATTTGTTGTTGTGGAGCCCTGATCATCAGTCAGACTCACTGATGTCACTGCAGTCATGCTTATGCAGACTAATCACTGAAGGATGCTAGATAGTAGTAGGCGTATCAAAGTGTAGTATCCCTACACTTTCATCACAGTATTAAATCAATACATTGATGAATTGATTTCAATTAGCCTGCTAATGTGTGAGGATTTATAATCGAGACTGTCAACAGATCAAATTCAAGATGGCTAGAACACATTAAAAGTCTTGTATGGGTAAAAACATTCATATAAACATGCTATTTGCAAAATCGTCAAATAAAAATGCTGAATAAATCCATATATATATATATATATGTGTGTATATGTAGCTAATACTATGATCATTTTGAATTTAGCAATTGCTGGTGTTTCATATGTTTATACCAGCCTGCTCAAAGGACAAATGTCCCGCTGTGTTGAATAATTCTCCATATTCATGAACGGATCCTTTTGCTGCCTGTTTTCTTCCAGGGGTTCCAAGGGTTCCATCAATAGATCTTTGTGATCATACTGAACATCACTATGTGATTAAATGACATTGTGTTGATGTAACTGGATGACGTTAAATAAGAGTCTTTGGAATGAGCCACACATATGCCTGTCAGTAGTTTTTGGAATGACTCTGCTGTTGGTTTTTGTCTATCGGGTCAAACAACCTTTAAAAAAGTCCCTTCAGTATCTGTATGAAGTTGAATGTGTTAAAACCCTAAATTAAATGCAGAAGATAATTTTATTTGAAAAACAAACATACCCATTGATCCATCGTCACTGCATCTGACTGACTTGTGCGTCAGCTTGATCAGCTTGTTATAGCCATAATATGTTGTACAACTGGGTATTTACAGTTAAATACGTTGAAAACCTAATTAAGAGCTAAGCAATCAAAATACACAGTAGGCAGATAGACTGGTGACCAGAAACATTAAATAAAACACAAATATAAGGAAAGGTACAGGAACTGCTATGTCTGCCATGTTGAACTGCTTTAAAAGGACAGTAAACCATACCTTTTCATGATGGGTTTGGACTAAATCGGGGGTTTCAGTGTTTTTCAGGCCAAAGACACCTTGGTGGATATTGTATAAAATATTTAATACATAATATTAAAATACATAATATTTAATGTTTTTTAAAATGTTGTAGATTTATGTAGCGAATGAGAATCGATAAAATTGTCTATATTTTGAGATAAAGGTCTTGTTAATGATT
This sequence comes from Coreius guichenoti, assembly GCA_039654105.1. Lineage (NCBI taxonomy): Eukaryota > Metazoa > Chordata > Actinopteri > Cypriniformes > Gobionidae > Coreius > Coreius guichenoti. The sequence continues at coordinate 24,976,521 of CM077172.1, read as the reverse complement.
TTTAGTTTTGTTCAAGGTAATTAAAGCAACAGTTTTTCAATATGGAAGAATATGTAAAAGTATGGTATTTGGGGTAAAAAGTGCACCTGCTGTTGGGGTGAAAGGCACAATAATTAACATGATGATAAATAGCTGGCTGACTTTTCCACATGACATTAGTTAGATTCAGATGGTAAGTATATATCATATATCAAGTTGGGTGTCCACCTTAGATGTTTGTTTATAATGACCATCATATATATATATATATATATATATATATATATGGAAGAAAAAAAAATCATATTTAATAAAATATATTTATTTATTACTACTTTAAAGCTTTATTAAATTATGGGATCTCCTTAAATGCTTTCAGAATCTTTGTTTTTAAATAATTTTGTTTCTGTATTTTTAAAATGAACATAAATGACAAAAAATAATTATTTTATTCATCAAAATAAACCAAAAATAGGCCAAACTTTGCTAAAGTGATTGTTTTAAACAAGTATTAACTTAGACATTATTAAAAACATATTATTTTAACTAAAAGATTTGTATCAGTTCTGTGTGCCTTTTACCCCATGTGTGGGGTGAAAGGCCCACCTTGCCACCTCATACATTTTATATGATTTTTAAACAAGCAAACTACTTTTATGATTTATTTTCGCACAAACTCTGTTGCTCTATCAATGTTCAATAAAACAATTATACAATGCAATTATACGCTGGGAGTAAGTGAAAAGCACATTTTTCTTAAGGTGTACCTTTAGCCCAGTTGCACCCTAATATTTAAAAAAACAACAACTGAAAATACAAATCAAGGCTAATATTATGAATATTAATATATAATAGTAATAAATTATAATAGTAAATTATACAAAAATAACGTAATATGGTACTGGTATAGTACCATATTAATGTATTTATAGCCATTATGATGCTTACATTGAAAAGCCAATAAAAAAAAATTAAATTAATTTTTAATGTAGGAGAGACATTGACACATTTAGTAACTTTAGCTTTTTAACTTTAGCTTAGTTACATTTATTTCTGTTTAATGTACATTTAAATTTTTTTTCACACAAATTTGTTTGCGATCAAACAATAGCAAGTGTACCCTGCAGTACAGCTATAGACCACCTGTTGTGGACCACTGGACTATATTCTTGTTCATGTTAATGTTTCCATGGCATCAGACCGGATTGAGACCGTGGAGCAAATGAAGCCTGCAGGATTCACAAGAGTTGATTGGGTGTAATCACTGTTGTTCTTGTAGCTTAGGCTGATAGTCTTCAACTGGCAGATGGGATTTGATATTTGTGTTAGCCATGTGGCTTAGGGAAGTGGCACATTTTTCCAATGCCTCCTGGTGGTACTCAAGACTAGAGGTTTGCATTAGTTGTACAGTCTGACATAATGTCCTGTTGCTCTCTCATGCTGCAAAGGGTTTTTCTGTGCATGGAAAATGTTTCTGTTCTGCAGCTTGTGTTCGTTTTATGTGCCTGATGAAGCGCATCAGGTGATCTCTGTGTGTGCATGTATGAAATTATGCCCTCTTCTCTCTAGTCTGGTTACTATAAGGTGGATGACTGCTGTGCTGTAATTAGGAATGGAATGTGATGTTTAATGTTATGACTCAAGTGTGTGATGCGTTCAAAGGGCAGCCCAGACTGGGTGTGTTCATATGTATTTTGTGTGTTGTTTCATTGGTCAACACTGGCAATAGGCTGCTTGAGTTCTGTCATCACTGTTGGAGGCTTTTTTACCATTTTATCAGTGACCTGTTATGATTGTAATGAAATGCTTATCGTTTAGCCTGGTGTAGTATTTCTTATTTGTTTGAGACTAAAGGACACTAAAGAACTATTAAAAAATTAAATAAATATAATATACACCATCGTTCAAATGTTTGGGCTCAGTAAGGTTTATTTAATTTATTTAATACTTTATTTAGCAAAGATTCATTAAATTGATCAAAAATGACAGTAAAGACATTTTAAGATGTTACAAAAGATTTCTATTTCAAATAAATGCTGTTCTTTTTGGAAAAAAAAAACATGTTTTAATGTTTGGAACATTGATAATAAATTATTTCTGAAGGATCATGTGACAATGAAGACTAGAGTACTGTTTTAATATTTCACAGTATTACTGTTTTTACTGTATTTTTGATCAAGTAAACGCAGTCTTGATGAGCATAAGTGACTTTGTAATAATTGTAGTAAAGATATGTTTTTTTTTTAAAATACTTGGATGTGAATGATATGACAAATCTAACTACAAAATAAGTAATTTTCTATCACAGTAATGATACATATCTGAATCTGTAAAGCTGCTTTTTCTATTCAAGTTTATACAAGTGCAGGTTTCTATACAAATAAACCTGACTTGACTTGACTTTACCTTTTGATGTACATGTGTGATATTCGATATTGACCAACACTGTTCAAGCACACAAACGTTTAACCCCTCCTATGAATGTGTTCACAGGCACCGCCGTCCATGGTCAGCACAGAACAGAGGCAGCATGCAGAGCACATATTCCTGTCCTTTAGGAAGTCTAAATCCCCCTTTGCCGTCTGCAAACACATCCTCGGTGAGTCTCAGCACTCAGATATGACAGACACTGCAACTAGTACTGACTTTACTGTGTTGAGACCTTGTGTTGAGGTCTAAAACGGTCTTTGGTAGTGGCGGATGAACACGCAGTACAAAGTACCGGAAGCTTCGTGCTGACAATAAATCCAGAATAAATGCAAAGAAGCCATTTTTAATATTAATTTATCCTGTTTATCCATAAAATATAAAATACCCACTGTCAGGACTGATCATAAAACATTTGACATTTTATTACTATTACTATACTACATTTTAAGATCTGTAAATTTATATGTAAAAAAGTCACTAAGTGACAGATTTGAAAGGTTAATAATAAAATGAACAACAAAGTGACACATTACATAGAAAAAGTGGCAGGTCTTTTATTTTGCATTTACACCTCAAGACTTTATGCCCAGATCATTTGACATACAGTATCAGATTGTTTTGTTCTGTCCATTGCTTTGGTTATCACTGTCAATCGGATTTAATCAGTCTTTTAAATACGATTGTCAATCCAGAAACTTTGGAATGCGTAGTTAGCAGCATGAAAAATATATATTATGTACAGAAAGCAAGCAAAGGTCACTGCCATTATAATCACTGAAGCTGCCATTTACTTCAGGTAACTACTAATTACTTGAGGTAAACAAAACTGCACTCTTGCAAAAATCTCTTATTGACATTGTTTATACTTTGTTGGTTATAATGAAAGGATTCGCAAGAGTGCAGAACTCGTGCTGAAAAAAACTCAGCAGTTTTTAGTGGTGTTAAACGGATTCTGACTAACTAAACACCTCTGATTGGCCATTGTGTTCATGCGCTCAACATACAGTCAAACCAAAAATTATTTAGACACTAGATATAATTTTAGTGGCAATAATCTAGTGGGTGCAGGACACTATAGTTCATTATAAGTGAGGATAGCAAAATAAAGTAAACTGTGACACATTATACTCCAAAATTCTTCATACAGTGGACTACCAGTAAAATTGATGATAATTTTGGAACCAAAATTATTCAGACACTTTGACCTGACCATATTTTGCTTAAGTGTTTTTTTTTTTTAATTGCTAATGCGAGGTTTTACACCACAGACTGAACAAAATTAAGCATTGCTTGGTAATTGGTTGACCTAAATTGGTATTATCTAATTGTATACTTAAATTTAACAGCTGACAGCTGATTGGTTGATTGTAATCCATTACATACCTTTCTATCAAAGTTATCTGACATTATCAAGATAAATTTGTTCTGACACAGTTTAACTCTGAGTTCTTGTCAAAATTTTTTTTTACCATTTTCTAAACTATAGCGAACAAGCTGTGATAATGTGAGAAAATGTTGAAGGTGTCTGAATAAATTTTGGTTTGACTGTATATGTCTGTGATTGGCTACAAAGCTCAATGCTGCATAAACATATTGTAAATAGAAACCTTTAATGCTCTTTGCTTACACAAACACTCATTGGGAGCATTGTAAAGCAGACGGCTATCAGCGGGTACCGGTACTGCAGACCGGCAGGTATCATCACATTAAATGATCAAATAATTCTTTGGCGGAGTGGGACAAAGATTCATTTTGTTGACTGCCAAAATATTTTCAATGCAGGAAAAACCTTGTTTTGGGTTCTACATCTTAGAGGTTACCAATGACTTGCCAGTCTTCTCATAAAACACAGACTATACGTTTTAAATTTGTATATCAGCTAAAGGTTAAAATTTGTTAACTTGTAGAAGTATGTTGTCAAAGCTAAAACAAATTGATTAAAAGCTACAAAACTCCAATTTTGATTACATGTGGTCTTAAACTCAATTTTCTGTAAAGATACTTTTAAACGCTATATATTTTGAAAAGACACAAATAAAACTGACTTGACTTCTCAGTAAAAATTCTGGTAGAATCTTAAACCTATAAAGTCTACTGTATCGTATTTGATTCATAAATTTTGAAGGCCTCTAAATTATCAACATGACCAATTTTTCTGAAGAACCTGTTGTACACAATCTACTACATGCCTTTTGTTGTCGGATTGATAGTTCATAGTTTTTTAGCATGTAAAAGGCCAGTTAGTGTAAATGCAGTGTTTATTTGTACATCTCTTAATCTCTCTCTTACAAGCTATCAGAATTTCATCTTACGTTTTGGCCATACAAACATCAGCAACTGCCTCTGAATAAAAGTTGAGCATATGAGTCTTGAGTATATGAGCTCTATATTCTCCTATATCATACTATATGAGCCACAAAAGCATTATGTATCAAATGATACTCAACAAAAATCACTTGGAAACTTTTTTTTTTAAAGATTTTTTTTTTTTTTTTTTTCAAAAAATGATCAGTTTAATGACTTCCATTTAAAAAAAAAAAAAAAAAAAAAAAAGATTTGGTAACATTTTAGTTTAGGGTCCAATTCTCACTATTAACTAGTTGCTTATTAGCATGATTATTACTAGAATATTGGCTGTTTATTAGTGCTTTTTAAAGCACATACTAATGCCTTATTCTGCATGACCATATTCTACATCCATAATCCTACCCAATACCCAAACTTAACAACTACCTTACTAACTATTAATAAGCAGTAATTAAGAGTTTGAGGCAAAAGTCGTAGTTAATAGTTATAGTGAAAATTGGACCCTAATCTAAAGTGTGACCAAAGATTTTTATGACTATTATTTTGTATGTCAGGCTTTATAGTGTTAAGCTTTTTTTAACACTCATTAAACTCTGATGTGAATTTCAGGAGCATCTTAAACTTTGTTTAGAGTGTAAAATAATGTTGTAAGAGCAAAAAATGAATGAATAAAGAATAATAATAAGTGAATGTTGTCTTTCTTTCTCCTCAGAGACTAGTAAAGTGGACTATGTGTTGTTCCAGGCAGCCACAGCCATCATGGAGGCTGTGGTTAGAGAATGGATACTTCTGGAGAAGAACAGCATTGAGTCCCTCAGAACATTCCTCCTCACCTACGTCTTACAGAGACCCAAGTAAGTGTGTGAATAAACCTGTAAGTGTGACAACATAAGATTATACCTCTGGGGTTCAGCCTGTATTCAGCTTGGCTCAGTAAAAGTGTATGTCTCATTCCTGATCTTTTAATTGTGTAAATCTCCCTCTGCTTCACTGCAGTCTGCAGAAGTATGTTCGAGAGCAGATCCTGTTAGCAGTAGCAGTAATAGTGAAGAGAGGCTCTCTCGACAAATCCATCAACTGTAAGAGCATCTTCCATGAGGTCAGCCAGCTCATCAGCAGCGGAAATCCCACAGTGGTAAGACTTGCATATCATCCGTGAGAGTTTACTGTGATATCAAACTATAATTCATCGATCAGAACATGTTGTGGACCTAATGTGTTGTATGTGACAAAAAAAAACAACGACTGACTGCCAGTGTGCCCCTAAAAAGTCATTTACATGTGAGTCCTCCTAAACAAAAATGTTAAAAGAAAAAATGGCTGCCCACTGCTCTGTGTGTGTGTGTGTGTGTGTGTGTGTGTGCTTGGCTGGGTGAAATGCAGAGCACCATACTTGGCTGCTGCACATCAATTCACTTTCTTTCTTCAAAATAGATTACACACTGTGTCCTGCAGAGGGCGCACCAGTTTCATGTTTTAAATTTGTTCAGTTTCAGGTTATAGATTCCATCTGTGGTGAATCAAATGCCTGGTTATGATTGTACAAAAATGAAGGCTTTGGAAAATGTTTGGCCTTATTTCAAATTTCATTTATTTAGTGCCAATATTGATTTGAAATAAATATTTTAAGTTTCTGAATAAGTGTGTAGGATATGTTTCCTATGATATTTAACCCATTTTGGCTTGATGGAAAATAATGTCGTGTCTCTGTGCATGTCTGTATCTGTCCTGCCAGCAAACACTGGCCTGCTCCATCCTGACGGCTCTGTTGAGTGAGTTCTCCAGCTCCAATAAGACCAGTAACATCGGCCTCAGTATGGAGTTCCACGGAAGCTGCAAACGCGTCTTTCAGGTCTGTTCTTCCGTCCCAGTCATTCTATTTGTGTCCTTTTGATATCAGGTGTATTGACCCCAGGCTGGGTGTTACATTTGTATGTTAACCTGCAATAATAGGCAAAAATATAATGTGAAAAAGTGAAAATGAAGCAGTGTCATTAGTATCATTGATATACTATTATAGTTTTTGTTAAAGGCACAATATGTACGATTTTTGGATTCAAATATCCAGAAACCACTAGAACAGTGTTATATATTTTGTTGACTTGTGTATTTACATTATCCCAAATGTTTCCAAGAATGTTTAAATCCAGAGAAATGGGCAATTTTAACGTCTCCTATCAATGACATCACACCCGCATTACCCTCGATTTTATTTTGTTGAAACCATGCAAACACCAAAGACGCTTTAATATATTTAATGTTTTATTAGACAAGGGAACAACTGTTTGGATACATTTATAGACAGAAAACTAATTATTGTACAGTAATACAGCATTTTCTCCATCATACAATATGTTTTATAATTAATTGCATGCCATTTAGCAATGCAAGCCATCCAGCATTTATTATGACATTCTAATATCGATCTAGCTTACAAGCAACAAGTGTCTCATAGCAGCCGCAGAGCGAACGCACAAAGTAACGTTATTACATCATTTTCAATACAAATGTATTTAATAATATGATAAAACAGCGCTGCGTTACCCCACATACACTTGACCGGAAGAAGCAGCGACTGTGGCATAATAAAAGTTCCACTGCTGATGAGTCGTGTGTCGCGCTCGTCTCTCTCTAGCAATCGCTTCAGCGACCTCGTTCAGCTCCCACAGCACTCGGCTCTGCTCTGCTTCATACTACAGTAATGTTAATAATCTCACCCATGAACATGATTTCTGCCCGCGTCCCATCCCGATTCTTTTACACCGGCTGTGAGGTGAAGACGACATTTCCCATGAATCCGCGCTCAATCTCGGCGCCATCAAGCTACGCCTTTGTTTTGAATAGGCGACCTCTAGCGGTGAAAAACTACATAGTGTGCCTTTTAATATTTTGAATTAGATGTTTTTTTTTTTTTTGTTTTTTTTTCTTCTTCCTCTCTCTAATTTTAAAGTTTTAGTAACACTGTGTATTTTTGGCATTTTTATTGTTTTGTTTATTATTTTAAATGTCTTTTAATTCATTTTAATTTATCGGTTGTAGTTTATTAGTTATTTTTGTATTTCAAGTTGAACTATTATTATTATTATTATTATTATTATTATAAAAAAAAAAATTTAAACAAATCTTTTGACATTGATCACATGTATTGGAGAATATTTCAGTTACAGAGTTGATTTGAATCTTATGGAATTAAATCTGGAAATCGGTACCAATACCCATCGTTAATTTGACTGCTTGTGTGTTGCAGGAGGATGACCTCATGCAGATCTTTATGCTCACTATGGAGGTCCTGCAGGAGTTCAGTCGGAGGGAGAACCTCAACGCTCAGATGTCCTGTGTGTTCCAACGCTACCTTGCACTGGCCAATCAAGTGCTCAGCTGGAACTTTCTTCCACCCAATCATATCCTTTCATGAAGTGACTTTTTTATATTTGTGTGCTTATGTTTGTAGCCATGACTTTTTCACTTTAAAATTTAGAGGAAAGTTGAGAGGTGATGCAGGCCAGATTTGTGTCCCTGGGAGCACAAGGGAACGCTAGACCTGGGCTGAAGCTGACAATGTTTTAGAGGCATATGGGTTAAGGAAGAAAATTATCTGTGACTTATTTTTAGATTAATAATAGACAAGCTATAATGTGATAATCATTCTCAACCTTCATAGCAGTTCTCGCAAAATAATCACGGATACCAAACTGGATCCAGGCACAGTTCTTTTTGCTCATTAAAAACCGAACTGTGTCCTAGCGGTCAACTTTCTCCGAGCATGAAGAAAAAAATGTTCACCTGCTTGAAGCCACAAATTTAGAGGAATTAGAAAGTATGTCCCAGAGTTTAATTCTTTTATTATTCACATCAATTTTAAAGGTCTGGTTTTAAGGATCTTGTCTCATCATAGTTTTACTTCTGCCTTCGTATGTCATTTTCTTTTGCTATTAGCATGCGCTAGTGTTAGTCCTAAATCATGAGCTGTGATTGATGGTGCACGTGCATCTGTGTGTGTTTTAGCTCTGTGAGGCGTTAATCCCACTCAGGCTGACTTTGTGTCTCTGTGTCTCTTTAAAGAGATCTGAGCTGGCGTCTATGCCAACCAGGGTCACGTATCACTTACAAAGGAGGCCTGTGCCAAGCCCTTATCGTGCTCAATAAGTGTGCCTTTAAACACACAGCTCATTGAGTGCTGGGCTGGAATGTTGGGCGGCCATTTGTGCATTGATGTGTTTGCATAGTTTGAAGTCATATTAATTGCCCACTGGGCGCTGGAGGGGGAGAAAGTTCTTTGATACCAAGAGCACATTTGTTAAGGACACAGAGAGGACAGAATGTGTGAGTTTATTAGTGGATATTTATAAAATCAACTAGTCTGTGAATTGTGTGAATGACTAGTCAACTAATGTTCTTTAATGTTTAATGTCTATACAAGACTTGCTTTCACAGCAGTCTAATTAAAGTACCGCTTTAAAAAAAAGAATAATTTAAATTTGAAAATCACTATTTAAAATAACTGTTTTCTATTTTAATATATTTCAAAATGTAATTTATTCCTGTGATGTCAAAGCTGAATTTTCAGCATCATCACTCCACTCTTCAGTGTCACATGATCCTTCAGAAATCATATATATGCTGCTAAATAAATTTTTTTCTAATGTTATTATAATATTGTTGAAAACAGTTGTGCTGCTTGTGATTTTTGTGGAAATAGTGGTATTTTTTTCACTTTCATTCATTTCTGATTAGGATGTTCAACATAACATTTATTTGAAGCTTTTGTAACATTATAAATGTCTTTACTGTCTTTTTTGATTAATTGAATGCATCCTTGCTAAATAAAAGTATTTAAAGTATTTAAAAAAAGAATTTCCAAAACCCAAACTTTTGAATGGTATTGTACATAAAATATTATATATTAAAATATCTTTTTGCATATTTTATATTTTATATACTGTAACTTTACATTTAATATACATTTATATTTTACATATTCAAGACTAGTTGACCATCCTGACCCATCCATAGTGTGTGTGTTTTAGTGTGTGTTCCTGACAGCCGCTTAGACTCTTCTTTCCTCAAAGTGCCGCCATCTCTCAGTAGTCAAGGCCATGGCATGCGTGTCATTTGTCCACGACACACTCCCACTTGATGCATGTACATTTTTCATGTACATGTTTGCGTGATTCTTAAACGTGATTCCCCTCAGTGTCTGAAGTACTGCGTGTCTGTCCATGGCCCTAGTGACCCCGGGGCGAGTTGTGGCCAGGCTTTTGAGTCAGTCAGGTTCTCTGAATGGAAGAGGGAGATGACAGATGGCTGTGTGCCAGCCCTCATCTCTGACACACAAACACACATGGACGAGTGAGGAGAGCTTTGTAAGACCACAGTCCTGTGCCTGACGACGGGGAGGAGGGCGTTCCTGGGGCTGTGAGGGGAATCTTAAGAGGGAGGATGTGACACTCAGGCTTCCTAATAGCCTTGGATCCCATCTCTGCTCTCTGGCACTGGGCAGCTCCCAGCAATCTCATAATCATTATGTTGTTTGAATGCCCCTGACTGATTCAGTCTGCACAACATTTTCAGCTCGCATTCAGCAACAACTTCACAATGCTCTATATAGTTCTCACACTTCAGCGTCCACTTTAGTTTAATTGACCCTGCCAATAAAACAATGTAAATTCTCATTACAAATCTAGTGATATGCTATAATCAGTTCAGTTTACTGCAACATTTACTGTGATCTGAACCACTCTGAGATGCTGAAAACCAGATCATGTGCCCCACACGTGTATATGAACACAGTGCCGCACTTCACTCTGAAACGCATAGCGCAGTAGATTATAATCATTACGTAATTAAATTGCAGCTTTTTTACTATTTGAAAATTACAATACCAATTTTAGTTTGATTGACAGATGCTTTGCCAAAGCAGTGGCACAAAACATATCTTTTGTTATGAGAAGTGTAAAAATATTTTTGGTTCATAATGAAACTTTGGTGGGTTAGCTTAGACTAGTGGGCCACCACAGTCTAGGTAATTAATGGGGAAACACTGAGTGTTGTTTGGATTGGATTACTTTTAAAAGTTATTAAATCAAAACACTTCTCAGTGTATTAAAACAAATTGAATCTTTATGAATTTACAGAAATCGCTTTTGAATCAGATTTAAATCAATAATTGGTTAACGGAATTGATTTGCTGTCAGCTCAAACATTCACACCCCTGCTTGTTATCCTGTTCAATTCTTTAAAACTAGAAAGTACTGTTTTCAGTCGAAGTATCACATCTAAACTATGCCTTCTAAAATGTAGTAATACTGCTCTAAGTGTGTATGTCTCTGTATTCACCCCTTGAACTCATTTGACCCTCCATCCTCTCTCTGTCTCCGTCACAGCACAAGTCTCTCTTTTAAAGCCAACATGTCAGACTTTGTCTTCATCATGGCTTGTTTTGCTTTCTCTCATATGCGACACACCGTAAGTACAGAACAGAAAAATGTTAAATCTTTCCATCTGAAAGACCATGTATATGGCTCTATGTGAATATAGTGTGTGCGTAATATGAAAGCAAAGGAATTGTATGTTAATGTTGGTACTAATTATAATTAAGGCCAGTCTGAACCCCTTTTTTTCCAGGAGTTATTACTGTCAGACTTCAAATTGGCTGGCTATAGATATCACAAGTTCCACAAAATACTAAACTTTTCAAAATTCATGTTATGTAAGAAATGTTTCTTGAGAATTAAATCAGCATAGAATTCTGAAGCATCATATGACACTGAAGACTGGAGAAATGATGCTGAAAATTCAGCTTTGCCTTCACAGGAATAAATAAATTTTTTTTTTTTTAAATAATATTTCACAATATTACTGTTTTTTTTTTTTATATATATATATATATATATATATATATGTATATGTGTTAGTTAGTTGCTGGATATACACGCGTCTTTAGCTGTTGCATCACATCTCACACTGTTTTTCGTTTTTTTCAGCTTCTCACACCATGAGTGTTTTTTCAGTTGTGTCAAGTTTAAAATAGTTCAACTTTTAAAAACAGATCTTGAGACTGCTGCTTTTTGTGGTATTTTCTTCAGCTAAGTCTAGCTGTGTTCGAACACTATAACGTGTCCTTTGTAAATGTCCCCTGAGAGACTCGTCTTGTGGTCATGACCTCTGACTATTTGATTTCTGACATGTAGTTTTGGACATCTCTGGTTGAGGTCGTCATGTGTTTCGTGTCTTCAGCAGCTGGGACGAGGACCGGTGGAAACGAGTCATGTGCGTTTATGAGTAAGCCCGGGTTGGGTTTCAGGAGGTCATATCTTTAGTCACCCTCCCTGTTTTTCATAGGCTCGCACACTTTTCCAGCAACAGCTCCAAGTGACATTAAATGACCGGCTGGTTTATCCCCTGCGCCCCATCAGTGCTCGTTGGCGTCCATCCGTCAGTCTCTCCCTGCTGCGCTCATGTGGCAGGCTGCTATCAGCCCGCTGGTGGTCAGCACACAAGCTCCAGCCACTCTCCCTTGAGGCCCGTTCTCTCCTCAGTGCGGGTCACACAGAGTTCTGCCTGCCCTTTCTATTTTTAAGAGGCCATAAAGTCAGGTCTGCTCAGGACGGACTCAGGCAGAGGGGATGTAACACACTCCAGTCAAACACCTGGCACTTCCTTGTGTTTGCATAGTTAATTCATAGGAGAGTCGCCATGTATTTGTGTGGTGTAAGATAATTTGCTTTGATGTATGCAGCGGTATATGGTGGACATGAGCAGAAACGTGTGTGTGTGTGTGTGTGAGAGAGAGAGAGAGAGAGAGAGAGAGAGCTTGCATTTGTCTGCTGGGAGTGACTGTGGGTCCGGCCCAGAGGAATGCGTGGCCTTTGCCGGTAACTGGCTTTGATCAGACATTCCTGTGGGAGCCTTCTCTCTCTCTCCCTCTCTCCCCTCTTGCTCATTTTGTTGTTTCTTTTCTCCCGCTCCATCTCTCATCCCAGTGGGCTACATATGGAAAGGGGGAGATTTTGAGGTAAACATTTAGTGGGAGGGGACGGCACGATTGAATAGTAGTAACAGTGCCACTGTAGAAGAGCGATAGAGAAAGAGCTGGAGAAAACAGACGCTGGGAATTCACTGCAGCAGTTTTCCACACTCCTCTTAGTGTAGACCAGGAGGAACAGCCAGAGAGAAGAGTAAGAAATACAGGGGTCTGTTCTGTCCTTTCTGCTGTTGTTCTTAACTGAGGTGTCACTGGGGAGGCACTACATTGCCATGTTCGAAGCGACTCAGAATGTCATGCTCAAGCCAACCGATTCCTGGAGGGAAACTCTTCTAGACCACAGAGTCATGGACCTTTTCTTCACTGTGAGTACCACTTTTTTTTTTTTTTTTTTATAAACCTTTTTCCTCTTTCTTATCATGCCATTGCACATTAAATACCTGCATTCTCTTATCGCACTTTCAATCCCTGCGTTCTCTCATCCTGTTTATTCCTCATGTTCTCTCTTCCTGCTTTTTTTCCCCTTATATAATAATTGTCTCTAACTGCTGATGTTGTGACCTAATAACACCGCATCAGACAGTATCGATATTGAGCAGATGTACAAATATCTATAAGGCACATTTAAAAGAAATGAGCTGCAGTTTTGTTGCGATGAGTAAACGCACATTATCATGTGTTGCCTTAGAACCAGGGGTCAAAGACACAGTCTGGTCTGTGTGAAGATTTGAGGGTAAAAATATGCACACAAAAAAAAAACACAACACGTAATTATTATAGTATATAGCTGTGTACCTATTAACATAGTCTATTTGTCTATCTATCTAGTATCAGTAAGATGTTTTAATGTTTTTGAAAGAAGTCTCTTATGCTCGGCAAAAAAAAAAACAGTGATATTGGGGTATAATATTACAATTGAAAACTATATTTGTGAAAATGTTTTTTTTTCAGGATTCTGTGATTTTTAGAATGTTTAAAAAAAAAAAACAGCATTCGTTTAAAATAGAATAGATCTTTTGTAACATTATTAACGTCTTTTACTATCACATTTGATCAATTTAATGCATCCTTGTTAAAAAAAAAGAACCTCTATTGATCCCAAACTTTTGAAATGGTAGGGTGTATGGTACAGTATATATGATGACTTTCAGCACATGTGAATTTGCACTTTTCATCTGAAACCGAATCTGTGGGTGACACAACTGTCCCAGGGCAAACCATTTTCCAACCCTTAAGTTTGTGTGAGTTGCTCACGGCAATAATGACAACATTACAAGGAAAAATGTTAGGTAATAAAGTAATAAATAATTGTATTTCTCCACTGAATGTTAATTAGATATGCATTAATACTGACTAAGTGCTGTCAGAATTGTACTAAGAAGCAAATCTGGTAAGACCAGTATTTATCATATACCATCATTATCCATAGTTTCTTTCCATGTTACTGTTCAGTTTTAGATGGCTGAGTAAAATGTTACCAGTCAAAAGCAGTGAATGTTTTTTTTATTTTCTTTTATTGTCAATATTGTTTGATTGGTTTTCCTAATTGCCCATTTTATTTGTATATTTGATCTAGTAAGGTCCCCTGCTGAATGAAATAATTCCTTTCTTTGTGCTCTGTATTAAAGCAGCATACATTTTAGACTATTATCTCCAGAAGATAATGTGTTATGCATGCATTCTGCATGATACAAGTCATTATAAATTCAGTCTAATGGGTCATTACATCTTACAGAACTAATGCCTGCGAGGCTTCGGTCATGATGTGTGGAACAATTCCGTCAGGTTACCCTCGGCATCAGTGATGCACATGCCAAATAGCGTTCTGCTCTTTCTCCCTTACCATTGCACGGTTTTCCTGAGGCATCTGCTGCCAAATAATGCTCTACTTTCCACCATCAGTCTTGGGTGGTTTCTACGGCCTGATTAGATGTTACTTTCCTTCACTCTGCTGCTCAGGAATGAGTCTACAAGGTGCCAGTATGCTGCTCCATCATTCATGCCTCTTCTGAGAGGAGGCTGCAATCTGTAAACTGGCGACAAACTGTGCACCCGTCTTAACAAGGGTCAGTCTGGTGACCTGGAGGTCAAGGGCTGTTCAAACATAAGTGTCTCATTTGTCTTTTATGGGATTTGCTGTTATGGATTTTAAGCGTACTGAAATAGTAGATATATATATATATATATATATATATATATATATATATATATATATATATATATATATATATATATATATATATATATATATATGCTTGTTCTTTGACGTGTGTGTTGGATTCTAAAATGTATGCAATTTATTTATATCATTGATTTTTATTTCCTTTTTAAATGTCAGTATAGTTGATAGTCATCTAAAATATAAAATAAAAAAAAAAAAATATTATGAATTTAACTGGTTTAACAAACATACAACCACATGTAGTCCAGTGGTTTAATTTGATAAATATATATATACCGTTATCAAGAACTAAGGAAAGTGAATCAGTATTCTGCCAATTTTTATTTATATTTCACTTTGACATCAAAGTATGTTACCGTTGTCGAAAAGCCATTATAAATTGTCTGTGGTTCAGTTTTGTAAAACATCCAAGGTGGTAAATACTTATATGTACTGTTAAAAAGTTTGGGGTCAGTAAAAAATGAATTGTGCATTCAATTTATCAAAAGTAAAAGTAAAGACATTTACAATGTTACAAAAGGTTTCTATGTTGAATAGAATGCTGTTCTTTTGAACTTTCAAAGAAAGTCTCAAAGAATCTTGTAAAAATGTATCAAGGTTTGCACTAAAATATTAAGCATCACGACTATTTTCAACTTTGATAAGAAATGTTTCTTGAGCACCAAATCCTCATATTAGAATGATTTCTGAAATATGACAGAAAACTGGAGTAATGGCTGCTAAAATTCAGCTTTGCCATCACAGGAATAAATTACATTTCAAAATATTAAAATAGAAAATATTTATTTTCAATTGTAATCATATTTTACAATATTTTTGATCAAATAAATGCAGCCTTGGTCAGCGTAAGAAATGTTACCAATTCCAAACTTTTGAATGGTAGTGTAAATATGGGCTTTTTGACACTTTTATTGACAATACAATATAGATAGAATAGGTAAAAATGGATTTCACATTTATTTTGCATTCTATCAAAGTTCAATGAAGTCTCTTTGGCACTGAGCATGATGTTCAGTGGTTTTGTGCCGGTCTCTCGGGGTGTTGTTTGGGCCATGTGATATTTAGTGGTATTTACAGTGGGTGGGGGAATGTTTTTGTTAAGGGATGAAGAGTGGTCAGCTGTCACACCCTCTGTGTATCTTTACGAGTCTCCTTGTAGCTGTGTGTGGTGCGCTCGTTGTTTTTCTACGCCCATTCAGGGGGATCTGTGTGTGTAAGGGTGAGTTATTGAAGGGGAGGGTGAGTGTGCGTATGTCGGCCTGTCAGCGGTGTCTGTGTGTGTATGTTGGCCCGTCAGCTGTTGGTCCTCACTTCTCAGCTGTGCCCTGAACAGACGAGGGGGCGTCCAGACACGCGCTACTGGGGTCAGAGGTGACTAGAGATGAGCTGCAGGATTAGACTCTGAACCCTGGATTCAAAGCCCCTGTTAACAGCCTCAAATCCTCCCTCAGGTGGTCCGAGGAGAGGTCTAGCCCTCCTTCAAAAGAGAAGCGGTCTCTCTCTGCCTCTTTGATTGCATCTCAGAAGTTTGGAAACATGCAGAGGAGAGAAAATGAAGCATAACTTAAAATAAATCTAATTTTCTCTTTGCACCTAATAAAGCCATGGCTGCGCTAACATTTTCCTACCAGCCAAACCGACTGAAGGGTGTTTTTGTTTGTGGTTTTAGTTTAGGTTTGTTCTTACACCCTTCATCTTCACATACACTCACTCATTTGGTAACAAACAGTCACATTTTTATACATCCATAAAATGGGTGAAACTCAGGAAAAACATGTCTGGGTCACATTTATAAAAAAAAAAATTTTAAAAAAGAAAGAGAGAGATTTTGTATTACCAAAAATTAAGTATAATTTAGGACCCTTAAGATTTTTTTTCATGACAGTTAAGCACATTTCCCCCAAAATTCTTTTTAATTCTTTTCTTTTTCCCCCAAATTTACTTTTTTGTACTTTTTTTTTTTTTTTTTTTTTTTTTTTTAAGAATATTTCCCATTTCTCAATGGGAAATGAGAATTAGATCTGTATTTATTGTCGAATGAGGTCTCAATTCGAAACATTTCTATTTCTTTGTGTATTATATATATTTTTTTCTTTATATATTATATATTCTTTGTTTTGTAATTTCTTTTTTTGAGATGAAATATGATAGTAATTTTTATTATTTTAATTACTGTATTTTAAAAATGAATAAAGATTTGTTTTATTTAATGCTTTTTTTTAAATATTCTTTGCATTTCAGCAGTGAAAATGAGATTTTTATTTAAGTGTGTGTGTGTGTGTTTGTGTGTGTGTTTGTGTGTGTTTGTGTGTGTGTGTGTGTGTATGTATATATATATATATATTTATATTTATTTTTTGTATACATTCTTTTGTAGTTTATTTTGGGTCATACATTTTTTTTTTTTTTGACAAGTTTCATGAAATTCACCCACATGTGTTTAGCGCTAAGCAAAGGGTTTTAGAAGCTGAGATCAGATTCTGACTCAGAGCATGTGCGTGGTTTGTTTATGGTATAAACACAATCAAGGCTTGTTATGGCACTTTGAGTATAACGCTGTCGTAAGGTGATTGATTGTGGCCTCTGATTTTGTAACAGGATCTGAACACGCTGAATGCGGCTGGAGCAATGAGCGGTGAGAATAGAAAACGGGAGAGGGTCTAATCCTCCCCGTGGACTGACACAAGGCTTTGTCTTTTCTCTATTAATAGGTCTCCCTGCCTCTTTTCTCTCTCGCATTCATTTCGGAGAGCTACCTTGTCTTGTTTTGATTTAGACGCCCCCTGCCAGACTCTAACTATAGTCTGACTCAAGGCGATTGGCATAGTTCACATGGCGTGGATGTTCTTCTGCGCAGCTGTTTTTACAGAGCATGCTGCTCGCAAAGCGTTGGCCTTGTACTCCTTTTCTTTCTTCTCTTGTTCCCTCTTTCCCTATCCAGTTCTCTCTCTCATCTGCCCCGCACACCCCTCCTCTCCCTCTCCCTCTCCCTCTCTCTCTCTCTCTCTCTCTCTCTCTCTCTCTCTCTCTCTCTCTCTCTCTCTCTCTCTCTCTCTCTCTCTCTCTCTCTCTCTCTCTCTCTCTCTCTCTCTCTCTCTCTCTCTCTCTCAGCTCAGAGGATGATTTCACACCGCTCTAGCAGACAGGGCTGTGCTATGGTGTGTTAGCGTTAGCACTTTGCCCAGTGGCTGATGTTCATCCGTGTATCTGTAGGAGGTGGTATGTGTTGGGGAAATGCCTCTTTAGGTTCATCCACATTCTTCCAGATCATTCAGAGGGCTCCATCCAACTCCGTGCACCTCTTCGCACAGCATCTCCACCAGAACGTCTGGCGAACAGACGAGCGAGAGTAAGATTCCAGGGATTTAGGAAAGAAAAAGAGCAAAGGAGTGTGCCAAACAACCATATGTGCTGGAGACTTGAGTCAGTCCGCTCAGAAACGTTAGCCGTCTCTTTGACCATGTTGCGCTCGTTTTATGCCGCTCGTCCTCGTGAACGCCTCGGACTGGATTGGTGTTTGAGAAGGCGATCTGATTGATTGGCTTGGGTTGAAGCAGCCAGGTGTTTTTGTCTGTGGCAAGAGGCTGTAGATTTGCCGTTGGCGAAGGTATGGGGTATTCTACAATTTTCCTCTGTTCATTATTCCACTGAGCAAAAAGTTTTAGAGACTTGCGTGAGATGAGAAATCGAAGACAGACCCGCGTATCTGTGTGTAAGAGAGAGCAGAAGAAAAAGAGGGGAGAGAGAGAGAGAGAGAGAGAGAGAGAGAGAGAGAGAGAGAGAGAGAAAGTATGTTTTTATATGTCAATGAGAGAGGCTTTTCTCTGTGATTCAGGGAGACTGTGTGTGAGCTCCCCAGCCTGTGTGTTTTGTCAGCTGCCCATGGGCCGGTCTGCAGTTCCTCCAGGACTCTTTAAGGGGACCTGTCTGGTTTTAACACTGTAGAGTATACCTACGGTCACATGTACATTCTCTCCAACCTCCACTGCTTCTATTCTCTCTTTTATATGCTCATGATATCATGTCTCCTGAGGGAAAAGGATTTCAGTCTGTTGGTGAGCTGCATTGATATTGTTTTGAGAGTTTGTTTGGTCCGTTGTAGGATATCTTGATCTTTGTGTCTTTATTGGTATCGGTTAGTCAATAAAGGTATGCAGACATGTATTTTGGCATTACAATCTACTCTTGAGTTAATAGGAAAGTCAGTTTTATAAAGATGAAGAGATGATCTGATATCAGACATGCTCCTTTTATGGGGTTTTTGAAAATAGGATTGGTTTACGTCAGAGTAATGACTTGAGTCAGGAAACGGCATGTTTCAACCCTTCTCTTTCTTGTTGTCTCTGTCTTGTAGGTGCACAGGAAGATCAGAGAGGACTCTGACATGGCGCAGGATTCCCTTCAGTGCCTGGCCCAGCTGGCCTCCATGCATGGCCCCATCTTCCCCGATGAGAATGCTCAGGTGACCTACCTGGCCCACCTGGTGGAGGGATTGCTCAACATGATCAATGGGTGCGTTTCTCTGAGACCTTCAGTCATGTGCTGCACTGTGTGCTTGCTATTCACAAATGTATACTCTTGAATTGTAAGAGAACTGCATATTAGTTGTCTAATGTATAGATGAAACTAATGAAAACATGCCTAGGTCACATTTCACAACACAATCATTATAATCCATAAAATTAATTACATTGTGCGTTGTTATTTTAGGACCATTAATAAAATTTTACAGCAATGCAAATCAACTTAATGATCTTAAACATAGGATTAATTATTTTTAAGTAAAATGTAATTTATTTCATTCTTTTGATTTTCAAGTTAAATATGACCCAGATGTGTTCTTATACCATATAGCAGGGTTAGAAAATTACCAGGGCAAGTTACAAAGCTACTAAACCATATATTTAAAATGTGGGGGCAAAAATGGTTTAAATAAATAAATATTTAAATAAATAAATAAAATACTACTAATTCATTTATTTATTGTTTTCCATTTATGTTTATAGAAATTAATTTAATTAATACTTTTTAATAAATACTATTTACTTTGGTAGTTTATTCAAGAAACATAAATGGAGACAATATGCACTCATAATGCAAAAATGCTCTTAAATACTTTTTAGGGCTCAAAATTATAAAGTAGTTAAGTCAACACTGTTGGCATAGTTGTGTGTTAGTACTCGCATTGTAAATGCTCTCTAGTGTCTATAAAGATGGAATGATGTCTCTGCAGCTTTAAATAACACATACATTCTCTCATACACTGCTGTTTGGAATTTGAGAACAAGTAGGCGTAGTGAGTCGGGGTCTCTCTCTCCCCACTCCTCCCTCTCTCGGTCTCTGCCATTCTGTAATCACCTATTCCTGGAGCATTTTTCCAGTTGCATCATCGGAAAACCATGCGGCAGGTCCGCCAATCTGCCGTGATTGAACTCTTCTGCTTACAATTTAAATCCATCTGATATGGGTTAGAGCCGCAGTTGGGAGCGTAAAGAAAGGCAGACCTTGACTGCTCTTTCAGAGGGAAAAAACCCCTGTGTTCCCAGAATCCAGGTAGTGTGCCAGCACAACGACAGGTCGATGTTGTGGTTTAAATCCCAAGTCTCCCTTTACAGCAGCTGAGGTATTTGTGCTTATAGACAAAGATTTTCAGTAAAACTGAAAACATTAATGTGGACTTCTAGTGGATAAATATTCAGGCTGTACCGAACGTGCACAGTTTACACTGGTCCACTGCAGGCTCATGCTGTATCTCACACTCCCTGATAGACCAAGATAAGAGAACAATGACTGAGGTTGGTTGTGGGATGACCCTTTAAGGGACAGGCTTGCCACTGTAAGTACGTTTATTGTTCTGTCCTTAACTGTCTTTTTCATCCTCTGACAGGATTGAGATTGAAGATTCAGAGGCCGTGGGTATCTCCAACATCATCAGTAACCTCATCAGCACATTTCCCCGTAGTGTTCTGACAGCGCTCCCGAACGAACTCTTCGCCTCTTTCATTAACTGCCTCACTCTGCTCACGTGTTCCTTTGGTCGCAGCGCCGCCCTGGAGGAGGTGGTGAGTACTGCATTTGTGCCACAACAGATTGCAACCACACTTTACAGAGTAGCTGAGGTCTGTGAATGTCAAACTCATTGTTCTTTTTTTATATAGAGAACTGCTCGCAGCAGACTTTTTATTGTATTTAAAGGAAAAATAAAATCATTAAACCAGAGTGTACTTTTTCACACCCATATTTAGGGCTGGACACTGATTTCCTGATTTTATTTGTTCTTTTTATTAGTTTGGGTTTGGTTAGGTTCTTCATAATATTAATTAAGTTTGAGTTGGAAGATTTAAAAAAAAAAAAGTGTTTTAAATCTCTTATGCTCATTAAGGCTGCATTTATTTGATTACATGTTCAGTAAAACAGTAATATTTTGAAATATTAATACAATTTAAAATAACTGTTTTCTATTTTCTATATAACAGAGTAGCTAAGGGTTTTTGAATGTCAAACTGATTGTTCTTTTTTTATATAGAGAACTGCTCTGTCGCAGCAGACTTTTTATTGTATTTAAAGGAAAAATAAAACCATTAAACCAGAGTGTACTTTTTCACACCCATATTTAGGGCTGGAGACTGATTTCCTGATTTTATTCCTTTTAATTTCACATGTTCTTTATTAGTTTGTGTTTGGTTAGGTTCTTCATAAAATTAAGTTTGAGTTTTTGAGAATTTTTAAATCTCTTATGCTCATTAAGGCTGCATTTATTTTATTACATGTACAGTAAAACAGTAATATTTTGAAATATTATTACAATTTAAAATAACTGTTTTCTATTTGAATATATTTTAAAATGTAATTCATTCCTGTGATGGCAAAGCTGAATTTTCAGCAGTCATTACTCCAGTCTTCAGTGACACATGATGATCCATCAGAAATCAAGAAGCCAAGAAACCAGGGCTGTACGTTAACATTTTTTGCACGTAGCACTGGTGCTACAGAGGTTGAACGTTTTGTAGCACAGGTCAGCACAATTGTGGCACAAGTATAAAACGTACGTTACATCTCATATAGCAACCTTAAGTAGCACAGTTCGTTGCTTAAACAGGCAGGTGACTGGCAAAGGGACTGATAATGTGTCATACAGTGCACGCAAAATCCAACCCTTAACAAGAAAACTTTTGAGACAAACATTTTCTTTCTTTGCCCAAAATGACAAACTGCAGGAACGTAACACTTATTGCTTAACATTGCAAGTCAGAGATGTTGGGCTATATAAACCAAAATGACAATCCAGACAACATTCATTTACAATTCAACCTCACAACAACATTATACTTAAGTAAAATTAAATTTAAAGAAGATCTACATTTTTATTCATGGCGATAACATGAAAAATGTGACACGCATTCTGCCACCTGTTGGTAAACAAGCACTTTTAAAATGAAAATGGCATGAAATTACCATTATAACCAGTAGATGGCTGCAGAGGACCACTCATTAGCTCATTTGCCATAATTATTTTCACAGATTATTAAATGACTATTATAGCAAACTTTAGTACTTTTATTGTTCTAAAGTATGATGGCATGAGACTTTGTGACTTTTCCTGTACTTGCCATTTAGATGAAGGGAACTTTTTTTTTCATTAAGCCCAGACCCCAACACCCTAGAAGGGTTAATTAACTACTGTGAATACTTGAAAATACAAAATATATAAACAGTTTAATTAATACCAATAATGTAATAAATTATTTGAATAACGCATTGAATCGCTTATTGTAAAAAAAAATCTAACATTTTTATAGTTTTTTTTTTTCTTTAACAGTAGAAACTGCTGAACGCATTCAGCCAATACAGACTCGTTTTTGTGCACTGAGCTATTTTGACATAGGCTTGTCAGATGTTTTGTCCAGTCCGTTGCAGTGGTTATCACTGTCAATCATAGCAATTTCAGGAGGGACTCTATTTAGCGGATTCACTCCCGTGATTAAATGACAAAAAAAGTTTTCTTTAAATTATGAATGGATTATATATAGAAAGCGAAAAAAAAGCGCCCTTTTATAGTGCGCCTGAGCAAAACTTTAAACTACACACCGCACAATTAATCTCTTTTACATCATACCTAAGCTTTGGTTTTATGATGAGCGGATTTGCTGGTGTGTAGGTCTCAGCCAGTTAACTTGCGCTGAACAAATACTCTTGTTTTTGAAGGATATTGAGCAGGGGGCGCATGCAGCATTGACTAACCTTACACAAGAACAAGGAGCTGTGTTTTACACACATGGAAAACTCAGTGTTGGGCAGTAGCGACGCTACTAGCTTAACTACATTTTTCAGTAGCTTGTCAGTAGCTCAGTTACTTTTAAAACAGTGTAGCTTTTCCAGTAGCTAACTACTTCATCCAGCAAGTAGGGGTGTAGCGCGACCAAAAGCTACATTCCGTTTTGGGTTCTGGCGAGAACGAGCCTGTAATGAGCGAAGCGGAGCGGTGTGACGGATGCTCAGCTCAATAATCCGCTCTATGCAGACGCGCTCCACTCATGATCCGCTCACCGGTAAAACAACGTTCGCTCAAATCCCGCTCAGACATGAAATTTATCTGTATTGTAGCCTACTATACTTGTAGCCATTAAACAATGTATTTTGTTTCATATTTATGTTTAAATATTATAATGTTATTTTTTAATTTCATCTAGGCTATATTGATTATGAAAAGTGCAAAGATGCGTAATATATGTCAAAGACATAGGGTCAGAAATGATTTTGACCACTTCATTAAGTTTTGTTTTGTAGAAAGCCTTTCTTTAAAGTGAATTTTGTTTTGTATAAATTGTATCTTAATTTTAATCCATGTTTCATCAGCCAATTGCCTAGATTTAATAAATCAAAAGCAAATAGACTATAGCAGACAATAATCGTGACATGGAGGCGCCGGAGCGATCACTTGCATTGCACATGAACTAGAGCGCGTCTCATAAATAAACCGAAACTCAGCAGGCTACTTGCCTCACAGACATGAGAAATGTGTATAGAAAGCTTGAAATGTCCACTTTTAAACGAAACAATTCGAAACGAAAAGAAATAGTCAAGCAATATGCACTTTTCACAGCTCATGACTGGCGTCTCAGAGCGTTTCTGTTCAAAATGCTGCACTCCATCACTGCATGTGCTGTGAGTTTAACCTGCATTTTTAGACTAATCCTGACTCCTGAGTATTTAATTTAAAGTTGCATATATTTTGTTCTTGCACTGATGTTAAATTTGTAGCAATTTTGCACTTTGACAGCCAGTTTGAGATATAGGCTATTTGAGTATTGTGCGTATGGGATAGTTTACAAAATCAAATGATTCTGACAGTTTTTGCTATTGAAATGACTGGGAAAAAAGTGTCCCAATCAACCTGAATTCACCCTATACTCTTTGAAATCATAATTACATGACATTATGTTGCTTGAAACCCCAAATATTATAACATTCTTCATTAACAAGTTATTTGTTACAATGTCATTGTAAAAAAAAAAAAAAAGAAAAGTAGTTTCAATGTAGCTAGCTACTTTTGGATAGTAACTTGTAGTGTAGCTAACTACTTTTTTTTAAAAGGGTAGCTTGAATGTAACTTAACTACTTTAACTTACAAGTAGCTTGTAGCTTGTAAAGCTACAGTTTCGGAGTAGCTTGCCCAACACGGGGAAAACTGTATCGCACACATGCTATTGCAGCAAATTTATTCGACCGATTTTTTTTTTCATAGCACGACAGCCCTGCTTATTATTATCAATTGAAAACAGTTGTGCTGCTTAATATTTTTGTTGCAAAAAATATGTATTTGACATAGAAATCTTTTGAAACATGTCTTTAACTGTTGCTTTTGATCAATTTAATGCATCCTTTTTGAATAATAGTGTTAATAATAGTATTACACGGCTCTGTGGAATACTTTATTCTGATTGGTCAATCGCACCATCCAGCGGTATGTTATTGCCCGATAACAACCAGTAAAAACTGATAACACAAGCTCATCATGGTAACTGAAGTCAGCGCTATACGCTTCCTAGGAACGTTTTTTTCTTCATCAAAGATATGCTTGGTGAGCTAATAATATTAAAACTCAAATCAATATTTTGTGTACAATTATTTAATTGTGTCGCTCACAGACTCTCTCTTGTTTCATACAAATGCAGCTGCTGCTATTTTGCCAAAATGTTTTGTACGCTTCGCTTCAGTCACCCTGTCTGGGTTTATTCTGCAATAACCGGCTGGATGTACATTATCCCTTACATAGTATTAAATAAAACATTAAGTGTTCAGTAAGTTTAGGGGTATGAATCACAAACTAAAATTTATGTAATTATTATAGTGTAGGTAGTAGGTGCTATTTAAAATAACATTTAACATATTCAAGTTATTGAACATCAGGGTAACAGTAATATGTACATTTAAAAAAAAAATTGGATTCAATGTTTTTTATGTTTTCTATAAGAGGGGTGAAAGGTCTTGGAATTTAGAGCATGTAATATAGAAAAGGGGGATTTCATGTGACATGATTAAAGTCACATCCTTTTCTTTGTTTCTAGCTGGATAAGGATGACATGGTGTATATGGAGGCATATGATAAGCTACTGGAGTCCTGGCTGACGTTGGTTCAGGAGGACGAGCACTTCCCCCGGGGCTGCTTCGTCCAGCCGGCTGTGCAGGTCTTCAACTCCTACATCCAGTGTCACCTCGCAGCTCCCGACGGCACGAGAAACCTGGTCAGAACAACTGCATTCATTCACCTTCACATCCAAACACAGCATTCTCACCATGTTAAATCTCATCTGTTAACATTGCCAAAATGTCTTTGGCTTTCCAATTTGTTGGTAATTTGTTGCTTTTCTTGTAATTTTTTTTTTTGTTGACTCTGTGGCTTGCTTTTTCATCTTAATTAAAATGGAAAAGCATGAAGCACAACAAATGTTTAAAACTGTTTTCCTTCAAAGAATCCTCTGCCAAAGTAACACAGCCGCTCCAGCACATGGTTTCAGTCATATGCTTTGTCTTTTTAGACTGCAAATGGTGTCGCTTCTCATGAAGAGGAAGAAATAAATGAGCTACAGGAGGACGACAGAGAGCTGTTCTCAGATCAGCTGGCCAGTATTGGCATGTTGGGCCGCATCGCTGCAGACCACTGTATACCTCTGCTCACGGGGTACAGACACACACTCCTCTTCAGAGAAACTGTTGTAATAAACAACCACTGTGAGCCTTACATTTCCCATCTGTCTTCAGTTTGTTGGAGGACAGAGTCACACGGCTTCACGGGCAGCTCCAGAGACACCAACAGCACCTCATGGCCTCTGCAGACCCAGGCACAGTGGACCGGAAAGTTCTAGATGACCTTTACGAAGACATTCATTGGCTCATATTAGTGTCAGGTCCGTGTCATCATCAAAAAATAACATTCTGTCATCATTTACTGAGCCTCATGTTGTTCACTTTCACTCACAAATGTGAGTAGTATGTTTAACCTCATTTGTCTGTGGAGGTTTCCATTCATTCAGGTAATTCTAATGTGTCAGGCTGAACCTCAGTGTTCATTCATACACAACTGGACATTATTTTTTGATGATTTAGAGGCATTTCAGTCACTTAAGTTGCTTTTTGTCATTGTTCTAAAGTCTTATGGTGTTTTAACAGGCTACCTCTTGGCTGATGACCCTCAGGGTGAGACACCATTGATACCTTCAGAAGTGATGGAGTACTCTATCAAACACTCGACTGAGGTGGACATCAACACTACACTGCAGCTCCTCGGCTCTCCTGGAGAGAAGGCCACCTCCATCCCAGGATGCAACAGGACAGACTCGGTTATCAGGTAAAGAGTCCTCACAGCATACATGTGGCAGTGTGTCATTACTCTGTAAAGAAGATTCAGGTTTGTTGGTAGTTCGTAGGTGTGGGAATCATGCTATGATTTCAGGACAATTGTTATTTCCTTTCATTCCAATTTTTCAGGCAATATTATTCAGAAGTTTTCCTTTTTGTCCTTATTCTGCAGCACTTTCAAGCTGATTCTGTGCACTCAGGGCACCGTGCACCCTCACTTCTTGTATGGCATCCTCATGTCAAATTTAAATTATATGGGAGTGGTTTGATTTATCAAAAGGCTTTTAATTGACTTTTGACAACCATGAAGGTGATATTTGCCAAATTTAGGGTCAATCCAAGGAAGGCTGTGGGAGGAGTTTGACAGTATTTTTTCAAAAATCTAGTTAGGCAGGAAATCACTGTTCACCGCATGTTGAACTTGAATCAACTTTCTAGATTAATTTCAAAAGTTAGCGAAAATGGATGTGAAATTTGATTCTGGAAATTTGATAGTGGCACTCGAGGGTTTCAGGGACTGACCCCATATTTGATCAAATAACTCATAATGTACCCTATAAGTGTGTCAAATTTCATATATAAAAAAATGAACATACATTAGGTGTGTACAGTGCTTTGCCTCTAAATATAGATGCTTTGTCATAATATCGAGTATATGAGGTATAATAATAC
This sequence comes from Coreius guichenoti, assembly GCA_039654105.1. Classification (NCBI taxonomy): domain Eukaryota; kingdom Metazoa; phylum Chordata; class Actinopteri; order Cypriniformes; family Gobionidae; genus Coreius; species Coreius guichenoti. Next base: position 24,949,108 of record CM077172.1, on the reverse strand, counting down.
TACATTGTCAGTTTTTTTTTCTCCTCTTTGTTGCACATATAGGCCCATATATTTTGCACAGCATGCTCTTCTTTTATACATTTGAACAGCCACAAAGCTTCATAATAGACTAGGGGCCAGATTTACTAACAGCTTGCGCCAGCTTTAATGCTCTTTTTGCGTTAAACTACTGTCAGGATTTACTAAAGACACGCAGTGAAAGATTAGCGCTGAAAAGGCATGGACACGGTTATTTTTGCAGCTGACCTTATTGCATAGCATTTGTAGGATTTTCCCTTTCAGACGCAAAATTTATGAGCGGAGAGTATTTAAATGAATCATGCAAGGTGATTTACTAAGGTTTGTGCTAGTCAATTCACTGGTATTTGCGCCATTGTTTACCGCCCAAAAAAAGCATGCCTTGTACCAGATGCTAATTTGCGCTGCTCTTGGTAGATTGTGTTGGTCATTATGGAAATTATCTGGCTGCGTCTGTTTTTTTAATTTGCTTGTCATCAGTAGATCACGTGCAGAACTTTCCACTCCCATCGGTGCTTTTATGGAATTGCGCTCTCACGCTAATTTGCCCTGTTTAGTAAATCTGGCCCTAGAAATTTAGCTACACTACCATTCAAAAGTTTGGGGTCAGTACAATTTTTTTTTTTTGTAATATTTCACATTAATCCTGTTTTTACTGTATTTTCGATCAAATAAATACAGCCTTGGTGGGAATAAGAAACTTCTTTCAAAATCATAAAACAAGCGAGCATATTAACCAGCCAACTGTTGGCTGATTTTGCTGCCTACAGGAACAATGCCTTGGTGATTTAAGCCTCCTCATGTTTAAAGTTTATCACTCAGAAATGCTGCTGGAGAGAACAGACGTGGTGTAGCACAGGCCGTTTGATATGCAGTTCGTTTGCCCAGCGGGGAATGCCCTGGCACGCGCCCAGCGAGGCCTGCCACGCGAACAGGAGTCCTCTAGTGGCCCCAGCCCCGGCGCCAGCCAATCCTGCAACACCACTCCCCACACATTATTCAATTAGAGCCAGGCCAGGTGCCACTCAGAGCCCAGGGTCAGAGGGGAGCGCTAGGGGCCCGCAGTCATTTGTGTGTTCAGAAGCGGTTTCCTATTTGATTTTTCTTTTTTTTTTCTTCGTTCTATTTGCACTGTTGTTGTATTAAAGGATGGTTTGATGTAAAATTGTGTATTGTTCTTATTAATAATAATAATAATAATAACTATATAAATAATAACAATAATTATAAAATATATAATATAATTGTGTAATATTTTAAATATAGAAATAGAAATGTAAATAATACAATAAAAATAAAGATATTGAAAATTATTATTAATCATAATTTTAACTTTATATGGAAATACATATAATTTATTCATAATAATAATAATAATAAAGGTTTTTTTGTGAAGGGAAAGGAGCAATGCATGTGTTATGCTTAAACACACACAGGGTTTTTTCCCCCTGGCATTTCCATGCAGATATTTGATCTGATTCTAATCTGATTGGAATGGGATACAGACTGTGAATTTAATGAATAGTGTAATTTTAATGATGTAGAAGCTGTTTATGTGGTTACTGGTAGGGTCTCATTGAGACCTAGTGGTATTGTCTGTAAAAATCTGCCTGTAATCTGATTTGGTCTTAATGGATGGAGTTATTCCAAAACTGTGGAATGGGATAGAGGTGAGGATTGAAAGATTGGAAGAACTCTGAGTTGATGGGTAGGGGAGGGATGGAGAATTTGAATGGGGGGCGATGTGGAGGTCAAAGGATTTGGAGAGACAGTAGGCTGGTGATGGGTGGGTGAAAGCGAGCAGACTGTAGAGGATTTGGAAAGACAGTGGGCCAAGGGATTGTGTTTCCCAATAACAGGCACCGACCCCGCAGCTCTGAAATGTCAGTGGGGTTTTATCTTTACAAACAATGTGAAACATTTAATGGTGCTGCACTCCGCGGGGAGCGCGGGATATCTGTCTTCCAGGATAGTAAGCTGCTATAATCCCTTTCTTGTGTCCTCTTTCTTTACCAGTGGAGGTGTGAAGGAATGATACCGTTTGTTATTGTGGGCCTTTGTTGAGTCTCTGAGCATCTAGACAGAACCGCCATGAACTCTATTCCATCCCCTCTGCCATTTCTCACACTTGTTTTTCTTCTCCCTTCATTTTCCTGTAAAGAACAGATTGTCAAATTCTATTTCAGATTGTTCTGCAGGCAGAAAATTGCCTCCTATATTCAGCTAGATTTGCACTTCCATGTCTCCGTCTCTCTCTTTCACAGGTTGTTATCGGCGGTGCTAAGAACGTCAGAGGTGGAATCTCGGGCTACGCGAGCGAGTTTGACTGAGCTCCTGAGTCCTCAGATGGGCAAAGACATTGTCTGGTTTCTTCGGCGCTGGGCCAAGACATACCTGCTGGTGGACGAGAAACTCTACGGCCAAGTGAGTTGACAAAATGAGGTCGATCGATGTGTGGGAACAGCAGGCACCATGTCTAAATGAAGCCTTTTTGGTTCTCTGTATGGAATCACATACAGATTTCTGGAACACAACCTAGACATTTCTATGTGACATTTATGGCTTCTGACTCCGCTTCTGTGTGTTTGTCTTTTGTCTTCTCATCCTTAGATCAGTATTCCCCTTAGCACAGCGTTTGGAGCAGACACTGAGGGGGCGCAATGGATTGTGGGATATCTGTTGGAGAAAGTGATCAATAATCTGTCAGTGTGGAGCTCTGAGCCTGAGCTGGCTAATGACACTGTGGAGCTGCTAGTGACTCTGGTGGAGAAGAGAGAGAGGTTTGTTTGTGTCTGCCTGCTGGTGTAATGTGTATCAGTGAGGGCTAAATATGTGTCTAATTAGCCAAACGCCCTGCAGGACAGCTGCTCACTGACAGGCTCATGGGAGCCAGTGGTTTGTACTGATGTCTTCATACACCTTCAACTGATACAAGACCACATGTTTTTAATGAGCCCCACCTGCTGGTGGAATTATGGCATTGCATCTGAAAGGCATTTCTAATCTTAAGATTGCATAATACAACATAAATGTAAATTAAATGAACTATAAATTGCACTGTGTATCAGTGCAAATCTTTTTTAAGAAATTGCATTAAAGGAATAGTTTCAGGTATTAACTCACACTCAAGTCATTTCTAAACTCATTTACAAAAGAGACTTTAAGAAGGCAGCTCTTTTCCATTAGATGAAAGCATATCAAGCACAAAAACCATGAATGTAGTACATATTAATCATTTACTATATTCTAATTCTTCAGAAGTCCATTTTCTCTCTTTATTCTCATTCAGTTGCACTACTGTTTAAAGGTTTGGGTTTGCAAGATTTTATGTTTTTGAAAAGTCTTGCCATGGCTGCATTTATTTGATCAAAAATACAGTAAAACAGTAATATTGTGAAATATTACAATTTAAATGACACTTTTCTATTTTCATACATTTACTCCAGTACTCTAGTCTTTAGTGTCACATGATCCTTCAGAAATCATAATATGCTGATTTGCTGCTCAAGAAACATTTCTTCTTATAAATGTTGAAAACAGTTGTGCTGCTTAATATTTTTGTGGAAGCTGATACATTTATTTCAGGATTTTTTAATAAATAGAAAGTTCAACAGTGCAGCATTTATTTGAAATAAAATTCTTGTAAAGTTATACATGTCTTGCATCCTTGCTGCATAAAAGTATTTTACTGACCCCAGACTTTTGAACGCTAGTGCATGCGCATAACATATCTCATTAATAATATCAGTGCCGGTCTGGAGTTTCATGATTTCTGGGTGAACTATTCCTTAAGATGTTCAGTAAAATCTACTCTCTTGATATAAGGTTTGATCCTCTCTGTTTTTTTTTAATATCTTAACTCTTTCCTCTCTCACGGTTCAGGGCGAACATTGTTGTGCAGTGTGAGAACTGGTGGAACTTGGCTAAGCAGTTTGCCAGTCGCAGTCCTCCCTTACATATGCTGTCCAGCACAGTCCAGCGGACCCTGATGAAGGCCCTGGTCCTGGGTGGCTTTGCTCACATGGATTCTGATACCAAACAGCAATACTGGGCTGAGGTCAGAAAAAATTATTTTGAAGGAAGCCTAAGCATTATTGCTGATGAGAACACAAAATAAAGCAGGAGTTAATGAAATGTTGCCTCATTACTCTTCGTCTCTTTCTGTCTCTGTGCTGCAGGTACTGCATCCACTTCAGCAGCGCTTCCTCAACCTCATTAACCAGGAGAACTTCGCTCAGATCTGTCAAGAGGAGGCCGTGAAGCAGGAGATCGTGGCCACTCTGGAAGCTCTGTGCGGCATTGCTGAAGCAACACAGATCGACAACGTTGCGTCTCTCTTCAGCTTCCTCATGGACTTCCTGTCCAGCTGCATCGGGCTCATGGAGGTCTACAGAAACTCACCAGAGACAGTCAACCTCATCATAGAGGTGTTTGTGGAAGTGGCTCACAAACAAATCTGCTACTTGGGAGAGGTGAGACATTCACACTTGCATTGGTTCTGGTGTGACCACACATTTCACATTTTGGATGTATTCTTCCACATGCACTATTTGCAGAGAAAACTGTATGTGCACTGCATCCTAAATATGTTTTTATGAATTTGAACACACCGCATTTCTTTCTCTACAGACTAAGTCTATGAAACTGTACGAGGTATGCTTGACGCTGCTGCAGGTTTACTCTAAGAACAATCTGGGACGCAAGAGACTAGATGTGGCTGGAGAGGAGGATCAGTACCAGGATCTTCTGCTCATCATGGAGCTCCTCACCAACCTGCTGTCCAAAGAGTTCATTGACTTTAGCGACACCGGTACGAGCACTCATTTTTGATTCACATTATTTATTCACATTGTAACTTGTGAGCCTCTTTGTGTGAGATGAAGTGTAACTGTGTTATGTGTGCAGATGAGGTGTTTCGCGGGCAGGAGCAGAGTTCTGGTGCTGGGCGGGCCGTATCTGCTGCTGATGTTGTGCTGTATGGGGTAAATATAGTGCTGCCCCTCATGTCTCAGGACTTACTTAAGGTAAAATTCGACTTTGGACCTGTATTTTGAAAATGATTAATCAACTTATTCAGATGTTCATTGCAAACTCAGATGTTCATTGCAAACTCAGATGTTTGAAGTAAAAGGTGCGCTACTGTTCTGAAATACTCTCTCCATCTGTCTCTTGGACCCAGTTCCCCTCTCTGTGTAACCAGTATTATAAGCTCATCACCTTCATCTGTGAGATTTTCCCAGAGAAGATCCCTCAACTGCCTGAGGAACTCTTCAAAAGTCTCATGTGCTCCCTGGAGCTGGGCATGACCTCGTATCCTTGCTGTTTTTTTGTATACAGAAAACAGTTTGTTTACACTTATGTTCTCATGTTATTTAAGTATGTGCTTGCTAAGCATATTGTGTTTGATGTCTTTGACTTCATTGGGAGATTTTGTTGTTGAATTATGTTGTCTATGGTCTAGTGTTTTTCCTTAACACACACTGCAGGATGAGCTCAGAGATCAGTCAGCTATGTCTTGAGGCTCTGTCCCCATTGGCTGAGCAGTGTGCCAAGACACAAGAAAAGGACACACCCCTATTTATTGCAACACGACATTTCCTTAAAGTGAGTTACATGATGTCTAAACAAGTGGTCAACTGGTTTTTAACAGGCAAAAAACTGTGTGGCTATTGTCATTTTGACCCCGGAGAGGATTTTCTTTTTCCCGAAAATGCTAGTTAAATGTTATCACATAGGACTAAAACTTACTGACTCACCCAGGATATAAGTACTTCCCCAAGTGTTTTTGCAGATTTTTCAAATTTATTTTTTCTTGTTACACTTCCCAGTCAAAAATGCCGGCCTACAAAAAATTGCTTATAAATCTCGCATTAGTCTATATTATCACCAAATATTTGATTCAATCTTTTTGTCAACTTGTTTTCAATTAGGACAGGTTTTGTATTTCTTTTTAGATCTGATTAATTGTAAGCCTCCTTTTAACAGCTTATGCACCTCCATTTTTGACCCAAAAAAAGCATTATTTGTGGGTAATTTTGTCAATATTGAATAAAATGTAAAAATATTCTGTACAATTCATCATACTAGTGTTTAACCAGGAAGTTAGTTTTGAAATGCTTTTATCTTGTACAAAATGGCACAAAGTCACACTTGTGGTGTTCCCGGTCAAAAATGACTGGCCTGCAAAGAATAGCTTCTAAATCTCTCGTTATGCTATATTATCGCCAAATATTGGATTTAATCTTTTTGACAGCTTTTTTCTTTCAATTAGGGCAGGTTTTGTATTTCTTTTTTTAACCTGACTGATTGTAGGCCTGCACTGTTTACTGACTTTAAACAGTGCAAATTTTCCCATATTTTGGTGAATATTGACAAATGTATCCACAAATAATGCTTTTTTTTTTTTTACTCAAAAACTGAGGTGCATAAGTTGAGATTAATGAGGTCTGCGATCAGTCAGATCCAAAAAGAAATACAAAGCCTGTCCTAATTGAACGAAAACAAGTTGACAAAAAGATTGAATCCAATATTTGGTGATTTAATATAGCATAACGAGCGATTTACAAGCAATTTTTAAAAGGCCTGTTATTTTTGATTGGGAACACAAAAGGTGTTACAGGGTTTTCAACACCACATAAGGGTTAATGCAGATATACACTACTGTTCAAAAGTTTGGAGTCTGTAAGATTTTTTTTTTTTAATGTTTTTGAAAGAAGTCTCTGTGCTCGCCATTGTTCAAAAGTGAAAACGCAGTAAAAAAATGTTATATTGTGAAATATTATTACAATACTGTTTTCTACTGTAATACATTTTAAAATGTATTTTCAGCATCATTACTCCAGTCTTCTGTGTCACATGATCCTTCAGAATTCATTCTAATAGACTGATTTTTGCTGCTCAAGAAACATTTCTCATTATCAATTTGGCAAACCGTTGTAATATTTTTCTGGAAATTGTGATAATTTTTTTTCAGGATTCTTGAAATGAATCAGAAGTTGGATGAATAGAAAGTTCAAAAGAACATAATTTATTTGAAACTGAAATCTTTTGTAACATTATTAATTTATTTATTTATTTGTAATTTATTAATTTATCACTTCTGATCAGTTGAATGCATCCTTGCTGAATAAAAGTATTAATTTCTTTTAAAAAAAAATCTTACTGACCCCAAACATGTAAACGGTGGAATACATAATACAACAGCAAAAGAGAACATTTAACTTAAGTGAACATATTTTATACAATATTTACTCAGAATGCGCAAAAAAAAAAGAAAATGTTAATTGAAAGTTATTATTGGTTGATGTTGACTATCTCAAAATGGTCAAACAAGATCCAATATATCACTAACCTTCATTGTAATATGTAATTGTCTGGGATTAATATACATGTATAAAATATGTGAATTAATAATGTACACTGACTCTCTCTTCCTCCATAGCTGGTGTTTGACATGCTTGTGCTCCAAAAGCACAACACTGAGATGACCGTAGCAGCTGGAGAAGCGCTTTATACGCTAGTGTGCCTTCACCAGGTACACAGCACTGTTTAACTCACTTAAAATAAAATCAGCTGCAAAAACTTACCTGGAAGTACATTTGATAAAGTTTTGAGTGAATTTTAACGAAGAAACGCATGATCTTGTGACACATTGATGTGATTGTGTTTGTTTTAGGTGGAGTACTCAGAGCTGGTGGAGACGCTGCTCTCCAATCAGAGGGATGCCGTGATCTATCAGCGGCTGGCGGACGCGTTTAACAACCTTACTGCCAGCAGCACGCCTCCAACCATGGACCGCAAACAGAAGGTGGCCTTCCTTAAGAGCCTGGAGGAGTTTGTTGCCAATGTGGGGGGGCTTCTGTGTGTCAAATAAACCACTTCCTCCAGCAACTGTCCACAGCAGCTTCCCCTCTCCACCCCCTCTGCCACTCAGAGAAGCTTTTCGCCATGCCAAACCATGGAGATACTCAGCGCAGCACAGGCTGAGACGCCTCTCTGCTCTGCCTATGGGCCTTCAGACACGCATGCCTCCAGAGAGGAGAGAGGCCGGCGAAGGCCGAGAGGGGGCGGCCAGTGGGCCATGATCCTCTCAGTCTGATCTGATCATTGTTTACTTTGCCACTGAGAGGTCCTCAGATGAACATTAATGAAGTGCAGAGGGGTAATCTTTCTGAAAACTGATCCCTTCATCCCCCTTTTACACACACACACACACACACACACACACACAGACACAGACAGTCTTTTGCAGACGATTCTCCTCGAGTGCCTTCTTATTTGGTTTCTCACAGCTCAGATCCAGCTGTGTCTACAGCGACAATAGAACCGTGTCGTACGGCACCTAGGATTGTGAGCTGTGCTTGCCATGACAACGAAAAAAGCCTTTCCCAATGAAACTTTGTTTGCAGGAAGGCCCTTTTGGAAAACCAAATCACTTTTGTGTTTAAGGGTGTATATATATTTTTTGAAAAAGACAAAAAATGAAAGTGTTTAAAAGGACTGAAAAGTTTTTATAAGACTATAGTTGACAGAACTTTTTTATTACAACTTCACCTGAATGAAAAGGGGGCTAGTTTGGGTTTTTCTTTTTGATTGATTTGCTTGATTGTAGTTTTACTCTTTGCCTTTATTTCGCCCTGATCACAGCAGTATCACACAAAGTGTTTTTCAACAGAATTCATGTCTGATCAATTAAGGACATTTTTCACATGGTCACCTGATATTCCCATCAAGGTTTTGATTTTCAACAATAACTTAAACAATGTTCCACGTACACTAGCACATACACATACTCAGCATTGTGGAACAGTCAACGTTGCTGTAGCAATAAAATACCAAAAATTATGATCGAGGGATGTCAGCTGTTTTATTCAGGGCGTGTTGATGGTCATTGTTTCCATTGTTCAAAGCACTAATTGTTATTTTGGAATGCCTGAAATGATCTGTAAAGTGTATATAAACTTGCTATAAAAAAGTGAGTCGTCTTTCTTGGTTTACATTTTCAATATGTTGTCTGTGTGAATGTATAGTCTGTTCTGGAAATATTGGCATGTGTATGTTTCGCTTTTCAACCGTTGTTGGACTATAGCGCGATTGTACTCGCTCGGCCACCGTAGTGCAAACACGTGTGAGGCTGTTTTCTGTTCTGTGCAAATTACTGCTTCACACTTTAACGGTGTAGTTGATTGGTAAGGTAAGTTTAAAGTCTGGTTAAAACTTGTTACTGCTATATTCAATATCGTTTACGACAGTTAGCAAAAACTGTTTGCATCATTATTGAATTAGCTGTACTGAATGTTTCTTCAGCGTTCCTCGTTTATGTTCCCGTGTCATTTCTTTTATATGAAGGATCTGTTACAATGAGTGACACTGACGATGATGTGCCTCAGCTCTCCGCGGCCACACTTGCAGCGTTGCAAGAGTTTTATGCCGAGAGTGGAAGGACGGGACTGGAACAAGACTCGACCCAAACCGACAAGTTCTATGTTGGTGCCGTGGAGGAAGACTGGGTAGATTAAATGTAGTATAAGTGCCTTACGTAATGATTTGCTGATTGTTATACTTTTTATTGTATATACTCGTTTCGTTATATATACAAGAAGTGCGTACTGAGCTCATGTGTTTGTGAACAGCGCATGAGTCAGTTCTGGTACAGTGAAGACACGGCCACACGGTTAGCAGAGGAAGTCATGCAGCAGGCTGGGGAACATGGGAGGTTGGTCACACAAGCTCCTTTGGTCAAACTTAATAGTTTTGGCATGTATAAAACACAAGGGCAGTGGTGACGGTGATTCTGTTGCCCTTACTGCCATTTACCTCGATACCCCAGTAGATGGCGACAACTGATCATGCCTGCTTTTTAACGAATCGGGTGAATGATTGATTTTACTTTTGTAATTGGATTATATTACGTTTTAAAATACTGTTATTCAGACTACAGTTACTTTTCTTTTGATTACATGATATTCTCACAATGGCAGTAAATTATTCATAATTCATTGCTTCTACTACTTTGTTATATTTTAAGTTGTTACTTTCTATAAAAGCCTACTGTTTGTATACATTCAGAAGCTTTTCCACAGACAGCCACTAGTCATGAGCCTGAAATCACTGAAAACTGAGACCCACACAGCATTTGATCACCTGGATTTACAGAAATCATTTCATTTTTAATAAGTGTTTTCCCAACATTGCATATCTAATCAGCTCCTGACAAGCACATTAATTATTATTTGAATTATCACTCAGCGAGTCATACACCCCCGTTTTCACAGGCAAGGCTTAAGCTAAGACTAAAATGCATGTTTGAGCTGTTTTAACTGAAAGCAACTTGCTGACAATATGTTTTAGATTTTATCTGAAAATATGTCAGTGCCGTTGTTTTGTCTCCAGATGTTTTTTTTCTAAGGCATGTTTAAAAAAAGCTACTTAAATGTCCTAATTGAACTAAGGCCTAATCCTGGTTTAGTCCAAGCGCTGTCTGTGAAACCTTACCTTAACAAGGTTAACAAGGGCCTTAACCTTGTATTACTGTCTCTGTAAGGCTTTTGTCTTTCAAACACATTAAAATGTACAAATTCACATCATTTCATATGTACATGCAATGTAGGGATTTCCCAATTTTTTGAGTCAGCTGAACCTCTTTGCCCTAATATATTTAGTTGAAGTAAGCCCTTAGATTTTAATTTAATAAGTTAGGTCAATAGTAAAAATTAAGTCAATAATATAAATAATAAAATGAAGTTCACGGTTCTCTAATATCGGTTAATGGTCGCAGGACATGCAGTAAACATATAGACCTTTTTTATTTTTGTTTTCATGTAATTTGGAATCAGTAACTGACTACAATTTGTAAGTAATCTACCCAGTACTGTAAAATCAATAATTCGACCAATGAATTAGAAAGCATGCTGAGTTAACATTTAATTTGTAATTGTTCTATTTATGTCACAAAGTAGGATAACAAATGAACATTATTGTGAAACTGGACAGCTTGACTGACTTTTCCTTTTATATCTACATAAATCACACAAATGTTTTGTTTTGGTTTCAAAACACCAAATTTTGCCAAAGTGTGACAAGTGTGCATTGAGCAATTGTGCTGTGAATTGCTAAATTAAATGACAACAAAAAATAAATACATTTTCTTTACTTGGGGAAGATCAAGTTTTTTTTTTTTTAATGTTTTGAAAGAAGCTCTCCAAGACTGCATTAATTTAATCAAAAAATGCAGTAAAACAGTAATTTTGTGAAATATCATTTATTTAAAATAGAAATCATGTAACATTATACATCTTTGTCACTTTTGACCAATTAAATCATAGACTATCCTTGCTGAATTAAAGTAATAATTTCTTTTATAAAAATATTACTGATCCCACATTTTTCAACTGTAGTGTGTATATGTGTATAAAACATTTTAAATTGTAAATCTGTAAAATATAAAAAATGTTTACATTACTGCCCTTTTATGTGTCCCCTCTCAGCCAAATGTTCTGTTCATGTGTTGTAGGATAGCTTGTATAAGTGCACCAAGTGTGTATCAAAAGCTGAAACAGTTGGAATCCATGAGGTCGGATAGAGTGTCTGCAGTTTTGCTGGAGTTTGACCGACGTTTCGCAGCATATGGAGAAGAGTTTGTCTTTTATGATTACAACAACCCTCTGTGCCTCCCTGAGGATCTCCTTCCTCAGAGCTTTGACATTGTCATCGCAGACCCTCCATACCTGTCTGAGGAGTGTCTCGGCAAGGTGGCACTCACTGTTAAATACCTCACTAAGGGCAAAATCCTGTTCTGCACAGGCACGTGGAAATGAACACATCTATACACACACACACACACACACATATATATATATATATAAAGAATAAATTTGTTATATTTCTCGCTCATGATCTGTTTCGTAATCTTTGCCTTATTCTTACAGGGGCTATTATGGAGGAGCATGCTGGCAAACTTATGGATCTGAAGATATGCAGTTTTTTACCTAAACACAATCACAATCTGGCTAATGAGTTCCGCTGCTACGTTAACTATGAATCAAGCCTTCTCTCGTGAAAAAGGCTTTCAATCTGACAACATAAGAACTTTGTTTTTCCCGTCAAACATCAGCGGATGATTATTTGGAACAATAAATATCCAGGATCCAGACATTACAGCTGAGAATTTGGCCCTTGATCAGAGATTCACGATCAGTCTTTGATTATGTTTTGGCTGACTTGTATTGTCAGTTGCACACATCTTTTAAAGTTGCAGTCATAGAATTGAAGCAAACCATTTCAGACAGTTTAACTTTGTTTCTAAGCATAAAATGGGCCTAGAAGTGAATGTTTGAAATGCATTAGTATATAATATACCATACACTAGGCTTGTGTGTTACCAGTGTTGTTGTTTTTATTAAAGTAATCATAGGAGGACTGACACAAAGTCAAGCTGAATAATTCTTGTAAATGATATCCATCAAATGATTATGACACTCGTGCGTAAAAGAAGCGTTGATCTTCTGTATACTTGCAGACAGCTGGACTGTATTAGTTATTTAACACCACGATGCTGACTGGCTTTTCCCAAGTACTTTGGATTAGTAAATGTTTGTATTTTGGCACTGAAAGTTTTCCTTTTGCTCGCCCTCACAGCTGCAGATTCTAGTCTGCAGTGCCAAGTTCTGTCTTTATTTTTTCTTTCAGTTTAATTCAAAAATTAAAGAAGGAAAATTTACAGATAGAGAATAAAAATTCTAAAAATTGGATCAGTTCAGTTAATTCCTTCTAAAGGTGCTGGAAACTGCATTTTTCGACGTGACTCTTTTCACATTTGGGTTGCTCTTCTGTGTTTTTCTGTCTCTTTCCAACAGTGGCACACAAGTACATCCCACGGCAATGGACACATAGCTCTCCGTGTAGGAATGACGACCCCCGACACACGAGCCGGTACGGCGCAGTATGACGGTGGGCATGTACACTGGGGTGCTTCGGAAGCGGTCACTTTCCTCCCCGTTCGGCCCGGTCAGGCATCCCTTACACAAACAATACGCCTCTGGGAGGTATCGAGGGTACCTTGCTGGATCATGGGAGATTCTTGGATCAAAAATAATGAAAAAGAATTATTTTTCTTGCAGATAAACAGCCAATACATCAAACATACAGTATATGACTGGTGTGGGAAACACACAACCGAACCGAATAAAAGACATTAAATGAATAAACTCAACATCTTTGTTTGTATTTTTATTTAATATACAGTTAGGGGCCAATTACTGGATTGCATTCATGCTGCCTCTAAACTCTAAAATAATCTCATTATTAGCAAACACAATAATAATGGCTTTTCTTATTTCCAATTATTTCTTCCTCATAAGCACTAAAAAGTTACCTCCTATTGCATTTGGGTCTGTTTTGACCCAGAAGAGGTACATGATGTTTCTTTAAAAATCCATAGTTTTTAGTATGAACACCTTTTTCAGATTTTGAAAAAAAAAAAAAAAAAAATGTAAGAGCCATTTAAAAACACTTGTTACACCTTTGGTTTCGGGTCTGTTTTGACACTTAGTGAAGTGTAGCTTCACACATATTTATTTAGACCAAATTTGGTCTATGAACTTTTGTTTGGAAAAAAAAATTGTAAGTTTCAAATAAATTTAATTAAATACATTGAAGTCAATGGAGTTCATACATCATATAATATGCTCTTATACATTTCATCTGATATATTCAAATAAACTTTTTCATAAATATTGATTAAAAAAAAACAGATTTTTTTTTTCTTGCATTACACTGGTTTTTGCTGTAGTTCTTGAAATGCAAAAGAATTTCTCAATTTTATTTAATAACTCTTTCTCCGCCAGCATTTTTTTTATTATTATTATTTGCCAGACACTGCCAGCATTTTTTTTATTATTATTATTTGCCAGACACTGCCACCATTTTTGATAATTTTCACAAGACTTTCATGGACCCCAGAATATTTTGTTGTATGAATATCTGAACATGCAATATATCAAAAGAAAGAACAGAGCCTCTGCTTAAAAAATCCACATTTGAATGTGGGTAAAATTCATTTAAAAAAGCAAAATCTTGAACAAAAAGCAGAGAAAATCGCTGTTTTTTTTTTGTTTTGTTTTTTTTGTTTTTTTGAAAGACTACAACGTACATAAGCAATGCTTCTGTCGCTTGTTTCTGCTCCTGGGGTCTGTTCTTCGTACCTCGCTTAATACATCTGAGATGATTTGACAGATCCCAGATCTTCTAATCGTGATAACTGATCTCTGGATAATTTGGTTCTTCAAACGAATTTGTGGATTGGATTAAAATATCTGGATTAAATTGTCTAAGATTACTGCGCGTTCTCGTGTTCCCTGAAAAGGGAAGATGTATCGATACTCGAAACTACGATCAGCAATGCAGCGATTGGCTGGCGGCAAGACAGCAACGTAATGACATCATATAATTAAAAAAGCCACCTAGCAAAAAACTTGACAATCAAATCCAGCTAACTGAGTTAACGACGTACGAAGAACGGACCCCTGGTTTGAAACCGGTGAATCTGTACACTTTCAGAAGATGCGTAATAGCGCCCCCTGCCGTATAACAGTGAAAACACGGAAAGCCGGACAATTCTGTCAATGGCGTGGATAGAGTTAATAAAAAGGGGGTCAATTAAGTAACAGCATGGTAAAAACACGGTAAAATTTAAAACTAGATACAGTATGGTTTTAGTTTAAAAAAATTATTAAGTCATGGCTGTTTTATAAGCTTAGGTTCCACTGGGCCCAAACAGACCCTGGAATGCAAAAGGTGTATAGTTTTTTAATGTATTAGGAGTGTTAAGAAAGCGGAGTCGTTCAATTCCATAAGATTTCCACCCCTAGTCTTCATGGTTCTTGAGCCCTACCTGTACGCCCACGGCGAGAGGCTGAGGAAGTTTACTGGGGTACGTGGTCTGTCGCGCGCTAGACGAGACGCTGATTGACAGGTTAGATTCTGGCGCTCTGGAGGCGCGAGCTGCAAGGTGTGATGAAACGCACTGAGCACCCCGACTGAGAGCCTCCCAAACATCTGCTCCAAAATCTCCTCCGGTAAGTCCAGACAGGATCGAGTCCTCGGTGCTCTCCTGGACACCTTCAGTCCCCGTTCACCCGGCGCGCTCCCGCAACACCACAGCAACACCAGCATAAGCGTCGAAACAACTCGACCGCACATTTCCGTTCACACCGAGTCTGAGCTCGCTTTACTGTCAGCAAGCGATTGTAGAGAAATATTAATTAATACAAACCTTTAGAGAGCTCTTAAACCGACCGACACAAACTCCCCAGTTGATGCGTAAAGCTGTGCCTCATCCGTCCTTCCCGTAAATGCGCTCAGGATACTTGACTCCGGATACTGGGCGGACTGTTTGATACTGAATCGAGCTAATGCGAAAAATCTCACATTGATTTTTTCCAGCTCTGGAATCCTGTGTATTCCTTTAAGATATTTAGGTGATTGAATCATAGATGCCAAAGAAAAGTCTATAAAACTGTGATTTAATATTTCACACTTGCAAAACATGCACGTCTTCAACTTCATGCTATTCATGTTTTATGGTGTAGTCATAAATATACAATGCATTGCTATTATAAAATATAGTAAAGCATAATGAAGTATTTGATGAAGTAATAATGAAGTATCTTTAAACTACAGTGCTATTGGTTGAGCTGAAAATGCAGACGAATTTAGTATCTGGACATATATTAGACTTTCCACTGAATTGATCTCTGTTGCACACATCACTCTGGCAGTAAGTCATCTCCAAGCTCTTCATCAGCAAACTCATCTTCCTCTGTGCGTTTCTTTGCTGCTGTTTTTGGTCTCTGCATTTGAGGCCCCAATGGATCGACATAAGATGCATCTAAAATAATGAATACAACAGGAGCAATAAGTTGTAATAAGTACAGGCCAGACCAGAATCATTTTTCCCTTCACAACTCTAAGCTATTATATAAATCAGGCAGAAAAAGGTAACGTTATTTGAATAAGGGAATGTAATAATAATTTGTCATCATACATTTATGCATTTGGCAGATGCTAATATCCAAAACAATTTACATTGCCATTCCCTGGGAATCTAACCCATGACATTGCTAGACCCATGCTCTATACTGTTTTCTCTGAAGAAATGCAATTATAGCCAAGCAGTTTGTTTGGTGAAAATTTAATTATTCTACCACACTTTTATCTTTATTTGATTGTGTATTGGAGCCACAATGACAAGAACCTCCTTAAAAATAACGACCAAAGTTGTTTCTCACCTATTTCCTGCTGAGTGCTGGCCTCGTACGGCTCATTGGACCCGGGAAAAGTTTTCAGTTTAACGCTAATCCTCTCACCCTTGGCGCTGGTGCCATGGTTGCTTTGTCCACTGTCTGAGAAAACACATCCACATGTTGGACTTGCAAACATTTCTAGAGTGAGTTTTATTTTACAGTAGTGTCTGAACAGAAGAAAAAAAGCACTTGAGTTGCCACCATCGACAATGCAAGCCATGCTGTGTTAGAACACTGGTAAACAAAACAAAAAAAGCATGAAAAGCAACCGCTCCAGCTTGCACTTGAAGCAAAGGCTATGTGGCACTAGAATCCTAATTAAAGTGAGTTCATATGAATTGCATAATTGAACGCATTTATGTTGCTCAAAGACAGCGGCACACAGCTGCATTTCACATCTTGGCTGTGATGACAGGAACAGAGCGCTGAGGGGCAGATGTGAGACCGGAGTCTGGCAGCCAGGTAACTCTGAGACCTTTAAACTTCCCAGCGACAAAACTCAAAGGCATTAACATGACAAGCCTTTTGCTGACAACCAGTACTTTTCCCTACCCTGTCCACCTAACTGAGGAATCATGCCAGAATCAAGTTCAAACATTTATTACAAAAACAAAAAGCTAAATAAAAACTGCTTCGGAGTACTTCTGCTATTCGTATTCATAAAAAAACATCTTTAATCAGTTTATGCATCCAAACTGGCAAGTAATAGTAAGAATAGTACAGTAAGAAATTGTTGATATCAAGTGCACTAATACCGGGATAGTGTTGTTCAGGAGTATACTTGTGAAATATTTCACTGGTTTATTTGCACTCAGTGCTTTGCAAACAGAAAGGAGGTGCTGGAAACACTCTGTCAGACAGTGAGAGCGGGATATTCCCTGGAAATAGTGGTTTTGGCAGATAACACATTCTCAGGCTTTCACAGCACATGTCTGCTTTCTATTGTGCTGTGATTGATATCATTACGGGGAAACTTCAGGCATTAAAACATCATTTTGACATATGGACTAAGCAAGTTCAAGTTTTCCATGAAGCTATGATTTTTTCGTTTTTAATCATCCAGAGGATTGATCACAGTGAAATACAGTACATACCTCTGCCCTGCTGCAGCACAGGACTATACTTAGCTTCAGAGCGAGAGACTGCAAAGAAAAGAAAGGAAAAAGAAGAAGACAGAGACAGTGGAAAGGCTGTGAGAGTTGAGAGCTGAGTGAGGCCTTGCAACAATGAAGATTTTTGTGTGTGTGTGTGTGTGTGTGTGTGTGTGTGAATAAAATGGTAAACCTAGCATTATGTGTTGAGTTTAGTTCTGACTGCAGGGCTGAATGTGAGGAATGAATGGCATCTGTAACAAAGCGCAATAACAGGTGCAGTAGCAGCAGTTTATTCCTGAGCACAGTGCTTAATTAAGTTAATAATTGCTGGATAAAAACAGCAATTAAAAGATGGGACAACTATAAGAGCATCATTCACAAGTTTCTGCACGGCCCTAACTACAGCCTAGTGTATTATTCTGTCACGTATATAGCCAGCCACTCAGATTATCAGTGATATTCTCTCACACTGTCAATACATCGTCCATTACGATTTCTGACTGATTGCTCCCGTTGCTCGTGTCTCCTGCTATCCTGATTAGTATTAGCAGAATTGTCCAGGGGTGCAGTTCCACCTTCTCTTTTGATCAGAAAAACCATCAGCTTTATTTGCGGATATGAAAAATGTAAATATGCTTGACTGTCTTTGTGGCATTTTAGCAATATTATTTTTATTAGAATAATTTGTCAGGTATAAGCACCAAGAAAGCTGAAATATATACAGTATGTTGAGGGCCAATAGCAAAACATAACCTCCAAATACTGCATAAACCCACGCTCGCTCTGTCTCTCTCACTTGATAATGCAGGATTGTTTAAAAAACAAATGCCGGAACGCAAAAATTTCGGACATTTTCCGGAACAGGATCCGTCTCAAATTAAGCACTGCCTGAGCAGAATGCAATGCCATGCTTGTTGGAATGGTTATACAGGTGGAGTGTGTGATCTCTTTCTCTAATGTAATTCTGTAATGAGTGTAGTCATACCACTGGCTCTCAGAGGAGGGGTATTGATGGGGCTTGAGCTGCTCCCTTTCAGGTGCACAGCCATGAACAGAATAACAGAGATAAACAATAAAAGAGAACAGATTACTAACAAAACGAAGATGAAGCTGACAATATAAAGTGAAAGAATGCAGGAAAAGAAAATTAAGTTCTGTCTTATTACTGTCAAAATTACTGACTTCATGAATGCGATTATATGCTGTGTCTGACTGGCTGAAAATAAATGACACAACCATTCAAAAGTTTTGGGTCAGAAAGATTTTTTTTGAGAGATCTGAGCATCTGCAAAAATGCATTAAATTGATCAGAAGTGACAGTAAAGACATTTATAATGTTACAAAAGATTTCTATTTCAAAAAAATGCTGTATTTTTTAAAACTTTTTATTGATCAAAGAATCCTGGAAAAAGGTTCCTACAAAAACATTAAGCTGCACACTTGTTTTTAAATAATAAGAAATGTTTGTTGAGCAGCAAATCAGCATATTAGTGATTTAGGAAGGAATACGTGACTCTAAAGACCGGAGAAATTATGCTGAAAATTCTGCTTGTGCTTTGCAATCACAGGAATAATTACATTTTAAAATATATTAAAATAGAAAACAGTTATTTTAAATTGTAATAATATTTCACAATGTTACTGTTTACTGTATTTTTAATTTTAAAAAGTCTTGCTGAGGGACCAATCCAAACTTTTAAATGATAATGTATGCCCTTTACCTGGCTTATTTTCCACAGTAATGGGAATTATGACTAAATTAATTTTATGAAGAACCCAAATCAAATCCCTTATAAAACTGACCGTAATAATAAAGTAGCTTCATAACATGTCTGAATTATTCTACATAAAGCAGGTAGTGATCATACCACTGGGCTTTTTGGGGTTTGAGCCACTTCCTAATGTGTTAGACGACGTGAAAAGAAAGTGTTAGAAGAAGAGAGAGGTGAAATGCAGTAAAATGATGGTAACAGTCACTTGTTTGAAAATGAGTGTACTGCATGACCTTTAAACCCAGCACTGCCTGAAGCTGATAACTGAACATCACCTGATATGAGATCCACATCTGATGTCCCAGAAGAGAAGTTAAGAACGAAAAAAAAAATATTATTACTACACTATAAACTTAAAATAAACCATAAACTAAAATCTAAAGGGAAATGGTTAGATTTAAATATCTAAATCATGTGATTTAATTTAGTCCTAAGGGAACAAGTGTCTAAGGCACATGCATTCTCTTTTTGAAAAATCACATCACAGGACTAGCAGTCTCCACTAAGTCTGTCCACCTGGAGTCACTATATTAGGGCAGTTACAGTCATACCGCTGGGTTTCTTAGGGGGAGTGTGTGTAAGGTTTGATGTGTTTCCTGTTTACCAAGAGAGGCGGGTGACAGGTTGAGGTTGATGGAAAAAGTCAAGTAAGAAGCATGTATTGAGTTAATGAGCAGTATTTTATTTCAAAGTTTGATCAATGAGGTTGAGTTCAAACTGTCCACTCACCACTGCCAGCGCTGCCTTCCCTGCGACCTCGAGCACTGCTCTCCCTCCCAGATCTCACCCTCTGTGTATGGGAATAACAGCATGCTGTCAAATACTGGCCATTCCTCCAGCTCTTTATTTTTTTAACAGGGTAATGGGCTCAAATATTTTATATACAAACCAACTGGCTAAAAGAACAGGTGAAGCAGAAATCTCTCTCTCTCTCTCTCTCTCTCTCTCTCTCTCTCTCTCTCTCTCTCTCTCTCTCTCTCTCTCTCTCTCTCTCTCTCTCTCTCTCTCTCTCTCTCTCTCTCTCTCTCTCTCTCTCTCTCTCTCTCTCTCTCTCTCTCTCTCTCTCTCTCTCTCTCTCTCTCTCTCTCAGTTTTAAATCAAGCCTGCCTCACTAGTGTTAAAAACTGAAGCCAAAGCGTCTCGATCGCCCCCAGGTGGTTGGTCCCAGTATAGCTCATAACCCTCGCCCCTCCATGTATTCGAATGGACGCGAGACAAACTAAAAAAATCAAATTACACTTCAAATAATTTTTTCCTAAAGATGGCTTCTGTAATTTTATGCAGTTTTTATCACAATGGTTTCATTTCAAGTGTTCGTTTTTTAAATAAGTTTTAGTTAGTTATTTGATGCTATAAAAACGGGGGGTGTGACGTCATGATTGACAGCTGAGATTGCCGGCTTCTCTGAGTGAAGTTGTCACTGAGGCACTAACAGACTTTTTTCAGGATTTTCGGGAGGAGATTGGAGCTTTAGCTTTAATTTTTACATTTCCATAACTGTTTATTTCACACCAACATAATGAATTGTTCAGTGGAAGGTAGTGAAGACGCGTCGTCCATATTTTTTTACGCTCTATGTTTTAAATTCTAAAATATGAAACTCCACATCTGATTTAGAGAATTTCTTTATCCCGCTAGTCTAGACAGTTATATGTGTTTTTTTGTTCACTCATCACTTTCACTCTTCTATTTCCTTACATTCAAGGAAGCAAAAGAGGCCAGAATATAAACAGCACCAAGAGAAATCAGGGTACCTGCTCTCTGATCTCCTTCATCTTTTCAACTTTCTTTAGTTTTGTGGCATAATCCTGCACCTCTTTTAGTCCCATATCGGTGCACAGCCTGACCAGGAAGCGTAGACCTGCCCAATAGATAATGACATGAGATGCAAAGCTACTAGATAGGCACAGAGAATCAAAGTAAAAAAAAACAAAAAAAAAACTGTTGTGTTGAGCACATTACATTCAACATTTTCAGGAAATTTCCGATGAATGTCCTTGTAGGTCTCAAGTGCCTTCTGATAATTCCCTGAAAACAAATGAAAAACATAAATCATGACTCTGAAGGCACCGAGATGACAACTTATGGCTAAATTGATTAATTAAATGTTCATACCACTTCTCCTGTAACAGCTAGCCACCATCAGCTGCCACTTGACCTGGGTTGGTCTGAAATTCATGATACGTCATTAATATAAACATGACATGCTCATCTCCACATACATGCAGAATATTCATGATAAATACATATAATATTTAGTAACTTACTGAATGAGGGTAGCTCTCTCAAAGTACTGAATAGCTTTCTCACAGAACTGGGTGTCAATGTAATATGCTCCCAACCATTCAATGACACTAATGTTTGAGGGAAAATACCTGTATGACTGAAATAAACAACACCATAGAATTATTATTTAAAATGTTACCCCATTTTGAATCTTTTTCTTTAGAGTAACTTAAGTTTTGTAATAGACAACCATGATTCATAATGACTGTAATTCATAAATTATATAGAATATTCTGTCTAAATAGCCACTAAAATCTGGACTGTGACTGGCACCTACAATATGCATGTCTTGCTATCTTTAAAAAACAGTTAAATATAATATATATATATATATATATATATATATTAAATGTATTAATATATTAATTATTATTAAATATTGGTCACATTTAAACAGTTTTAAATACAGCTATTTATTTGAAAATTTGATAATTATTATTTTATTCAAACCATATCACTTGAGATGTGACTGATGAGCATGTCATGTTAAGTGGTGGTTTTAGGGAAAATCTTTTTTTTTTTTTTTTTACCTCATAATAGTACTGGAAGGCTTGAGATTTGTCTCCTTCATTGTCATAGAGGTCTCCCAGTTTGGCCAGCACCTGGGCATCTGTGGGGGTCACACTGGTGAGCTGCATCAGCCACTCAATGGCCTGATGAGGGTCCTCCAACATCTCATATCTAAAGCTGCTTAAGGAATATTACTCTAAACAAGCACTAATCATACTTATGCCATGCTATTTCTTGGCACTTGAAATGCCAAAAACTGTCATAGAACACACTTTCATTTAATATAAATTTTGAATGCTGATGTTTTAAGGAAGGATACAGATTAGCCAGCTGGTACATGACCTGAGCACTGTTTCTAAGGATAGCGTGCAGTTTGAGGAAGCAGTCCAGGGCTTCCTCCAGCCTACCCAGCCTCTTATAGGTCAAACCTGCATGAGGGTACAGAGATTTCTGCTTCAAAAAGACTTTAATCTTTCTACATTTAAAGTGTTTCAGCCTAAAAGTTAAAAGCATGTATGATGTAAATCTCATGCAGTGTAACCCTTAGGATATCATATTTGTGATGGCAGACCTAAGTTATAGAGAGCTTCAGTACAGGACGAGTCATTGCGAAGAGCCTCCTTGTAAAACTCTGCTGCTTTCTCATAGTCCTCCTTGACAAACACTGTGTTGCCTTTGTTAATGAGGGCAGCAGGGTTGTAGCGGTCGGCGCTCATGGCTAGCTCAGCATAGCGGTCAGCCTGGTCATAATCTTTTTCCTGGAGAAGACACATAAGCAGCAAAACAAGAGCATATCTTTGAGAACCTTATTAACACAATGTGATAAATACAGCAATTTCAGGTTTTTAAATGCCAATGCTTTATAGCTCTTTACTCACCAAAAAGTAGAGAAAAGATAAATTAGTGGCAGCGGCACTTTTTACCCGACTGTCCTTCTTCTCAAACATCTTTAGTGTCTCCACAGCCTGAAAAAAAAAAAAGTCATTAAGCATATTCATAGTGTTCGCAGTGACTTCAAGGAAATTGATGACATAAATAGATCATTTCTTTGAATAATACACATTACAATTTGCTGCTACATGAAATGAGAGAAGCAAGGCAACCCAACACAATATCAGCACACATATACAGGGCCTACTGCAGACACACACAGGTTCTCCAAAAACACAAACATACCTCAGCCTCAAGAGTCATGCAGATGGACAGGCAAGAAAACAAAATAAAAATGGACCATTGAATGTGAAAAGTGTTAAAAGACAGAAACAAGGGTTCCACACAGACATAGAGCAAAATGGCTCTCTTCTGTGGTAATGTCAAATGCAATGCAATTTGAGTGTCTCAGGGTCAGATCTACCTGTTTGAAGTCCCTCTGTCTTAAGTACGTAATAGCTTTATTGATCTCCAAGTCATTTGCAAGCTCCACATATTGTGAACCCTTCACCATGTCCACACACCTAAAAAAGTACCAAATGAACCTTTAGCACAAACTGTATGGACGGTTATGTTATTCTGTTATAAATGGTCTTATGTATTTAAAATAAACACTAAACAAATATTGTTAAAGGAATGTCATGAGCAAGTCTTGCGATTTAACGCCCTCTTGTGGAATACATACACTACCATTTAAAAGATTTTAAATGTTTTTGAAAGAAGTCTCAAGTCTAATTTACAGTAATATCATCAATTATTATTATTATAAATTAAAATAACTGTTTTCAATTTTAATGTTTTAAAATGTAATTTATTCCTGAATTTTCAGCCATTACTCCAGTCTTCAGTGTCACATGATCCTTCAGAAATCATTCTAGGAAAAAATTATTATTATTATCAATGTTCTTCTGTGGTGATGCATTTTTTCATACAACTGTGATATATTTTTCAGGATTCACTGAATAAAATCTTTTGTAACATTATAAATGTCTTTCAACTTAATGCATCCTTTCTGAAAAATCTTAATGACTCCAAACTTTTGAACGATAGTATAAACAACTTACCAGTCAAACCCAGCTGCAAATGACGACTCAATGGCTGGAGCAATAAGCTTGGCTGAGGTCATAATGTATTTTTCTGCTAGTGCTTTCCTAGAAGGAAAAACAAAACAAAAATACTGATAGAAGACAATGCAGATACACTGAAATGTAATATGTGGAGATTTATAAATGCCAAGCTGTAGTATTATAGATCCAACAGAATGTGTAATACATTATAATACCTCTCTCTTTCCATTTGGTGAAGCTTATCATTCTTTATAGCCTCAATCACCATATTTGCATGAGGGTCATCCTGAAATATAAAAAAGAAACACGTGAAAAATACGATGTAATTCAGTTTAAGAATTGTATGACTAGCAAGGATTTTAACTATACACTCACATTTGCAGGGATGTACTTGTCTTCATCATCAATACCGAGGGGCACACAAATGAGTTTCTGAAAAGCTTTCTTCATCCTCTCACGGTCTCCGATGGCATAGTAGCACAGGATGAGGTTGAAGCCCGTCTTTATGTTGGGACTCTCACTCATGATGTACTCAAAGGATGTGATGGCATCGGAGTACTGGCCCATATGTATGAACACAACTCCAATGTTCTGCATGATCTTGATCCTATACAATAAGGAAAAGTTACACATTGAAAATCCCACCAAATTGCTTACAACCTGAATAAATTGAATGGCGCAATACAAATACGCAGTTCACACAACAACCATACTAAACTAAGTACTGACCTCATTGCATTGTGGGCATTTGAGATCTGATCCAAAGCCATGCGGTAAAATTTGATTGCTTTTGTGTAATTCTTTTGCTTGAAATAGATATTTGCCATGTTCACTTTCAATCGTCCTATATTAGGGAAAGTGGTTACAGAAAACCTAAAATTAGAAACACATTTATATCAAAGGGAAATGAATTTGTATTAAGATATTTTAAATAATATTTGCTCACCAGCATTATTGAACATTTTGTTCTTCACAATGACTTGGTATGTGTTCAAGGCCTCAGTGTACATGTCATTATTGGCATATTGGTTTGCTAAATTAAACAACACCTGAACAAAGCATAAGTCATGTGAGTTTTCAAAGTTTTCAGTCAAGCTATGTATTTTATATGGAGCAATGAACTCACAGAGTAGGTCAGATCCAGATTTATGTGGTCTGCAGTGCCTGTTTGTTCTCTCTGTCTCACCAGAGCCCTTTCCTTCCTGCCCGCCTCTTTGGCTTTCTCTAGAGACTGTAGAAAAAAGATAATTCAGCATCTAAATATTCATCCTTTAAAATCTTTAAAATCACGTACAGCAGTTATAAAGCTATACCCACCAGCTGAAGATCCCCACAAGCATGAGCGAGACAGCTCTCCTCTATCAAATCATTCACCTTCTTTTCCAGGATCTTTATCTTTTCCTCTGGACTGAACAAGAAAACAATTAGACCAAAAATGTGTGTCCGTCTCCAAGTAAAACTAAAGATGTCAAGGGGGATCTAGTAAACAAAACTTGTCAGTTGCTTCTTAAGCGCTATGAAAACAGATGGACGCATACGTGTCTTCGTTCTGTCTCTCTAATGGAGGGGCTGGTCCTTTTGATTGTCCCAGTGGATCAAACACTGAGCCTGAAAATTCAAACAATTAAAATGAAGGAACCTATCATATTTTCCAGCAACTCAGAAGTTAAAATGTATTCATTCAATATCATTATGAGACAGTTAAACATGGAGTGGCTGGACAGCACATGTGCAAGAGGGTTTCAAGTGTGAGAGCACCTCTAGCTATAGATGAAGAATATCCTGCTGCCCGCACTGCAGTCATGGGACGAGCCGCACCGTCCTGTACAACATTTAAAAAAAAAAAATAGAAAATGAATTAATACAATTTCATTGCATATTACATAAGGAAAAAATTAACAAGAGATGTGTCCCACCTGAACAGCTCCAGTCATAGGCCTTCCCATTGCAGTGCCAACAGGTATCCGAGACTGAAATATTAACATCAGAAATATAAAGACATAAGAGGAAATAGCAAATAGAATCAACTTACTTTACTTACCAACATCTGACAAACTCAGCCTCGCAATCCCTTACTGAAGCATAGTCCATTTCTCAATTTAGTCAATTTCTATATAACCATAAATGTGCCCTGCCCTGACAGCTTTTTTCCTGATAATAAGACATAATACATTCTAACATGCTGTTATCACGCTAACTTAAAAAGCTATTTTATTGTGAGTCAGAAATGTAGTAGTGTAAATCCATATGCTGTACTCACCCCATAAGCTGTTCCAATCGGTCGCCCTCCAATAGCAGTACCAGGATATTTTGCGGTCATCTAAAAAATATTCAATAAACAAATGTAGTGAAATATGGATGTGTGCTGATGTGCTTGTGCTTCCATACAGCACCTTTAGCAGCAGATGCAATATCACTTACTGGTGGTCTTCTGCCATGACTCGTCCTGACGGCCTGCTGAAAGCCCACATCGTTGTGAAGGTCCTGCAGGGACAGGAAAATGATGATGCATAAAAGCAAGTGATGAAATTCAATAAATGCATGTCTAAGGTATTTTTGCACCTCTGAGTCAAAAGTCGGATTGTAATCATTGTAGCCTGTATACAAATCATCCTCCTCTTCCCCTGGGACAAGATGCACGTTCTCCATCTGAAAGAAAAAAACTCATGGAATTCTCTGATGTAAATGCTACATTTGTCGATATTTTTAATAAATATTTGAGACATTATATTTGGAAAAGCATGAGAGACGGAGATCATATTATATAATTATAAAAGTATAAATAAAGGCATTTTCAGGCAACGATGGAGACACTTTATCTAGGGAACATATATAAAACAAGAAAGGAAAGAAGCAATTCTTACAACTTTAAGACATTGTTTTGAACAAATATGCGAGTTCCTCTATTAAAAACCATTTCTTTACAAGATTACAAGTTCGTTTACGCGGCTAGTGCGTGACCATACTACTTATCTCGTATACAAGTTTATTGCCAACCTCTGTGGTTGTGAATTATGATAGTTTAACTTACCCGATAAATAGAACAGTTTGCTTACCGTGCAAATTAATGGCTGTATTAAGTTGTAATATTCCGAAACACAGTGTCTGTAGCACAACAGCAGCTACATCTCGCTAACTAAGCTGAGCAAAACATCGGTTGCTAGGATACAGAGAGGGGTTGCCATAAGCCGCACACGAGCGATTTTCGCTATTCGTTGTTGCATACGTTGTTCGTGTCTTTATATATTTTCTTTTAACATTGTACTTCTAAATAGACGTATAAACTTCTGGGCTGAAACCCAATGAATTATCCTTCTGTAAAAATCCTGATGTATTTAGGCACGTGTGAGACGCCGTAGCTCCGCCTTTCCTTCGTGCACATGATAACCTGAAGTCTGCTGATATTGGGATCCTGGAAAGTAACGTTAGCCGCTGGAGTTTTGATTTCTGTAAACGAGACAGAGATGAGTTCATTAAAAGGAAAGATTATTACTGTTGTCGGAAGGTGAGAGTTGAGAGTCAGTTACTCTCAGTCTTTCAAATTGAGCAGACATGATTATCTAACAGATTAGCTGAGTGGTCTTTGAACTCTACTATGATGGTGTTTATGAATAGATGTATTTCTCCATATCAGTGCGTCCGAAAAATGAACAGTGCAATAATTTATGATCAAAGTAAAATTAGCACGTGACTCATTGCGCACATTTGACATATTTTGGTGTAGATTTGCTATGTGCAAATAAGGTTTTAGAATTTTAGGGTTATTCTGACCAATTTTACAGGTTTTTCATGCATGGTCATCAAAGTCATTAAAAGTCTGTGAATTAATGTTTGTCATGCACTAAAGTTCATTGCAATATTGAAGTTCCTGTTAAAGTAGTATCAGACACGTTCCTCATTCTGGTATATAGATAATGCATTAATTTTCACTAATCTTGATCTTTATTTGTATTTGACGTATTTACAATGCTGTCTGTTTTTTCCTCATTTTTGTGTATGTGGCATCATAAAGTGGTCTGATTGGCCGCTCCTGGGCTATGGTGTTCCTGAGTGGAGGATACAAGGTCAAGATCTATGACAACAAACCAGGACAAGCATCAGGGGCCATCACAGAGATCAGGTCAGTGGAAAACAGGAAAGAAAATGTAACTGTTGACCTCAGATAAAATGACCTGTTGACCCAAATTCTCTCCCATCATTGCTCAACTTTTGTCAGAGCAGGTTTGTGACCCATTTTGAGGGCACAAACTATAAAAACGAATGCTCAGGGGAGCCAAATAGAATAAATGTCAAATGTACATAATGTGAATTAAATTAAATTAAAGTATGTCCAAATTAAAGTTTTGGGACTGACTCTGTCCATATCTGTTTATAGTGTTTAACAAACCCTCTTCCTTGATTCACCTTTTCTGCCACCAGAGGGAGTTGTAGAGCTTTCTGTCTCTTAGATATGAATCTAGATATCCTGACTTAAATGCAGTAATGACAGATCAGGGCACACAAAAAATTATCTTCTGTAATGCATGCAGAGTCGCTTCAGTTATTAGGAGCAAATACAAGTATTTTTGAAAGGCATAATTTACAATAGACAACAACACAACTTTATCTGCAACAGATAGAGTTAT
The DNA here is from genome assembly GCA_039654105.1 of Coreius guichenoti. Taxonomy (NCBI): domain Eukaryota; kingdom Metazoa; phylum Chordata; class Actinopteri; order Cypriniformes; family Gobionidae; genus Coreius; species Coreius guichenoti. The sequence continues at coordinate 24,920,505 of CM077172.1, read as the reverse complement.
CTTATCAATCATAAACCATGACTGAAACACTGTATTTGGACACAGTAGGTATTTTGGCAGATTTTGTATGCATTTTGTTGAATTTTTAGCTGAATATTGTGTTTTGCGCGTGAGCAGGAAACAGCTTGAGGAGCTTCAGCAAGCCAAAATGCTAAGAGGAAATCTCAGCGCTACAGAGCAGTTGAGTTTACTCAGCAGTCATGATGACCTGCAGCAGGCCCTGGAGGGAGCTTTCTTTGTCCAGGTATAGTTTTCCACTCAAGCGGAGATGACTGACTGTTAAACCAAAAATGACATGAAACAGAGGATAAACATCATAAAGGATAAACATTTCACGTGCTTTGCACTGTGACAAAACAATTAAATGTGGAATGATGGATTTGAATCATGCAATATCTTTTTTCTCTACACATGAAATGCTTGATACTTTTGTTTCAAACATATCTGGGCATGAATGTAAGAAAAGTATCAAGTCTTTTATGTATAGAGAAAAAAGTTATTGCATGATAAAGATCAAATCCATCATTCCACATTGAATTGTTTTGTTACTGTGCAAAGCACGTGAACCCAGAAGAAGCGTGTCTGTGGTTTTACTTCGGAAACTAAAATATTCCATGCTGGCTCTCTCACTTGAGTTAATGTGATTATTGAAATTGCACCCAAGTTTAATTAATAAAATATATTGAACACTTAGGAGCCAAGCCTCTGTTTGCTATAAGAAAATGCTTTTTTTTTTAAATAAATATTTTATATACAGTGGGGAGAACAAGTATTTGATACACTGCTGATTTTGCAGGTTTTCCTACTTACAAAGCATGTAGAGGTCTGTAATTTTGATCATAGGTACTCTTAAACTGTGAGTGACGGAATCTAAAACAAAAATCCAGAAAATCACATTGTATGATTTTTAAATAATTAATTTGCATTTTATTGCATGACATAAGTATTTGATCACCTACCAACCAGTAAGAATTCCGGCTCTCACAGACCTGTTAGTTTTTCTTTAAGAAGCCCTCCTGTTCTCCACTCATTACCTGTATTAACTGCACCTGTTTGAACTCGTTACCTGTATAAAAGACACCTGTCCACACACTCAATCAAACAGACTCCAACCTCTCCACAATGGCCAAGACCAGAGAGCTGTGTAAGGACATCAGGGATAAAATTGTAGACCTGCACAAGGCTGGGATGGGCTACAGGACAATAGGCAAGCAGCTTGGTGAGAAGGCAACAACTGTTGGTGCAATTACTAGAAAATGGAAGACGTTCAAGATGACGGTCAATCTCCCTCGGTCTGGGGCACCATGCAAGATCTCACCTCGTGGGGCATCAGTGATCATGAGGAAGCTGAGGGATCATCCCAGAACTACACGGCAGGACCTGGTCAATGACCTGAAGAGAGCTGGGACCACAGTCTTAAAGTAAACCATTAGTAACACACTACGCCGTCATGGATTAAAATCCTGCAGTGCACGCTTCTTCCTCCGTGTTTGGAGGAAGAAGAAGGATGAGTACAACCCCAAGAACACCATCCCAACCGTGAAGCATGGAGGTGGAAACATCATTCTTTGGGGATGCTTTTCTGCAAAGGGGACAGGACGACTGCACCGTATTGAGGGGAGGATGGATGGGGCCATGTATCACGAGATCTTGGCCAACAACCTCCTTCCCTCAGTAAGAGCATTGAAGATGGGTCGTGGCTGGGTCTTCCAGCATGACAACGACCCGAAACACACAGCCAGGGCAACTAAGGAGTGGCTCCGTAAGAAGCATCTCAAGGTCCTGGAGTGGCCTAGCCAGTCTCCAGAACTGAACCCAATAGAAAATCTTTGGAGGGAGCTGAAAGTCTGTATTGCCCAGCGACAGCCCCGAAACCAGAAAGATCTGGAGAAGGTCTGCTCTATGGAGGAGTGGGCCAAAATCCCTGCTGCAGTGTGTGCAAACCTGGTCAAGAACTACAGGAAACGTATGATCTCTGTAATTGTAAACAAAGGTTTCTGTACCAAATATTAAGTTCTGCTTTTCTGATGTATCAAATACTTTTGTCATGCAATAAAATGCAAATTAATTACTTAAAAATCATACAATGTGATTTTCTGGATTTTTGTTTTAGATTCCGTCTCTCACAGTTGAAGTGTACCTATGATCAAAATTACAGACTTCTACATGCTTTGTAAGTGGGCAAACCTGCAAAATCGGCAGTGTATCAAATACTTGTTCTCCCCACTGTGTATGTGTATATATATATATATATATATATATATATATATATATATATATATATATTAAAGATGGATGAGGTGATGTGTCTGATGTAGATTCATTGACAGTAAATTCTATTTGTCTCAGTTATGATGACATCAGCATTTAATGACACCATATAGTCCTGGTATATGCTGATACTTCTGTATTTGCACATTCTTGTATTAGTGATATTCTTATTATTTTAGAAGTCATATTATTCTTTTTTTTATTATGTTTATGTTTTGTTTTTATCCTTGTGAATTTTTTGTTTTGTTTTGTTTTGTTTTTGTTTTTTTCCATCATTGCCCTCTAAAATCTTATTCTTAATGTCGAAATGAAAATTCATATACATGCCATTTTTTTGTTTCTGCTCTTGTATTTCCTCCCTGTTTCTCTCTGTGCTCTTATTGTAAAAATGTTGCTACAACTTCAGTATGGTACATTTCATAACAGCACCTTTGCTATATTGTTGACCATCAACTGCTCTTGTCCTTATGTTTTCTGTGAAAAGGAGTGTGTATTTGAGGACCTGGAAGCAAAGCAGACCGTCTTCCACGAGGTGGAGAATCTAGTCACTGAAAGCGTGATTCTCAGCAGCTCCACTTCCTGCCTGATGCCAAGCAATGTGTTCTCTTGTGTCCAGAACCGAACTCGATGCATCATATCTCATCCGGTTAGTTTTGATTACAGTCTGAGACATACACAAGGTTGAAGCCACATTGAAGATGTGAGTCAAATCGCAATTAGGCTTTATTATGAAATTAGGAAATTATGTTAAAAAAGAAAATATATGATTATTTAAAAAAAACTCAGAATCCCCCCCCCCAAATTTGACAGTCCAGTCCTTATGTGTATACTTCAGTCCAGATTTTGTTGGTTCCATTGCACACTTTCCAGCTTTAGTTTGAACCGCCAACATCTTCCATTCAAAACAAAACATATCTAGACAAAAATGTCTTAAGGTTGCGTTAATGGCTACAGCTAAAACCCTCCTAAATTTGAACTTGAAAGATGCAATTGCCCCTAGGGATGTAATGATTCACTCAACTCACGATGCGATACGATTCACGATACTAATTTCATGATACGATTTTTTTTTTTAACAAAATGAGATTTAAGACAAATTATACAATAAAAGTGTCCTTTTAATTCTCAGACAAAATTCTGCATATTTCTTTGTAAAATGTAATTATATATTTTATATCAAATAATAACTCAATTGAAATTTTAAAACAAATCCTTAAAAAGTCCCTTCAAGGAGATCTTCCAATGGTGTTTTCTTGGGAGGAGGTTGTTTCAGCTTCTTCACCCTCATCCTGCACTGAGGAACAGCAGAAATAAAAAGACTAGGTAAAAATTAAATACAACAGTGACAGGGGTTTCACATTGTTATAAAGGCAAGATTTTAATTATAATTTGTACCATTACACTTTAGAGTTAGAAAAACAGAACAGATAAATATGCCATAATAATCAACAAATTATTGGAAAAAAAAATCCATGTACACATTTAGAGAGAGATAGTAAAATAAATACAACACCTGGTTCTGCAACAGCACAGATTTCTCCTTCAGTCTGTGGAACACATCCTCGCGCTGGTCTTTTTCTTGATGATGAAGAGCCTGGAATTAATTTACTACGGCAGAAAACAGCCTTGTATCTTTCGCTGTGAAAACACTGATGCACCTCGTGATCTCCGTGGCAGTCGCCTTCGACGCCGCGAGTGGGGCTGCAAATTCTCCGGTCAGTGTGGTTTGGCCTATTAGCTTTTACATGCAGACGGAGGTGACTGGAGCCTCTCACTGTGGTGATTATTAGTCTTCGGAAAGTCAAAATGCCGCCACACCTCACATCGCCATGCTTCTGTTTGACGGCGCGTGCACACAGGTGCGCTCGCGCTCAAATTCCATATGAATGAACTGAAAACATTCACTGATTTCACTCTTCTTCGCGCTAGTGTGCACGCACAGTCCGTAACGCTAGCTACAACTTGCTAGTTGCTATCGTGCCTGTAAAGTGAGGCTGTTTAAAACGTGTATCGCGATTCGTTTGACATCTCAACCGACTTGAATCGTCACACATTTGTATCGATTTTCAACCGGCTCCGACTGAATCGTTACATCCCTAATTGCCCCTAATAACAGAATTGTTATTTTTGAATGTTCCTACAATGAAAAGGAACATTAGAAAATGAAAACATTTAAAGCATTTATATACAGAGACATGGTTTTTCTTGTCAGCCCGGCATGTTTTTTTTCACAGCCTGTAGTGAAGAATGGAGTGAAGTATATCAGGCCCACAGGGGCATTACTGCATTTTATTTCGTTCCATGTTCCATGGAAATTCCACTCTGATCTCGTCAGCAGAAAGGTCTTATTGTCCTTCAAAGCGGTGTGTGGCAAATAGTTTAGTGAATGTTTAATCAGAAATGCCAAGCATTTGTAGTCAGGCATTTTAGTCAGACAGACCTTCATAGTAGGCCCTTATCTCTAACTCTGGTAAACACATTGGTATAGTGTCTTGTCTGTGTCCAGGGGCAGTTAAACTGGTGTCATTTCCTTCTTGTTTTTAACCTCTCAGGTAAACCCACCCTACTATGTGCGTCTGGTGGAACTGGTGCCACACCCCGAAACGCTGCCTGCTGTAATGGATGTTGCTTACTCACTGATGACGGATGTCGGACAGGCACCTGTGCGCCTCAAGAAGGAGATCGATGGTTTCGCATTGAACCGTGTTCAGTATGCCATCATAGCCGAGTCCTGGAGGCTGGTTCAGGTTGGTTAAGCCTTGGAACAAAATCACATAGCAGTTATGGCTATTCTGTATAATTCTGTATAATCCTACCTATTCTTTGGCAAAATTCATAGAATGTTAAAGGGATAGTTAACCAAAAAATGAAAATTACCCCATGATTTACTCACCATCAAGCCATCCTAGGTGTATATGACAGTCTTCTTTCAGACGAATACAATCGAAGTTATATTAAAAAGGCTCTTCCAAGCTTTATAAAGGCAGTGAATGGCAGCCCAACATTTGAAGCCCAAAAAAGTGCATCCATCCATTATAAAAGTAATCCATACGGCTCCGGGGGGGTTAATAAAGGCCTTCTGAAGCAAAGCGATGCATTTGTGTGAAAAAAATATCCATATTTAAAACTTTATAAAGTAAAATACAGTGGGGAGAACAAGTATTTGATACACTGCCGATTTTGCAGGTTTGCCCACTTACAAAGCATATAGAAGTCAGTAATTTTTATCATAGGTACTCTTCAACTGTGAGAGACGGAATCTAAAACAAAAATCCAGAACATCACATTGTATGATTTTTAAGTAATTAATTTGCATTTTATTGCATGACATAAGTATTTGATACATCAGAAAAGCAGAACTTAATATTTGGTACAGAAACCTTTGTTTGCAATTACAGAGATCATACGTTTCCTGTAGTTCTTGACCAGGTTTGCACACACTGCAGCAGGGATTTTGGCCCACTCCTCCATACAGACCTTCTCCAGATCCTTCAGGTTTCGGGGCTGTCGCTGGGCAATACGGACTTTCAGCTCCCTCCAAAGATTTTCTATTGGGTTCAGGTCTGGAGACTGGCTAGGCCACTCCAGGACCTTGAGATGCTTCTTACGGAGCCACTCCTTAGTTGCCCTGGCTGTGTGTTTCGGGTTGTTGTCATGCTGGAAGACCCAGCCACGACCCATCTTCAATGCTCTTACTGAGGGAAGGAGGTTGTTGGCCAAGATCTCGCGATACATGGCCCCATCCATCCTCCCCTCAATACGGTGCAGTCGTCCTGTCCCCATTGCAGAAAAGCATCCCCAAAGAATGATGTTTCCACCTCCATGCTTCACGGTTGGGATGGTGTTCTTGGGGTTGTACTCATCCTTCTTCTTCCTCCAAACACGGCGAGTGGAGTTTAGACCAAAAAGCTCTATTTTTGTCTCATCAGACCACATGACCTTCTCCCATTCCTCTTCTGGATCATCCAGATGGTCATTGGCAAACTTCAGACGGGCCTGGACATGCGCTGGCTTGAGCAGTGGGACCTTGCGTGCGCTGCAGGATTTTAATCCATGACAGCGTAGTGTGTTACTAATGGTTTTCTTTGAGACTGTGGTCCCAGCTCTCTTCAGGTCATTGACCAGGTCCTGCCGTGTAGTTCTGGGCTGATCCCTCACCTCCCTCATGATCATTGATGCCCCACGAGGTGAGATCTTGCATGGTGCCCCAGACCGAGGGAGACTGACCGTCATCTTGAACTTCTTCCATTTTCTAATAATTGCACCAACAGTTGTTGCCTTCTCACCAAGCTGCTTGCCTATTGTCCTGTAGCCCATCCCAGCCTTGTGCAGGTCAACAACTTCACCCCTGATGTCCTTACACAGCTCTCTGGTCTTGGCCATTGTAGAGAGGTTGGAGTCTGTTTGATTGAGTGTGTGGACAGGTGTCTTTTATACAGGTAACGAGTTCAAACAGGTGCAGTTAATACAGGTAATGAGTGGAGAACAGGAGGGCTTCTTAAAGAAAAACTAACAGGTCTGTGAGAGCCGGAATTCTTACTGGTTGGTAGGTGATCAAATACTTATGTCATGCAATAAAATGCTAATTAATTATTTAAAAATCATACAATGTGATTTTTCTGGATTTTTGTTTTAGATTCCGTCTCTCACAGTTGAAGTGTACCTATGATAAAAATTACAGACCTCTACATGCTTTGTAAGTGGGCAAACCTGCAAAATCGGCAGTGTATCAAATACTTGTTCTCCCCACTGTATCTAGCTTCTGCCAGAATTCCGTATTCAACTTAAGCAGGAAAATTTAACGCCTCTCGCAGTTCAAACTGCTTACGCTACGTCCTAGTCATATGCCGCGCCAGTTACGCTTTTTCCGTAAGTTGAATACAGAAGGCGGTCCGCCGGAAGCTAGATATTCTACTTTATAACGTGTTAAATATGGATTTTTTTTCTTACACAAACGCATCGCTTCGCTTCAGAAGGCCTTTATTAACCCCCCGGAGCCATATGGATTACTTATATAATGAATGGATGCACTTTTTTAGGCTTCAAATTTTGAGCTGCCATTATAATGCTTGGATTAGCCAGGACATATTTTTAATATAACTCTGATTGTATTCAGCTGAAAGAAGAATGTCATATACACCTAGGATGACTTGAGGGTGAGTAAATCATGGGCTAATTTTCATTTTTGGGTAAACTATCCCTTTAAGTGACTTCTGTTGTTATTCTGACCTCAGTCATGTCCTGAACCCATTCCTCTTTCTTTCCTTTCAAAGCTCCACTGTCCTATATGCAAAATATAAAATATATATTACACACACACACACACACACACACAGAAAAACACTTATTTATTTGTTGTTTTAGCAAATAAAATAAAAAATGTATATAGTTATTGCTGCCATTTTATAAAAGCAATGAGACACTTGCGGCCTGCGTTACAGTGATCTATCTAGGGTGAAATCATGGGGTAAAGACCGATTACCCATGATAAAATCATTGTAACACACAGTTTCTCATGGTTTATTGCTTCAGTAAGGTGTCCGTATTACAGGATGAGCTTGTTCATGTGTGGGGAAAATATTTTGCTGTCAAATCTCATTACTTATCGCTGAACAGGAAAGTCCTAAATGCATTTTGTAAATTTTGATGTATGTCTTGTTACACTCTGTTATTAGAAATAAAGGGAAGTGCAGTTAGTGGAATGAATAGAGGGTATTGTATTTATTAAAACAGAGCATTGCAACATTCATAGTCTTATCACACTCTGTTTACAAATGATCGATTGAGAGAAGGGAAAAAACATCTCTTTTCTTTGTTTCTCTTGAGAAACTTTTAGAACAGCCAGCTTATCTTTCCTCACACTGGTGGTTTTGTCCTGCCTGTACAGTACACCTGTATTACAGTGTATCAAATGAACATGGGGTAGAGCGAGGTGATCCACTTTAAAAAAAAAAAACAAGCCCTTTTCAGCTCTGCCCACAAGCAAAAACACAGAGCAGAGTCAAGAAAGCACTTCAACAAACAATGGACATCATACTTTGAACTTTTTTTTTTTTTTTTTTTTTTTGAGCGACTGTTCATTATTCAGTCGAGTAATTGACATTTAAAGATAAAAGCACAAAATTGTTTTGTCGAGGGTGTATTATGGATGGAGGCATCATCACAAAACTGTGAAGATGATTCATGGTGACACTGAAAGATGTTCAATACTCTGGTGTTTTGGTGTGTCTGAATTATGTGGAGAACATAGTGTAAACGAGGTGTGGTGAAATTGTGTTTTAATATGCATGATTGCAAATTTCAAAGGTCAGTTAAAGAGACGCATTTAATTCTCTTGCAATCATAACCTAACCGTAGTTGTAGCCAATATTTTGTTGCCATATGACACTGTGTCTTTGTTGGTTCCTGGAGAGCTTTAGATGTGTCTTGATAAAGTCCACTTCTCTTCAGCATCCACAACAGCAGTTAATGCTCTGACAGATATTGAAAAAATAGTCTGCATAATACAATACATGGCCAAAATTATGTGGACACCCAAACACTACACCCATATGTGCTTGTGAGAATTTATTTAAAAAACAATGAATATGCAGTTGGCCCTCTCTAACAACTTCTGGGGTGTTTTTTTACTAGATGCAGGTATTTGCTCTCATTTAGACACAAGCGTGATGATCATATTATAATTTACTCCCTCATGTTGTGTCAAACCTGCATGTTTTTCTTTTTTCTGTGTTTCTTCTACGCAAGATATTCACAGAATGTTCAGACTGCACTTTTTAATACAATAACAGTAGGAAGAAAGTCAAATGAGTAAATAATGACAGAATGTTTGTTTTTGAGTCAACTTTGCATTTAGATGCATCTAAATGACAAGGTCTGGATTTTGATTTGAGTTATGAGATGAAAATGTCCATTGATCTTTGCAAATCTGTTCTTCAATCCCAGAGGAATGCTCTCAATGTTTATATAAAGCTAAAGCAAAGGTTCCTTACTGAAGAAAAAGCCCTTGTGTTGTTCTTACTTGAGAACAAACTGTCGCACTTAATCACAGTGACCGACATTTGAGAGGTTAAAAGTTGAATATCGGTATGCTTTAGCTTATAGTGTTCTGTCTCATTAGTGTTTTACTTTTTCTTTGCAGTGTCCTTTGAGATCTGGGGAATTTGGAGGCCAAGTCAACACCTCAAACTCGTTGTTGTGCTCCTCAAACCATTCCTGAACCATTTTTGCTTTATGGCAGGGCGCAGTATCCTGCTGAAAGAGGCCACAGCCACCAGGGAATACCGTTTCCATGAAAGGGTGTACATGGTCTGCAATAATGCTTAGGTAGATGGTACGTATCAAAGTAACATCCACATGGATGGCAGGACCCAAGGTTTCCCAGCAGAACATTGCCCAAAGCATTACACTGCCTCCGCCGGCTTGCCTTCTTCCCTTCTTCCCATAGTGCATCCTGGTGCCATGTGTTCCCCAGGTAAGCAATGCACACGCACCCGGCCATCCACGTGATGTAAAAGAAAATGTGATTCATTAGACCAGGCCACCTTCTTCCATTGCTCCGTAGTCCAGTTCTGATGCTCACGTGCCCACTGTTGGCACTGTCGGTGGTGGACAGGGGTCAGCATGGGCACCCTGACTGGCCTGCGGCTATGCAGCCCCATACGCAACAAACTGCGATGCACGGTGTATTCTGACACCTTTCTATCAGAACCAGCATTAACTTCTTGAGCAATTTGAGCTACAGTAGCTCGTCTGTTTGATCGGACCGCACAGGCCAGCCTTCGCTCCCCACGTGCATCAATGAGCCTTGGCTGCCCATGACCCTGTCACCGGTTCACCACTGTTCCACTTTTGATAGATACTGACCACTGCAGACTGGGAACACCCGACAAGAGCTGCAGTTTTGGAGATGCTCTGACCCAGTTGTCTTGCCATCACAATTTGGCCCTTGTCAAACTCGCTCAAATCCTTACGCTTGCCCATTTTTCCTGCTTTAAACTGGGAACAAAAATGTTCATTTGCTGCCTAATATATCCCACCCACTAACAGGTGCCGTGATGAAGAGATAATCAGTGTTATGCACTTCGGTGTAATTTTGACATTTTCCAAGTGTCATGATTTCCTTGCAGTCAGAATAAATTGAATGTTTAGAAATACTAACTTTTTCCCTAAGTATTTCTAAACATTCATCATTTGAGGCACAAATCCATGGGTTCAGAACCGAAATACCTTACAGAGATCCTCTTATCACTGTGCCCTCTTGCACAGTTTTACTGACTCTGACAATTGCATGTTTTGGGTCAACTTCTAAATGACAAAAATACTTCTTCCTTTCTTGTTGCAGGCAAATGCTTTTAAGAATTTCAAAAGAATCTGCTCTCTGAATTGTTAAAATGTTCGACCAAGGGCTGGCCAAGCTTTTAAAAAAGCCATGTTGATGAACCAGTTAAACCAGCATGCATTATAGTTTATGTATAGTGTTAAGTTTTTTCTTTCTGAATAACTATTACGTCACAGTTTAAAGGCCAATTCACACTGCGCCGACAGATGGCAACAGACACTCCGGCGGGTTTTGTCTGTGTTTTAGCCCTGTCAGTGTCTGTTGGCGTCTGTCCAAGCTTGTTTTCGCCGGTTGAACATGTTGAATCGGTACTTGTCAGGTCGTAGAATATCTGAGAAGTGACATACTGTAATCTGGTGATGGTCCGCGTTGGTCATCGTCTGTTGGTGTAGTGTGAATTGGCCTTAAAACTCTGACGTAATGGTTAGTTATTTGGGAAAAAAAACAGTATGCATATACTATAAGGCGTGCTGGTTTAACTGGCTCATCAACATGGCTTTTTTTTAAAAGCTTGGCTGGCCCTTGGGGATGTTGTAGCCTAATGGTTAGAGAGTCGGACTTGTAACCTGAAGGTTGTGGGTTTGATTCTCAATACCGGCAAACTGTCGCACTTAATCACAGTGACCGACATTTGAGAGGTTAAAAGTTGAACCACTTGTACTGATGTTGGTTAGTGTCAAATTTGCTATTCATTTAAGCTGGTCACAGATGCATGTATATGTTGAATAAAGTATGCTATCCATTCTGCTTTTGTTTCACAATTTATAATGGCAGCACTGAAAATGGTATGCTATGCTAATGGTATGCTTGCTTGGCCTTTTTGACTGACTAGAGATAAGGGACTACAGGTTTTACTGCTTTCAGAGATTTATAACCACTGAATCAAGACAGTACTGAAGGAAATTTTGTGAAGATAAAGACAAAATATCACATTAGTTATAAATGTCATTTGTATTGTGTATACCTATTGATCTTATTCATAATGCCCCATTTAGGAAGAGTGGGGTGTTTTTTTTTTATATTTATTTTTTATTTTTAAATATAAAGATTTTGCCATTTACAGTAAATAAGTTTTCTTCATTGTAACCATTTCCTTCTTTCCTTATTCTTCATGGTGTTATTGTGCATTCATTGATAATGAGATAATTTAGTAAGGCAGGTCTGGAATATCGGTATGCTTTAGCTTATAGTGTTCTGTCTCATTAGTGTTTTACTTTTTCTTTGCAGTGTCCTTTGAGATCTGGGGAATTTGGAGGCCAAGTCAACACCTCAAAATCATTGTTGTGCTCCTCAAACCATTCCTGAACCATTTTTGCTTTATGGCAGGGCGCAGTATCCTGCTGAAAGAGGCCACAGCCACCAGGGAATACCGTTTCCATGAAAGGGTGTACATGGTCTGCAATAATGCTTAGGTAGATGGTACGTATCAAAGTAACATCCACATGGATGGCAGGACCCAAGGTTTCCCAGCAGAACATTGCCCAAAGCATCACACTGCCTCCGCCGGCTTGCCTTCTTCCCTTCTTCCCATAGTGCATCCTGGTGCCATGTGTTCCCCAGGTAAGCGATGCACACGCACCGGCCATCCACGTGATGTAAAAGAAAATGTGATTCATTAGACCAGGCCACCTTCTTCCATTGCTCCGTGGTCCAGTTCTGATGCTCACGTGCCCACTGTTGGCGCTTTCGGCGATGGACAGGGGTCAGCATGGGCACCCTGACTGGCCTGCGGCTATGCAGCCCCATACGGAACAAACTGCGATGCACGGTGTATTTTGACACCTTTCTATCAGAACCAGCATTAACTACTTGAGCAATTTGAGCTACAGTAGCTCATCTGTTTGATCGGACCGCACAGGCCAGCCTTCGCTCCCCACGTGCATCAATGAGCCTTGGCTGCCCATGACCCGGTCACCGGTTCACCACTGTTCCTTGGACCACTTTTGATAGATACTGACCACTGCAGACTGGGAACACCCCACAAGAGCTGCAGTTTTGGAGATGCTCTGACCCAGTTGTCTTGCCGTCACAATTTGGCCCTTGTCAAACTCGCTCAAATCCTTACGCTTGCCCATTTTTCCTGCTTTAAACTGGGAACAAAAATGTTCATTTGCTGCCAAATATATCCCACCCACTAACAGGTGCCGTGATGAAGAGATAATCAGTGTTATTCACTTCGGTGTAATTTTGACATTTTCCAAGTCTCATGATTTCCTTGCAGTCAGAATAAATTGAATGTTTAGAAATACTAACTTTTTCCCTAAGTATTTCTAAACATTCATCATTTGAGGCACAAATCCATGGGTTCAGAACCGAAATACCTTACAGAGACCCTCTTATCACTGTGCCCTCTTGTACAGTTTTACTGACAATTGCATGTTTTGGGTCAACTTCTAAATGACAAAAATACTTCTTCCTTTCTTGTTGCAGGCAAATGCTTTTAAGAATTTCAAATCAAATGTTCGACCAAGGGCCGGCCAAGCTTTTAAAAAAGCCATGTTGATGAACCAGTTAAACCAGCATGCATTATACAGTGGGGAGAACAAGTATTTGATACACTGCCGATTTTGCAGGTTTTCCTACTTATAAAGCATGTAGAGGTCAGGACTGAAGAGCCCTTGGATGGGTTAAATGCAGAGGACAAATTCCAAGTATGGGTTGCCATACTTTTTTTTTTTTTTTTTTGCCAAAATACAAACAAAAATAATGAATTTATTCAACAATTTCTTATAGCCTGTGTCAGACTCAGTGTTGATGCAGTGTAAACAGCGCAGCGCTTCCCAGAACGCTGCTTACCATTGGCTGACGCTGTTCACGTGAGCACCACGACGCATGCGCACTAGTCGTTCTGCCGTAGAACTAAGCGCTGCACTGTCAACAGCGTAAGAGTCTGACACAGGCTAGAAGAAATTGTTGGATAAAGTTATTTTTGTTCGCACACAAAAAGTATTCTCGTCGCTTCATAAAATTTAAGGTTGAACCACTGTAGTCACATGGACTATTTTAACAATCTTTTTACTACCTTTCTGGGCCTTAAAAGTGTTAATTAAATAGCTGTCTCTGGAGGGGTCAGAAAGTTCTCAGATTTCATCAAAAATATCTTCATTTGTGTTTCGGAAATGAACGAAGGTCTTGTGGGTTTTGAACGACAGGAGGGTGAGTGATTAATGACAGAATTTTCATTTTTGGGTGAACTAACCCTTTAATTATTTGCGCAAATAGATTACATACAAAGTCAATACAAAGGCGTGAATTCGCGCCAGGCTACGTGAATGATAGGAATTGGGCGACACGATTGTCATGAATGCGTGATTATTCTCAAGTTTTTCAACTGCGGGAAATTTGCATGACGCGTTGGTGCGCAAGCCAATCAGCGAAAGTATTGACATGTCCGGTTTGACACGTCCATTGTATCAGAGCATTTCTGTGGGCACCCCGAAATTTATGACACAACTTCTTATTCATAGAGAGACCTGACAAAAAAGCTTGGAGAAAAGTAAGCGAGGAAGTTGGACTACCTGGTGATGAAAATATGAGTATGTTATGTTGATAAGCGTGAAGACAGTCCTCATTGCGCGATGTCTTTATTTGCGCGAGTGATGCGAAAAACAAGTAATTCCGTGGGTAATCTAGAGTAATATAGAGCGAGTAATTTGCCAGGTAGTCCAACTTCCTTGCTTACTTTTCCACTACATTTTATGATACAACGGACCTGTCAAACCGAACATGTCAATAGGCTCTTTGCTGATTGGCTTGCGCGACAGCGCATCATGTGAATTTCCCGCTCAAGTTGAAATTTTTCAACTTACACAGAATACGCGATTGAGGCAAATATCACGAATTCACATCTTTTTGCTTCTTCGCATTGACTTTGTATGTAATCTACGAATATTCACTTTGCTTTTGGTGTGCACACACCATTAGAGTTTTTAAAGTGATGTTCTGAAGATTTTAGACTTACAAACTCATGCTTTCATGGACTTGCCTCTTACATTTTTTTGTTGTGTGCACAGAGAGGTGAGTTTTTGTTTTTTATGATGAGGAACATTTAAAGTTTGGACGGTGTACTATACACAAGATTTGCAGCATAAATCCACTCATGCTTCCTCTCAGAGTTCAGGCGGCCCTTTGAGAGAGAGCCAGCTCTGGAAAGTAGAGCAGCTGGGAAAGCTAATGGCTGCCCCTGGTGATTACCGTATACAGGAAAGGCCTCTTTTCACGGTTTCCCCAGCCAGTCCGCCGCCTGGCGACACTGAGATAACAGCCTCGTTGTTGCACGCAGGAAATGAACAAAGACCACCCTGTCCCCCTCCTAAACTTGCCCCCCACTGCCCGTTCTGTATCCAAGCTTTGATTTCAGCACAGTCAGGCAACAGGTATCTGTGGCCACAGGTAATCTGAGTGCAAAGTGGGCCCAAAGCCTGGCACAACAACGCTTGCCTCCCCCTGCCATACCATCCCATTGTTCAGAGGACACTGAGTTAAATGATAAGAGAAACCCAATACAGTGCGAGCGGCTTTAGTACTCTTTAGATGGGACGAAGAGGAAGGCAACCTCCGTTTTCCTCTCAATCAGGTGGACCAAACCTTGTTGGCTGGACAAACTACTAAGCAGGAAGCTGTAATTTTAGGATTAGAACATCAGAACATCAGTAAACCACTTTTAGAAAAAGTCTTTCATCCAAGTGTATAATACAGAGCAAGCTGCCAAATGAACTTCTCTTTCTTCTCATCCAGGATGGAGTGATCTCAGTGAAGGACATTGATCTGGTGATGTCTGAGGGCCTGGGCATGCGCTACGCTTTTATAGGTCCCATTGAAACCATGCATCTCAACGCACCGGAAGGCAAGCTACCTATTAACCCATGGAATTTTTTTAAAAATGGAATAATGAAACTTTTGTAATTAAGCACTAAGAAGTTTTTGTTTTCATCACGCATGGGGAAAAAACATTGCTGTGGGGCTTGGGGCAGCGAAAAAGCAGTCTGTGAAAAACCTGTTGCTGTTATCAATGATCAACCTCACATGACTTTTAATAAGTGTGTGTGTGAGAGAGAGTTGGTGAAAGAAACCGAAACAAGCTCAAAAGTGTAAATGTGCATGTGTTTTGAAGAGATCTCATGTTCACTGTGAAAATCAGAAGGCAGTGTGAAATCTGTAGGATGACCCTGCTCCCCCCATGAAACGTGCTTTGCCATGTGACACCAGTACTAAGATTTGATGATGACAGATGAATTACCATCCTCAGCCCTGCCTGTTTGTACTGTGTGTGAGTTGCTACGGTACTCTCACTGTGGTGATAAAGCTCCCTGTATTCAGAGTTTCGCCCTTGTTCCTTCCATCGCTGTAATGGCACAGGTTCTTGGAATCTGTAAAGGAAGAACTGTGGCTGAACTTTCACTGGTGCACGTCTTATCTGCTGAGAGCCCTTCTAAAAGCACTCATGCCCTTTAAATGAGGAGCTACTCAATTCATGCTTGAAAACTCTGCTAGAAAACATCTATTGCTGAGTCATTTTGGACTGAATCCCACATTAAATATACACACTTTAACTTTAGTGTCGAAGATATTCAGAATGACAAGGCAGTCTTTGATTTATACTAAATAAGAATTTTGTAGCTTGGTTACAAATATAATTATTTCAAATTAATTAAAATAGATCTAAACACTCTCCGTTATGTGTTGTTTTTAGAATTGGAAAATATTAGACTTGTTATGGTCTACTACTGTATTGTATTTTCATTTAATCCTTACCATGTGTTTTGTCTGTCCAGGTATGGAAGACTATCTTCAGCGCTATAGTGAAGGCATGAAGAGGGTTCTTAATACTTTTGGGCCTGTTCCAGACTTTTCTGGAGAGCCAGCAGCTAGAATTATAAAAGTATGCAATATCAATAATATTTTTGTATGAAAAAACTCTAAAGTAAGTTGTTTTAGAAATCTCAAAACAGACAGATGGTTCAAATAACCTCAATTGTTTTTTAAAAATATATATTTTTGTAATCATTATAAACTAAAATAAAGATTTTATCACCCCTTTAGGAGGTCTGTGAGCTGATCCCTAGTGAGCAGGAACACCTCACAGCCAGGAGAGAAAGAAGAGATCAACTGCTGATGGGACTAGCTAAGCTAAAGAAATGAGGCTGGTCCATTAGATGGGATAAATGGAAGTGGTTATAGATCATCTGAGCCATTGATGTTTTTTGTTGAATATTTCCCTTCTGGGCAACAGAATATGTCTGATTATAGACGAATATTACTGAAACAAAAACTAACCTCAGAAATGGCTTAAGTGTTCATTTAATTATGAATTGAATTTTACCAGTATTTTTTAAAAGTCTTAGATTTGTGACAGACTTGTTATACAGCTAAAGCACTTTCTTGTTCATGGTGTAAAATTCACAATTAAAGGAAAAATGAAAGCAATCTCCAGTTGGCAAGTCCTTTTCCTGATTCCCACCCCAATGAGTGTTTGACTCGGCATAAAAAAATATACTATTGGCAAATGTGCTCAATTTCTTCATGGGACATGAATAAGTATGTGGACACTTACCTTAAGATGTCTGAATGTGTTTGGATTACATAACATGTCAAACCAACTGTCAGATACAAATAAATAATGATAGAACTTTTCTCAGAACTAACAATTACTGGTGTCCAAGTGTATGACATCAATTCACGTAGTTTTACGAGTAAACACAGATGTAGTTCATGACATTAAGTATGAAAATTGTCCACATTATAGTACAGTATAGGCTATTATATAATTATAATATAATGGATTTGATTTTGAATCATATTTGTTGTATCTTTTGAAACCTATTTTACTTATATTTGTGAAATGTTTTACTTATAGTGCGTTTATTTCTTCACTTTATTATTTGGTTTGATATTTTGTATGTTTTATGTAATGCAAACACATTTTAGGAGTGTTCAATACTTTTTGGAACCACTGTAGCATATGTAAAACTTTTACAGCAATTGCAAGCAAAAGTAGTTCAAACTAACCTGAATGATGCTTCTCTCTCTCTCTCTCTCTCTCTCTCTCTCTCTCTCTCTCTCTCTCTCTCTCTCTCTCTCTCTCTCTCTCTCTCTCTCTCTCTCTCTCTCTCTCTCTCTCTCCCTCTCTCCCTCTCTCTCTCTTTTTAGCCTATTAAAAAGTGAAAGTGCATGAGTTTAAATTTTTACCGACAAAGAAACTGTTACATTATGGCCACTGCCGTGTGAAAGTTAAGACATGTTTTACGTTTCTAAACAGGCCGCAGAACATAATAGCTACCACATCTGCACGCGACGCGACTGTAGCGCCTCTAGTTGAGCTGTGCAAGCGCCCGACGCATTCCATGGTTCTAGTTTTGTCACTTGCTAGCTCAAGAACCATCCAATGAATGCGGTGGCTCCGCCCGATGTCAGGTGCGCCTTTCCTTGAGAGAGAGAGAGCACTAAATATGCGCTCGCTGTCCTCAGTCAATCACTTCATCTCACTCTCAAGACTCCGAAGAAACTCCGCAAGTGAATTTACTCATTTTTACTCACCTGGACGGATATATAGATCATGGATTTGATCTGAATCGTCTTGTAAGCTAACAGGTAAACTTTTGTGAAACTGCCATAAATCTCACTGATATTTTAGGTGATCATTTTGACTCGTTAAACTCGACCAAATATAACCAAAGTTACCAAATGTAAAAGAAAACTTTGATTTTGAACGGAATGTACCTTGTGTTAGCCTAATTAATAAAGTGTTTTATTAATGTTATTAAATAATATGTTAATAAAAGTAGGCTATTTGCAATTCAATATGTTGACTCTTTTTGAAGACATGGAATAGTTAATACAGGCAAGTGCTGGGTAGTAGCAAAACTGATTTCATGTATTCTGGATTACGTAATCAGATTCCAAAAATGAAGTACTTGTAATTAGATTATATTACGTTTTAAAATACTCATATTCAGACTACAGTTACTTTTTTATTTAGTACATGATTACATGTTATTCTCACAATTGCAGTCAAATATTCATAATTCATTGATTCTCCTTACTACTTTTACTTTCTAAAAATGCCTACTGCTTGTATAAATTCAGACGGTCACACACACAGATCAGCCATTATATGTGCATATATCACTGAAAACTGAGACCCTTTTGATCACTGAATTTACAGAAATCATTTCACTTCGTGTTTTCTCAACATTTCTAATTAACTCCTGATTAACACATTAATTATTGTTTTCTTTGACCAATATATTTACATAAAGTACCCCCTGAGATTTTAATTTGTAAGTTAGGTCAATAATAAAATTAAGTCTCTCTGGTGTCGGTTAATGGTCACATGACATGCAGGTAAATAAATAAAATATTTTTTAAATCTTTTTTTAGTAGTGTTTTATTTTTATTGTATTTATTTTAAAATTATTATTATTATTTTTTATTATTATTTTTTTTATTTTTTTATGATTTAGTTACTGAATAGCTTTTCATTAAATTCATGAACCCCAGTTCCATCACAAACCCCAGTCTGGGAAACCCTGACATAATGTAATATTTAATGCACTTCATATTGTTGACAACAAAGAATTGAATATATTTTCTTTCTCCTATATCTTCTTTCTTGTATGGTACAAGATTATTTTACTCAAATCAATGTGATAAACAAGTTAGGTCAAAAGTAATTTAAAAGTAATCCAAAAGTTGTCCGATTATATTACCTTAAATATGTAATGTAATGGATTACATTACTAACTACAATTTTTGTTATGTAATTTTGGAATCAGTAACCGATTACAATTTGTAATTAATCTACCCAGCGCCACCTACATTTACAAAAAAAGAAATGGAATAAATGGAATAATAAATGTATTAAAAATAGTGTGTCAGTGTATTTTATTTGTCTATTTTAATCATCCAAAATGTAATTTTGAACTCTAAAGTTACCAGACAAGTTGTCAATAAAACTGTGTAAACAATATGTAAAGTGTTTTTTATTTTTTATTTTAAAGCTATTAAAAACAATTCCAGTTTGCATGCTTATTCAACAAATGGTGAAATGATTTAGTTTGCCTTTTTATAGTTGCTAAATCAAATTCCTCCTTTCTTTTTAATTAGGAGCTGAGAGCAACAGTAAACAAGATGAGTTGGGGAGCGCTTTATGCCCAGCTGGGAGGGGTGAATAAACACTCCACCAGCTTGGGAAAGATCTGGCTGTCTGTCCTCTTCATCTTCCGCATTAGCATCCTTGTAATAGCCGCCGAGACGGTCTGGGGAGATGAGCAGTCAGACTTCACCTGTAACACACAACAGCCCGGCTGCAAAAACGTCTGCTACGACCACTTCTTTCCAGTCTCACATATCCGTTTCTGGTGCCTGCAGCTCATCTTTGTGTCTACACCGGCTTTGCTGGTGGCTATGCATGTGGCGTACCGCAAACGCAACGTAAAGAAAGGCCTATTGGCCAACCGTACTAGCAGTGTCAAAGGGGATGACCTGGAGAGCCTGAAGAAGAGGCGTCTTCCAATCACTGGGCCGCTGTGGTGGACCTACACCTCCAGCCTGTTCTTCCGGCTCCTTTTCGAGGCCGGATTCATGTACGCACTGTATTATGTCTACGATGGGTTTCAGATGGCACGTCTTGTGAAGTGTGAGCAGTGGCCCTGTCCCAATAAAGTTGACTGCTTTATCTCACGACCAACAGAGAAGACCGTCTTCACCATTTTCATGGTGGGATCTTCTGCCATCTGCATTGTGCTCAATGTGGCTGAACTGGGCTACTTGATTGTCAAGGCATTGCTGAGGTGCTCAGCCAGAAGAAAGGGGAGGCGCGCCTTTGTACACCAAGATAAAATTTCCACAGAAAAGGCGCTCTTACAGAACGAAAAGAACACAAGGTTGCTGTCCTCCGCTTCGGACTCCTCGACCAATAAGGCTCTTTAAGAGTATCCCTACATCCAGTGACTCAATTCTACTATCATCTTGGATGATAATAAGCACGTAGATGACAGTGTTTTAACAGAATGTGATTTGTAGCTTGTTTTTGACAAGTTGTCCTGAAAACAGAACAAAGCCGCAAACCTGAGAGCAGGTTTCAAGCATGGTTCATTTAAAAGGTGACATTCCTTCCCCAAGCCAAAAGATGACTATAGGGACTATTACACTGCATCGACTGTAAGAATTTGGGGGTTGTTGAATTTTATTTTCCACGTTGCTCAGCCTCTGTACTCTCTAATCATGGCATTGGAAAAGCCCAAGAGTGACTCCTAGTGGTCACAGCAACATAAATGAAGTTCAGAGACATTTGCACAAAATTGTGTCCTGTTTTTGAGGGATCATTTACTATGTTGTATTGTACATAAATGCTTCTCTTTATTTGGACTTTTACATGATTGAGTTTTGCTTTACCATTTTTTTTAAACGCAATTTTTTGATCAACCTTTTTAAGACTGGCAGTAACCTATAATTTAGAGAGCTTAGGGGGGTTGTGTGTTTTTATTTGTGCTTGTTTTGGTACATGATTCAAATGTCTTCACAAAAATGGCACGTCTGTTTAGTTTTAAGGCGTTTCGCAATATCCTTGCCCTACCGGGGATTTAATATAATCTTACAGCAGTGCCTTATTTCAGAACAAATAAACTGTAGTCGCGTGAGAATGTTTACTAGTGGCGCGCCGCGTGCTGTATGGCATCTTGTCAGTCAGTCTACCTGTTGACAGGTGAGAGAGCATTAACTGACAGAGCTCGTACGTGGATTCGCGCTTCGTCAACTGTCCGTTATCTTCTGTTTAGTTTTTCTCCTCTCTAAGTGGGTCTACAAGTCAGCGGTGAACAGTTTTTTTTTAATGCTGTGATTAAACCGCTGGAATAATTGTTACCAAAGTTTCCACAAGGCATTAATGGAATCTGCTGTTTCCAAACGCGAGACGTGATCATTTTAGATTGTCAGTTGTTAAATATGTACGTTTCTTTCTAATTTTGGATTTTCTAACAACTTTTATATGATTATCTTAATAAAAAACTGTTTAAATGTTTGATGTGTTTGTCAGTATTGTGATTCCCACTGGTGGATTTTTCCAGGAAAACCAATGGAGGGCGGTGCATTTCCATTCTATTTTAGGCCAGGCCTGCTGCATGACTAGATACTTGCATGCAATACAAATATTCCAGAATTTTTGACTAGAGACTAATTTTTATCTTTTTGCCAGTTTACTGCCACAAACAAGCTTTTAGTGATTGCTTTCATTACTAATGTTATAGCCTAATTACATTTCTGTTTCAAACTTCCACACTCTGGACCTTGTTCTATCACATCCTCAGTGGAGAATAATCAAGCACTAGCACACGAGCAAGAGTGCAGTTGTACTGAGCATTAGCACAGCTATGATTCGGCCGCAGGTGATTTTATTAGATATTAGTCGTTTTTTTTTTTTTTTTTTTTTAAGTAATTGTAAATTTTTAGGCCTAATATTGATTATATTTTACTCCGCCAACGAAAATAGTTCCACAGAAACCAAAGTTCAACGCTTTTTTGAACTTTGAACTTTTTTTGAATTGATTTTGAACTTTTTTCACCAAAAAAATCAACGCTTGCCAATCAACATTGAACGCGGAGTGATACAAAAATTAAAACGTCCCATTTTTGTTCTCAAAACTCTTGCTCAATTATATTATTATTTATATTATTTCATATATAATAATGTTTTTATACGTATTATTATTATCATCATTATTATTATTATATTATTTAGATTAATCACTTTTATTATCATTTTATGACAATATTCTGTGGTATAAAGTAAAATAAAGCGTCTGTCTTCATCGTGTGTTCAAGTTAAGTTGGGGCGATGAGTTTACCCCAGTTGACAGGGGCGTGGCGTGCGCGCTGACTGGCCGATGACTTTCTGAACGCAGTACTCTTGCATGACCACTCAAAGTGACAGTAGCTATGGCTGGGAACGGGAGACAGCTGCGCTTGGTGAGACCCCGTCTCCACATTTGCCATGAAAAACTAGGTGTTCTACGAGAGTTTGGCCTCGGGTCTATGTGTGAAGAGCTTTTGTGAATGAATAAGTTGGCCGGCCACTTTCAAAAGAGTTTGGTAAGCTGGCAGTGCTGCCAGGATTTGGGAACGGGGGGAGCGGGGAGGGCTCCTGCTGCCTTTGGGAGGTCTGTATGCTTTCAACGCACTCAAACTGTGGCACCAGTGGCCTCTGGATATTGCTTTCTTTAGATAAGTTTGCCTACTTCAGTCAAGGTATGCTTTAAGTTAGGTTTGCGGAATATATTATCCTTTTACATCCCATATTAATGTGACTGGTAGGTAGCTGGTAGGCCATCAACTTTGACTCCAGTGTGGATGGTTTCAGTCTACTAACAGCTAACATCATTTAGACACGTTTCAAGAAGCCATCTGTTGTTTGAGATGACCGCTATGAGCGCATAATCAGTGCAAAGAATAGAAAATCTGCCTCTCTGACAGTCTGACCCTGACAGTACAGTGAGAACACTGGATAATTACTATCATCCGTTAATTATATAAACAGCAGCAGTTTGTAATTAAATGCTTAGCTGATAGATCAAAGACGATAAATAATAGCGATAATTATAAACTAACCATTTTAATATCTGTAATGAAAATGATAGCTACCTTAGGAACCAAAATATTTTTTGAGAGTAGGCTATTTGATAAAAATATTAGCCATATCAGACCATCAATTACTTAAAAAGGGCAAAAATTGTTATTATATGTGGAACTAGTATAATGATTTTAAAAGATTTTTAAATAATCTTATTAAATAAATGAAATGTATTTGTATATATATATATATATATATATATATATATATATATATATTTATTTATTGTTATTATTTTTTATTTTTTTTTACATTTTTAACAAATAAAAATTATATTTGCAGTTTTATAAAGTTATCTAAAAACATTTAAAATAAATAAAATGACATGTAAAATAAATTAATAAATGTTTATTATTATTATTATGTAACTTGCACCTTCTCTTTCAGGGTCATAGACTTGATATAGAACCTTAGTCGATGGATTTGCCGCCCTCAATACAACATCATTTCAGTAAGTAAAATTATTGTTTTTCTGCCTGTTGTATGTCTTTTTCTATTTTGGGGGTCTTTGTTTACAAGTGGAAATCTGTTCAATCTTACTGTTTATTTGTGCTTATTATGATAAAGATGAATCTGGATTGATCAAAATCCTTAGGTTATATCATGACACTCATTTCTAGATTCATCCATTTTTCAAAGCAGTTACAGCACCTACATGGTGAATTCATGAATTGCACTGTTTTAGCTGGTTATTAATTATAATCATGTAGACATGATATGAGTGTAGATTCACACCTATAAAGTGGCCTGGTATTTTCTCCATATTTCACTAAATTTTCCCCCTTGATGCCCTGAAATTGGTTCTATCAGGGCCCTTCACACATCACTGTCCAGTCAACGCTTTCAACTGTTTTTGACCATTATAATGTCGATCTCAGCACATGCCTGCTGGGCAGTGAAGCGAACAGGTGAGAGAGAAAGAGACTGTGTGTTTGAGTGTGGTGAAAAAGTGTGTGTACGAGTGTATGTGTGTGTGTCAGTGGCTGGAGAGAAAGCGAGCCATAGAGAGTTTGCTTACAGTGTGCATGCCAGGTTCATAGCAGCCAGTTAGAGAGTTAAATAGCGAGGGGTCACGAAATCCATAACTTTATGTCAAACGTTTTTGTCAATGTGATATTTACCGTGATCATTGACATGGCTGATTTGCTCGATTTTCCCAAACATCATTTGATATATTTGTGCGAGGGACTGGCGAGTGCTTCATCAGGGCTTACGGTTCGGATCTTATACAGAACCGTGAAATGCTGTGTGAGTTCATGAGAGCTGAGTTTGTTTTTTATAGGTTAATGTACCTTTAGCTGTGCCTATTTGAACATACACAGGCCTAGACAGACCAAAAAGATCCAAACCATATAAGTTACAGTGTAACATGTTATTTTGTTAACAGTTTGACTAGTTCTGATGAATTCTCTCTGTTCCCCTCTTAACCCTTTTGCTCACCTGACTCTTCTCTCTCTCTCTCTCTCTCTCTCTCTCTCTCTCTCTCTCTCTCTCTGTGTCTCTCTCTCTTGCTCTCGGCTGCAGACTGTACTTTCTCTCTAGGCTAGAAATCGTAAAGCATGGGTGACTGGAGCTTTCTTGGGCGGCTCTTGGAGAATGCACAGGAACACTCAACCGTGATCGGCAAAGTCTGGCTGACGGTACTCTTCATTTTTAGGATTCTAGTGTTGGGAGCGGCGGCCGAGGAGGTCTGGGGCGATGAGCAGTCGGACTTCACCTGCAACACGCAGCAGCCTGGCTGCGAGAACGTCTGTTACGATGAGGCCTTCCCCATCTCCCACATCCGCTTTTGGGTGCTCCAAATCATCTTCGTGTCAACGCCGACGCTCATCTACCTGGGCCACGTCCTGCACATTGTTCGTATGGAGGAGAAGCGGAAAGAGCGCGAGGAGGAGCTACGAAAGGCTAGCCGGCTCCCGGAGGAGAAAGAACTCCTGTATAGAAACGGAGGGGGAAGGGAGTCTGGTGGACGGGGTGGGGGCGGCGGCAAAAAGGAGAAGCCGCCAATCAGAGACGAGCATGGCAAAATCCGCATTAGAGGTGCCTTGTTGCGCACCTATGTGTTCAACATCATTTTCAAGACCCTGTTTGAAGTGGGGTTTATTTTAGGTCAGTATTTCCTCTATGGTTTCCAGTTGCAGCCCCTGTATAAGTGTGCACGGTGGCCCTGCCCCAACACGGTGGACTGCTTCATTTCCCGGCCCACGGAAAAGACCATCTTCATCATATTTATGCTTGTGGTGGCTTGCGTGTCCCTTTTGCTGAATTTGTTAGAAATCTATCACCTCGGATGGAAGAAGGTCAAACAGGGCATGACCAACGAGTTCGCCCCCGAGCGCGAGTCGCTGCCCGATGCGAACGAAGCGGAGCCCGAGTCTCCTAGAACTGTGCTTCCCACCCTCAGCTACCCGCCAGACTACACGGAGGTGGCCGTGGGTGGCGGTGTGTTCCTCCAGTCCGTGTCGGCACCCTCCACGGCTGAGTTCAAGATGGACCCTCTGCGCGAGGGGCTCGAGGAGTCCTCACCTTTTTACATCATCAACAACAACCATAGGCTGGCTGCCGAGCAGAACTGGGCCAACCTGGCCACCGAGCAGCAGACTCGGGAGATGAACGCCGCCTCCCCCTCCCCCTCCCCCTCCCCCTCCCCCTCCTCGTCTTGCTCTTCCAATAATGGGCGGCAAGCCAAAGACGCTGCTCAGCTCGCTGACACCCCCACTTCCGCTGCCGGCGGTTTGAGCGCTGGGCCGGAGGAAGGGCACGTCACCACCACGGTGGAGATGCACGAGCCACCCGTTATTTTCACTGATGCTCGACGACTGAGCAGGGCTAGTAAAGCCAGCAGCGTGAGAGCGAGGCCCAACGATCTGGCGGTGTAGTGGCTCTCCACCCAAAAGCGCAGGTTTTTGTGGACAAAAAAACAAAGAAATACAACAAAAAACAAGAGGAAGTGAGAGGCATATTGCTGGAATGGAAAAGTTAATTCCATTCATACAGTGAGTGATGTAAAATCGCAAAGAGTTCATTCATCTCTTATGGGAATATGAAAGATGGCTGCTGAATGCTGGTTAGTGTAATGCATTAGTTGAATGGAGCAGCCCACCTGATGCAGGTTATGTTATACCAGAATCTGGAGTGATTCACTGAAAAATGTCACTTGAATTAGTCTGACCTTAAAGTAAAAATTAAAAGATTGCTATTTAATCAGTTCAATTTAGTAAGTATATTGTATCCAAGTCTCATGATATAACAAAAGCACCAAACATAAAATGTTTGCAGTGCAATAAAACAGGTTACAAACAAACAAAACTAAATTTTAAATACAACATAAATACCATCCATGGTTTAATTGAGTAGACAATGACACATGACTCTTGTGTATTATCATGTACTTTATTTTATTTTAATTATTTTTGAAGCCTGGAATAGAACAGGCAAGAAATGAGAAAAAAAATCAGCAGTAATTGAAGAGGGTAGTTGAAGTTTGTTGTTCCAGCATCTGTCTCTGCATTTCCTCACTCTAAAGAGAAATCAAAGTGTTGGGGAAGAAAAAAGTAAAAAGCACATTGCCTGATGAAAGTAGCAAACTTCAATGCATAACAGACAAAGGGTCATCCATACATGAAAAAATGACCATATACTGAGACAAGTGACATATATAGATAACTGTTGTACTACTGAATGGTGCAGTTTTGATTCATATAGCTTGTGTATTCTCTGGACCATGTTTCTTTTTTCTTTTTTTCAATCCCATGATCTGAAGTTCACATCCTGCTCCTCTGTTGGATTTGAGAGTTTTGATATATGACCATCTTGCCATCAGGAATACATGATCACTTTTGAAGTAGTTAATCTGAGGAGAGGAGTACTAAATCTCATTACATGTGACATTTGAAATCCTTATTGGTTTTTATATCGAAAAGTTTGAGCATTTTTATTTCTTAAAATGTAAGCAATTGGTTGAGAATGAGTACAAAAAAACGTCATCAAAAGCATTGCTTTTCTGTAGTCAGTTCGTGGTTGCTAAAAAGTAGTTACTTCAAAATGGACATAAAAAGATGCTGCAAGTGTCTTCTGCTAATATGAAGTTTATCCTCATTTTTTTTTTCTTTTTTGTTGGTCCAGATTCAGGTTACTGTGAGGCCCTCATTTTCACTGACTACTACTGCTGTTGAATAGAACATGCCTTCGATACTGTAACAACATGACAGCACAACAGGATTTATTATTTTCTTGAGACCCATTTAAACACAATGTACAATGTTTTTATTATCAGGTATATACTTCGGCAATCCATTTAAAGAGACAGACAGCCCTGAAATAGAAAGAGGTACATTGCTTAATCACACAGAGACTGTGCAGGTTTGTCTTTAGGACAGTATTACTTTTGCTTTAATCAGATCACAGTATTTACAGATGTATGTTATTTATTTTCTGCTGTTTTAATGTATCCAAAAACCAAAGTGTGTTATTTTGTCGTTTTTTGGTTCTTAAAGTTTACATTTTAGTAAATAGTTGAAGATTTGCACATTTAGGCAAAAGACACTGTTCAATAATTCTTACATTGATAGAGAGGAGGAAATATTTTTGATCCTTAAAGGAAAATGTCTTAATGGTAAAAGTCGTTGTGTTGATGGCAGTATTATTCCACTTAAATAACATCAAATGTAATTTATAAAACAGCACTTGTAGAGTATAAGAAATATACACGTTTCCCATGTTTTATTTTAGGACTGTTGTGGTGGCCTGAAAGGGCTGCAGGAAATTTGAACATTGTGGATTATAGCATTTCATCGATTCTGAATTTGAATTGGCCAGCCAGCCAGCCAGCTCTTTCCTATCTCGATCCGTTGTAGTGTACTTAGTTGCAGCCCATTATTTTTAGATAACGCTCATTTCTTGAACTGATTTTCTCAAGCAGAGCTGATTATTCTGACCAATCAGGGAAATGAACCGCCTACATATGCTCAGAACAGCAGCCTGTTTCGATGCTGTCTTAAGAGAAGTGCCTTGTGTATTCAATTTTATAAGAACAAGTTGATGTAAATGTTCATTTACCTCAAATGTTTACAAAGCTGTTACTAAATAAACTTTTTGTACCATAAATGTAGGCTACTCTGACCTTTTCATTCATTTTCAAAACTCACGTTTAATGTTATTGATGTTGAGTGCTCTCAAGTGCAGGCCTGCTCACTAAGAAGGCTATTAAGTCAGTGGCTATTAAAAAGATCAAGGCAGAAACTTTCACAGAACTATGAGATCTTTCTAAAAGGTTAGCATGTAATTAAGTTCATTTTGTCATTTTTAACCAACCCTGAATTTAATTAGACAGTTTAAAAATTAATGTCAAGGCATTTATGCAATTTTATGCAATCCAGGCCAAAATCATCAAGAGCAACACCATATTGAGAAACGAATATGAAGGAAGCCCGAGCACATCTCAACCGAAAACTTGCACTTGTTGACCTCTGACCTTTATGCTTATCGGTCCTCCACTCCAGATTCCTAGAGGGGAAGTGAGAATGAGACTGAATGATGAGGGACACTAAAATGGCACATCACCCCCACGATCCGCGCTGTCCTCCCTCTGCGAGGGAACGGCAAAACCATGCAGGCTATATTTGTTTATCACTCAGAATGTTCCTACAAGTCCCCACATGCAATTTACATGTTGCAAAATAAATGTTTACTTAAATTGACCCTTCGCCGAGACCCGCGTTACTGGTGCTATGTCCGACAAGTCATGGCGCTTTCACGCAGTTAAAAATACATTGCGGAGCAAAGAGGACACTGACAGCGCGCCGACAGACAAGACAGATCAGGTTACTTTTGGTATGAAACAAAGTCTCAGCTTTCAAATGTTAAGAAATTCAAACAATAAACCATTTTGTGGCTCTTTAATGTGTAGTGACAGATCGCTGTCAGTTCAAGCTGCACGCGAACCGATCATCTCGTCCTACTAATTTTAGCCCGAAATAAACATGACTGAACATAAGAAGGTATGTTGTTTCAACCACGGAAAGACGTCAATACACCATTTTTCAAGTTCAAGTCCACCGACATTAATCTACGAACTTGTTTGTCGGACAAAATGCCGAATTGGCCGTTATGATTGGTCGATAGCCTGTCAATCAAACTCTCAGCGAAAGGTGAATTGTAATTGTGTTTCCATTTGATCCTGTCACCCTAATTGAGATCCTTATTCTGTTTGTGTCAGATAAATGCTCTGATTTGTTAGCAAGCTATTTATAATCCGAAATTAAAACAGTACAAATGTTGCCCCTATAAGTAGCTTTAATGTATTTAGCTGTTAGTTTGTATTGTGATGAGGTAATACCTGGAGAGAATTTAGCATTACCATTCATCTCAGAAGCAGTTGTTTGGAGCTTACACACATCCAACCTGGATGCTGCCATCTTCATAATTTTTTTTATATGATTAGTATTTGGCTGGTCATGTGATCTCAAAAACTCAATGAAGGGACCCCCTTTTAAAGAATTCCCATAAATAACAACATGCAGAAAATCCTAATCCTAATTCAGACACTAGAATAATTCTGTGTTTTACGTTTTACTTTAGTCGGAATTGCAATAATTATGAGCTAAAAAGCTATAGCTTTGACAGGCTGCTGGATCATTACACATTTCATACTACAAAAAAAAAAAATGACAGGATTGCTCAAAAAGACGGTTTTGGCTTGGATTGAAAGAAATGGATCAGAGGAACCTTGTCCGTGAAAAGAAGATTGAAGACTAAGGAAAATGTATAAAGAATAAGGGAAACCAGCTTGATCCATTCTCTTGTTTTTTTGTTTTTTTTGTGTTAAATCTATGGCTAGTCAAACTTTACAGTAATTGACATTTATAAACTATAAATATCAAATGAAATCTGTTTTCAGTCTTTCAGTCATAAATCAGCAATTTAAAGCATGAAACGGAAGTTGTGATAGTATTTTCTTCCCTATTGTAATGCATATCCAAGTGAAACTTGATTTTGTCCATCAGGAATTGATTGGCTGGTTGTGGGTTGCTATTGCTGTGATTGTCAGGTTGTCCCACCCTCTCGCCAGTAAACACCAGAGAAGAGATATCTGCAAGAGGGAGGGGAAGTTATTTTGATTAAAGATTAAGAAGGCACATGAATTAAAAAAAAAGAAGAAGAAGATGTGCACAGAAAAATCATTTACAATAAATACTGCAATATTCCATAAAAAAATAATAATTGCCCATTTTGATTACATGGTGACTTTAAACAGAGTCCTGAATCCATTTCATGAGAGGCTACAGTGAATGCCTGAGAGATGTTGAGGGAAGGCGGATCTCAACACTACCAGCTTAAAAATCTCAGATCTGAGAACTTTAATTCTCACCGCACTGGTCCGTTTAAACTGACACTTGTTGCATTTAGTCAGCACATGCTGTGTGTTGTGGGAACAGTCACACACACACGCACACACACACACACACATACACACACACACAAGTTGAAGCTTGACTGGCTGTTTCATGTGCTCTGTGTCTAGATATCTATGAGAGGACAAGTGTGTTAGGTTATTTTAGGGCCAAAGGATTAGAGAGACAATGCTAATTTGAAACTGGCAAACCTCCTGTTAAGGTTGCAATACAGCACAGAATACAGCATAGAACTAATTTGGAGTATCGGTATTATGATAAGAATAAGGGCAGTGATCGATGACAATGATTGTAAGAAGAGTAAAACAATGACACCAAATGAAAGGGATAGTATTGGCACAGGATTGTGGGAAGAAGAGCATGGAGCCAGGCATTGAAGAGGAGGTGATAGGCAGTAGGTGTGAAGTCCAGTGTTTGAGGGGTGTCATTCGATTGGTTGTCTGCGGGTTGAAGGTTGCAGTGCTATCTATGAAGGGCAGGGTCTATGTGTAGCACTTGGCTTCACCATCCCAGAACTAAAAACACACAGGCAGTTATTTATAGCCTTTAATCACCTTGGAAATTCATGCAGCCTCTCTGCCTGAATACCACCGTGCCGTGTTGTTTATATCAGGAAAGCCACTCAATATGTTTGGGGCCCAGTCAGGACCAAGGTGTGCATGTGCAGTTAATGACGGTCAATGTTTTGATGTTGGATTTGAACATTACAACAAATTCTTTCAACAGTAAAAATCATATTCCTGTCAAACATATTCCTGTCTTTTGAGGAAAGGTAACCCATCAGTCCTAACAATGACCATCATCTTATTTCATTTAAGGTCACACTAAATAATTGTAAAACTAAAAATATAATTTCAAAATAATTTTCATTGGCTGCCATGCTGTTTAGTCCTTAGCTATTTTGTTGTTACTTCTAATTAATTGTAATGGGAAGCAGTAGCACCACCGACAAATATCATGGTTAAAGAGATATTTCACCTAAAAGGGTGAAAAGCTTGCTCCTTTGAAGGCTGCTCTTCTCTCTAGTAATTTGGCACATAATCTTAGAGTTGAACCTTGACTATCTGGGGCCCAGGTCAGGAAGCAGACGGACTGGCTTAACCGACTGCCTGCTAGCTGTCTCACATCACAGAAGTCAGATAAATCCCAACACATAGAGACTCTTTCACCTAGATATTATCACATAGAGACTGTGTCTGTTCCCCGAATTAGTAAATACAAAAAACTCTCGAACCCATTTAAGGGTAAAAATGTAATTGATGTTCAACAAATAAAAAACAGATATAATACAGATGAACAAATGATAAAGCTCAGGCTGCTGAATATTCGATCCCTTTCCTCAAAAGCGCTTATTGTTAATGATATGATTACAGATCATAACCTAGATGTGCTGTGTTTGACAGAAACCTGGCTAAAACCTGACGATTACATTACTTTAAATGAGTCCACCCCCCAAGATTATTGTTATAAACACGAGCCGCGTCTGAAAGGCAAAGGGGGAGGTGTTGCTGTAATTTAATATTAATTTTATTAAATAAATTTAATAATAATATCTTCAGTATTACTCAGAAGTCTAGTTTCAAATATAATTCTTTTGAAGTTTTAGTGCTTTACGTAACGTTATGTAGTGTAAATGATAAATCCCGTTTGACATTTGTGACATTTTTATACAGGCCACCAGGGCACCATATAGACTTTACCAAAGAATTTGCTGATTTTCTATCAGAGTTAGTACTGCCTGCAGATAAAGTCCTAATTGTTGGTGATTTTAATATCCATGTACACAATGAAAAAGACGCATTGGGATTAGCATTTCGAGACATTCTAAACTCTATTGGAGTTATGCAACACGTGTCAGGACCAACTCATCGTCGTAATCATACTTTAGACTTAATATTGTCACGTCACATTCGTTTCAAATATGGCAGGACTATCACCACTGCCACTAAAGATTGCTTTGTAAATAATCTTCCTCATCAGTTCCATCTCCTCAGAATGCCAGATAGCCTAGAGGAACTCGATGTTGCAACAGAAACTATTAACTCTCTTTTCCAGCACTTTAGACACAGTTGCTCCTCTGCGCTTAAAGAAGGTTAAAGAAAATAGTCCAACGCCGTGGTACAACGAGCACACCCGGGCCCTTAAAACAGCAGCCAGAAAAATGGAGCGCAGCTGGAAGAAAACAAAACTGGAGGTTTTTCGCATTTCGTGGAATGAGAGCATGATTGCATACAGAAAGGCCATAAAAACTGCTAGATCTGCTTATTTCTCGACTCTCTTAGAAGAAAACAAACACAACCCTAGGTATTTATTTGATACAGTGGCTAAATTAACAAGAAATAAAGCTTCAACTTCTGACGTTTGCAAACAGCACAGCAGTAATGACTTTATGAACTTCTTTACGTGCAAGATTGATAATATTAGGAAGAAAATTATAACTATGCAACCATCTACTACAGTATCGCATCAGACAGTGCATTGTAGTGTCACTGAGGAAAAATTCCATTCATTTACTGCTATAGGAGAGGAAGAATTGACTAAACTCTTTAAATCATCTAAATCAACAACATGTATGCTCGACCCTATACCGACTAAGCTACTGAAAGAGATACTTCCAGAGGTCATAGATCCTCTTCTTAATATCATTAATTAATCTTTGTCATTAGGAAATGTACCGAAAACTTTTAAGTTGGCTATTATGGCACTTATTAAAAAACCACAACTTGATCCTACAGAATTAGTCAATTACAGGCCAATCTCAAATCTACCCTTTCTGTCAAAAATACTAGAAAAGGCAGTGTCTTCACAACTATGCTCCTTTTTAGAAAGAAATTATATCTGTGAGGATTTCCAGTCAGGATTTAGACCGTATCATAGTACTGAGACTGCTCTCATTAGAGTTCAAATGATTTGCTCTTATCATCTGATCGTGGTTGTATCTCTCTATTAGTGTTACTTGATCTTAGCACTGCATTCGATACTATCGACTACAACATTATTCTAAATAGACTCGAAAATTATGTTGGCATTAGTGGAATTGCATTGGCATGGATTAAATCATACTTATCTGACCGCTATCAGTTTGTAGCAGTAAATGAAGAGATGTCATACCAATCACAAGTTCAGTATGGAGTACCGCAAGGCTCAGTGCTAGGACCGTTGCTTTTCACCCTGTACATGCTACCCTTGGGAGATATCATTAGGAAGCATGGCGTTAGTTTTCATTGTTATGCTGACAATACTCAGCTCTATATTTCTTCGCGCCCTGACGAAACTTACCAATTCACAAGATTGACGGAATGCATAGCTGATATAAAACATTGGATGACTAGTAATTTCCTACAACTTAATTCTGAAAAAACAGAATTTCTAATTATTGGACAAAAAACCTCTGCACATAGTAACCTAGAATACTGTCTAATACTTGATGGCTGCTCTTTCAAGTCCTCTTTGTCAGTTAGGAACCTGGGTGTGTTCTTTGATACCAATCTTTCATTTGAAAGCCACGTTTCTAGCATCTGTAAAACTGCATTCTTCCATCTTAAAAATATATCTAAACTACGACACATGCTCTCAATGCAAAATGCTGAACAGTTAGTTCATGCGTTCATGACCTCAAGGCTAGATTATTGTAATGCTCTACTGGGTGGTTGCCCTGCTTGCTTAATAAATAAACTGCAGCTGGTCCAAAACGCAGCAGCTCGAGTTCTTACTAGAACGAGGAAGTAACCATATTAGCCCAGTTCTGTCAACACTGCACTGTTTAAACATCGTATAAATTTTAAAATCTTGCTTATTACTTACAAAGCTCTAAATGGTTTAGCTCCCCAGTACCTAAAAGAGCTCTTAACGCATTATACTCCATAACATCTATTGCGGTCTCAAAACTCTGGCCAGTTGATAACACCTAGAATATCAAAATCAACTGCAGACGGTCGATCCTTTTCCTATTTAGCACCTAAACTCTGGAACAGTCTTCCTAGCATTGTTCGGAAAGCAGACACACTCTTATCAGTTTAAATCTAGACTAAAAACACATCTCTTTACTCTGGCATACACATAGATCATTATAAATTTCTATTATTCAAATCAGTTAAATGATTGTTTTAGGCTGCATTAATCTGGGTCAGCCGGAACCGGGAACACTTCCCATAACACCTGATGTACTCGTTACATCATAAAAAGAATGCCATCAACGCTAATGTTAGTCTCTCTGTTTATCCCGAGGTTTACTATAGTCAGCCGGATCCAGATCAGATGGTGGACCTGCGCCTAGACATGACCACAACGCATCACTGAAGTGTCAGCAGAGACCGTGTCACCTAGACTCTCCCCTGTGAAGGCCTCCCTCACTTCCCTTCCCCTCTATACAGATAAAAACACATATGCACACATGCGTATTCAAACATGCTTGCCTATAGGCCGTTTTCACGGATTCGCCTTTTTAGGGGTTGTGCGGGGATGATGATGGTATAGTTTCAAACTATTTCAAACCTATTTCATGGTTTGTGTTCTCGGGCCACCAAATGCTGTTGCCGTGCGGATGGGGTCCGGAACGCATTGGGGGTTTTCTGTTTTAATTGAAGATGGTGTTGTTTAAATGGCACCAAATTAAATAACTAATCAGTTCTTACAACAGAAATTAATCAAAAACTTTTCATCAAAAACAAAATTAATTTCCTATTATCACTGTAAAGCTGCTTTGAAGCAATCTCTGTTGTAAAAAGCGCTAATAAATGAAGGTGACTTGACTTGACTTAAGGAAAACGGCATTTAACAACATACAAAAGACCTGAACCTGAAGCGATGCAACTTGTTTTACAAAATATGGAAGTTTGTTGTGCATAACCGCTATTGGGACACCTGACCATTATACACCAACAGGGACTGTAATGATATTGCATTCTAAATACATACATTTTAATATGGAGTTGGTCCCCCCCTTTGAAGCTATAACAGCTTCCACTCTTCTAGGAAGGCTTTCCACAAGATTT
The DNA here is from genome assembly GCA_039654105.1 of Coreius guichenoti. NCBI lineage: Eukaryota > Metazoa > Chordata > Actinopteri > Cypriniformes > Gobionidae > Coreius > Coreius guichenoti. The sequence goes on along the minus strand of CM077172.1, from coordinate 24,884,862 downwards.
TGGATTGTTTCTGTGAGAATTTTTGCTTATTCATCCAGTAGAGCATTTGTGAGGTCAGGCACTGATGTTGGACGAGAAGGCCTGGTTCACAATCTCCGTTCCAGTTCATCTCAAAGGTCAGGGGCCGGATTCACAAAACATTCTTAAGAAAAAAATTCTTCTAACTGCTAATTTCTTCTTATTTCCTAACTTAAGAGAAAAGATAAGAATATGTTGTATTCCAAAAATCTTTTCTTACGAATGTTCTTATCTTTTTTTCTTAAGATTGTTCTTGAGATAAAATTTAAGAAGTATTCATATTCTTGAAAATAATGTTCTTAAAAATCATCATAAATAACTTAAAGTTAGGATAACCTCCAACCTGTCTTAAATACCCAAGGTGTTTAATGAATTTATTATAGGTATAGGGCAGCTGCTCGGCCCAAAAATCAAGAAAATCACATTGTATGATTTTTAAGTAATTAATTTGCATTTTATTGCATGACATAAGTATTTGATACATCAGAAAAGCAGAACTTAATATTTGGTACAGAAACCTTTGTTTGCAATTACAGAGATCATACGTTTCCTGTAGTTCTTGACCAGGTTTGCACACACTGCAGCAGGGATTTTGGCCCACTCCTCCATACAGACCTTCTCCAGATCCTTCAGTTTTCGGGGCTGTCGCTGGGCAATACGGACTTTCAGCTCCCTCCAAAGATTTTCTATTGGGTTCAGGTCTGGAGACTGGCTAGGCCACTCCAGGACCTTGAGATGCTTCTTACGGAGCCACTCCTTAGTTGCCCTGGCTGTGTGTTTCGGGTCGTTATCATGCTGGAAGACCCAGCCACGACCCATCTTCAATGCTCTTACTGAGGGAAGGAGGTTGTTGGCCAAGATCTCGCGATACATGGCCCCATCCATCCTCCCCTCAATACGGTGCAGTCGTCCTGTCCCCTTTGCAGAAAAGCATCCCCAAAGAATGATTGCTTCACGGTTGGGATGGTGTTCTTGGGGTTGTACTCATCCTTCTTCTTCCTCCAAACACGGCAAGTGGAGTTTAGACCAAAAAGCTCTATTTTTGTCTCATTAGACCACATGACCTTCTCCCATTCCTCCTCTGGATCATCCAGATGGTCACTGGCAAACGTCAGACGGGCCTGGACATGCGCTGGCTTGAGCAGGGGGACCTTGCGTGCGCTGCAGGATTTTAATCCATGACGGCGTAGTGTGTTACTAATGGTTTTCTTTGAGACTGTGGTCCCAGCTCTCTTCAGGTCATTGACCAGGTCCTGCCGTGTAGTTCTGGGCTGATCCCTCACCTTCCTCATGATCATTGATGCCCCACGAGGTGAGATCTTGTATGGTGCCCCAGACCGAGGGAGATTGACTGTCATCTTGAACTTCTTCCATTTTCTAATAATTGCGCCAACAGCTGTTGCCTTCTCACCAAGCTCCTTGCCTATTGTCCTGTAGCCCATCCCAGCATTGTGCAGGTCTACAATTTTATCCCTGATGTCCTTACACAGCTCTCTGGTCTTGGCCATTGTGGAGAGGTTGGAGTCTGTTTGATTGAGTGTGTGGACAGGTGTCTTTTATACAGGTAACGAGTTCAAACAGGTGCAGTTAATACAGGTAATGAGTGGAGAACAGGAGAGCTTCTTAAAGAAAAACTAACAGGTCTGTGAGAGCCAGAATTCTTACTGGTTGGTAGGTGATCAAATACTTATGTCATGCAATAAAATGCAAATTAATTACTTAAAAATCATACAATGTGATTTTCTGGATTTTTGTTTTAGATTCCGTCACTCACAGTTGAAGAGTACCTATGATAAAAATTACAGACTTCTACATGCTTTGTAAGTGGGCAAACCTGCAAAACCGGCAGTGTATCAAATACTTGTTCTCCCCACTGTACACTCACCTAAAGGATTATTAGGAACACCTGTTCAATTTCTCATTAACGCAATTATCTAATCAACCAATCACATGGCAGTTGCTTCAATGCATTTAGGGGTGTGGTCCTGGTCAAGACAATCTCCTGAACTCCAAACTGAATGTCAGAATGGGAAAGAAAGGTGATTTAAGCAATTTTGAGCGTGGCATGGTTGTTGGTGCCAGACGGGCCGGTCTGAGTATTTCACAATCTGCTCAATTAATGGGATTTTCACACACAACCATTTCTAGAGTTTACAAAGAATGGTGTGAAAAGGGAAAAACATCCAGTATGCGGCAGTCCTGTGGGCGAAAATGCCTTGTTGATGCTAGAGGTCAGAGGAGAATGGGCCGACTGATTCAAGCTGATAGAAGAGCAACTTTGACTGAAATAACCACTCGTTACAACCGAGGTATGCAGCAAAGCATTTGTGAAGCCACAACACGCACAACCTTGAGGCGGATGGGCTACAACAGCAGAAGACCCCACCGGGTACCACTCATCTCCACTACAAATAGGAAAAAGAGGCTACAATTTGCACGAGCTCACCAAAATTGGACAGTTGAAGACTGGAAAAATGTTGCCTGGTCTGATGAGTCTCGATTTCTGTTGAGACATTCAGATGGTAGAGTCAGAATTTGGCGTAAACAGAATGAGAACATGGATCCATCATGCCTTGTTACCACTGTGCAGGCTGGTGGTGGTGGTGTAATGGTGTGGGGGATGTTTTCTTGGCACACTTTAGGCCCCTTAGTGCCAATTGGGCATCGTTTAAATGCCACGGCCTACCTGAGCATTGTTTCTGACCATGTCCATCCCTTTATGACCACCATGTACCCATCCTCTGATGGCTACTTCCAGCAGGATAATGCACCATGTCACAAAGCTCGAATCATTTCAAATTGGTTTCTTGAACATGACAATGAGTTCACTGTACTAAAATGGCCCCCACAGTCACCAGATCTCAACCCAATAGAGCATCTTTGGGATGTGGTGGAACGGGAGCTTCGTGCCCTGGATGTGCATCCCACAAATCTCCATCAACTGCAAGATGCTATCCTATCAATATGGGCCAACATTTCTAAAGAATGCTTTCAGCACCTTGTTGAATCAATGCCACGTAGAATTAAGGCAGTTCTGAAGGCGAAAGGGGGTCAAACACAGTATTAGTATGGTGTTCCTAATAATCCTTTAGGTGAGTGTATATGGAATCAGCAGAGTGTTGGCGACTTTTACGCACCATGTGCCTCAGCACTCAGTGACCCCACTCTGTGACTTTATGTAGCCTTCTGCTTTGTAGCTGAGATGCTGTTGTTCCAAATGCTTTCACTTTCCAATAATACCACATACAGTTGACGTGGAATATCTAGCAATGATGAAATTCATGAGAATCAAATGTTTGTAAATGCAGACTGCATGGCTAGGTGCTTGATTTTAAATTACTACAATAAAAGACCTGTGGTAGTGGATCTGCATTGAAACACCTAAATTGAATAATTAAGGGGTGTGTCTGAATACTTTTGTCCATATAGGCTGTGCCTGAAATCTTAAAAATGCTGCCTTCGGAGGATGCATTCCAAGGTAAGAAGGCATCAAGGCACGTCCGAATCCAGTGTTAGCTTCACTTCCTGTCTCCTGAGATACAAACCCAATTCCAAAAAAGTTGGGACACTGTACAAATTGTGAATAAAAACAGAATGCAATGATGTGGAAGTTTCAAGTTTCAATATTTTATTCAGAATACAACATAGATGACATATCAAATGTTTAAACTGAGAAAATGTATCATTTTAAGGGAAAAATAAGTTGATTTTAAATTTCATGGCATCAACACATCTCAAAAAAGTTGGGACAAGGCCATGTTTACCACTGTGTGGCATCCCCTCTTCTTTTTATAACAGTCTGCAAACGTCTGGGGACTGAGGAGACAAGTTGCTCAACATTCCTATTCCTAAACTTGTCCCATTCTTGTCTAATACAGGCTTCTAGTTGCTCAACTGTCTTAGGTCTTCTTTGTCTTTATGATGTGCCAAATGTTTTCTATGGGTGAAAGATCTGGACTGCAGGCTGGCCATTTCAGTACCCGGATCCTCCTTCTACGCAGCCATGATGTTGTAATTGATGCAGTATGTGGTCTGGCATTGTCACGTTGGAAAATGCAAGGTCTTCCCTGAAAGAAACGACGTCTGGATGGGAGCATATGTTGTTCTAGAACTTGGATATACCTTTCAGCATTGATGGTGCCTTTCCAGATGTGTAAGCTGCCCATGCCACACGCACTCATGCAACCCCATACCATCAGAGATGCAGGCTTCTGAACTGAGCGCTGATAACAACTTGGGTTGTCCTTGTCCTCTTTAGTCCGGATGACATGGAGTCCCAGTTTTCCAAAAAGAACTTCAAATTTTGATTCATCTGACCACAGAACAGTTTTCCACTTTGCCACAGTCCATTTTAAATGAGCCTTGGCCCAGAGAAAACGCCTGCGCTTCTGGATCATGTTTAGATATGGCTTCTTTTTTGACCTATAGAGTTTTAGCCGGCAACGGCGAATGGCACGGTGGATTGTGTTCACCGACAATGTTTTCTGGAAGTATTCCTGAGCCCATGTTGTGATTTCCATTACAGTAGCATTCCTGTATGTGATGCAGTGCCGTCTAAGGGCCCGAAGATCACGGGCATCCAGTATGGTTTTCCGGCCTTGACCCTTACGCACAGAGATTGTTCCAGATTCTCTGAATCTTTGGATGATATTATGCACTGTAGATGATGATAACTTCAAACTCTTTGCAATTTTTCTCTGAGAAACTCCTTTCTGATATTGCTCCACTATTTTTCGCCGCAGCATTGGGGGAATTGGTGATCCTCTGCCCATCTTGACTTCTGAGAGACACTGCCACTCTGAGAGGCTCTTTTTATACCCAATCACGTTGCCAATTGACCTAATAAGTTGCAAATTGGTCCTCCAGCTGTTCCTTATATGTACATTTAACTTTTCCAGCCTCTTATTGCTACCTGTCCTAACTTTTTTGGAATGTGTAGCTCTCATGAAATCCAAAATGAGCCAATATTTGGCATGACATTTCAAAATGTCTCACTTTCAACATTTGATATGTTATCTATATTCTATTGTGAATAAAATATAAGTTTATGAGATTTGTAAATTATTGCATTCCTTTTTTATTCACAATTTGTACAGTGTCCCAACTTTTTTGGAATCGGGTTTGTACTTTCAACTGATTGATTTTTGAAGGCAGCTTAGATGTGTCCTTTGCTGCCTTTGATATCCCACAATCCTGTGCGTTCCATTCCGTTAAGCTAAAAAAGAAAGATGGCATCCGAAAGTTGCGGTTGGTGGTCAGTTTGTGTGTAAATATAAGATTTTGACCAATGGTTTCCACTTTTGATGTCATTTCTAGCGAGAAATTATTATTGTACTAATTCTCTCTATTTTGCACAAAAGCTGCCTGCAAAGTCATCGTCTGATAGGGCAGCGAGGCAACAAGTCAGCTAAGTTTTTAAGTTTTCGGGTGCAGCCATAGTGTATGTATCCCCTTAAGTTGATTTTTATTTGAAGAAGATTTTCAAAAAAAAATATTCATTATAAATTAATTATTAACAATCTAATAGAGCAGGTTAACAGAAAGCTGACTTGTAAAGTGTCATAAAAGTCCCTTTGGTGTTTTTATATTGCAGTAATACTAGTAACAATTGTCTAAAAAAAACATTAAACATTGAATATAATATCAAAATAATATTTTACTAACATTTTACTTCAATTTATATCAAAACACAATATATACATTTAGATTGGACCCTTTTTTAGTACAGTTTAATATGGAGTTTGCCCACCCTTTGCAGCTATAACAGCTTCAACTCTTCTGGGAAGGCTTTCCACAAGGTTTAGGAGTGTGTTTATGGGAATTTTTGACCATTCTTGAAGAAGCGCATTTGTGAGGTCAGGCACTGATGTTCGATGAGAAGGCCTGGCTTGCAGTCTCCGCTCTAATTCATCCCAAAGGTGTTCTATCGGGTTGTAGGCCAGTCAAGTTCCTCCACACCAAACTCGCTCATCCATGTCTTTATGAACCTTGCTTTGTGCACTGGTGCGGTCATGTTGTAACTGGAAGGGGCCATCCCCAAACTGTTCCCACGAAGTTGGGAGCATGAAATTGTCCAAAATGTCTTGGTATGCTGAAGCATTAAGAGTTCCTTTCACTGGAACTAAGGGGCCAAGCCCAACCCCTGAAAAAAAAAACCACACCATAATCCCCCCTCCACCAAACTTTACACTTGGCACAATGCAGTCAGGCAAGTACCGTTCTCCTGGCAACCGCCAAACCCAGACTTGTCCATCGGTTTGCCAGACAGAGAAGCGAGATTCGCCACTCCAGAGAACATGTCTTCACTACTCTAGAGTCCAATGGCGCCGTGCTTTACACCACTGCATCCGACGCTTTGCATTGCACTTGGTGATGTAAGGCTTGGATGCAGCTGCTCGCCCATGGAAACCCATTTCATGAAGCTCTCTACGCAATGATCTTGAGCTAATCTGAAGGCCACACGAAGTTTGGAGGTCTGTGGCTATTGACTACCACATGGCCTACCACTTCATGGCTGATTTGCTGTTGTTCCCAATTGCTTCCACTTTGTTATAATACCACTAACAGTTGACTGTGGAATATTTAGTAGTGAGGAAATTTCACGAATTCACGACTTATTACACAGGTGGCAACCTATCACGGTACCACGCTTTGAATTCACTGAGCTCCTGAGAGCGACCCATTCTTTCACAAATGTTTGTAGAAACAGTCTGCATGCCTAGGTGCTTGATTTTATACACCTGTGGCCATGGAAGTGATTGGAACACCTAAATACAATGATTTGGAGGGGTGTCCCAATACTTTTGGCAATATAGTGTATATACACCGATCAGGCATAACATTATGACTAATAATGCGTTGGTCCCCCTTTTGCTGCTAAAACAGCCCTGACCCGTCGAGGCATGGACTCCATTAGACCCCTGAAGGTGTGCTGTGGTATCTGGCACCAAGATGTTAGCAGCAGATCCTGTAAGTTGCGAGGTGGGGCCTCCATGGATCGGACTTGTTTGTTCAGCACATCCCACAGATGCTTGATTGGATTGAGATTGGAGGCCAAGTCAACACTTCAAACTCGTTGTTGTGCTCCTCAAACCATTCCTGAACCATTTTTGCTTTGTGGCAGGGCGCATTATCCTGCTGAAAGAGGCCACAGCCACCAGGGAATACCATTTCCATGAAAGCGTGTACATGGTCTGCAACAATGCTTAGGTAGGTGGTACGTTTCAAAGTAACATCCACATGGATGGCAGAACCCAAGGTTTCCCAGCAGAACATTGCCCAAAGCATCACACTTGCCTTCTTCCCATAGTGCATCCTGGTGCCATGTGTTTCCCAGGTAAGCGACGCACACGCACTCTGCCATCCACATGATGTAAAAAAAACGTGATTTATCAGACCAGGCCATCTTCTTCCATTGCTCTGTGGACCAGTTCTGATGCTCACATGCCCACTGTTGGCACTTTTGGTGGTGGACAGGGGTCAGCATGGGCACCCTGACTGGTCTGCAGCTATGCAGCCCCAATACGCAACAAACTGCGATGCACTGTGTATTCTGACACCTTTCTATCAGAACCAGCATTAACTTCTTGAGCAATTTGAGCTACAGTAGCTCATCTGTTTGATTGGACCACACAGGCCAGCCTTCGTTCCCATGACCCTGTTGCCGGTTCACCACTGTTCCACTTTTGATAGATACTGACCACTGCAGACTGGGAACACCCCACAAGAACTGCAGTTTTGGAGATGCTCTGACCCAGTCATCTAGCCATCACAATTTGGCCCTTGCCAAACTCGCTCAAATCCTTACGCTTACCCATTTTTCCTGCTTCTAACACATCAACTTTGAGGACAAAATGTTCACTTGCTGCCTAATATATCCTACCCACTAACAGGTGCCGTGATGAAGAGATAATCAGTGTTATGCAATTCACCTGTCATAATGTTATGCCTGATCGGTGTATATATATGTATACATATTACAGTATACAGTATTATATATATACACTCACCTAAAGGATTATTAGGAACACCTGTTTAATTTCTCATTAATGCAATTATCTAATCAACCAATCACATGGCAGTTGCTTCAATGCATTTAGGGGTGTGGTCCTGGTCAAGACAATCTCCTGAACTCCAAACTGAATGTCAGAATGGGAAAGAAAGGTGATTTAAGCAATTTTGAGCGTGGCATAGTTGTTGGTGCCAGACGGGCCGGTCTGAGTATTTCACAATCTGCTCAGTTACTGGGATTTTCACGCACAACCATTTCTTGAGTTTACAAAGAATGGTGTGAAAAGGGAAAAACATCCAGTATGCGGCAGTCCTGTGGGCGAAAATGCCTTGTTGATGCTAGAGGTCAGAGGAGAATGGGCCGACTGATTCAAGCTGATAGAAGAGCAACTTTGACTGAAATAACCACTCGCTACAACCGAGGTATGCAGCAAAGCATTTGTGAAGCCACAACACGCACAACCTTGAGGCGGATGGGCTACAACAGCAGAAGACCCCACCGGGTACCACTCATCTCCACTACAAATAGGAAAAAGAGGCTACAATTTGCACGAGCTCACCAAAATTGGACAGTTGAAGACTGGAAAAATGTTGCCTGGTCTGATGAGTCTCGATTTCTGTTGAGACATTCAGATGGTAGAGTCAGAATTTGGCGTAAACAGAATGAGAACATGGATCCATCATGCCTTGTTACCACTGTGCAGGCTGGTGGTGGTGGTGTAATGGTGTAGGGGATGTTTTCTTGGCACACTTTAGGCCCCTTAGTGCCAATTGGGCATCGTTTAAATGCCACGGCCTACCTGAGCATTGTTTCTGACCATGTCCATCCCTTTATGACCACCATGTACCCATCCTCTGATGGCTACTTCCAGCAGGATAATGCACCATGTCACAAAGCTCGAATCATTTCAAATTGGTTTCTTGAACATGACAATGAGTTCACTGTACTAAAATGGCCCCCACAGTCACCAGATCTCAACCCAATAGAGCATCTTTGGGATGTGGTGGAACGGGAGCTTTGTGCCCTGGATGTGCATCCCACAAATCTCCATCAACTGCAAGATGCTATCCTATCAATATGGGCCAACATTTCTAAAGAATGCTTTCAGCACCTTGTTGAATCAATGCCACGTAGAATTAAGGCAGTTCTGAAGGCGAAAGGAGGTCAAACACAGTATTAGTATGGTGTTCCTAATAATCCTTTAGGTGAGTGTATATATATATAGCAGTAACACATATTATCATGGTCTAAGAAAAGAAGAAAAATAAGACTTATGAAAAATTAAACAACTGTAAAAAATTGATTATAAGATTGTAAATATACTGTAAGTTAAAGCTCAAATGTGTTTAAAATCATATATGGTATTGTATAGGAATAGTGTGTATTGCAGTTTGACCTTTTGCCAGCTGAAAGTGAGTAACAGCATCTGTCACTGCGATTGTAGAATGACCCAGAAGACAATAGCAGGGCACACAGATCTCTCTGTGAACACGCTCTCACACTATTCTAGTTCAGTACAGAGAATGTCTGGACTTTTGCTTATACTAAACAAGGGTCCATATCTAAAGGCAAAATGGCAGTGACAGTGACTCTGAGTGAACTTACACAGGTCATGTTCATTCACAATGTGCGTGTGGACAGAGATCTGTTGTTCTGTTTAAAATGGGCTGTATCACATTGTCACACTGCTTTCTTAACACAGATAGGCCATCCAAAATTTAATGACATTACAAATAAGTCCTTCAAATTGAGCTGTATGGGATAACAGCTGTCCAGTAGCGTAATTCTGACTGAATGAAGTTTTAACAGTTTTAAAGCTCATGTAGAAATGAAAATGTGAGAACTGTGGTGGTCATCCATACTGGTGCTTCTCACTTTAGTACAGCTGGTTGCTGTGTTCCCCCTCCAACATAAACTCCTCCTCCCTCAGCTCACTCTCTGTTGTTTTATAATTAAATAGTAACATTAGTTCATATCATGTGATTGTAAAAGGATTCATCACACATTAGAGGGCCTAATCGCCACCTATAGTCTGCCTCTCGCCTCTGCCGCGGCTCTATCCCACATGACCCTGCTGAGGGCAGCGCTTTCTTTATGTCCTCTGAAAGGACTGGGGATTGAGCCCAAACAAAAAAAGCCAAGAGGGTGAAAAAATGTTTTTACATCCGCCTGCCCTCTCGCCCGGACGGCTGTGTGTGCGCTCAGGGTCGTTTTCGCTTTAGATCAATGGGACAAGTTATTGGAGTCTGGCCAACTCTAACTGATGGAAAAGAAAGAAAAAAGCTGCCTCTTCAAAAAAAGAGGGTTTGTCATACCTGCACGTGCCTTCACAAAACAGCCCGTTCTTCTTGTTCTAGCCTCTGATTTATCTCTCTTGTACATAATTTGGATTTTTGAACTGAAATGTTAAGCAGATTTGTGCCCTGTGCAGTACAGAGAAAACATCCACACACATAACGCTCACAAACGCAGGGAGGTGGCAAAGTTCACAAGCACACTCAAATAGGTGGGGTAACCTCAGCGTGCTTTGCGTCACTCAAACAGAAAGAAAAAACAGAGAGACCACATTCCAGTGTTCCTGAAGCAGGGATCAGAGTCGTGCCTGCATGGAGAGCGATGGCCATTTATCTGGAAACAAAACTCGCACCCAAATGTGAAAGAATTTAATGTCTCCATTCTGCCCCGGCCCGTCCTGGTTTAATTTTGGCTCCAACACGTGTGTCCAATGTAGGACGCCCCCAACTGGATGCACCGCGAGGGACACATGCTGAATAACACCAGCTGTGGTTTCAAAAGGGCTCAAACATTTTTACTAAACATTTCCAAAAAAGTCTCACACTGAGATTCTAAATCTAATTTAAACCTGGAAATTTTAAATCAATGAAATGTTATGATGTAAAATGAATAAGCAATATTTCTGGGTCAACATCAAATATTGTGACATTAACCATTTGAATTTCTGTACAAAAGGTCAGATTTTCTTACACTGAAGCAAACTGTGTTAGAGAACATACCAAATTACTAAGAAATTATGTTTTAGAATTTATCCATCCTGTTCACCCCCAAATGAAACAAATGCCACAAATAAACTGTGATTCAACAGTACAGTATCTCTAAACTGATTTGCTTCCTCATTGATCAAACTGTCTATTTAAAATCATTCCATAGAGTTAGCAGATGACCATGGTGAACATTCATCATTTATAAAAAAAATAATCCCTGATGGAAGAGTGCTGTCAGCTAAGCAGCAAACAAACAAATGTCAAGAGTTGGTGGCTAACCTAAAATAACTAAAACTTTTGCCAAAAATAACAGCTCATTTAAGGTTATGAAATTATTTCCTGCAGAAAATGGTGTTTCTGATGAGTTGTGAGTGGCATGTTACTACACAGTTGCTAGGATGTGGTTGCAAAGTTGCTCTAATTGGGTTTTAGCATGTTACTATGCAGTTGCTAAGGTGTTCTGATTGGTTGTTACTGGCCCATATCAAAAGAGCCCACTGCAAAAATCAATATTCAGGGGTCCGTTCTTGGTACGTCGCTAACTCAGTTAGCTGGATTTGATTGTTGACGATTTGGCATGATCTTGGATTGTTTGGTTCTTTGACGCTCATCCTGGACTTGCTGTCATAGCAACAGGTCGGTAAACTTAAACCTGCTTGGGAGCAGCTTATTTCATGTAAACAGGATTAGATTGCATCTTGAGGTGATACTTACAGTCTGTCCCAGCCACTGCTACTTTATTACAAGAGTTCCTTACTGAACCGGGGCAATAATCATTTTAAATAATAATAATAATATAAAAATGTATTTGAAAATAATATTATAATGTTGTATATAATAATATAGACACAGCCACTTGATTAAGAGATTTATTTGTTATGGAATAATTACTTTATAATGTTGTTGCACTCTTACACACATTCTGTACTACAGTTACTCTGAGCCGTGCATTAATTTGAGTGATGACGGATATTATGGGAGTGGCTTGATACGGCACAGGAGATGCAGATAACTTGATCTTGACCCTTAAGAGAAATTAATTAATACTGTCACGTTACAAATCTGATTCAAACTGAATTAAAAATTAAATGAATTGCTAATTACAACATTGAAATAAAAATGTAAAGGGTGTACAAATACTATAAAAACGTGAATATAAATAATTGGGAATCATGTTAAAAAAGAAAAAAAAAAAAACAGTGTACATTTCATCTCAGTTATCACGATTTATAAGATCTTGGATCTGTCAAATCATCTCAGATGTATTAAGCGACGTACGAAGAGCGGAACCCTGGTTTTTAAATAAGGTCAATATTTTCTCACCCATTTTCTCATTTACCGGATGAAAGTAATAATATCTCAACAAACTACACGATGTCATGGCATTCAATGTCTAGTCCATTGCATGATGAGTTATGTATAGTTTAATATTGATTTGTTTACATCCCTTGAACCTAATAATGAGCAAAGGTTCACTCACATTTTCCGTTGTTCTGCAAATTTTTACAGGCGAAAACCAGTCATTTCAAAAGGAATCCACAGGATTGGGAATTTTGTGAGGGCGAAATATTTCCCCATTAAAATTTCACAACAGGTTTAAGTTGATCACACAGATTGTCTGTGTTTAGTAACAGAAAGCTGCTTGGTTTGAAAAGTGACTTCTGTACGAGCTGTGCTTCATACATAACTATACTATTGACAATGGATCTTTACGCCCGTGAAAATTCACTAATATGACCAATAAATTATTGAGTGTTTGCATAGGACTGCTATCTTCTCTGAATGTATTCCTTGGATAGCTTACAGGTAACAGTGTTTATCATCTTAATAAATTAACTTAAAAAAGTAAATTGAACAAATCCTGTCACAAAAGCTCTCATTCCTGCAGATCTCCTCCTTCCACGTCTACCTCAATAGTTCCACTGCTCTATAAATAGATCAGCGTGCAGAATAACTCCTATTTATACTGAAGAGTGGAGTGCTGTACTGCCTATGATAACATGACTGCCTGTCAATCATAACTCAGACAACCTTAGTGTAAATAGGACATCATGTATCCTCCTGGCAGCCATTTCCTGTCACATGACCATCCACTGCAATGACCTTGTGCTTCCCAGCATAGTCATTGAGATGAGACACCTGCTGGAATAAAGTCCATCAAGGGGCTTGGTCTGGGAGCCATGTGTTTGTTTGGGAGGAGATGATACCAACCATTGGTGCCAAATGAGCTCATGTCACTCGTCTGGCAAAAAGAGCTCCTGCAGTACGACCCAGATAAATATAGTCTGACCTTACATCACAACAGCAGGCCAGTCTCAACTCTGGTATTATGGTATTAAACCATAATATGGTATTAAAAACACATGTTGGCCATGTGACTTCATTAGAGAGGCCTTCTACTATTAGCATAATGCAAAATGTAATGGTGCACCCACATTTGCCATCTTGAAAATGATTTTACTCAGTATATACACCGATCAGGCATAACATTATAACAGGTGAAGTGCATAACACTGATTATCTCTTCATCACGGCACCTGTTAGTGGGTGGGATATATTAGGCAACAAGTGAACATTTTGTCCTCAGAGTTGATGTGTTAGAAGCAGGAAAAACGGGCAAGCATAAGGATTTGAGTGAGTTTGACAAGGGCCAAATTGTGATGGCTAGACAACTGGGTCAGAGCATCTCTGCAGCTCTTGTGGGGTGTTCCTGGTCTGCAGTAGTCAATATCTATCAAAAGTGGTCCAAGGAAGGAACAGTGGTGAACCGGCGACAGGGTCATGGACAGCCATGGCTCATTGATGCACGTGGGGAGCGAAGGCTGGCCTGTGTGATCCGATCAAACAGACGAGCCACTGTAGCTCAAACTGCTCAAGAAGTTAATGCGGTTTCTGATAGAAAGGTGTCAGAATACACCGTGCATCGCAGTTTGTTGCGTATGGGGCTGCATAGCCGCAGACCAGTCAGGGTGCCCATGCTGACCCCTGTCCACTGCCGAAAGCTTCAACAGTGGGCATGTGAGCATCAGAACTGGACCACAGAGCAATGGAAGGAGGACGCCTGGTCTGATGAATCACGTTTTCTTTTACATCACGTGGATGGCCGGGTGCGTGTGCGTCGCTTACCTGGGGAACACATGGCACCAGGATGCACTATGGGAAGAAGGCAAGCCGGCAGAGGCAGTGTGATGCTTTGGGCAATGTTCTGCTGGGAAACCTTGGGTCCTGCCATCCATGTGGATGTTACTTTGACACGTACCACCTATCTAAGCATTGTTGCAGACCATGTACACCCTTTCATGGAAACAGTATTCCCTGGTGGCTGTAGCCTCTTTCAGCAGGATACTGCGCCCTGCCACAAAGCAAAAATGGGTCAGGAATGGTTTGAGGAGCACGACGAGTTTGAGGTGTTGACTTGGCCTCCAAATTCCCCAGATCTCAATCCAATCGAGCATCTGTGGGATGTGCTGAACAAACAAGTCCGATCCATGGAGGCCCCACCTCGCAACTTACAGGACTTAAAGGATCTGCTGCTAACATCTTGGTGCCAGATACCACAGCACACCTTCAGGGGTCTAGTGGAGTCCATGCCTTGACAGGTCAGGGCTGTTTTGGCAGCAAAAGGGGGACCAACACAATATTAGGAATAATGTTATGCCTGATCGGTGTATGTTTCCATTCATGAATACCATAGGTGAAGAAAAAAAGGAAACAAAAAAAATGGGAGGGGGTATGGGGGGTGATGCCTGCCTCTGCAAATCTCACTTCCAAAATGCAAGGGTGTTACTAAGTGATTATGTAGCCTACTATCCTGAATAAAATGAGCCAACCCCCAAGAGTCTATTCTGGCCACTATACACTGCTAGTCAAAATTTTGGACACATTTGACTGAATTTGTTTTTCATAACGCTGTATTTTTTAGCGACGCTAACTTAACCAAATGAAATTGAAAAAGTAGCTGCCCGTTTTCCTGAACCCCATGTATCCTCATCTGCCAGTTGTGTCGGGATAGTCAAACAAAAAAAGCAAACAGTCTGATAGTGGCCGATTTAAAAAATGTATCGAGTTAAGACCCTTTCACACCAAGGACAATAAATATAAAGTTTTAATAATCGGTCTAATTTTACAAGAATCAGGAAGTCCACAGCATATACTATGACGACAAAGAACGATATTGTTGGTGCGTTCATGTCCTCCTGGGAAGTTTGTATTTACTAGTTGGGAAGCAAGTCACTTGATTAAAATTCTCTTAAGTACCTACAAGATAACGAAGAACAAATATGCATCAGGTGTGTTTTGCTTTGTTTTTAATCAATGAAGTAAACTCTATCGTTACATATTATTTTATTAAATTACAATGCTATTATATTTTGCGCAGGCAATTCATTGCAAATAAGAAAAAGCCTGACAATGTAACTGCTAAATACTACACTATAGTACTGTAGTATTCCGCCATGTTTCTCACTGACATGGCCCCAACTCGTAGTCTTGGACCTTAAAGAAAATCCTGAGTTTCCCACTCGTATTTTCGGCTTTGTGGTGGCGTTCATGTACGTACAACTCGTAAATACGATCTTTCCAACATGACTTTGCACCATCACTTTCAGAATAATTCCCACCTGACTTTAAAAAGCTTGAGCATTTAAAGTGGCAGAGGACAACTGCAGCGCATGCTTAAAATAAACAGAACGTCATCGTGCGTTGGTGTGGACGCTATAACAAAGTTCATTACAGTTATCTTTAAAGCTGTTGGTTTGAACAAATGGGCCTTTAATCAACTTGCAAATTGCTTACTTGTACAATATTCATATTCTGCTGGATTAAAAAAAAAAAAGTTAAAGTGCTTTTTTGAGACAAAAATAAATTGTGCTCATGTATGAGTTTCATTACAAAACTAAAAGAAACCGTAAAAAATAATGGAAAACAGAACAACAGAAAATAAGTCAAGGGGCCAACACACATTGGTCCTTCTATAGCATGATGAACCTTGTGAAATTTGAGAGAACCAGAGCTTAAGTGGCTTCTTTAGATTTGAAGTATATTCCTATAGAAAGACTATAGGAAGTATAATTGACCTTCCATGGTGTTATGACTTTTTAATATAATGGTAATATAATATAAAGTGAAAAATAATAGTAATGAAGTAGGAAAAAAGAATTAGCAAGCATGTACAAACTTTGAATGATACTGCAAATCGTTCTATGTATTAATCTAATGGATTCTTTCACCTTGATTTATATGATTTGAGGTATCATTCATGTCCACTGCAAAAACAGTGCAGGATAAGTTAAGTGCCAAAGTTTAATATTTTTAAAAACCCTATAACTAATGATGAGCTTGGCTTAGCAAGCACAAAACAAACATCTTAACTCTGTTACAAAAGGCTACTCACTTCTACCCATTCCAAGCCAACAGAAGAAAAGAGCTGTAAACAAAATGACAAAACTGAAAATTCACATTTCACAGTCCTGCTTAACAGTGTGTGTGTATATATATATATATAAATAAATAAATATATAAAAGGGTGTTAAGGTAAACCATTATGAGACCAAGAAATTAGCTTGTAATTTATTGGTAGAAAAGGTCAAGGAAAATAATCGTAAAAGCCATGAAAACATAAACCCCACTGACTTTCACCTTATAAATAAATCACCTTTACTCTTGCATAAGCTAAGTGTTTTGAACGTAACGTTTAATTATCTTTGTGCACACGCACATCCTTCAAATTACTCAAGACTCCAGGAAGGGTATAGAGCAAATCCTATGACAATGTTTAAACTGACAACACGTCTCTGCTTATCTGTGTAATCAGGATATGCTGCAGATGAAATTCAAAGTCAAATTTCATACACTTGATTGTTCAAAGGAATAGATTCACACTTAAAGGTTCAATGCCAGTAACATATTGGCTGTGCAGGACCAACTCCTATCCAATCCACTCCAAAACAACACAAGAAAGGGGAGGGAAAGATACACGCAGAGTCACAAACACTCATTCCACTCGCACAAAGAAGAGGTCCAGGGCTGCAGCAAGTTTTAATGCTATTATGGAAGGCCAGAGAATTTGCACACATGGCACAGCGTCCAACACACACACCCTGCCCTGCTATTACAAAATCTTGGACTCTCTCTTTAACAGATATCAATCAACAGTAATAAATAAATTTAATCTTTAGAAGGCTTTGTTGGGCAGGAAGAAAAAAAACATCCTCCACAACTCCATTACTTTTCTTACAGGACCAAAGTTCCTGTGTCTTTTGTCTGCTAACAGACTACACTCTGAAATATTTTCAGACCACAGTGGCCTCACAAGTAATGCTACATGAACAAAAGTTTTCAACAAATTGAAAAGAAGGGGGGAAAAAAAACACGAAGAAAGCAGCATCCTGTAGGTCTCGTTAGAGAAAACTCCTCAGGGACTTTGGGAAGACTGATCTGAATCAGCATAATCCCACCAAAATCCATCCTGACATCATCTCTTAGCTGCATTGTATCAGTGTGTTTAAAGGGAGAGTGACAGGGTGACATGGTAAGCAGCTCGGGGTGATGCACAGGGTGTCACGACAGCATAGTAAGAAGTCTTCAGTGCATCGGCCTCTAGACTCCCTCCTCCTCGTGCTGGTTGTCTTTATAGATATCTCTGACCAGCAGCACTCGAGTCAGGAGCCTAGCCAGCGCGCTCTTCTCTAGAGGTGTCGAGCTGAACCACAGCGGACTGTCCGAGGAAGCAGAGACCTCTGGCTTCATGTAAAAAAAATCTGTCCTCTGTCTCACAGACTCTGGGCTGAGGAAAGAGGAAGAGAGGAGATGGGTCAAAAAAACAAAAAACAAAAAAAACAGCAGTCAGATCCCACAGTGTTCATTTAACAGAACTAGATATACAGAGATATATATATATATATATATATATATATATATATATTAAAAAAAAAAAAATCTGGCTGATACCAAAAAAACAAATATTTTCCTGTTATGGGAGATAAACTGATATATATTTGAATAAAACCCTAATATCAATCATTTTAAAATGCTACAAGTATATTTAGTAATCACGGTTTGAAAAATGGATATTCATTTTGCTAAAGATTGCAGTTAAATTTAACAAATTATTCATTATAATCGCCACTGCATAATTAGATATACACTACCATTCAAAAGTTTGGGGTTGGTAAGATTTTTTTTAATGTTTTCCAGTCTTCAGTGTCACATGATCCCTCAGAAATCATTATAAATGCTGATTTGGTGCTCAAAAAACATTTCTTCTTCATATGTTGAATGGTTTAAACAGTTATGCTGCTTAATATTTTTGTGAAAACATGATACAATTTCTTCAAGATCCTTGAATAAATACAATGAACTTCAACGTTTGATAACATACAATGAACAACAACATTTATTTGAAATCGAAAAATGTCACTTTTGATCAATTTAATGCGTCTTTAAGTCTTAATGTAATTTTTGTTCGTCCAGCCTGTTTCAAGTTTTCAAACTGTTCACATTAATACCTCAACAAAACAGGAATTCTGACTGCACAGCTGCATCACTGCAGGGTCTCTTTACAGAGTATGATGTGTCCTCATACTACAAGTGTCAACACCATGTTTCAGGATGTGAACAGCAAATGTTATAATCACTGGACACTGCTTAGTTCAAAACTATTTGAAGTAGCTAATCATGGTCTTGGGTTGCCCTTTCCCATCGAAAAAGCTCTGGTGCTCGGCCAGAGGATATGCACACCTCTTTTAGATGAAGTTCTTAAAATGTTTAACATAAGTAACTGTTATATGTGACTCACCACTTCGAAAGGTAAAGCTCATAGAGTCGGCACTCGTGTTTCTTAACAGGACAGGGAGCAGATCCTCCTGAACCACTGTCCGCCTCAAAGTTTGAGTCACAGTCATCTTTACGCCTTCTCTTACTCCCTGATTGCTCTAGGGAAAAAGGAGACGCATATCAGAATCAGGTACAAAACAGACAAAATTGCATTTTCTGAAAATAAAAATCTGTTGCAGAATAACAGCAATACTGATGATAAAATATATTAAAAAAAAATATATATAACTACATTAGATTTTAAATGTACACTGCCGTTCAAATGTTTTTGATCGGTATGATTTTTAATGTTTTTAGAAGAAGTCTCTTATGCTCAACCAAGGCTGCATTTATTTTATAAAAAAAACAAAAAAACAAAAAAACAAAAAAAAAAAAACAGTAATATTGTGAAATATTATTAAAATGTAAAATAACTTTTCCATTTGAATATAATTATAAAATGTAATTTATTTCTGTGATGCAAAGCAGAATTTTCAGCATCATTACTCCAGTCTTCAGTGTCACATGATCCTTCAGAAATCATTCTAATATGCTGATTTGCTGCTCAAGAAACATTTATGATTATTATCAGTTGAAAACAGTGTAAAACATTTTTTTCAGGATTCTTTGATGAATAGAAAGTTCAAAAGAACAGCATTTATTTTAAATAGAATCTTTTGTAACATTATAAATGTTTTTACTGTCACTTTTGATCAATTTAATGCATCCTTGCTAGTGGTGTGACGAGATCTCCTGCCACGAGATCTCACGAGACTAAAATGTGACGATTTCTCGTTGAGGTGAAAAGCTGTCTCACGTCATATTGTCATGACAGAGTGTGAGGGTGAAGTTAGGACAGAATATGTCACCACTACGTTTACATTACGCCTCCACTGTAGTTTTGTTTTTTATAGAGAAAAAAAACTAAATTAATTCAGGTGGATAACGGTCGCTTCAATTCCATCAGCTCATCCAACATGAGCGGTTTGAGCCGTACATAGTGCGCAGCACTGATCACGTGACGAGAAGACTGACAAGACGTGGTGGAGGATTCGTTGCGCAACAAAAGCGTCAGACAAACGTCTATTTTAAAATGCGCATTCAGCACCACCGCTCCCTATTCACAGAGTACACACGATCGCGAAATTTAAAGTAAATGCGAGCGCGCATTCAAACGCAATTTCAATAAGTTACAGCTGTTTGAAAGCGGCTCCCTGAGGCATGTGAATCTCTCTCAATATGAAAGCTATCTGTGTAGTTGTAACCATCTCTTAGCTCTGTATCATGCTTGAAGAAAAATTTGGTCTCTATTTGCACTTTGAATATTGAGAATATTGAGTACTTTGATTATGGTTGCACTTATTGTTTGCACTTGATCTATGATCAATTTGTGGGAAGGAGTTCAGTTAGGAGGTCAAAAGTTGTAGAAGCTCAAATCATGTGCAGTTCTAAGGTCTGAAGAAACAATCAAAAAAAGAAAGAAGCCAGTCAGTTGAGTTTGTGCAAACCCTTTTACAGTGCTTGACTATTATTGTCTTTTACTGCATATGATGGCAAATTCATACTCAAAAGTAGAACTGAAATGACATACATTACAAGATGATGAGTTAAAACATTTCAAATGCACCTGCAAACTATTTTTCTAGTCATGTATTTCAACGAGGATTTCTTAAAAATATCTCGTGTCTCGTCTCGTGAGATAAGTGTCTCATCACACCCCTAATCCTTGCTGAATAAATTTCTTAATTTCTTTAAGTTCTCTTAAGTTCTCTCTTGAGCAGCAAATCATCATAGAATGATTTCTGAAGTATCATGTTGTGGTGAACATCAGTTAGGATGGCATTCCTGAGACCAGTTTATGGCAAGGCCCCTCTCTAACTACCGGTGTGGAAGATGATGTGCCACACTGTTATTGGACCCTTGGTGAAAGAACATAAATGTTGAGCAACATCAGATAAGATGCCAAGACAACTGCCAGACACCTCTTACAGGGCAGGAAGGGGGACCTTCTGCACCCACCACCACCACCAAGGAGAGGACTTCTCATTGGTCTACAAGTTGACCTTAACCACCAAACTCAATCCTAAGGTTTAGGCAAGAGCTGCCATAAAAATTCCTTCAGGACCTCCTGGATACAGCAGCAAAAGGGAGGCCACAGAGATCTATCTAAATCCATTCATACACATGTTTGGAGGCCTTAAATTTATATAAACTGCAACTCATCCACTTCATCTTCACACAAAGCACAGTTTGTTTATGTCAATGGTTATTGACTGTAAACACAACAGTCCACAGGACAGATCCATTAACAGATAAACGAATGCGTGGACGATGACTTAACCGTTTATCATGTTTGGTCTCTATCTGTTTATATTTTAAAAGAGGTTTGGTAAAGAAATAATGCATGGGTAAAACATTAAAGACACTGTTTTAACATGCCACTTTATGCTATGCAAATGAGTTCCACACTAGGGTGGGCAACATCGTGGCTACTTCGGACACCAGTGGCCAATCACACTCCAGGATCGGAAAGGCGCTGGATTTCAATCTCCTCCTCATCAGAAAGGGATAAATATGTCCCCTGGGTAGACACACCCTTGTTCTGCGTTTCCAACTCGACGGGGAAGGAGACACTAACAGACACCACGTCCTAAGTTTCTGACCTGACGAGGAAAGAGACTACAAGACAGTTGAGGTTAAGCTTTTGCGAGCAAAACCTTTTATATCGCTTTCGGCTGCACTCTAGCTGCAAAAGAGATCTCTCATTGAGAGACCTTATCTGAACCTTACGACTCCTCCAGCAGCACAGCCCAGTCCACCAAGGACCTCTCCATCGGCAGACATTGCCTGTCCCACACGGCTCCTCAGTGACGCAGCCAGCCTGCAACGGACCCTGTGAAGATTCGACTGACCCAGCTGCCTGGTCCACCTTTTAAGGACCCTCTTGGCGCAACCAAAGTTCCGCATCCTCCAGCCCAGCGTGGCAACGACTACTGGATCGCAACTCTGCGCTCTTCCCACTGCACGCTACCTGCATAACCAGTGGAAGACGTCTCTACTGCCGGACCGATCACCCGACTGTGTGGAATGTACATATAAACTTACCAAACCTCTTTCTAGAGACCTTGGCATTAGTTTATACATGCAGCATATGTTTTCTAACCTGCTTGGATAACAGTTACTTGAGGTCAGCTTGTAGGTTTATTATTTGTTTAATGATAAATAAGTATTTATTTATCACCATTTGCCAGAACCATTAGGTGGTTTCGATAAGAAGCATTACCATACAATTCTCTTCCATTGCTACATTATGTTCAACAGCATTGCATTTATCCATTCTGTGTTCACATCATTTATTGGTTGTGTTTCATTCATTACTTTTCTTTTTGGTTATTAGTTTACTATCCTTTAGAAGTGCATATTCATTACTAGCATTATTAATCGTTGAAGTGTTTACTCTTGTATATCTATTTTAAATCCATTTCATTCATTTTATTACAGTGTGTCTTCATTGTGTTGATGATCAAAGACTCTACTAGTTATCCAGACTCACAAATCCTTCAGATAAATCAGCCCTCTAGTTTACATTAATTCTGAATTATTGAACAGCTCTTTTGGGAGTGTTCTTATATTGTTAAGATAGTATTCTTAGCTGGTGCCCCATATCAAAAGGGGGGAGGGGTCATCTGATACACTCATAACCACACCTTAAGTGACACGTGATCTAAAAATCCCTGTCATCGGTGAATTGAGTAAAAATCATTTTAATAATATTTCACAATATTACTGTTTAAATTAAAAATCTTACTGATCAAAAACCTTTGAACGGCAGTGTATAAATTTTGCATACCGTGCTGCTCCTGTGAGATGGAGGGAATGCGTATACAGACGGTGGTCTCATGGCTGTGCGGTTTGGAACTGCTAGGGCCGTAGACGTTTCCAAACGAGAGGCGTAAGTGCTGTTCAGAGGTGCGAAGACCAAAGTATTTGGTGTTGAGATATAGGAGGGATCCCAGTAGGACTGAGGGTGTCTGCTCCCCGAGCTGGGCGCTGCTCCACAGATATTGCTCTTCAACACGACCCCACCGAGAACCTTAACACAAAACCACTCACACTTAACACTGATCATAACAGCTCATGCAAAATATGTTATTGTATTTCTAATCAGCAATAAAATTAGACAACATTCAAAATCAGGTTAAAGGTAAGGTAGGCAAATTTAATTTTATATAAACACGTTTTGTTATACTGGTTGAAACGCTCTACACATCCTGATAGCAATCAATAACAGAAGTGGTCTAAATATTAAAACATGTACATATATCTTCTGTGGAAGTCTCAGGACCAAACAATGTTCGTCCAATCATTGCATTTTGTCCGCATGCAATGATAAGATGTCCAACCTGCCTGTCAACATATGCATTTCCATACCTCCACACACCCTGCTCGCGCAGACATCACACGTCATCAGCACGTTCTGTAAGGCTTTGCAGAGTTGTAGACAGTCACCGAGCGCCATAAACGAACAGCAGCCGTCTTTTAGAGTTCCACCTGAACCAACACAACGAGCTAATGCTGCGTTCACGCCATGTCGCAACTCTAATAACGAGATGGCAACCCATGACGTTCTACCCGGAGCTGTTCAGGTCCTCAGACTATTTCAACACCATCAACGCCGAAATTAATCTGGAGCAGTCAGGTGGTATAAGTTCGAGCTCTGCAAGTTGTTTACATTCATTATTATTGAAATTTTATTTGCTTTGATACATGAGGAAATTTAACGGGGTCTTTCGTGTCGCTTTGCAGACTCTGCGTGGGATCTCATGCTTTCAAAGCTAGCCTCTCCCTGAAATTGCCTACCCTACCTTTAAAGAAAGACTCCATATACAAAGCACTTTTTGTGTGTGAAATGTCCTCATAGTTGGATTGCGTCAACAGCACTTTTCAGAATGTGAACAGCAAGTTATAATCACTGGACATTTCAAAATGACAGTCATATTAGAAGGATCTCTTCAAACTTTCTATAAATGTATTAGTGCTTTTACCATCAGGAAGGACACTGGGCTGCCAGTCTTTGAGGAGCTTGTTAAGTTCTTCACCAAACATGTGGTACTGTGGGTCACTGAAGAGGTCATCTGTCCTTCCCTTGTCCTGCAAATACTACAAAGCACCGACAAATATGTGATAAACATGACAGCACATTGCAAGACACATGCCTAAAAAAAAAACAAAAGTGACTGGATCAGTCACCAATGAGTAGTGTGACGTGTCCTCATAGCAAAAGCATCAACATCATGTTTCTGGATGTGAACAGCAAATGATATAAAATCACTGGACACCACTTAACCCAGGAGTGCTCAAGTCTAGACCTAGTTTCCTGCAGAGTTTAGTTTCAAACACAACTTTACTACTTAATCATGGTCTCTTTATTTCTCCTTTTCAATTGATGGAAAGTGATTGGGAAATTGATGTAATTTTATTCAGGATTCTCACATCACAAGATGGCTTTGATGTTTGACATTAAAATATTATTTTGTAACAATATTTTTTAAATAAATGTTATACTTTATTATTGTGTGTGTGTTTACTCCATCATGGATGTGTTGTGGTGTCACCCCTTCATTTTTGTTTGCTTTATGCATTGTAAATGACATTTTTTGACAAATTATGTAACAAAGCTAATTTTTTTATAATCTCCCCTTGAGTTCTATGGGTGACTTTTGGAGGTAGGGGTGTGTGCATGCGGGCATGAGCGTTCCGCATTGTGGATGTCTTAATGTTGCTACTTCATTTCTGTGTATTTGCGTTCTGGCTGATTTAGTGATTTTATTTAGTTTCCCTATTCATTTCTAATGTGAGGTCTGGGAACCCTAAACATACTGAGTGTGACTTTCACACTAATATACAACCAGATATTCTTTTGGTTCTTTTTGTTAGAGCTAGCAAGTGTTGACAAAGTCATCAAGTCTTATGCCATTTAGATGAAGGTAACTTCAGCAAACGTCATTTGAAAAAATATTTTCAAAATGGCACAAATAGCATTTTTTGTATATTTGAAAGAACAGTTAAGCTAATAGTTAGATGACTGGCTGTAATTTGTGAGCGAGTTTAGTCATCTTCATTCTAGCTTGCTAATAAACAACTACGTGTCATCATAATGTAATTACAATGCCTATTAATCTGTCGAGTTACAGATGGTCAATAAGGCAATATCAGCAATAGAGAACTATTTGTATGAGTCTATCCACCTTATTTTTCAACGCGGAAATAAGGCGTTTTGTACGAGAATGTAAGAGGCTTCCAATTTATTAGCCGCTACAGGGAAATAACAAGAATATATGATATTTATTGCCATCTAATGCTCACTGAAATGTAACCTTCAAAATCACTAATAATTTAATACTTTTAAAAATCACATGAAAACATTATAATGTTGTGATGATACTTGTATATCTGCAAATAAAATTGCAAAAAAGAAAAAAAAAAAAAAAAAAATTTTTTCCCAATTTTGTATTTAATTAATTTATTATTAATTAATTGTACAACGCTACTCTGGAGAAAAGCCTGTATCTATGAATTTTTATTGATGTAAGCACATTGCAACTTTCATTTACTTCAAATGCATAGGTTTACTGAAGCGCAAAATTTGTCTAATACAGTGATTCTCAAACCTGTCCTAGGACCCCCCCACCCAACCCCCACACATTTTGTATGTCTCTCTCGTCTAACACACCTGATTCAACTCACCAGCTCATTAGTAGAGACTGCAAATGAGAAAGACAAAATGTGCAGTGGTGGGGGTGCCTAGGACATATTTGAGAAGCACTAGTCTAATGATCTTCTTTTACAGCTCAGGATGTGGACAGTCTTACCTTCTGGATGCTGAGACAGAGGTAAAGGAGACTGTCTGGTGTATAGCGCTCCCCGTTGGGTCGACGCACCTCTTTGACGAAGCAAGATAAAGACTGATTCAGCTCTGCTGGGCTCAGGGACAGGAGACTGCCTTTTAAACTAACTGCCCATGAGAAACAAACAAAACAAAAAAAAAGTACCTTGAGAAACATCAGTACAGCATTGAGAGACATTTTAAGATTATTTTAAGGACTTTTTTTTT
The DNA here is from genome assembly GCA_039654105.1 of Coreius guichenoti. Lineage (NCBI taxonomy): Eukaryota > Metazoa > Chordata > Actinopteri > Cypriniformes > Gobionidae > Coreius > Coreius guichenoti. The sequence goes on along the minus strand of CM077172.1, from coordinate 24,858,905 downwards.
TTTTTTTTTTACACAAACATGGCATAAGGCAGGTTTTACAAGAGTGTGATTCTACCATCAATTCAGATGGAAAAAAAGTGCCCTCATAATTCAAAGTGATCAACAAAACGGTTTCAGAATGTGAACAGCAGTGAAGTTATAATCATTGAGCACATTTAAACCAAACAAACGTCTCAAACAATCCAAGTTGGAAATGTCCCTGGGACCATCTGGCATTACAATCTACAAATCAAGCATCAAGCAAAATAAGCATGAAAGAACTAAGTTTAATTCTGAGGAAGATCAATCATGACGAATACCTTGTTTCTGGCTCTCCTTTCCTTTGGACTGACTGGACGGTGAGGCTTCAGACGTGGCCCATCTCCTCCATGCGTTTAAGCCGTATCTGGAGCTCAAGGGGAAAGAGCTGTCTGCTGCTGAGGGCTCTACTGTTGGTGATGAGGATAATGAGGATGAAGACTCATCCTCTACTGCCCGTCTCTTCTGACCCTGCAGCAAAAGTGGGTCAGAAACATTAGCAAACGCACAGTCAGTGTTAACAATCACCCTCTGTGACTATGAGCCTCATATAAAACTTAAGCAATCACGACACATCAGCATGTGAACAGCAAATGGTTTTCTAATCACAGGATAGCACTGGATGTGATGTAATTGGGGTGGATGCGTTCATTACCCTCCTCCTGGTTCTGGGCCGAGGCGTCTTCTCTTTCTCCTCAGCCAGGACTGGAGGCAACAAAAAGAGCATGTCTGTATCTAGACGCTCAACCAGGACGGGCTCTGATGCTGGAACAGACCAGAGCAACATGCCTTCACAACGTATAATTTTGCGTTTTGGAAACAGTGATTACATATACAGAGAGATTACTAAAGGAACATAGTTTATTTAAAGGTAGACATCACGATTGGTAGCATCTTTTGCAATAACAATCGTGTTCATTTGGTGGTAGTGTACCTAAGGGCAGGTCCTTCTCCAGGTCCAAATCTGGTTCATACTTGTCTTCTTCATCCTCTTCTGAGCTACCACTGCCATTTTCATGTTTTACACTTTCCATCTTCACTTCTCTAATGCTCTTTTCACATTTGATGTCTACACAAAAAAAAAAAAAAAGAAAAGAAAAAAAAAAAAGGGGTTTTGGTTGTAGGATTTCAGCTAACGTTGCATTGATTCTACATGATGGGTTTTTGACAATTTGTTGACACCCTAGACATGCAGTGGCATTTTAACAAGAAAAAACGGTGCAGTGAATGGAGAGGAAAGACAGGTCTATAAAGAATGGAGTGTGGTATTGCTACTGGAGCAGGTGGTGAGGGTGCTGAGGGTGTCAAAAAAGCTGAGAAATGAGAATCTGTGTGAGGTGAAGGCAGTGACTCAAATAGAGTCTTGCTTCCATCTGTCAAAGGTGGATGGCTCCTAACAGATTCTTACTTGAGCATTTGGGTTTCTCATCTTCTTCATGTGCAATCACTTCAGCCATCGCTATTAGATCAGCTTCCAGAGGGTCAGAGGGAACTTTGGCTTTGAGCTCATTGATGGTCTTCACAATCTGCTCAGCGTTCTGCAGCGTGGTTGGTAGAAACACTGGCACAGGCACCTGAAGCACCAAAACGAGCCACAGAGCAATGAGGGTCATCTCCATGAAGGCATGTTGTTGTAATATATTTCAGACCACTCACATTTTAATAAAATAAATAAAAGAAAATAGATAAAAGAAAATACATGAATAGAATAAATAATTCAAAATATAAAAGATATAATTTTATACACTGAACAAAATTATAAACGCAACACTTGTTTTTGCCCCCATTTTTCATGAGCTGAACTCAAAGATCTAAGACTTTTTCTATGTACACAAAAGGCCTATTTCTCTCAAATATTGTTCATAAATCTGTCTAAATCTGTGTTAGTGAGCACTTCTCCTTTGCCGAGATAATCCATCCACCTCACAGGTGTGAGCATATCAAGATGCTGATTAGACAGCATGATTATTGCACAGGTGTGCCTTAGGCTAGCCACAATAAAAGGCTACTCTAAAATGTGCCGTTTTATTGTATTGGGGGGGGTCCGAAAACCAGTCAGTATCTGGTGTGACCACCATTTGCCTCACGCAGTGCAACACATCCCCTTCGCATAGAGTTGATCAGGTTGTTGATTGTGGCCTATGGAATGTTGGTCCACTCCTCTTCAATGGCTGTGCGAAGTTGCTGGATATTGGCAGGAACTGGAACACGCGGTCGTATACACCGATCCAGAGCATCCCAAACATGCTCAATGGGTGACATGTCCGGTGAGTATGCTGGCCATGCAAGAACTGGGATGTTTTCAGCTTCCAGGAATTGTGTACAGATCTTTGCAACATGGGGCCGTGCATTATCATGCTGCAACATGAGGTGATGGTCGTGGATGAATGGCACAACAATGGGCCTCAGAATCTTGTCACGGTATCTAAATGCCATCAATAAAATGCACCTGTGTTTGTTGTCCATAACATACGCCTGCCCATACCATAACCCCACCGCCACCATGGGCCACTCGATCCACAACGCTGACATCAGCAAACCGCTCACCCACACGACGCCATACACGCTGTCTGCCATCTGCCCTGTACAGTGAAAACCGGATTCATCTGTGAAGAGAACACCTCTCCAAAGTGCCTGACGCCATCGAATGTGAGCATTTGCCCACTCAAGTGGGTTACGACGACGAACTGCAGTCAGGTCGAGACCCCGATGAGGACGACGAGCATGCAGATGAGCTTCCCGGAGACGGTTTCTGACAGTTTGTGCAGAAATTCTTTGGTTATGCAAACCGATTGTTGCAGCAGCTGTCCGGGTGGCTGGTCTCAGACGATCTTGGAGATGAAGATGCTGGATGTGGAGGTCCTGGGCTGGTGTGGTTACATGCGGTCTGCGGTTGTGAGGCCAGGTGGATGTACTGCCAAATTCTCTGAAACGCCTTTAGAGACGGCTTATGGTAGAGAAATGAACATTCAATTCACGGGCAACAGCTCTGGTGGACATTCCTGCAGTCAGCATGCCAACTGCACACTCCCTCAAAACTTGCGACATCTGTGGCATTGTGCGGTGTGATAAAACTTTTTTTAGAGTGGCATTTTATTGTGGCCAGCCTAAGGCACACCTGTGCAATAATCATGCTGTCTAATCAGCATCTTGATATGCCACACCTGTGAGATGGATGGATTATCTTGGCAAAGGAGAAGTGCTCACTAACACAGATTTAGACAGATTTGTGAAGAATATTTGAGAGAAATAGGCCTTTTGTGTACATAGAAAAAGTCTTAGATCTTTGAGTTCAGCTCAAGAAAAATGGGGCAAAAACAAAAGTGTTGTGTTTATAATTTTGTTCAGTGTATATTATAATAAAACTTTTGTTTTATAAATTTATTCATTTAAATGTAATAAATAAAATAACTTTATAAGCACAACATAAAGCATTTACACAAATGGACTTTGACTTTGAATTCTACTGCATTTTCAACTGGTAGAGGAGCCTGACTCGCATACACATACTAAAACAACACATACATATATGTCAGGAATAATTGATGACAGGCTGTTGAATTATTAAAAACAATGTACTCCCTAAGTGGTAATGCGGCCATGTGCATTATTTTTCCTAATAATTCAAAAGTTCAGTCAATTATTCTGCTTATACTACAGTTAACAAACCTCAAATGACATTGTTCAGATGTTTTATTTCAAGACATTTGTCAGGTTTTTGTCCTTAAAATGCTCTTCTGTGTAGGACTAATTTCTAACGCATCACATTGATATGCAGACTAATGCAGTTATTAGAGAGAGATTGATTAAGGCAGCAGTGTCTCTACTAATAGCAAAGCTGTAAGTTTAACTGCTTCAAGAAGAGCGACATTACCACCTTGCTACTGATAAATGCGTGTGCGTCTTACTGTATGTGTATGCATGAGAGAGAGAGAGCAGGAGAAAGAGTGTGCGCTTTCCATAGATAATAAAATGTAACTTCATGGAAATAGTTTGTCATTTTTATCCTATTGTTTGTTAGAATTATTTGCTTGATCAATGTCTTTGTGGGTGTTTGTTCTTTTGCTGCTGTAGGCTGGAAGGACCTTTGAAATAACTGAAATAATGCGGATGAGAACTGCCTGGAACTACTTTAGCTGTGCGTTTACTGCAAAATAATTGCACACCTTAAATCATTCATCAACCAATAAATATATATATATTATAAATATAAATATATATATATATATATATATAAATAAATAAATAAATAAATAAATAAATATATATATAAATATATATATATATATATATATATATATATATATATATATATATATATATATATATATATTACAATTAAAAACAATATGACGCTTTTATTCTGTGAGGAAACACTTACCGGTACAGGTATTGCAATAGGAGTGGGCGTAGCCTGAGCATAGAGGTTCATGGGTATTGGGATGTAAACGGGAACAGGGATTGGAACAGGAACATACTCCTTTCCTGAGCCCTCCAGGCCTGCCTCATCTGATAGGAAGCAGAGACAGAAGCACATAACCCTCTATCTTTTCCAGAAAGTTAATGCATTTGTATTCAGAGGTGTCAAGTAACGAAGTACAAATACTTTGTTACCTTACTTAAGTAGAAATTTTGGGTATCTATACTTTACTGGAGTAATTATTTTTCAGCCGACTTTTTACTTCTACTCCTTACATTTTCATGCAATTATCTGTACTTTCTACTCCTTATATTTTAAAAATATCCTCGTTACTCCTATTTCATTTCGGCTTGTTTTCATTCCGGCTTGTCATCGTTCAAAAAAACCCTATCAAAATAAATCGCGCCATCCGGATAGAGTGAATTTGATTGTGGTTGGATGAGAAGTATAAACATATACCATTCCGACACCCTATTCGTTTATACGCGATCCATCGCACCTGCACATGACACAAATCACGTAATGCTCAGCAGTACACATATATGACCCCGCCTGTGAAACCCCGGGCTAAAGTCGCATAATCTAATTATGAGATTAAGAGCAAAGTAGTCATAGCCATAAAAATGACGAAAACAGGTCATTTATGTATATTGCTGTAAATGACTCATTTTTTCATTTATAATATGATAAATACTGAAATTAATGATTTTATTGACACTACGTTTTATTATTTTGCACAAAAAAAATACCGGACGGGGCCTTCTTAAATATTGATTTTAATCGTCTCTTTGTTTACTTTTGTCGCAGAAACACCTGCTAATTCTTGTATCATTCGGTTCAGAAACTTAATATAGACCATAATATCAATCCGCACGAGCAACAATCAGGTCAGTGTCAGGAAAGGCAAGAAAATTGCGAGGTTTTTGTAGGCTAAATAAAGAACGCATAGGTATATATCAATAAAAAAAAAAAATTGCGTAGGCTATGTCCTTCGGAAGCAAAGCACTTGCGTCCGGTGTTTTGGTTTCGGTTTGTTTACGAATAGAACATTAAATGAATGAGAAAATAAAGTGTGGGACGTGCTTTGTGTAAAAAAGTTATTAAGCGCAATAGCTACGCCATGAAAAAATATCTCAAATGTGTTACTCGTGCTGACTGACACACACCCGAAGTGCGTGGACATAAAGACACCTCAGACAGCGCGCAATCCCGAAATCAGCGACGTACATTACACTTGAATGGTCAGATACACACAGAATTACAGTAGCCTATTTCAATATATCCGTCTTGCCAAGTATTCATGAAAACAATCTGTTATGTCTTAAGTGAACGTTCGGGGAACAGTTGGGGAAACACTGTTTGTTATTTGCATCTTTGTTCCTGTTTTTGATAAAGATAAAATAAGCATAACAAAAAGAGCTATATTGTGATTTTTAATATAGTAGTTATTAATAATAAAAGAGTTGGAGGGATCGTGATGTATTGAGAATCGTTTTATAATTGAATCGTTACCGAATCAAAGTGATGTGAAGATTCACAGTTATGACAAAAAAAAAAAAAAAAAAAAAAAAGTTTGAGACCAGTTAACTAGGGCATTTTTTTCCCCATGTAGTCCTGGATTTACTTCAAATGTTACACAATAGCTGAAAGAGATTAATGAGGTTTTCTATTTATGTTTTATATATTAATTAATTTTATATAGGCCTATTAATGACATATCTACTGATATATACCCCCATTCGTTTCAATGTTTCATGCTTTTTGGACATGCACATCATAATAAATAGACTTGTTTTACAAAACGTTAAGAATTTTCCAATAAATGTGTCATACATCACTGAAAATGAGAGAATCTCAGCTTTAATGTGGTATATGGCACATAGTCAGGATGGTTATAGTTCAAATCTGTTGCAGTTTTAAAAATAAGCTTGTTTTTAAAATTGGAATTTCTCAAAAACATGATTTTCTGAGCCCGAAATTCAGCAAATCTTTGACATGGTCTTATTCGGTCAATATTGAAGATATCAAGGTTATATTTTCACAGAACGTTCTTTACATTGTGTAGGATGATTTTATGTAGAAAACAGTGAATCACAAAAAAAGACTTTAGCTGGGTTTTCACAGGCAGGGTCACATATATGGTTCTTTACTGTATTTGCATTGTACTAAAATGCGTTTTCAATGGGCATATATGCGGCTGAAACAGGTAGCCTAGTGCATCCCAAATTTTTCAACATTAACATTTTAATATAACATTATAGTCATTATGGCCTTTAGAAAAATGTTTTTTTGAGGAGGTGGGGTAGTGCACTATAGGCCCCTGTGGCGTGGCCTAAGCTTTTGTCCTTAATGGCATTTTTTTCCTTACATTACTTTTACTTTTATACTTGAAGTAGTTTTGAAACCAGTACTTTTACACTTTTACTTGAGTAAAAAGCTTGAGTTGATACTTTAACTTCTACAGAAGTCTTTTAAACCCTAGTATCTATACTTCTACCTGAGTAATGAATGTGAATACTTTTGACACCTCTGTTTGTATTGTCACAGAACAGAAGGTGCTCACCTGTCTGCAGCGGTTTGCTCTGCATGTGGGGTTTGCAGTAGGTGGCCTTGGTCATGGTAAGGGGCTTACAGAGGACAGCTTTATTCTTCACATCCTTCAGGACCCCTCCCCCTGCATACGATACAGGCCCCTGAGTAAACGACTGCAAGTCACAATAAGAATGGACTAAAGTTAATCGAAATGACTACTCTATGTGCCAATCTGTAGTTTGTGTTTAAGAATGATTCAGTCAAAACTGACAGCATCCTCACCATCTTAGATGCTTGGGTTGGTCCTCCAAACCCTGTAAATGGACCGAAGGATTTTAGTTTAAACATGACTGCATACAGAATACGCATATTTCCAGATGTGGGGTTTTATATTGTACCTAAAGCTGTGTTTTCCGGGCCTTTCTGTGTGGCCATGTCGGGCTCGTTCTGCTGGCAGTAGAAGCGCAGGAGACACTGCTGGTCACAGAAATGCTTCATCTCTGCACGCCACTGCACAGACTCTGTCAGGTTCCCCTGTACCTTACAGCAGTCGCAGCGTGCCGCCTAGTGGACACAGCACAGAAATACAGGGATTTCAAAATTACTGTAGCACAGATTTGGGTCAAAGATTATAACCTGTAATTTACAAGAGAAATTATTTAAAGTATGAAGGACCTCCAATAATTAACAGTTTCCCTAAATATGTAATCCCTCATAATAGAGCTACATTTACTGGGTGTAATGTAATCCAGAGGAGCCCGTTTTTTTCAAACATCAGTTCAATGCAATATGTCAGTCTTGTACAATCTCGTGTTCAGTAAACGAGCAGCATTATAAGGGCTTTATCGCATGGTCTTAAAGTTAGGAATGATCAAATCAGTGTACCTTGTAGTACCAGTCGTGAAACTTTGCAGCACACGTCTCGCTGCAGAAGTCCCTGCTGACTCCGTCTATCTGTTTGGTGACAGATTTCTTACACATCTGGGTGCAGTGGTTGCAAGTGACACACTTCAGGCCCAGACGCCTGGCGAAATCCTGCTTAAACAGTAACTTACAGCCTGCAGACAGAATAAAAAGACAGCCTGAAATATCACACCTGTCATTATAAATAAATGCAGTAGTTTAAACATCAAATTCATTAGAACATTGTCCTCATACCCTAAAGATAAAATCATAGCATGTCATGATGTGAACAGCAGTAGTTTAATCACAGGACAATGTACTGTTAAACGCGCCCAGAAATTCTACTGCAAACAGAATAATGACCTTCACTACAGAAGGGCCTCTTCACCCCCGAGAACTTGACAGTCTCATGCAGAGTCTTCTCTTCCTGACAGTACTCGCAGAACGTCACTATGCAGTGGAGCTTCTTGTAGTCATCACAACAGGTCTTACTGCAGAACTGATGCACTTTATCCTGAAGAGATCAGATATTCAGGCAAATAGTTCAGCCAAAAATCTAAATTTTATCTAAACTTGTATGTTGAATAGTGGTTCGACCAATATATTGGCATTTTTTAAATTTAAGTTTTTCTGTTTGGCCGATGTGTTGGAAGCAGGACTTTTATTTTGATGTTGCTGAGAATGCTGGATCTGAGAACAGCAGCGACTGAGAACACAACGCTCCTATACTCCATCTTCATTAGTTATGGTCTCTGTTTAACAGTTTTGTCTAATACATTACTAGACTGAACTGTTATACAAAGAAAGTAAACTGTAAACGATCCAGAGTACTTTTATATTGTTAGTAACAAAGGCAAATTTCTATTTTGCCGTCAGCATTCAGCAAGTAAGCATTTATATCATTTAAACAAATCTTTGAATATCTAATGAACATTTCATTTCACAAACCTTGCAGACTTGGTCGAATCTAGCTGTCAGATATTCTGAAGTGCGCATTTGTAGCCTGCATGAACGTGTTACTCTGTGCGTGACGGTCAGTTCAGCTTCACTGGAGATGCACGATCAACAAACTTTAAACCCTTGATTTCAAACTATGCTGCACTATATTCAGTTGCTCACTATGCCATATTCATGTCACTTTCACTGTGCTGCATGTAAAATTAGTGTTACCTTGCCTTTATCTGAAAAACAAAATTCCCAGTGGGCACAAACTTACCAGATTAAGGAGTGCCCTGTTGGTTACAGTGTTTACTTCCTTTTTATTCATATTTTTTCAAACAATTTTTTTTTTTTTTGAAAAATACTGTAATACGATTACAGAATCAAGAAGATGTAATCTAAAGTAATTCTGTTTAACTTTGAGACTTCTTTAATTCATTTTCAAATTAGGCTACTTTTTCTAATTTATTAAATATTAATTCAAGTAAATATATATGCCACCCTGCTCTCTAAGATATCAGCATCGGGATCGGCCATCAAAAAACCAATATTGGTCGACCACTAATGTTGAACAACAAAATCAAAATAATAAACAATAGAAAATAATAACAACAGTAAGAAAAATAACTCTGCTCCATGGAAAAATACCAGCATATGGGTTTGAAACAATGTGAGAGTAAATAATGGCAGAATATAAATTGAGGAGAATAATTCCTTTAAAAGACTTAAATCTTAATAAAATAATAGGGTAATTGAAAACGTTATTACCTCCCACTCCAGAATCTCTGGCTTCAGGTTAAAGGAACCACGACAGTAATTGCATTTCAGCTGAATGTTCTCTGAAGCTGAAGTAGGAAGTTGCCCATTGGCTGAAGTTTGGATGGTGGCATTCTGCAGGGGGCATTTGGATAATAAAGCCACCAGTAGAACATTACTACGGTGTACTTAGACATGGACATTCCTAACATTTAATGAGGCATGTACTAGCTTGAGTTCTTCTATTCCGGGTTCTACAGAAATGCCAGATATAACAGCTTTAATGGCATCTGAAGTACCTGGAACTTGGTGACACATTGTGAACTGCAGAAGCTCAAAACCTTTCCTTCAGGCAGAGTTGCCTGATATTGAGGTAATGCATTTCTCTTACAGAAGTGGCATGAGGGCTCAGAATCTACAAATACAAACAAGATCAAACATGAGCTGACATTTATATCAGATATGCAGTTCTTACGACCTCAAATCTTTGACTCAGAGTTTGTAGAAATGTGGTAAAAACTACATGGGCATTATATGTATTGCAGAACAACATTTTGCATATTCAACACATGAATATCACATGAAAACCAAATCAAACTTAGGCATTAAGGGAACACAAATGTAGGTGTTTGGCACTCATGGAGTGAGTCACAATATCAGCTCTAGGTTGTGATTATCTACTCACTCTGTGCAGAAGTTGTGAATTTGCTCTTGGTCATACATGCTGTGGTGCAGTAAGACTCCATGGCTCCATTTGACCCAATACACTGAGTGGCATCAAATGATCTGCACATCACCTTACAGCCACTACACTGCACAATCTTCCCATGAGTCTGTGAAAAGAGAATCGGGAGTAAACACTAAAAACATCAGAACTAGGGCTGCACAATTAATCAAAGCCGAAATCACAAAATGGCTTGATGTGATTTAGGGCTGCAACAACTAGTCGATAAAATCGTTAATAAACGATAATGAAAATCATCGATAACGATTCTCATTTTCGATTAGTCGGGTCTGCCCTCTGTGCACGACAAGCTTCCACCAGTCGCGCCAAATTATTACAGCACTGAATAATGCATTTTTATGGACAAAATGTGCATCTAGAAATAGTGGAGTGGAAACAGAGTGAGCTGATGCAGGAAAGGTACGTGATCCAAGTGCCCAAAACATGAGAATTGTTTATTTTAAGCTTCAAGCGAATGCATTAGCGTTTAACATACCCTGTCGTGCACTTTGACAGATGTGTGTGTGCGTCTGCGTCCTCAGCGCAAAACGTTCATTTTACAGATTATATCCACTGATCTATATAGAGAACAGTAGTTATATCCTCATCTGTAAATGTTACTAATATACGCAAGTATTTCCATTTTGCATGAAAGCGCGTCCTGACAGTCTGTGTTAAACTTCACTGAACGAGCGCCGGTGCGGCGGGCGCGCGCGCGCATGCTCGTCAAATAGACAGAACGCAGTAGAGAGGGAGAATTAATATTCAGCGCAAAAACATTCATTTAGCTGAAATATCTGCTTTAGGCGCTAAATTTAGTTTTAAAAGTCAACATGTAATTCAAGTATTTTATGAGAATAGTAACTGTAAAGGGATAACAGCGTGTAATTGAACTTAAATATAAGACGTTTCTACAGGATAAAGAAATGACAGTGACAGGTACTGTGTCCATAGCAAATGTGTGTGTTCCTGCAGAACATTCCTTTTATGTGGTAACACTGAGATTGTGTTTTTTTGTTTTTGTTTTTCTTTAATATCATTTTAATGTAGGGATTTGAACTCCTTTTGCTTAGTAACTTTTTTTTTGCACATAATGTATAGCACAAACATACCCTTACAGAAATTAACCATGGTTTTATTATAGTAAAACCATGTTTTTATTATAATAAAACCATGTTTTTGCCGTATTGATTACCATTTGTATAACCACACAAATTCCATATAGCCTAGTTAAACTATGGATTTGAAGTAAACAATGGTTAATTTGTGGTTACTACTGAATAACTAAAATAACCCTGTTATTTATTTATTATTATTATTATTGTTTGTTTTGTTCATTGTAAAACCATAGTTAATTTATGTAATGGTAGATATATTCACTATGTATGTTTTCATAGCACTCAGCTGGCACGTTTGTTTGAAGGACAGCATTGGACAGGATGTGGAATAGTGTGTTTTGTCAAAATAAAAAAAATGGGCTTTTTATCCGATTAATCGAAAAAATAATCGGCCAACTAATCGGTTATCAAAATAATCGTTAGTTGCAGCCCTAATGTGATTATCAAATTACAAAGGCTCAGATTAAATATGCGCTGCGCATTTCAGAGTGAAGCACGGCACTGTGTTCTTTTACATGCGTGCAGCATGATCAGGTGTTTTCAGTGTCTTGGTTCACAGTACATGTTGCTCCACCCAAATTCATCTCTGCATCTTCTGAGTTTGGGTCACATATATCATGCATTTGAGAATAAATTAGAAAATAAAGACATTAGGACAGCTATAAATGTTAGTATTGTTATTTTACAGTTGTACTATAAAATAAATTTATATGGTTATTTTTCTTAAATATTTGTAGTATAACAGTAATATTTCTTATTTTGTTTTATATTTTTATATAATTATTATTATTACAAACAAAGCAAAACTTAAAGTTTTCTAGAATCACAATTTTTAATCAGAAATAAATATGCAATAAGATATTCACAGAACTGTGGGATGTAAACCTTACAGTCTGACTTTGTAGTGTTGACCTGCAAACACTGACCTGTTTATAGTCCCTGATGCAATTTTGACAGCAAAAGCGTTTCTGCTGACCGTCAATGAGTAAAAAGTGGTTCGCTGTGGCACGACTTGGCAGGTAGTTCCCGCACTGTTCGCAGCAGTTCATAATGAGCCCGTTAGCCATACGGTAACGATTAAAGCACGCGTCACTGCAGATCTTGTGGGTCACGTTCTTGAAGCTCACCTCATGTCGAATCTGGAGAAGATACAAAAATACATACATCAAAATTATGCATTGTATTTAATGCTCAGTTAGATTAATGTTGTGAATCAACAAATAGACTACTAAATTGGTGTAATGGTCTTTTCTTCTGTTCCCAAGGTGATCACTATGGATACACCACAAATACAGTCAAGGATGGCAGTAACCATGGCTACAAGGCTGGAGGGGCTTGATACTGATAGTGCTCAAAAATTATATTCAACTACAACACACAACAATAAAAGGTGGGTGAAAATGACAGTACTTGGGTTTTCCATCCAATTGCAATTAACCTGTATTACAGATACAATGAATTTGCGAGCTGATTGTGACCATCCTTCCTAATTGGTAGCACTTTCAAAGGTAGGATTCTTATTCTCTCAGGAAAATTATTTGGCCGCACAAGTCTTAATGCAGTCAAAATTCACAAATTTATGTATACAATACCATCCGAATAAAAACTCCCAAAAGCACATTGCATCACTTGCAGTGTATACAGCCTTGATGAATGTAATGGGAATAATCTAGCTCTAATGTGTCACTATTCATCATTAATTAATATTCATAATCTAAGCCTTTACCATAGTAGGATTCATTAATTCACCAGCATCACCCAGTTCACAATGGCTGCCTTTCAGCCATCATCAGCGCAGCTTTTATTAGTTAGGCCTACTAAGCGAACATCATGTAACAAAAACGAATTAATCAACAAAGCTTTAAGTAGGATTTGTAAATTACAGAATACACACATACTAATAATGTGACAATCTCTTAATGATTTTGCTATGAAATGGAAGTAGCGTCAGATCTTTTCATCTGCTTTGTGACGTACATCTGAGAGTAAAAAAAAATGCAGGCCAGGATTCTAGGAGTCGGTTGTTGATGGATTTAGAGATGTGGGCATTGCACTCAAAAGTGGAGCCAGATGAACGTGAGCTTGCAAGAGCGGGGTTTAAGCAGACTAAACAATTGGAGAAGTTATATGTCACCGGAAGGCCCAGTTATGACATTTTAGTTAAGCATTACAGGGTCAAAACATTTATATGAAATATTTGAACGGATTAACTGTTCACAATTAAATCTATAATATGAGTTTAGAAAATCGTTCAAATGACCATTATTTCATAACTTAACGGATACATTCAAATAGTCTGATTCTAGAATTTGATTCATACATTTCGCTTGAAAAAGTTTGGTGTCAGTATGATTTTATATTTTTGAAAGAAGTCTCTTATTCTCTTAGGCTGAATTTATCTTCTCAAAAAAACAGTAAAACTGTGATATTGTGAAATATTACTACAATTTAAAATAACTTTATTTTTACTTTAATGTTTCAAAAAGTAATTTATTCCTGTGATGGCAAAGCTGATTTTTTCAACAGCCATTACTCCAGTCTTCAGTGTCACATGATTCATCAGAAATCATTCTAATATGCTGATACGCTGCTCAAGAAATATTTCTTATTATTATCAATACTGAAAATGGTCATGCTGCTTAACATTGTGGAAACATTTCTCAGGATTCTTGAAACAGCATTTATTTAACAGAAAAATCTTTTGAAGCATTATAAATGTCTTTACTGTCAACGCATGCTGTTGTCAGTGCAGTTGAAATGGTTCATCATTAAAAAGATCTAATGCCCTTTCTTATGCATCAAGTATAATAACGGATTTTCGCCTGTGCTTCTAAGTGTTTGTCTGTGTATCATAAACAGAGCACAGAGCCCTGACTCCAGAATTCACATTCTGAGTAACATGATAGAAGCAATGTGTCTGTACACATTGAACATGAAACAAATGTTCACAGCAAATAATATGCAGACATAGTCATGGCTGCAGCTGGTTACGACAGTGTGTGAGAGATTCAATCCAAATCAAATGTTTAGCAGAATGTAAATTGTCTGACCTCAGTGAGCTTTCCACAGACGGTGCACTTCGTTTTGAGCTGATTCTTCTGAGGATTCTGTTTGTTTTCATAAGCTGCCAGGCAGCCTGTGCTACAGAACTCCTGAAATGATTCACTGGAGTCCACCTGGGCCACTATGGTGCCTCCTTTCATATTGGTAATATCTCTGATTTGGAGAAAAAGCACAAAAGAGAGAATGACACTCTAAATGGAAGAAAAAAAAAAAAAAATTAATAATAATAATTCAAACCAATGTACTTCTATAAAAGCCTGATGGTGTGTACAAGCAAGAGTGGTTAGTGTCATTTTAACCTGCAGTTAACACTTTCAGAAATATGTTCCCTCTCTGAAACTCATTTTAAAAAATGTCATACTTCTTGCACATGGTGCAGCTCTTCTTGGGAGCGGGCTTATGGGAGAAGGCAGACAGGCAGGTTGTCGAGCAGAACAGGTGGGACGATCCTTTGCGCTGGTACGCAGTCTGGCCTTTCTTCAAAGGCTTCTTACAGTTGGCGCATGTGACTTTCATGGTGCGCTGTGGCTGCTGGGATCCTGAGGAGGACTGGCAGGGAGGTTTGGGCAGAGGAGCTGCAGGAGACGGTGAGTCCACTCCATGCTGCTTCTGGTTACGGGGAAAAGAGGCCGACTGGGAGATCCATGAATCTGAAGGAGGACAAAAAAAAGACTCAACCTCATATACGTCATGATAGTCTCTATTAAGACCTCTACAAACCTTTTGGTTTTTGAATCCTGGTAACAATAAATACTACCTTAAAATCTCCTTTCACCCTATATATTTTCTAAATTCATGTTACAAAATCATCTGTGCATGCTTTTCACATTTTTTAATAATATTCTGACCTTGTAATATTTAATCAAATCATAACTTGACCTTCCTATGAAAACAAGACTTCTTTCTGGTGACATATGCCAGACTTCTACAATCATTTAGTCCTCTTAAACTTCACACCTGCAAGCTCAGGTTCATCTACATAAACTTTTGAAAGCAACGCTCATCTCAAAATCCAATCAACAATCAATGCATAGAACCCGTTTCACTCAAATGTAGGTCACAATACAGAAGAAAATATCTGTTGCTTCTTCTGTTTCATTGCAACTTTAAAAAAAAATATATAGAGATCTTTCAGTGTGCCGTCTTTCCTAGTAGTATAAACATCTTTGCACAACTTGCATTACGGATAATGGTGCACTGCTTTTGGAAATTGAAACCTCTAATACAGATATAATATAGTTTTGTTAGCACTAGAGAAACAAGTCAATGCAAGCCTTATGTACATCATGTTCTGTGTAAAAGATGACACAGCAACTACATGTGGATGAATTACCAGATCTCTGGTGTGTCCCCGTTTCTCCATTCTGCACAGGCTGGCTTGCAGCGTTAACGCGTCCTGGGTTGAACGTGGGTGAGGGTCTGCCAGCTGTAGCCTGGTTCTGCTGGGCCTCTGGGTTCAGGCTGAATGCACTGCTGATCTGCAGTCCATTCTCAGCCCCCTCCAAATCCTCCAACTGGCCTGCTGCTGGACCGCCCTCGCCTTTCAGCGATGTCACATTCGTGATCATGAGGTTTATATCCTCTTGTGCGCACAGCGCCAGTGGCGTTTCTGTTGACGTTGCCATGGCAACCGCAGAAGAGTCCATTCCCAGTGTGGTAACGTTAGCGATTTTAATTTCAGAGTCAGGCTCGGTGCTGCTCAGGGCATCCTTAGCCTCAGGGGGTGGCAGGGAGGAAGAGGCGCCACCCTTGAGCTCTGAATCCTCCTCGTCATCGATAACGATTGGCTCGCTCTGGCTTTTGGCTGTTGTGGATGCGGTTGTGCCGGTGGTAGCTGCAGAGGAGGGAGGACTGGGCGCCTTGGAGGAAGCTGTTGCCGTGGTAGCCGACTCTGCACAGTCACTGGCAGCAGCAAGGGTCTCTACAGGTGTGGAGCTGGGGGGCTGTACTTTCCCCTGAGAATGAGAAGGAGGCCCTTCTACCAATACAACATCGTCATCATTGTCTTCTGAGGCCTTGGGCAGGTCTGGTGCTGTCTGTGACTCTTCTGCAGATGGAGTCTGCTCTGTTCTGGGTGTTTCCATATGACCCTCCTCCTCCTCCTCCTCCTCCTCCTCCTCCCCTGTGACTGTACCTGCCTCCTCAACATCTGCCCTGGCTTCCAAATCTCCATCCATCGCTTAGGCAACCACCTGTAGACAAACACAATGAGCTGAACAATTAACTGAGGAACCAACAAAGCCACGTGAATTAGGAGTAGAAAACAAAATTTGCTTGTTGATCAATAATCCTTGTATTACAGAAAGACAAAATGACCAAATCCGACTACAGACGGACAAAATTAAACAAATTTGCTCAGTTTAACATTAATAATGACAGATGTCATTAAAAAGAATTTACCATGGGATTAAAAAAAAAAAAAAAAAAAAATACATAAAGGGGTCTCTGGAAAAACAAAATCACTGGTGAACCCCAACAAAATGATTTAGAGTCACCAAGTATCCATGACATCATTATCAAGAAACAGTGATCACTAAGCAACCAAAATAATACACTCAAGGAAAAGGCAAATAAATGAATAGAAACTCTTACGTCATCAACATGTGACCCATTTAGACTTATTACAGGACTCAAACACCATTTGTCTGTTTTCTATCAAAATTAAATCAATGCATGTTTTTATGTACATTTAAAAAATAACAATAACACAGACATCAAATCTTTTGGTTTGTAGAATAGGTGATGATAAAAACGTAGATTGCAACAGTTCAGTCTCAAAACCATGTGCAATGGTACACAAAAATCTGTGAGATACAACTTTACAATGGATGGCTTGTCATAGCAGACACAGATTTCCAAATGCAAAGACTTTGGTTGAACTTTAATACATCTGGACTGCAATGCAGAGCTTGGAGTCTGTCTCGGTCCATTCCCAGGATTTGACACTGAATGCCCCATTTCAGCTGAGATCTTATGTTGATGCAATACCGGCACAGACTTCGTATGAAGCCAACGCCAAACAGCAAATACAAAAACACTGCTCAAATAGATGTGACACAAACAAGTTAACATTTTGAATATGTGGGCTTTCCTTGCAGGGTGATGCCATGATCAGGATGCTGGAGAGAGGAAAGTATATGCAGTGTTACTGATTCACCTCTCAGACGTGATATAATCACATGCGCCATGCGCGTGCCAAGTCTGCATTCTGAGCAACAACGCAAATGTTTTCCAAAGGTCCCCACTAAAATGCATCACAGTTTCATGGCCCCATAAAGCTGCACTTCTCGAGCACCAATTGTGTCAATTAGCAAAATAATGAAGTCATTTTGGGGCGATTCCTACCATTCACCCCTGGGCCGTGCCCTTGACTCCGGACCCTTCGTATCCACACACACACACCCGACCGCGATCCGCGCGCTGTCACGGCAACCGGATGACGACGTCAGCACGCTGTGCTTCATAGGCTTTCATTATTTTCTGGAAACTCAAGGGCCAACCGGTCCGCAAACTTGCTAAGCGAGACCCCTAGGCGGGAGGAGCCTCCCAATCTAACCAATCTACCCAACTGCCCCTCTTCACGCAAAATCCCCGGCCCATGTGTCGATTGTGCTCCCACCCCTGGCCTCTCTGGCGCATGCAGCCATTGGATTAGCGGCGAACTGGAGGGAGGAGAGCCTCCGAGACTGCGCCATTGTTATTGTAGCGAAAACAATTAGTCAGAAGTAGTTATCGGAGAATGATCCCCGCGACAAAATTGGAGGGAAACTGAACTGAATATCATGTCTCCGAATATATGCATAACGGCACTCTAAAAGATGTAATATTTGCATAACAACCCACATATAACACTGCGACCAATTTGACTCTGGCTATAAACACACTTCTAACATACATTTAGAAAATACGTCTGCTTTTGGCTATACTTATGATCCCCTTTAGGATTTCTACGAGAAATAAGTTTTCTTGCCGGTATTAACACTTGAGTGAAGGTTTAATTGAAGTTACCCCAGAGCGTTTACCCCTGGCAATCAAAAGGCAATTCATGTGGTGCCCTGTGGGGGCGCTGCACAGTTAAGAAACACCAACTATAACGCCTATAGATGACCAGCCACAAATATTTCACTAAATATTCCAAGCTTGTCAATTTAACCAGGATCTAAAAGCACATCTACTAATTAGCTACAAAACCAAAAGCTATTTACAAATTGGTAAATCATCTTGCCCCCTTCAGTCAGCGGGTAGCACTGCTTCATGTCCGCCATTAGAGAGCGAGCGAAACAATGCGCGAGAGCATAGGCAATAGCACCCTGCCACGGCGGAGGGGGGAAATCTCAGGCGGGGTAAAATTGCACGTTAAATTACCCTCGCGTACAAACACAGGTGACCCCGATAGTTTCCTCGGCTCGAGCTCCGCGGCGGACATAGTTGTAAAAACTTTGGCAAATTACGCACAGTTCAGCATCAAAACGCCAGAGAAATTCTTACCGGAGTAGAGCTGGAGATGATAGAGCGCCACTTTTGTGCCTTGACATAAATCCTGGCGCGCATGCGTGAAAACGTACGGACGTTCCAGGCGCGTGGGAGGAGAATACTGCCAGAGAGATCTTCGCGCTACTCACACTGGATCGTGCGCGCGCTGGTTATGGGAAGTCCGATTTGTTTATGGGAATCGGTTCTTTTGAACAGATCCGTTCAAAGATTCGGTTAAAAACACAGTTTCCGTGATTCTTTTACGCCATGACGTATTAACGCCACCACGTGGTCCTTGACGTCCCAGCGTGGCACATTAAATGGTTCTAAAACGTTCCATGTGTAGGCACCTTATGCTATTGCTATTCTCTCGAAATGCTATAATCATCTCATTCAACTTTTCTTGGCTCAGTATGAATCAGCCATTTTCAGAAGAGACGGTTCTCGGTTCAACGAGTCAGTGAGTTGACTCGAAAACATCTCTGACCGAATCATGAACGAACCTTGTGTGAAATGGTTCAACTGATTCATTGAAAAGAATTGACTCAAAAGAACTATTCGTTTACGAACCAGACATCGCGAGCGCGTACCACGTGCGGCAGTTTGAGATAACAGGAACACAATGACACCGCTTTAGATATATTTCGTCGTGTTGAAGTTTTAAATTTGACAGTCCAGTGAAGTCAGATTTGTAAATCAGATCTTAGGTTGTTTTGGTCGATTTCATCCTAATGGGATATAAATAAACGCTTTAACGAATACGTATGTAGGCTATTGTGTAATTAGAAAAAAAAAACTATGCAGCAATAGTTAAAAGGAAAATGCTACTTTTGGTGCTGAATGCTACTTAATTTCATAGAGAAGATTTTTTTTTTCATAGATTAGACTTTAGTTACTTGCACACTTCTCCAAGCAGAACAATAAAAAGCCAATAGCTGTAATTATAAACACTGAGCGTTTACGCAACAGTCTGTAATTAAATTGAAACTGAGAGGTAAGCAAGTACACTTGGGTGAAAATATGGCGACGGAACTGCATTACGTAAGAGTCAAAGTTACATTTTAGGAATCCTTTCTGTAATAAATCCTTTCACGAAACATATATAACAAACTTTTCTGACTTAAATTACTTAATAAAACAAGTGTCCTTAAAGACCTCTTCGCCCAACACAAGTGGACACTGATGGGATCGAATGAGGAAGCGAATCGAGTGACCCAGTTTGTCGTTGTAAAATAATTACTGACTGTGACTACACACTCAGGCAGTACTATTGGTCAAAATGTAAAACATATAGAATTACCAATGTGCTTTACAGCCGACATACTAGGGCTAGGGTGCAGACATTTATTTTGACAAAGTACAGAGAGGCCTAATATTTTACATATATTGTCTGTAAGGGGTGATAGGCAGCAGTTAAACATGATCATAAATATTTGTATAACAGATACAAACAAGCACACACAAATATATATATATTTTTAAATGTTTTTAAATATATTTGATCAGCTAGGTGAATCCTTCAGTGCTGCTTAAGCTTAAAACTCATTCTGTTGATTTGGTCACAGCAGTCAACGATGTTCTCTGTTTTGGCCGATGTGTCGGAATTGGGTAGGCCTATTCTAATTTTGACAGCGCAATTTTAATATTTAATATGAACCATTTGATTTCAATGAATATATACAGATAATAAGCTTTATAATCAATAGATAAAGCTTTAAAAAATGTGAGCTTACATGTTCTCTATACCTATATAAACTAACTTCACATCTTTCACAGGAGAAGTGAATCGCAGTTTCTATAGGCGTTTGACTTGAAGCAGCGCAGCCCGATCGGTGTACGACATTAAAGTACCGTAAGAGCGATTCAAAAGCATACATAGCCATCAGCTCTCCAATTGCTCTCGCGGTACATAATGTCATACACTGATCGGTCTGCGCAGCGCCGCTTCAAGTCAAACACACCCAATGTTTCAAGGCATATGATTGGATGTGATGCTAGTGATATCACATTTTTATGCACACATGCTCCATAGTTAGTTAAAAGATAACGTTTAAGGTACCTACAAAGCCTGACTGGATTTGTTTGGTTTTGTCAACTTAAAACTGATCCTGTAACCCTGAGTTTGTTCAACTACCATCATGGTACAGACCTCTGGACTTATTCCCATGTGTTTTTTTTCTTGCTGCCCTTATAAAATATATAGTAAAGACATTTCTATCACAACCAATCTCTAGTGTGTATGTTGGCTAAGGACCATCTTTCCCATCTGAACACATTCTAACATGCATTTGTTCTGAAATAGTCTTCCTTGTTAGAATGAATGTGTATATTAAATTAAACTACAGGGATGAAAATCTCTAATGCTGCACCAGTTAAGAGAACCACTGTTTATTCCTTTTGAATATTAAGGCTGCTATATTGAAGAGGAGTAAAGACAAAATATTGATTGTTATGGAAATATATGTACAGTTTATTTACTGTTGTCAAAAGAGGAAGTGAATCAATGAGCAGTCTTTTACTTACTAATAGTACAATGACGGGACAAAGAGAGGTAGGCCATGAACAACAGAATAAAAGAACTCTTCACTGCACTTCTAAAACTCTTTCAGGATGAGCCCATCTGTAAATTCCCAATCTGACTCTTAGTTCAGTCATAAACGATTTTATGAAAACTACACTCACGCGACTTGTATGATCAGTACGAGATGATGACCTGATCTCATGTGCTGCCATTTTAACAGTTATATAACTAAAGTCAAATGCAAAATCTAATAAGAACTGAGCTGATGTACAACCTGCCTGACGACACATAGGTACACACATAAAAAGGGTCACGTTCCCTACTAATCAGCATTAAAAAGAACCTGTTCTACTGATCACTCCTACTTGGATGACTTCAACCTGTGTGGATCCTCCTCTCAATGCAAACACAAATTAGCCCTTAAATTACCTCACAAACCAAACGTATACATTCATACATTTCTTCAACTATAAATGGCATAATTTTGTCCAATTTAGGATTCATTAGTTCATGCTTTTTAAAAACCATCACATTCTCAGGAAACACTTGAGTCCAGTCTTGTCTCAGTCCCACGAGCACAAAGCAACAGGGAGACAAGAACTGCTTGTTCATTCCGTCATTCACTCTGCAGAAGCAATGCAGACAGAAACGCATCAGACTAGTGTGTGGTCGGGTTAAACACACAGAACATAAAACAGTGGGTGAATCTGAAGTGATAAATTATTCTATTTAAAAGGAAAAAAAAAAATAAAAGGAACACTTTACAAACAAGATTTACAAATGACAAGATACAAGCCCAATGTGTCACTTCATGCTGCCCTCATGTGTGATGCAGTTGCTATTCAAAAAACAGATCTCTGGAAACTCGTTACAACACTTAACGAAGCACGAATTTAAAGTCACACTGAGATTTGTGACTGTTGTTTTTGACCTGTTAGTACTTCAGGCTTTCCTCAAAATAAAACAAAACCATTTCTAAACTGTCTCCTGCTCAGCACGTCGTGTAGGAAAAGTCTCAGTTCTTGGAGAGGACGAGCTCCTGCAGTGACGTTTGACCTGGAAGAGAGGACTGTGGCATCACTGTAGCTGTACTCTGTATGCACAAATGAGGAGTTTAACCTGTGGAAAGAGAGAAACACATATTCCCTGATTAATACATTTAAATGATCATAAAGCTTGCTTAGCTCAGAATTCCCACTTTTCCATGTTAAGGATTCTTAAAAAAAATCAAATGAACAAATCATTCAGACTGTGATTTGTGAATTGATTCAAATGAATTACAAATCAATAAAAAAAAAAATCTACACAGAAGTATTCTATGAAAAACCAGAAGCTATTTTTATTAAATATTTTGGTCACACTTTAGTTTAGGGTCAAATTCTCACTATTAACTACGACCTTTGCCTAATAAACTCCTAATAACTGCTTGTTGTTAATAGTTAGTAAGGTAGTTGTTAAGTTTAGGTATTGGGTAGGATTAAGGGATGTAGAATATGGTTATGCAGAATGCATTAATATGTGCTTTTAGGAGCACTAATAAACAGCCAATATTCTAGTAATATGCATGCTAATAAGCAACTTGTTAATAGTGAGAATTGGACCCTAAACAAAAGTGTTACTAATATTTTTATATTTTATACGGAAGAAAGGGTCTTTTCCTAAAGGTCTAATTCTCTTACATTGCAACTTTAATGGTGTTTTTTCAGTTCTATATTGATTGTGGTGGACATTTTTGATGAATTAAATATTTTCTTTAAAAGAATAGTACTGGAAATGTTTTAATAGTTTTGCTTAATTCTTATTTTATGCTCTCAAAAAAATATGCTTCTCACACACTCACATAAAAATGCTCCTCACATTACTTAATAAGCCTAGACTTTAGTATTAATATGAGAATACTGTCAGCAGCAAGTCAGGTCAGTATGAGTGTAATCAATCAGAAACAAAGGTGTCAAAAGTATTCACATTCATTACTCAGGTAGAAGTATAGATACTAGGGTTTAAAAGACTTCTGTAGAAGTTGAAGTATCCACTCAAGCTTTTTACTCAAGTAAAAGTGTAAAAGTACTGGTTTCAAAACTACTTCAAGTATAAAAGTAAAAGTAATGTAAGGAAAAAAATGCCATTAAGGACAAAAGCTTAGCAAGGTAACATAATCTGCAAGGTATAAATGCATGTGTATTTTTCTGGTCATGGAGTTGCTCTGCTGTGTCTGAAGTGACTTCCGGCTGGCCACTAATGAACCTTTTTACTGCAAAGAGTAACTTGGGAGTGGTGTCTTAATGCTGAGCAGATAAGGAAGCACTAAAGTATCTAGCGCACTCATTGGAAGTGGTAATGCAGTGATAGAGCTTCTTGGATGGGGCACCGTCCTCGAGGTGCTTAGGGTCCACCATAAGCAAGAAGGTAAGAATTGCCTTTTTTTTTTTTTTAAATGTGCACAGATGAATTGTTTACAATAATTTTAATACTACGCATTTAAAAAAACCCAGATAGGGCCGACTTTAACATTCCCTGATCTTTCCAAAGAACCATGGGAACCAAGTTAGCAAGTTAAGTTTGATTATTTTACAGATGCAATATATCCCAAGTATTGCTTTGGTGCATGTTCAGAAACTTATACACTAGTATCTAAACTCTCATATAAATATTAATGTGTAACAGTCCCAATTACCTTAGCTGTGGGGGACTCTGCCAGACGAATAAACAGTTTGTTGGCTCCTTGAACAGGACTGAAAGAGTATATGAAATGGCTGTCCTGCAGGGGGAGCAGCACGTAGATTGTGAGAGACTGCAGACATTCAACAGAATAAAGAAATTATACATTTGAATAAGGATCATTCGTGACATCAGCGTCTTACCAAGAAGATGGGCAGCTGAAACTTGTCATTCAGGACGACAGCATGGACACTACAGGGTCCGCAAAGTCTAGCTGTGATCTCATTAAGGAAGTTTGCATGGAAGATGAAAAGCAGGATGCCAGATCCTGAGACAGAAAACACAATAATGACACACTAATTTGGTAAATAAAATGGCAGTTACTGAGAACAGAAGAATTTGAAGCAAGTATCTCACCTTCTCCGGGTGTGTGTTGAGGGGGTTTGTAGTTGAACTCCAGTGAAAAGTCTGGTCCCTCGCACAATCTGTGGCAAGCCAGAGGAAATACAGGTTCCAGCAGGGCCAGCCGCGTTTCAAAATAAGCTCTGATTGTCTCCTCCGCCACTGTTGATAACCTGTGAGATAAGATATACACATACATTTCATGTATATGTGTGTATATATATATATATATATATATATATATATGTGTGTATATATATATATATATATATATATATATATATATATATATATACACACACACACATATATACACATATATATATACACACACACACACACACACACACATACATATATATATATATATACACACACACATATATACATACATATATATATATATATATACACATATATACACACACACACACACACACATGAAATGTATGTGTATATTTATACACATACATACATACATACATACATGTATACATACATGTATACATGTATACATATACATGTACACTCACCTAAAGGATTATTAGGAACACCATACTAATACTGTGTTTGACCCCCTTTCGCCTTCAGAACTGCCTTAATTCTACGTGGCATTGATTCAACAAGGTGCTGAAAGCATTCTTTAGAAATGTTGGCCCATATTGATAGGATAGCATCTTGCAGTTGATGGAGATTTGTGGGATGCACATCCAGGGCACGAAGCTCCCGTTCCACCACATCCCAAAGATGCTCTATTGGGTTGAGATCTGGTGACTGTGGGGGCCATTTTAGTACAGTGAACTCATTGTCATGTTCAAGAAACCAATTTGAAATGATTTGAGCTTTGTGACATGGTGCATTATCCTGCTGGAAGTAGCCATCAGAGGATGGGTACATGGTGGTCATAAAGGGATGGACATGGTCAGAAACAATGCTCAGGTAGGCCGTGGCATTTAAACGATGCCCAATTGGCACTAAGGGGCCTAAAGTGTGCCAAGAAAACATCCCCCACACCATTACACCACCACCACCAGCCTGCACAGTGGTAACAAGGCATGATGGATCCATGTTCTCATTCTGTTTACGCCAAATTCTGACTCTACCATCTGAATGTCTCAACAGAAATCGAGACTCATCAGACCAGGCAACATTTTTCCAGTCTTCAACTGTCCAATTTTGGTGAGCTCGTGCAAATTGTAGCCTCTTTTTCCTATTTGTAGTGGAGATGAGTGGTACCCGGTGGGGTCTTCTGCTATTGTAGCCCATCTGCCTCAAGGTTGTGCGTGTTGTGGCTTCACAAATGCTTTGCTGCATACCTCGGTTGTAACGAGTGGTTATTTCAGTCAAAGTTGCTCTTCTATCAGCTTGAATCAGTCAGCCCATTCTCCTCTGACCTCTAGCATCAACAAGGCATTTTCGCCCACAGGACTGCCGCATACTGGATGTTTTTCCCTTTTCACACCATTCTTTGTAAACTCTAGAAATGGTTGTTCGTGAAAATCCCAGTAACTGAACAGATTGTGAAATACTCAGACCGGCCCGTCTGGCACCAACAACCATGCCACACTCAAAATTGCTTAAATCACCTTTCTTTCCCATTCTGACATTCAGTTTGGAGTTCAGGAGATTGTCTTGACCAGGACCACACCCCTAAATGCATTGAAGCAACTGCCATGTGATTGGTTGATTAGATAATTGCATTAATGAGAAATTGAACAGGTGTTCCTAATAATCCTTTAGGTGAGTGTATGTGTGTATATATATATATATATATATATATATATATATATATATATATATATATATATATATATATATATATATATATATATACACACACATACATACACACACACACACACACACACACACACACACACATACATATATAACACACATGTATATATACACAGACGGCAGTGTTCGAAATAATGCACCGATAAAACACTCACGTTTGCATGTGGTCTTTGATTAGATCATATACCATCACATTGTTGCTAACTTTGGCACAGTACAAGGCAGTGTTCTTGTGTTTAGACAGGATGTTGCAGTCAGCCCCATATTCCAGCAGGAGGCGAACCACATCTGCATTGCCCCTCTTACAAGCCTTAGAAAAAAAAAAAAAACAACAATCCAGACTTAGTACATAAAAATTATTACTTAAAAGTGCAAAATGTCTAACAGCTAAAGCACAAATTAAATAATAAAATTAAAAAACAAACAACAGTACAAAAGTATAATTATTTTTTTTTTAAAGAAATTAATACTTATATTAAGGATAGGGTACATTAAATTGATCAAAAGTCAGTAATGGCATTTACATTGTTACAAAAAAAATATTTCAAATAAATCCTGTTCTGTTGAACTTTCTATTCATAAAAAAATAAATAAACTAGGGCTGTCGATTTAACACATTAATTAGATTACTAGTTATTAATTAGTAACGGTAAAAAATAACACGTTAAAATTATTAACGCACTTGCCCCGCCCCAGACCTACTTAGGTCATCTTACATTTCATACAGTTGATTGATGAACAATATGATGCAGGGCAACAACTCACTGTGTAATGAAGCCTATAGACAGCCCTACTGGCAGTTTCTTATTTAGAGTATAATTTCATATTTCCATATTAATAAAAACAAACATTAAAAGGTATAGTTCACCTAAAAAAGAAGTTTTCAGAAGTTTTTACACAATAATGACTTTAAATTATCTTTTGGGAGTAATTTCTCAGCCAAATTTGATGTGCGATTAATTTGCGATTAATTAGATTAATTAATCGCCACATTGTGTAATTAATTAGATTAAAATCGCTTGACAGCCCTAAAATAAACATCTAAATATTTATTAAATAAATTATATGACTGAGCACCAGGACTCTCACACACAGTCACACACAATCACTGTGTGCGAAACTACCCAAATGATACCTTCGGAGGGCACTGAAGGGTTTATCATAAATCAACAAATTTATTTAAAAAAAATAAAAATCTCTCTATAAAGAAGATCCAAACGACAATTATTTTTGAGCCCTACACAAAACTCTAAAGAGTAAAGATGAAAAGAATAGGACAATAATTTCTGAATGGAACGCATCCCCTCGCTCTCTCTCTCCTCAGAATTGTCTCTCATCCCTCACAGTCACAAGTACAGAGCATACATCCTTTCTATTCTAAATAACTTAGCGATACAGTCTTTGTTAGCGCTGGAAAAAAATAAGAGACCACTTAACATTGATCTCTCAATGTTAAGCGGTCTCTTAATTTTTTTTGTCAACGATCCCTTACTGAATCAACACTTTAGCCATGTTCATTATTCTTTCAAATGTTATATCAGGGCTTTGTTATGCCATGTCCTTAAACACTAATCAAAGAAATATCATACCTTCTGTTCTCTTATTTTTAAAGAACGTCCAAAGATGCACTTAAACTTTCCTGGCCATTTTGAACAAGCTCGAAAAATGAGAAAAGCTCGCTTGACTGCACAGCGTGTTACAATATCGAGTGCTGCTTAGGCAATCACTGTTATTTATAGTTCATTAATTATCATATTTAGAGAATTTGAATATTTCATTTGCATGGTAAGTTTTACATAATACACAACACTCTTAAAAGGTGCAATAGGTGATTCTCTACAGAAAAATATTTTGGTATGCTGTTTGAAAGTCTCCTCATATCCTGATAGCAATCACTATGTTAAGCGGTCTAAATGTATTTTTATAAATATAAGTTGTCTATGGAAGGCGTAGGACCATAAAATGTTTGTTCAATCATTGCATTCGGTCCAGATGAAATGATAACGTGTTCCCTGTCAGTCAATGTGTGTTTGCATACCACTGCACTGCCTGTTCACACAGACATCATACGTCATCAGCATGTTCACGTACGCTGTGCAGACAGAGTGAGAACGGCAGGCAAACAGTTGTTTACTTTCGTTATTGTAGTACTGTTACACACTGAACTGTAAAGTTCATGTAATCCAATAACGTTGTCTCTGGTTTTGTCAATTTTTTTCAACCAGGAGATGCCATCCCCCCTCAAATCGAGCCCTGAATATAACAGCCTTCTCACCTTCATGAGAGCCGTTTCTCCACCCAGAGTTTGGGCATTTACAGATGCTCCTGCCTCCAGAAGAATGGCCACTGTCGTCAAGAAGTTCTGCACCAAACAGAATGAGTTATAAAAGAGACAGTTGAGGGCTTGTGCACTCACCAACAAAATCACGGACAAACATAACAATACTATACAAAATATGGTTGAAGTGAAACAGCCATTGTGAGGGTTCCTGAATAGAGCAGTGTTGTTCTGCACCTTTTCAGCAGCATGCATCAGGGCAGTGGTGCCATTCTTCTGTCTGGCGTTGACCTTCACTCCTTTCTTAATAAGCAGCCGGAGGACATCATCCTGACCACCTGCAGCAGCCAGCAGCGTTAAGGACATTCCGCTAGAGTCCTGCAGGTGGCAGCACATAAACAAAAAATTAAAAAATGTTTACATGATATCATCTCAAATTTTTCAACATATTATAGACAAGTATGTTCATTTGAGTGAAAACGCCTGTTTCTGCTTAGTGAGTGATGGTCAGCCCAGGGACTGAATGATGAACTGTAACATGACCCAGTTTCTCTGACGAGTCATTATAACAGATTTCAAGACAGACACCGTCAGAGATAGAAAAATAAGAGAGGAAGAGAGAAAGAGAAACAAGTAGCATACCTCCTGATCCAGATTGTAGTCCTCTTTGGAACTAAGTGCACGTTTTACTGCCAGGTAATTCCCATTTTTCACTGCTTCTCGCAGCTCAGCTGAGAGTTAGATGGTAAATAAAGAGCAAGGGAGAAAAGGAGAGGAAAAAAGTGTGAAGAAAAACTTGAGACTCAAAACTGAATGTTACAATAAATGAAAGATGGTCCTATTGTTTTTCTGTGTATATCACTCACTGGGAGTTAAGGCTAGCGGAGAGAGATTCTCATCCTCTCCATTCAAGTGTTTCTGAAAGTCCTCCAGTGTCATCCAGTCCAGCTTGAGCTCAAGCCCAATATTAAGAGATGGCAGTCCCCTGTCTGTCACACAGAGACACATGGTTACTAGTGTCCAGGGGTGACCTGGGACTCAAAAACTGCTTGGGTTTCCCACTATATTAGCAATCACATGTATAGCCTATAATACATATATAATAGGCAAATGCCTATGGATCACACGATGTGCTGTTCCGCTTAAAAACAGCTAAATGAAGTCCAAATTAGGGCTGCATGATTTGAAAAAAAAAAAATTGTATTGCATTTTCTCTGATAAAAAGTGTGATTGTGATTTTAAAAAAGCACCTGGTTTAATGTGCTTCTTTGCAGATTTGTACAATTTGGCCAAAAAATCATTATACATCAATATCACTATAAAATACCAACAATAATAATTATTATTTTAATTATGATGATTATTATTACTAAAAAAATATTATACAAAACAAGAAATAGTACTATTGTAATATTTTATTTGTAAAATAAAAGAGTATTTAAGAAAAATACAAAATTTATTTACAGTACAAGTTTAAGATTACAATAATAAAAGCTTTCTTTTTTTTCATGGTTTCATTTTCAAACATTAAACCATAAAGCTTTTAATTTGAAACATGTTGCTTTTTCAAATGCATGTTATAAGCGACCCAAACTCAACAGATACAGAGATGAGTTTTTGTGGATCATTTACTGCGAACCAAGCCGCTCTGAGACACTGAAAACACCAGATCATGAGCTGCACTCATGTAAAAGAACACATTGGCGCACCTCACTCTGAAACACGATTTGATAATCGCACATATTGTGATTTCAATTACATATTGCGATTACATATCGCGATTTCGGTTTCATTTCGATTAATCATGCAGCCCTAGTGCAAATGAACAGAATCTCAAGACATGTTTTTAAAAGCTGAACCTCTTCAAGTACAAACCAGGAGTTTTGTCTGAGCGCTCCATGGTCTCCTGAGAGTCCTGATTGTCATCGCAGGTGGTGAAGACCCGTGATTCACTTCTCCTCCTTTTGTCTTTCCATCTAGAGTCTTCTGTAGAGTCAGGGGACGCTATTGACTCCGTCATGGACTTCCTTTCCAACCTCTCTTGCCGGGCTTCTTCTGCCAGTCTCTGTGCCTCCTCCATGCGTGCTTTTCTCTCCCGTTGGGCTTCCTCGATTCTTTCTTTCTTCTTTCTCTCCTCTTCTTCAATCCTTTCTTTCCTCCTCCTCTCCTCTTCTTCCATCTTTTCCTTCCTCTTCCTTTGCTCTTCCTCTCTTTGCTCCCTTTGTAATTCCTCCTTGGACTTTGGGGCTGGCTCATCTGATTTATCACTTTTCTCCATCTCGGATGCTCCCTTCTCCTGTTTCTCGTCTATCTCCATGGAGACAGGACTCTGACCTGATCGTGGCACTGTTAGGAGAAGAATGTATTTGTTAATATCAGGTGATCAAACAAAAAGCACAAGACCATTAAAAATGAAAGTCAGATACTAATGTATTTTACCATCTTTTGCCTTCTCTGTCTTATCTGAATCAGGTTTCCGTGCAGGAGACTGCTTTGACAATTTTGTTTTCTTGTCATTTTTCCCTGTACCCTGTAGAACAAGTTAAAAAAAAAAAAAAAAAAAAAAAGTCAAATCACAAACATAACACTAGATTTTTTTACATTTTCTAAAAACATTTCTAAGCATTCTTGGTGGTTGCCAGTAAGTAAAAGAAAAAAATAACTAATACTTACACTACCCCTGAAAAGTTTCTAGTCAGGAAGATGTTTTTTAAAATAAATTAATACTTCTATTCAGCCAGAATGCATTAAATTGATCAAAAGTGAAAGTAAAAACCATTACATAGTTACAAAGGATTTCTATTTCAGAAATAAATGCGGTTTCCATAATACAAAAATTAAGCAGCACAACTTCTTCAACTTGTTCAATATTGAAAATGATAAGAAACGTTTCTTGAGCACCAAATCAGCATATTAGAATTATTTCTGAAGAATCATCTTTTACTGTATTCTTGATAAAAAAATACAGTAAAAGTATTCATAATAATTTCATAAACATTAAACCTTTAAACAGTATTGTGTATAACAGAGAGAGAGACAGAGAGAAAGAGAATTTTTGCCTTATGACAAAAATGCCAAAATAAGGAAAGGAAGAAAATGGGTTCCATCAGAGCTTTATAGAACTGTACCTTTGGAGTTGCATTCTTGTTCTGGTCCGCTTGTCTCCTTGGTACACGATCTTTTGCCTCACAGTTCAGCAGAAACTTCTCAAACAGGTTAGAGGCACCACCCTTCTCACCACCTTCTTCTTTCGGCTCTTCCTCTTTGGGTTTGATTGGGGCTGTTGATGCTGTGGAGGATGAGGAGGAGGAAGATGCAGATGAGAGCCGCTGAGAAGTAAGGGCTGCTTCTTGCCCTTTGCTTTTGACCTTTGACTTGGGTGCGGGCGTGGCTGCCCCCGTGTCACTGGAATCGGGCTCCTCCTCACTGCGAGAAGACTTGCTAGTGCTCTTGCTACTAGTAAGGTTCTTGAGCTTGTTTGAACCACTTTCTTTGAGCACAGCCATTGAAACCTCTACCTTTTTAGGCTTCTTCTCTTGAATCAGGTCTTTGAAACCTTGCAGTTTCAGGTCAGACTTGACCTTCTTCTGTTTGGCCTGCTTGAGGTCGCCTCCACTCTCACTTCGCACAGATTTGTCTGTGGATTTTGCTGTCGTAGTTTTGGAGGAATCATTTGTTTCTGTGTTTGTCGTATCATCTGTTTGGGTCTCAGAGGGCACGTCGCTCTTATCATCCTCTTCGTCAGAGGAATCAATCTCTCTTTTTGACTTGATTTTCTTTTTCTTGCGGTCTTCTCCACTCTCTTTCTTCTGTTTTCCTCCATCTTTAAGCTTGTCAAGCCTCTTTTGTTTCTTAGGAGTAACTGGGGCATCATCATCATCTGATTCAATAAGCCTCTTCTTCGTCTCTTTTTTAGGAGGTGTAGGGGAAGGATCCCTGCTCTCCTCCTCCTCCTCTTCCTCATCAGACTCAGGCGCAGGCAGAGGCTTGTCCTCCAGCCATTTATCCTTCTTTTTCTTCTTCTTTTCCTTCACAGGCATCTCATCGTCTGATTCCTCCACTTTCTTCTTTTTCTTCTTCTTCTTCTTCTTTATAGGTGATTCTTTGGGTTTCTCTTTATCGCTTTCACTCTCCGAGTCGGCATCAAACAGATCACTCTTCATGGGCAGCTTCTAGGCACAACGGAACACAAATCAGTATTCATAAAGACTTTAGCAAGTAAACCAAATATTGATTGCATTGTAATGTCCGTACAAGTTCTTAGAAAATCTACAATCATGTGAACACATCTTAAGAGTCTCACCATGCCAGTTTCTTTCTTTGGCTTCATCTCGGCCAGGGCCTTCTTGTAGGCCAGCAGCACCTCCCTGCAGTCGTCCAGATGCGCCTCAGGCTCCCAGGTGTCTTCCTCCGATGAATAGTTCTTCCATCGCACCCGATACAGCACCACTCCCTACAAAAACGTTAGACCATTAGGTTATCTACAATCTCCAAACAGCAATAATGAAAACATACAGGTTTATACACTCATTTAAGGTTCATGAACCCCCCTATTTCAGCACCAGTTAGTTCTCACCACAGTTTTGAAATTACAAAGTGAAGTGGGGGGGGGGGGACAGATCCCATCAGTTTAATTTCACTCTCACTGAAGTATTGAAGCATCAAAGGTTGCCACAAATGCACACTGCAATTCACCATTGCAGGCATTAAAATGAACAAATATATTTCACATGGTTTTGTAAGCTCACAGTAAACAAACACACATATATTCTGGGTACTCTGAAGATGAAACACCCGGAAGACGAAAAACAGCACAAATTTAACCAGTTTTCACTACAATAAAAATGAACGGATGCTAATATTGTATACTATGATGTGCAACCCAAACACCTGTTAAAATCTCAGAAAATGAGTTTAGTGTTTTATGACCCTTTTAGGTAGCGATGTTGGACAGCTGCCAGTTATAAGAATGAGAATGTTCCTTGTGTTGAAGTACTAAAATTACTAAGACTAAAATAAAAATAAGTTAAAGAATTAAAAATGACAAAAACATAACAAATAGACTGAAAATATAAAAATAAAAGCTAATTCAAACATTTTAAACTATAAGTATATAAATAAGTGAACTTTATAAAAACAGTGAACTTGTTTTTAGGCTATGAAAACACTGCTTAGGCTGTAGTGTCAGACGTCTACCTCACATTATCACTAGTGTCATGTGCTACATGAGAGAATGATGAGAAGGGTAATGTTTATAGGAGGCATCAAGGCAGTAATTAGCAGACACATCCCAAGCGTCACAGGTTAGTTTCAAAGGGAAGTTCATTATCCGCTGTGTTGCTAAGTAACAAACACAGCTGATTCCCGGCTCCTCTTATTTCCTGTGACTCTAGCTGGAGGATTAATAATAGTTGAAGATCAAAGCCAAATAATAAAAAGCCTCTCCTCTTCTCCATCAACTGGTTTCACAAAACTGGCAAGCAACTCAATATACTTATACTGGCTGTTGTATGTAACCCCACAT
Organism: Coreius guichenoti; assembly: GCA_039654105.1. Lineage (NCBI taxonomy): Eukaryota > Metazoa > Chordata > Actinopteri > Cypriniformes > Gobionidae > Coreius > Coreius guichenoti. The sequence goes on along the minus strand of CM077172.1, from coordinate 24,824,779 downwards.
CTATCTGTCTTTTAAAGCACAAGACACTACTATAGTAGGTTCACATATATTCAAGAGCCTTGGCTTAGATTAGACTGCTAGTTTCCTGTACAACTGCCTCTGTGCAGGAACAAGCAGCAATGAGAAGCGTGTAATCACTGTATTTATGTAAACAAGCAAGTTAAAGACATAATTGTCTGTGTGTGTCTGCCAAAGCGCAGTAGTCTACGAAGCACAGGCTGTCAGTTAATCTGAGAGTGGTTCTTACTGGCTTAAGGCCATCACTGACTGACTCATGTTGCAGTCGGTATGAATGCATATTATAAAATTGTTACGAACACTTGAGACAGAGAGAGACAGAAATATTTCTCATTCAAAAAGACTCATTATTATTACTACATAGCTTTCTTGCAGAGTAAGAAATTAACAAGGTCTCAATACAAAAATGCCAAAGGAGTGACTAAAATGCATCAGATATTTAAAATGTCATGGCACAAAAAAAAATTATGTTTTATGTAATGGAACATTTGGTATCTATCTATGTGTGCCTATCTAGTTATGGATTTAATGCCTCTGCAGTCAAGATAGTGACAGAAATTGGTATTTGTTGACTTTTGTTAAATGTATTCTACTGTTCAAAAGTTTGAAAGGTAAAATTTGTATCTGTAAAACTGTTTTTAAAGAAGTCTCTTATGTTCCCCAAGGCTGCATTTATTTGATCAAAAAAAAAAATGTAAAACAGTAATATTGTGAAATATTAATACAATTTAAAATAACTGTTTTCTATTTTAATATATTTTAAAATGTGATTTATTCCTGTGATTCTTCAGCATCATTACTCCAGTCTTCAGTGTCACATGATCCTTCAGAAATATGCAGATTTGAGGCTAAAGAAACATTTCTTATTACAAAAATTTTGTGCTGCTTAATATTTTGGTGGAAACAGTGATACATTCTTTTTAAGTCTTCTTTGATGAATAGAAATATTTTGTATCATTACAAATGTCTAAAAGAAAAAAAAAAAAACGTACTGATCCCAAACTTTTGAACAGTATTGTTGTATATTTAATATGTTCGTTGCTTTAATATAACATATTGATAAACCAGTTATTTAAACTGTAGTCAAGGATAGCCTTTATTGATTTATGACATCTTATGCATTATTTACACAGTTTTGAATTTCAATGTTAATTTGATTTTATGCGCAAGTCATAACTGTTAAGAATTGCATGTAATTTATTTTAACTGAAGTATGAGACATAAATGGATGCTACGCATTAAGTTAGAAAAATGTCCTCATAAGAAATTAAAAAATAATAATTATAACAAGCTTATTTCTGACTACAAATGGCTAAGGTAAAAAGGGAAATAAAAAAGCAGCTGAGAAAGCAGTGAAATGGGACAATAATCTGACTGAGACAGTTGTGAGTTCTTAGTTCCTTGATCAAAAAATAAAAAATTGTTGCTTAAAATATCATATTAGGTTCCATGTATCTAAATGGCTTTAAAAAGCAAAATTACTCACATTTAGACACTAAGACACAGTGAGGAAGAGCCTCTCACATACACTTTACTTCACACATTACAGATACATTAGTGGCTGCAGTAGAACTGACTCCAGTTCAAAGGGCACCAAGCGGTACAAAATTAGATTTTACATGCTGTGTGTTATCTGTTCTCTAATCACTGACCTCCTCAACACACTTTACCAGGATTTATTGATCTTAACCAACAGGCTTTCATCTGCAACAGAGTTGTCTGTAATGTTCTTTTATCACGATACCTTTTCAAGTACACTTTTTCTCCATTATCTGTCGTCTTTAAGCTATTTAAAAACAAACCTCCCATTGTCACATAACCCTTGTCCTTTGAATACTAATGATACACAGTTCCCCAAACACACACACATGCCCTTGTGATATTTCTAGATTAGGCACTGCTGAATGTAGCCTCACCAAAATAAACTGAGGCAGTCTGGCATGAAGTGATCAGTTATTCTTGCATTTTACACAGCCGGAACAACACAGTAAAACAGTCTCCAAATAATTAATCATTCAGTCAGCATTTCACATACGCTGAGGCAACCCAGCATCTTCCGTAATAATGTGATGAAAATAGTCTGTAATGTGATATTCCTCTCTCTCTCTTTATGAAAACCCAAGAGGCCTTAGAGTAATGCACCTAAACAAGAACAGGGAAACACAGACTCTAAACAGATCCCAACCCCACCTCACATCTCCAAACAAATCCAAACAAATGGAGCAAATCCATGTCAAAAACGGCTTCCCATAGTACAGTAACAATATTGAGGGTCTGTTACTACATCTTAAAATAATCTAAACTATTACATAATTGCTATATTCTAATAAAATAAACGACTTCTAAGGAAAAAAGCTGAAACATTGTTATGCATTCCCCTAAGATCATGCATGAATGTCTACCATGGCAAGCGATTAATCTTTCACGCATTAAGTGTAAGATTTATTTGTTAATTATGCGTTTACACTGTGAAAGTGGTCATGTTTCATTTATTTTGTCTGATCAGACGGATGTGCACAATATTTAGTCGCTCTCTTTTCTATGCATTCGTGCAAAGCGACTAATAATGTGCCGTTTTACATATAATAGCATAAACAACCGGAGAATAATAACCCCTTGAATGACTGTCACTGCTGTCAACATTGTTTTCCTCCGCATGAAACACCAGTGTTCGTGTTTATTTTGGGCGTAAGTAGGTTTAGTCCGGGGTTTAAAGTAGTAATTTAGCTATATTTTAAGCAGTTGTGATGTAAACAACAAGAGCACAACGCCTTTGGAACTCAATTTGTCTCGCGCCTCTGCTCATGGCTCAATGCGGGCGGCGAGCTGAGCTAACCGTCAGGAAGTTACAACGAGTGTAACAGCCTTTCTGCGCTGCGGGAAGTTTGTGTTTTAAGGCGACCATGCCGTAAAATGCCCCTTTCACCTATTTCGTTGGCTTTATCCTACTAAGTATACACGTATTTGCAGTATTTACTAAGGACAGTAATAGCTACATGCTAAGTCGCTAGCAATATGGCACCCGACAAACACTCTCTTCGCTGCAGGAAGTTTGTGTTTTAAGGTGAACAGATCGTAAAATGTCCCTTTCGACTATTTCTTTGGCGTTATCCTACTTATTATACCCGTATCTGTAGTATTTACTAAGGACAGTAATAGCTACATGCTAAGTCGCTAGCAATATGGCATCCGAAGCGCTGGCACACACTCTCTCACCTCCTCCACTCGCATGTCAATAATCCTCTCCACTTCGTATACATCTTCTTCATCCTGTTCGCTGTCTCCAGGCTCCGCTCTCTCAGCTCCGGATGCCATTTATGCTTTAACCAAACAAAATATTGACGCTACGTGTCGTATATATGTGTGTGCTAAACGTCGCACGGCAGCCGAACTAGTGCATATACACAGATACAGCAGCAGCGCACTGTCGCTGATAGTACTCGTTGTTGCCAGATCGCGCAAAAAACGCGCAGTATGTCCTGGGAAAAAACCAAACCAAAACACACCATCAAAGTCGCGTATTTTACGCGGACATGGCAACACGGGTAGTCCTACAACAGAAGGAGGATCCGTGTGTGTGCAAGTAAACGGTGACAGATGATATGAGTAAGACTGAGGTTATCTTTTCCCATTGCTAAATATATAACAGGCGACAAAGACGACAAATAGAAAAATGAGTGACTTGCGCTAAAATAGCAAATTTTTGGTATGACTTTTCAATAAAAAAGCTAATTTTCTGCATCACTTTAAGTAGCATTAAAGATGGTAAATGTTAAAATTAGTTAACACAATAGTTAACTTGAACTAACAATGAGCAGTACTTTTACAACATTAACACATTTGACTTTTAATGTTAAAATATATTTGCATAATTAGTTACTATATTAATTAAAAAATGCATATGGATCCACACACATATGGCTGTAAATAGTAACACTGAAACATAAATGTTTTTGAAATTGGCTTTGTACTGTAGTAACGGTAATTGTAGTTTAGTATTTTGAAGGTGGGAAGGTTAAATAAGTAAACAAGTACTCTTTCAAAGGTAAATTTACTATGTGAGGACAGTCCTGCTTTTTATTTCTTTAGGTGTTTATAAAATAGTACCTATAATATCTTAGAGACTAGAATGTGCGAAGTCTCTGATTATTTGTAGGCGTGTTATTTCAAAATATAATCTTGATTTTCATTAGAGATCTTATGCTAAGGTCTGCTAAATGACAATATCACTAATGGATTGCTGTGGTATGTGGTTTGCAATTCATTATCATCATCATCACCATCATTATTAACATATGACCAACACTACTACAATCTACTGTAAAACACTTTAATTACAAAAGTCCTGATTATGTTTTTTTCCTTCTTACAGTTTAAACTTTACAAGAACTTCACAATGCCATAAATAGTCTTGCATAGACCGACATGACTTTATGCTGGCTATTGAAAAACAGCACCAAAACATTTACATGACACATATGTAAAAAGTCTGACTTATTGCACAAAGAACTTCATAAAAAAAAAACATGAATCACATCCACAGATCTTAAAGACTTTGTGCATGCATTGATTTTGAAGAAGTTATGGAAGGCTCATGTAAAAAACAAACAAACAAAAAAACAGTTTTTAAATGAACGTTGGATGGATGCAACACCCTGTCATAAAACAATCATTTGAATCCAGTAAAGAGTTATCATAATTACAAACAGAATATAAAAAATGTTTTTTATTATTTCTGATATAAAAATGTGGCACATTTTGGAAAAGCAGCATTTGATGAATTAGCTGACAATGGTTCCTTTTCAAAACTTTCAGTAAGATTAGCATTTTTAAAGAAGTTCTAAAAATTGAATGACCAAAGTTTTTTCAAGTTGACCTGCAAGTCTCGATTGCATAAAAGAAAACATGATTATATCTGACACTGTATCCTCAGATATTATGACATTTAATGCTCAGTAGGATGAAGTAACAGGTATGTCTGCTTCTAAATACCATATGATAAGATGATGCCACATGACTTGTCATGAACAGCACTGTCTGGGCTTAACAATAGTCCTGGCCCAAAATCAGACACCTTGGTCACAGAGTGCAGCAACTGTAAAATCTTTTACTGATTTGGCTTCAGAACATTGTTTACACAAGTGATTTTGAGAATGTCTGTACATGGTATTATGATAGATTAGCACTGATCCTGATCCACTGCAGCCCTTGTCTGGTGTACTGGACGATATGGGCCATACTGCTATGCAGAGTCAAGGGTCCAGTCAGTGTGTTCAGATAGTTGAAAAATTCTGGTGTGTGCGTGAGAGAGAATAATTTAATTGCCATTGCTTGAATTATCACTGAAATTCTTATTTATCAAAATAAAAAAATAAACAAACAAACAAAAACAAAAACAAAAATTCCCCATATAAATAAATAATAATAAAAAAATGTTCTAAATAATAAATAACAATACATCTTAAAATGTAAAATAATATCAAATAAATGTTTTTTTCTAAGCTATTAAAATGGGAAGTGCACAGTTTCTTTCTAAACATAACTGCACCAAAAACTCACCCTTATTTTCCTTGGCCAGGGTATCAGCCACCTCCCAGTACTCATAACTGTACAGGACACTGTTGGTGATGTTGAGGTGATTTGCTGCCATCTGGTGGATACGATGGGGAATGCTGATGACACTGCTTGGTGAGCTGCCTGGGTGAGATCCCATTATATTGACAGAACAAATAGAGGCAGGAGGTACAGTTCCCCTGTTGAAGCACAAATACAGTTGTACTGACACTCAAACACAACATAAAGATTTCTCACAGTGGCTGAGTATATGAATTACAGGCCCAGCTATAATTAGCCCTTACTTTCCAGCATCGTTCCAAGGGGGTTTGTGAGGTCCTTTTGGCGAACTCTAATAAAAGCATAAACAGTTACAAGTATGGGTTAATGTGTCAACAGCACAACTTAGTTGTTTTAACAAACTGTATGTATGATAACTAGTAACAGCCTACCTTGAAGTAGTCCAGCAGGACTTTAGAGTATTTCAGAGCGTGGTCCTTTTTAAGTCTGAACATTTGCCAATAAAGTAGAGCAAGACAGCGGAAACTACAACCCAGACACAAAATTTGTGTTTTGTCAATAGATTACAGCGTGATCAATACAGATAGTTGCAGATCTTTGTAGTGTTGTATTTACCACAGTACAGCTAGCTGTTTGTCTTCCTGGCTGGCTCCAGGGCCTGCATGACTCTTAAGTCTCATAGCGTATCTAATCAGAACAGAGAACATGTCAGATCAATACAGAGCTTCTCACAAATATAGGGCCTTTTATGGCCCTTTCTATTTTGCCATCTGTCAAAAATGGGGGGCGGGGTCTAATCTACAGTATATTGACATTAAAGGGATAGTTCACCCAAAAGTGAAAATTCTGTCATTAATTACTCACCCTCATGTCATTCCAAACCCATAAGACCTTTGTTCATCTTCGGAACACAAACGCAGACAAACTACGCAGTTTACGTTGTAAATAGTGCAGCGCTTTCGAGTTCTACGGCAGCCGATGCTGTTCACGTGAGCACCACGACGCATGCGTGTGATGATGACGCGGGAGCTGCACTGTTTTTACAATGTAAACAGCAAGAAGGGTACTAGCACAGCCTAGAATGAAATTGTTGAATAAAGTCGTTATTTTTGTTTACTTTTGCACACAAAAAGTATTCTCGTCGCTTCATAAAATTAAGGTTGAACCACTGGAGTCACATGGACTATTTTACAATGTTTTTACTACCTTTCTGGGCCTTGAAAGTGTTAATTAAATTGCTATCTATGGAGGGGTCAGAGAGCTCTCGGATTTCATCAAAAATATCTTAATTTGTGTTCCGAAGATGAACGGTCTTACGGGTTTGAAACGACATGAAGGTGAGTAATTAATGACAGAATTTTCATTTTTGCGTGAACTAACCCTTTAACAAATATGTTTGCATTTTTTGTAGCTTGTTGATCTGTCAGCACTAAATCTCACCCACATCTGATGTAGGTAAAATAGTCATAGCATGTCACAAGGAGCTACCCCTGTTTTCCATTTATAGATTATTAAAGTCTTGTGATATCTGGCCTAGTCAAAATGCTTTCCATGCTGAAATAATGCAGAAGAAATAAAAGAACAATAGAGAGGGTGAAGGAGAAACACCTTATGAGCTCCACAGTTTCAGCATACATGGTGTAGGGGGACTTGGACTCGAGCGGTCCCTCTTCCATGGCTTTACCACACTCCATGAAGGACAAAGCGGCATCCACATAATTCACAGCTTTTCCTAACTTATCCACCTGTAAACAGAGATAGAGAGGCAAAAGCATAAATGCAGTGGATGAATCAGATAGATAGGATACACACATGAGCCAGAGATTCTCAACCTTGTTTTGGTATGAGACCAATTTTATGTTCTACAATACTTGAGACCTCTACACACAGCTATTTAGAAAAACACTTCCTAGACCCTGGGTTAACGTTCGGTTTTGCATATTTGCAGTCTCTGTGTCATTGATAATATTCTGACACTGCATCATTGCACACGTTTGGCACCGAAATGCAGGGTTAACACCGCAAAAGCGCTGCTAACCCCGCTTCTAAATTACAAGTGTGAAAAGTTCCTTTACTCAGGGTTAAAAGCGGGATTTAGAACGACGATAACCAGGGGTTATGCACAATGTGAAAAGCCCATAATTTTCACAATGCTGTCATACCATTGCGTCTGCTCGATGTTTCAACCTCTTGGCCTCATGCATGTAGTACTCAGCATGATGAGAGCTAACATGAGGGGAAGAAAAAAAACATTAGGTGAGAACTATGGGAAGCTTTTCGACATTATACGCTGCAGCATTGTTAAATGAAAGCATTATCATCCACCGCATTAACAGACATGAACTCACACATCACTGATAGGTACGGTTCCTCTGTAGTGAAGAGGAAGGTTTGGGGGAGGAACCCGAGATCCAGAGAGAGGCTGTAGGTGTCCCGACACCCCGACACACTCCACCTCTACCTTGGGCTGCGTCTTCTGGACCTGTTGAGACAAAGGTCCTGTTCCATTAGTGTATAATACATTAGAACAATCTAAATTCCAGTAAAGAACCCTCTTCTATTATCATTATTGGTCTATATAAGGTTCTTGAAGATTAAAAAGGTTCTTTATGTTGCATTATACATTCTTCAGATTAGAGTATTTGATTCTGAGTTCTTTAAAACATTAGTTCTTCTAAAGAACTAAAGAATGAAAAGTTCTTAGTTTGTCGAACTTTAAAATGTTCTACTTTAAAATCAGGCTGTGAAATTCTTTTTGGAACTTAAATTTTTAAGATTGAACGATGTTGATAATGTAAGTGTTAAAAAAATATATAGAAAAATTATTGTAAAGCAGTTGTAAAAAGAAATCCCTTATAAATAAGCCTTTGACTGGAAAATTAAAGAAAGAAAGAAAGAAAGAAAGCTTTTGTGTGCTGTGTGAGTGTTATTTTAAGAACCTGTGTTTTCTGTGCTGTTGAATCACTGTCTTTTTCTGGAGGTGTGTGGTACTTCTCTGCATGCTGAGCTTTCACAGGGGGCTTTAAGAGCTCTAGTATGTCAGATGGAGGAGACAATGGGGACACTGGCCTCTTGGAGTAAAAGTAATCATCCTGACATCTGCATACACGGCAATAAAGAGGACGTCATCAAAAAAGCATGAGCCATACAGTAAACATCAGATTACGCCAACATGTCCTAGTTGGCAAGAATAACAGCAATGAATTGACCTTTTCCATGTTTGTATTTTGTTATAGGGGCTTTCCATGATGTCCTTCAATATGTAATTGCTTGAAAATATCCCATTATACTATCAATATGCAATAGCACATATGTTCTAAATTTCTGAATCAACAAAACAATACTGGGAAAAAAACCCTTAAATTTGACCTAAACCGTATCTGCAAAGACAAACTGATTTATAAAAGATTTATAAAAGTTAAATAAAGTAATTAGTTCTAAATATACCCGTTTTGTTTGTTGTCAGCGCAGGTTTCCTCAGTCTCATTATGGACTGATGGTGGGAGTTTATCTGCACGAGAGTGATTTCTCTTATTTTCTCTTTGAGCATCTCCATTCTCAGCCTACGGCATACGGCAAAACATGCAAAAACTTACATGCATGTGAGAAGACACCTCTCATATTCAACAGATCATAAATTCAAAATTGCTGAATTGTTTGCATTAATTGAATGTAAAGATGTTTTTTTCTTCCTCACTTTTCTTTTACTTCTGCCATCTCCAGGCAGTTGGTCAGAGTGGTGCAGCTGCTTCATCGATGTCTTTTCTTTTGCCTTTCCCGATGACAAAGATGAAGACGAGGACTGTCTCTCTGTAATCTCATCTGCACTAGGGACTCTACCCAGAAGCGAGAGGTCTATCCTCACAACAAGTTTTCTCAGGCCTCGATGTGCGACAGTGGGGGACTTCTCAGATCGGCCAAAAGGAACCAGTGTGTAGAGTTTGTGCCTGCCCCGGACTTGTTTATCTGTCTCAGGGGTGCTTAAGCTTGAGCCGTGGGGGTGAGCACCAGTGCCTGATCCCTGTTTGTCGTCCCTCCTCTTTGGAACAGTTTTTTGGTTTGATGTTGAATCTGCAGGGACTTTGGCAATGTTACGGGGTGGACTGGACTCAGAGTCTGATTCAGAGGAAGATGATGAGGAGGATGAGGAGGATGAGGACGAGGAAGATGATGGACGAGTGGGCTTGACAACAGGAGTAGGCGAAGGTGGAGAGAGTGGAGGAGAAGGGCTAGAGTCTATCACATGAGGATGTGAGGAAATGTCCTCGTTGCTCCACCTTTTCTTCTTCCTCCTCTGTTCCTCAAGGTTGAGTCCGTTGCTTTCTTGTTGAGCGTGATGCTGGCTGTTCGTGTGAGGTCTTTGCTTGGGCTGCACCGCCTTCCATTCAGCTTCCTGCTCCCTCCTCCTTCTCCGCTTCCTCTCTCTTTCCCCTTCCTCAGTTCTCCTATCTTCCTCGTCTCCCTCTTCCTCAGAACTCCGAACCCAGCGGCGCCTTATTACCTGCTCTTCCGCCAGTATTCTTTGTCTCTGCTCCTTGCCAGTCGGCACCAGGGTCACTCCCTGGGCCTTCCCTCGGCTGTCCACCTCCCGCCCTCTCTCTCTGGGTTTTGGCTCCTTTTGGGAGTGCCCAGTTCTAGGCACTGGGGTGTCCCCTAGTTTGACCCTGAGCTTTGGGCTGGAATGTGGTTGGGAAGTCTGTTTAGAGCTGGATTGCTTGGTATCTGGGAAAGATTTAGTCTTAGAGCTGTGACTAGAATGACTGTTGGATTCTCTTTGGGACGAGTCCCTGGACTTTGACGAAGGACCACGGTCTGAGCTTTTTAAAGTATTGAAATGAGATGAATGCCCCAATTTGGAGGTTGAACTGTGGTTTGATGCTTCTGTAGGGTCATTGCTTCTGTGATTATTTTCAATACTATGGTCAGTTGTAGATGAATGCCTGGCTTGTGGTTTTGGGCTAACACGTGGTCTTTGCTTCAACGAATGCTTTGTAATTGGGTTCAAAGGCGAGTTAAACCTTTGTTTGCTTGTAGATTCAGAGTTTTTGGATTCAGGCTTGTGTGTGTGATCTTTGTGTGACTTTTCTGTTAAGCTGTGTTTGGAATGATGGGGTTGTTGGGGAGGACCAGGTCTGGAGTCTTTGGATCGAGAGTCTCTGGATCTAGAGTCTTTGGGTTTAAATTCCTTTCTCTGGTTGGAGCTATGGTCCGGAGGCACCCATGGCCTGACCTTGGGACGATGTGCTGAATTGGAGGCAACTGTTGGATGTGCAATATGCCTGGGACTTTCCCGTTGAGGTGATTGTACCTGAGGATATGTTCCTTGGATAGGTACTGTGGAGGATGAGAAATTTGGACTGGGGCTTCTGGGAGGGTGTGGAAATAAAGGGCTTGGACTTCGACTACCTCTGAGGCTGTCTCCTGGACTTGGGCACACACTTGGCACTGGGCTTGGCACAAGGCTAATTCCTGGACTGGGGCATGGACTGTATTCCGGGCTGGGACGAGGACTGTTTCTGGGGCTGTAGTCAAACTTTGGACTTGGGACCGGACTTTCACAAGGACTATAATCCCGTCTTGACTCAGAGTCTCTTCCCCAGTATCTACCAGGTGATGGTCCTCGGCCACAGTCTGATTTTGCACTCCGTTGCTGTCCTCCTCCTGGGTCGTGGTCAGTTGACTGATGCTTTTTAGGGACTTTGTCAAGCCACCTGTCCAGTTGCCACTGTGTGGATGGTGGACTCTCCGTCTGGATAGAGAAAGGACAAGTTCAAGACAGAAGATAACAATGATAAAACTGGTAAAAATAGTTTGTATTGTAAATATTACTCTAAATATGAATTTGATCAAATAATGTGACAAGAGTGACCTAGATTACAACACATGCCTGACAAGATTATGATTATCAGTGAATCCACTCTTTACCATAAACTCTTGAGGTTGACAACAGTATAAACGTAAATATATTGCAGAAATTCTTTAACAAAGACAACTGATGTATGTGGCTGACAATTATAACAGTGAATATAACATTCATAATAATAGTGGTGATGCACAGTCAATCTTAGCAATTATAGACTAATATATTACAACACTTCTAGCTAATGAACATCTCTACTGTGGAAAGTAAACATGGTATGTATGCAGAAGACTGCATAAACCCATATCTGAAACCCATTCCTATTTATACAATGTGTTGGATGTTGGATAGAATATAAAAATGGCAATTAGAAATTGTTAATCCTATTGTTAGAGTAAATGAATAAGAAACGCGAGTATTTATGTAAACAAGCCGGTGTGTCAGTGGGAGAGAGAGGAAAAGAAAAACAGCGGGTGAGAGGGTGAGCGAGAGAGAGAGAGAGAGAGAGAGAGAGAGAGAGAGAGAGAGAGAGAGCAGAAACACTGTGGAGATTCCTTAAACCCTAACAAACCCTTTCTTTCAATTTCACACCATTTTCACCATAACAATGCCTCTTCAGTTCACTGCTTCAAATTATTACAATCCAGAAAGCTAAAGAAAAAATTCTGCTTAAAAAAGATAAATACTGTATGACAACAGAATCACACTTTATAGAGTAATAAAGTGAGCTACACCAACTACTGACTTTACAAAACATTTGAATTAATGCCACAAAACGAAGCAAATACTCACTTGATAGCACACTTGAGCTCCAGGGCAAACTGTGCCTTCCCTGCTTGCCTCCAGTAGCTGACCAGAGTTAATTTAAACTTTTACTCCTCCACTCAAACATTCCCCCTTCCCCTCTCTCTCTCTTTCCAGCAAAGACACTGCATCTCTTGTGCCCTTTTCCCACTGCCCCTCCCTTCAACCCCCCTCTACCTGGAACCGCATGGCGTTTCCAAGCCGTCCTCCTCAGAGACACTACATGACTACACGTAGATGAAAAACACATGGTGTTCCCTCCTCCCTTCTCCACAGGTTCCAAATAGATGGCATGTTCAGTAATAGAGCCAGCTGTGTCACACAGACACCTTCATTCATATGGTGGTGTAGCCCTATGCTACTGGAGCATTTAATCCCTCTTTCCGACGAACAAAATTAAGACAAGCCGGTGTGCCGGTATAGCCAAACGTCATATAAAAACAATACCACAGAATAACATTTTTCACTTGTAGCTGTTATAAGCTCAGATTTTTTAAAGGGATAGTTCACCCAAAAATAAATATTCTGACATTAATTACTCACCCTCATGTTGTTCCAAACATGTATGACTTTCTTTCTTCTGTGGAACAGAAAAGAAGATATATATTTTTTTTAAATATCTCAATGTTTTTTGTTTGTTTGTTTGTTTTCCACAGAGTTAAAGTCAGTGGGGTTCAGTTCAGGTTTGGAACAACATGAGGGTGAGTAAATGATGACAGCATTTTCTTTTTTTCTTTTAGGGGTATGTTGGGTAATCCCTTTAAGTTCTGCTTTATGTGATGAAATCAAGGCTGACATGTACTACTTCATATCTAGTTAGTCATCTGGGGCGCCACATGTTGACATGACAGCCAGATTCTAAAGTCTCAGTGGCCGCCCCTCCACATTCCTCTCTCCACCCCCCACCATCCCTTTTTTCTTCATCCGCTAAAACATCTACTGGAACACAGAGAGCGAGGCAATGAAAAATAGTAGATTGCATGGCAAAAAAATGTTAGTGTACCTCTGTGCTGCAGTTTAGGGTCCGCTGTTGTGTCGGTGTCCCGCACCGAGCGTGCGATCCTGGGCTCGGGCTGCGTGATCGCTGGCTGCTGCTTTCCCACTCGCTGGAGGGGTCTGATCCTGAAGACCCTGAGCTAGAATGTCTCACCCTTCCAACATGTGTGTGTGTGTGGTGCTTCTGGCCTGACAAGCTGTCAGTCAATACATGCACACAATGGATGGGGATTGAGAAGTGCACACACAGTTCTTAGGCCACACACTCAATGCATTTACATGTACAACAAGCTTGACAATCAAGTTCAGAGAAATTCCAAAATCCCAACAAGTATGCAGACTAAACCCTTACAAAATGCTTGGCCTACAAGTGATGTGTGTGTTTGGAGGTTGAACATGTTGAAAGGCCAAAAGAAACAGAGGCTGGTCTATCATCCAGCTGTCACATTCCACATATTCTGACCTCTTCAATATGTAATACACACATACTCACACATACAGAGACAAACACTGGCCCATAATGAGACTTGGTACAGCTACAAACATATAAAGCAGACAAAACATCAAAAGCACACACTTACCGGTCATTATTGGCCCAGGAAGTTGTTTGCTCACTTCCCTGTTTTAACAGTTAAGAATAAATAAGAGAGCTTTTTAGCTTGGAATCTTCAACTTCATGGTCACTACTAGCATCTTGACTAAAGCAAAAGCCACATTCCTGCAGTAATGCCAGAAAGGTCATGAGTCTGGTGTATTTTATGACTCAGACTGTTATGACTCATAAACCTGGGGTCCTGGGTAGAGATAGAGAATGAGATACACTCACATACAAGGAGCTGGTGTTGTAGGTTAAATGACTGAGTCGAATATCGAACTCGCTACATTCTCAATTTCAGCGAACCATGTCAAGCTCAGCAGCACAGAAATGGAGCGGTGGCATTTTTCTCAGGGAGACAAGAAGGCAGTGCCTCCTAAAAACGTCTGTAACATGAGGTCATAATTTGTTTTAATAGAACTCCTATCTATGGGGGTTATGCACAACAAACTTCCGTATTCTGTAAAACAGGTTGCATCGCTTCTGGTTCAGTCTTTTGTATGTGCTCAGTTAAATATAAAGCTATTTTACTGAAGATGCCTTCAAAGGAGGTACCAAAGATGAGCATAACTAATTTCAATCGTGTATGCAGATTGATATCTAAAAGTTTTTTTTATTTTTCTTCTTGAATAAAATGCCAACAATAAAAATAACTAGCTAGGTTAGCTGATTTCCTTTAAAAGTCCATAGATATTGCCATCAGTTCATACTGCTGTTAACACTTTCTCTGACAAGCGGATGCGATGAGACCTGTTTTCCTGTTTGTTCATGTGACATTCGACATAAAGCCTATTGGAGTAAATGTGAGGGAGGAGCAACTAGATAGTGTAGCACAACTACATTCAACATGTTTCTTGAGCATAAAATCAGCATATTAGAGTGATTTCTGAAGGATCACTGAGGACTGGAGTAATAATGCAGAAAATTCAGCGTTGCCATCACAGGAATATTTTACAATTTAAAATGTATCAAAATAGAAAAGAGTTATTTTAAATTGTAATAATATTTCACAATATTACCTTTTTTATTTAATCAAACAAATGATTCTTTCAAATATTACCAACCCTAAATTTTTATAATAAATTGTAGTATGTTAATATAAATATAAAAAAGTATTATAGTATTAGTCATATACTTTTAACCAGGAGACATCACAGAGGACGTTGCCTTCACAGATGGAGTGAATGGTGACTGTGTGTGAATGCATTTCATAATGAATGAACAAATGAGCTAGACTGTGTTCAAATATAACAGTTACCACAAGCAGTGCAAGAATTATTGCTAATAATAGATGATATCTGCTTTTTAAGCCGATTCCTTGAACAATCTTAACAGGAGCCCTACCTCGTCCTTGTCATCTTCATCACTGCTGAGCTTCAGGTCATCAGCGAGCATGCTAGGACGGCAAAGGGAGAGTCGAACATGAGAGAATGTCACACTCACTTGACAGAGAGACTTATTCGTTCTGCCAATCTGTAGAACATCTGTGTGTGTGTACTAAATGTGTGAGTTTGCCTTGAACAGTTTAACCATATGAGATTGTATCACATTACAAGTTTCAAAGAAAGTAGTCATAAACACTGCACTCTAATGTTGAACAGTGATGTTATTTGACGGTAGTTTGCTTCAGGGCTCTCCCCGACTGTGTTAACCTGCGCTGTAATTAGATACTAACTCATTAAAGTTTATGAGGTCAGTGAAGTTGGTATGGTGGTTAGAGACAGCAGAGATATAACACTGGCCTAACACTCCACATGAAGCTGGTTTTAAACAGCAGTTGGTCCGAAGTAGTTAAATTCCAGGAAGCCCAAATTTTTTTTTACACGCTAATATGTACAGACATTCAACACTGAATTTGGTAAAGTCAATGGTTTATGATGTAATAAAGTTCAAAGACAGAAGCAGTTTAGGCACAACCTGGTGCTTGGTTACCGAGGCCGAATCGGGTGTTGTGCGCTGCACTTACGATTTATGAGGGGCCACGAGTGGACGTGAGGGCATCCTCATAGAGACACCATCCCTCACTGAGAGAGCCACAGGGAGAGAAATACATCAGCGTTACGGAGCAGAATGTAAAAACACTACTATATTAGTACACGTACAGCTGTGAACCATGTATATTTTAATGTTAATGATAAGCAAACTTCTTATTGCACACATACACATTAGGAATGCACAAAACTGTTTGATATTAATCGTTATTGAATAAATATTTGTCAATATTAGACATTTAACTGTACATTACTATTCAAAAGTTTAAATAAATGAAATTAATACTTTTATTCAGCAAGGACACATTAAATTGATCAAAATTGACATTTATAATGTTACAAATGATTTGTATTTCAAATAAATGCTGTTCTTTTGAATAATTTTCTATTCATCAAAGAATCCTTAAAAAAATGTATCATGGTTTCCACAAAAACACAATATTACTGTTTTTACTGTTTTTTTTTATCAAACAAATGTACCCTTGGTGAGCATAAGAGACTTTTTTCAAAATCATTTTAAAAACATTAAAAAAAATTTATGCTCATAAAAAGTTAATAATCAAAACACTAATAATTTAACACTGTTAAATGTAATCTTTGGTAAATCTCAAAATTAAAGGCACAATATGTAATTCTCGCCGCTAGATGTTGCTTATTCAAAACAAATGCGTAGCTTGATGACGCAGTGAATGAGCGTGGAATCATGGGAGTTGTCGTCTTCACCTCCACAACCGATGGAAAGCAATCCGACGGACTCGGGTAGAAGTCATGTTTATGGATGAGCTAATGTATTAGGGCGGGCAGAGAGCTGCGGGAGTCCAGCGGAGCTTTTATTATGCTTATGCTGCAGTCGCAAATGCAGTGCTGTTTACATGGTTAAAACAATCATACTAATTACATCTGAGTGTGTTAAAAGTTATGTTATAACATTATTCTGTGCATTCACTCGGTGGCTGGTATAAGAGACTTGTTGCACTTTGCAGTAATCTAGATCAATATTACAATGTCATATTAATAAAGAACTGGATGACTTGCAATTAATTAAAAACACATAATATATTACTTTGGTGTTTCCATGGTTTCTATGGAAATCGAGGGTGAACTCTGATATGACGTCATTGACAGCTGACGCACGGACACGGTCCGTGTCCGGGATAAAATTGCTGATTTCTCTGGATTTAAACATTGTTGGAAATGTTTGGGATAATGTAAGTACACAAGTCAACAAAATATTGTTCTAGTGGTTTTTGGATATTTTAATCTAAAAATCTTACATATTGTGCCTTTAACATCCTTTTTTTTTTTTTTTTACTTTACAATGTTGTGATGCCTAAATTCACTTGAAGCATTCAAAATGATTGACTTTAGTTTTTAGGATTTTTATTTATTTATTTATTTTTTACACAAAATAGTCAACTTTAGTACTGTCATTTAACAGTTATCGGCCATAACATGAAAACAGCTTATCGGTATCAGTCCAAATTTTATACCGGTGCGTCCCTAATCCCAATAAAAAGACACATATCTAAGACAGAGCTCCAAAAATAAGTTTTGCACATCAGTGTAGTATGTTTACCATGTCTGTGTCGTGAACCGGGCTGTTTTCCCTCCTGAGACAGATAAACAGAAAAAACGAATCAGTCAAATCAACACAGACAAACAGCATCATGACAAAAGACAGAGGGGTGAATTCACAAAACAATTACTAAACTCAAATAAACATTTTTTACCATTCGCCAAACCCTATACCATTTTCAATATTCGAATTCCAGTTTAACCAGGTGTTGTTATGTTCAGGTGCACTTTTGGCATTTTAAACAAGTTGATTCTGGGTTGTAGTGTTGAAGAGAAGCTGTACAGTCCCTAGAACTGGCCTGCATTGTGCATGGAGCATTGCTAGCTGATTTGCATAATTTCTTTAGTGACTCTGGTACTAAAACAACACAGATTTATGAGTTCATGAGTGTGTGCAAATAAACAATGCAAGTTTAATACCCTGCAGGGAAAGGATGAGAGAAAAACAGATAAACCTACAGAGACAGTCAGAGCAGAGGTTGTGCCTTATATTGGTGAATTTATCACACTTGCAGTCTGCAGTCTGTAATAAACCCTGTGCATACCTTTGAGTGCGAGTACAGAAAATGCTGATTGCTCCTTTCCCCTGCGGGCTGCTGGTAAGGCCAGGACTGGGTCATGTCCTATGGAGAGATGAGAGGACAGAGGCTAAAAGTCAAAATGACTTACAGGTTTGGAAAATTAGCATTTAGAGTGAGGTGTTCAGGATTATTATATGTAACTGACTCAAATGTCCTCAGATAAGGTGCATCTTTTTTGGCCTCCTGAAATATGCCTATATCCACTGGCTAATAAGTTTTGGCCAATCAAGGCCATTACATCAATGGGGATTTCCAGTGGTTGCGATGGTGTTGATGTGTTTTGCATCTTAGGAACTCTTAAAAATTCAGCCACTTACTCCAAATACTTCTAAATCGCTATGACTTTCTTTCTACTGTGGAACACAAAAGATATTTTGTGTTTTTGTACATACAATAAAAGTCAACGGTCACCAAAACTGATGTAAATGATGACAGAATTTCCATTTTTAGGTGAAATAAAAGTAGTTATCATAAATAACCTTCTCATTTTTATAAAAAAATTTCCAGAATGTATTAAATAATCAAAATTAAAAAATACATACATTAAAAACACACCAAATATATTAACATACATTAAATCCATAAAATAAAATACAAATCAAAAAATGAAACTAATCGAACCATCACTCATTAAGGTTTCTGCTGCAGCTCCTCACCACCATCAGCTCAAATATGCCAATTTCTTTTTAGCTGATGTTTTTCATCTAAAACAATTACATTGCATTAAGTGACAACTAAAAGTGTAATTTTCTGTATGTTACTCATAATAGTAGCAGGTTTTTCCAGAAATAAGGTTTCATTTCAATCCTTTATTACTAAAGAGCCATTGATTCAGTGAATGACCTGACACTGGAGAGTTCATGACTTTCTGATGAAAAACTTGCAGGATTTGTGGGTGTTTCTGGCATTTCTCATAATACATGTGTTTAAATGAATTAGTCAGTAAAAAGTTTATTGTGTAATCTGTGCCTGTGGTTGTTTTGTTTAGAGTGTGTGTGTGTGGTACAGAACAGAACAGGAAGCAGTCTGTGAAAAAGGCCATGAGTTTTCTACTCTATACAGCGTCTGACTGATTACAAGCTAAAATGAAATACTCATGGACTGATGTTCATTTATCTGAGTGCAAAACATTCAGTCAAAACTATGTTATTAAAGTTGCACAATTTGTTTTATTTTTTCTGTTTTGAATAAATTATACATGGCTGACTGTTAATACAATGGTACAAATTATTGTTTTTGCATGGTTCTGCATAAATCCAACATGACTGCCATTTGGGCCAGTGCAACATACGCACAAAAAATAAATAATAATAAAAAATAAAAATACTGTTCACACTCCCTCTTTGGTCATACATAGATGGTCGCTCTGTGACTGTCAGTGCAAATGTAGGTACTACATTTGAATTTACTTGGTGACCATTAAAAAAGTATGTTCTAATCTATATATGAATATGGGTAGAATGGGTACTACATCCGCCATTTTGTTACTGTCACATGACCTACCAGCGTCAGTTGCGTCACTTCACTGCCATGCACAAATCCTCTCTCGTGGCTACATGGGAGAGTAAAGTGTCCATCGAATGCGCACTTCAGAATCTCGGAGGAAGTAATAGGTCATCCGGGTACTTTTCACCTACACTTTTTGAATACTATGTATACTGTATACTGTATGTATACTGTACTGACGTGAAGTCATGCAAATACATAGGTTGACAGGCAGGTAGGACATCCTATCACTGCATTAGAAATGCAATGATTGGATGAACACTTTTCAGCCCTGAGACTTCCACAGTTAGTATTAATTTCATTTTCAAAGACTTTTAGTTTGTTTCTCTTCAGTTACCTGTTTCCTTTGTTCTAGTTTCCTGCCACGATCAGTTGTCATGGGTACTCATTTAAAAAGCAGACCTGTTTGTAATTAAGTTCTTCACCTTGTGTGTTCAAGTTCCTCTGTTTCTCATGGTCCAGTTTGTGCATATCACACTGTTTCGTTTATGTTTATTGTTATTGCATTGCCTGAGTTATTTCATTCTAGCCTGTGTCAGTCTCATACGCAGTTTATGTTGTAAATAGTGCAGCGCTACAGCAGCCGATGCTGTTCACATGAGCACCACGACGCATGCGTGTGATGATGACGTGGGAGCTGCACTGTTTTTACAACATAAACTGCGTAAGAGACTGACACAGGCTAGAACGAAATTGTTGAATAAAGTCGTTATTTTTGTTTGTTTTTGCGCACAAAAAGTATTCTCGTCGCTTCCTAAAATTAAGGTTGAACCACTGGAGTCACATGGACTATTTTAACAATGTTTTTACTACCTTTCTGGGCCTTGAAAGTGTTAATTAAATTGCTGTCTATGGAGAGGTCAGAGAGCTCTCGGATTTCATCAAAAATATCTTCATTTGTGTTTCGAAGATGAACGAAGGTCTTACAGGTTTGGAACGACATGAGGGTGAGTGATTAATGACAGTCATTTTTGGGTGAACTATCCCTTTAAGCGAAATTACGACGCAGTTTTTGTGGGCAAAAGGCACAGTGTCTACTGTTAATAATGTAACGACGTATGAAGCATAGCTTACACAGAATTCACTTTCTGTTGGTTTTAAAACAATACAGCGAATCTGCGTGACCACAGACCAACTTAAAACTGTGGCAAAATCTGCTTGTGTGGACTCCTATTAAAAATGAACAATTCATCGAACAACGGTAAATGTGACTACACCATTTACATTACAGTTATACATGTGGCAGGCAGATGCTTTTGAGCTACAGCTAAACCTTTAGGCTAACACAGTTATAGAGCTACTGTAATTACAGGCAAAACGAATAAATCTGAGATCTTTAAAAAGTACATTCTACACACATAAACTGTACTGGATAATATAATATCCATTGACTTCATATGTTTGCTGACATTACCAGACTTTGTAATATTTAAAGGGCACCTATTATTCCCTTTTTTTACAAGATTTAAAATAAGTCTCTGGTGTCCCCCGAGTGTTAAGTTTTAGCTCAAAATACGCCAAAGATCATTTTTTACAGCATGTTTAAATTGCCACTTTTTGGGGGTGAGCAAAAATGTGCCGTTTTTTGTGTGTATCCCTTTAAATGCAAATGAGCTGGTGCCTCCGGCCCCCTTTCAAGAAGAGGGCTGAGCTTCAAGAGCTCGTGTCCGGTGTCAGGACAATCTTATCTCATGGAATGAAAATGTCAGAACAGAAACTCTGAGTAGTGGTGTTCAGTTCGAACCAGTGTCAGACAATAATGCCAACAGAGCCAGAGAATAAATGCTGCATGGAGATAGAACTGGTATAGTTATGTTTAATTACGGTTATAACTTATTTGTCATCTTGCTTTTATCCACTATTAGTACAAGCCTGTTGTAGAGGACCCCATCCGAATGATGGCCAAAACTTTACTGATGAGTTTTATGAAAATTATTGCACTTCACACAAAAGATGAAGCATCCGTTTTACTCCACAAATCACTTTAAGAGCTGAATAAAACACAGTACAAGAAGTGCGCATTAAAGTCTATAATCTTTCTCTCTCCCTTGCATTATCATCAACATACACAGCGAATTACACAAAAACGCTCGTTACAACTAACAGTAAACAAATATATACGGACCTTTTCAGGGGGTGCTTAATAAACTGGTCAACTTTATATCCGTAAAACAACTCTGATGAACTGTAATAAAGTGCGTGCTCTCCCTTTCATTACTGCTGTGACCAGTATTGCTCCGGAGACTGTAAGCTGGATCACGAACAGTTGGTACTGATCCATCCTTGAGTAACAACTTTTTAGCAAAGCCTGCCTTGTATTGCCCCTCGTTCACAAAGCAGTCTGGAGTGAAATGATTTGCGCAGACATAAAGAAACCTAAACCTGCTCTGGCGTCATAACAATGGCGGACTATGTACAGCTCATTCAGGGCGGGTCTATGCTGAAACAGCAGTGTCCGTAAACAGTCGTGGGATGGGCCTGTGCAAAGTGACATCACTTTGCCCAGAATCTGCGAACAGCTTGTTCTGAGACACTGCTTATGATTTATGGGGATTAGTAAAAAAGCACTGGGTGGATTTTTATCATTATAGGGTGGTTGTGTACACACACTGCCAACACACATTTATGTTCAAACACCATGTAAAGTGAATTTTGCATAATAGGTGGCCTTTAAAACAGCATTAAAGGGATAGATAGTTCACCCAAAAATGAAAATTCTGTCATCATTTACCCTCAAGTTGTTCCAAACCTGTATGAATTTCTTTTTTCTGCTGAACACAAAAGAAGATATTTTGAAGAATATGGGTAACCAAACAGTTGATGGGCCACACTGACTTCCATGTATGGAAAAAAAATACCATGGAAGTCAGTGTGGCCAATCAACTGTTTGGTTACCGACATTCTTCAAAATATCTTCTTTTGTGTTCAGCAGAAAAAAGAAATTCATACAGGTTTGGAACAACTTGAGGGTGAGTAAATGATGACAGAATTTTTTTGGGTGAACTATCCCTTTAAGAGTTAATAAATGGGTCAATTGCAGCACAACAAACAACAGTGGTCTTTCACTTTCAAACTATTAGGATAAACTCCGCCATGTCTTCAACATAGGCTGCTAAACTACTTTTAGTAAAACTGTAGAATATCATCATATTGTAAATCATCTACTGAACAAGATGATATTTTTAGAAAACATACATTATACACATCAATAATTCTTCCTAGCCTGTAGCAATATTTCAAAAACACACTCCTCCCTCCAGAGCATAACTCTTCCCCCTTTCCACTCGTTCACCTGCTTCATTATCTCTCTCGCCACCTTCAGTCACTAAGGACTCATCTCTCTCTTCCAACAACAAGGCTTCCCAGGTGAACCAGAAACTGCTTCTCTCCCTCTCTCTATGCATGTCCATCTCACTCTTCTCTGTCTATTTAGATGCTTTGAAACAACCAGAACCAGTCTACAACACATTGTAATAAAACAACTCACACTCTTTTCACATGGACTTTTTCCTTCATTAAAAATATTACGCATAAATAAATAGCACTTTTTAGAGAAAATACAATTTATTTGATTAAAGTTTGATTAGACATCAGTAACTTGATAAAAGCTGTTATATTTTACATGGAGCTGGGATGCCTCATGGGTGCAACCACATTAAAGACCATATATTATTTACATTATTTCAGGAACTCCCATGTTATTGGCAATTTTCTGTTGTGCAATATTTAATCACAGCAGACTGTGAATTTGACATTTTTACAATTGAAACGGTAAGACAAAAGGCTTAGACACATACACACTCATGCTTGCAAAGACACCTATTGTGCCCTTTCTAAAAATACCTATGACCACAACACCAGCCCAGGGAAGACTTGCACATCTATATACACAGGCTCGTTCACCTACACAGAAATCAGACTAATGGTAAGAGATGGATATGAGCAATACAGCACTGCATTGTACTGTACTGAGATAATCTCACACGTACAGTTCAACACATGTACAAGGCTACTGCTTATCAAAACTTTGATGCTGAAGACCTCATTTACATTTACTAAAATATCAACCGATGCAAAACTGGGGCAAAGGGTGAAGTGGACACACTAACAGCAATAGACTTAACAATTGATCATGAAACAAGACATCAATAAGAAAACATGTAAAGCATGTAGTACATCTGCCCTTGGAAAGTTCAAAATGTGTACTCTTTCTCTGAATGGAAACCTGGTAAACAAACAAATATAAATACATGGTATATAAGGCACATAAGATTACTTGAATATAATTACATTTTATCTTGATCTTAATATAAGGAACTGTATTTTACATAACAATCAGATGTCTGTAGAACCACTGACTCGAACCACAGATTTGAATCTGCATGATCTGCGTAAGTATTTTCCCTCCAAAAAAAATTAACAACTGCTGCCTTTTATATCTGTCCTTTTAGGGTAAGTCATCTGTACTCGTACCTAGAAATGTTATAGTAATTCAATAGTATAATGCTCTTCCACACTAATTCAGTAAATTATCAAGCAGTGTCATTTATATGCCAACCAGAAGAGCTAAACTGCAAAATCTTTTGTAGACATACAATTCAGCTGAATTACACTCAACTTCAATGCTTACCAAGAGAAAAGCTAAATGCCACCAACCCTTTTTTGTAGAGATGACCATATGATCTTCTCATGCTAATGTACAGTTTAAGTGTCAGGGTGAGTGTCTCTTGTAGTAGTTTTGCAGAGAAGAGAAACTATGGTGCTTTTAACCAATACTTAAGTGCAGTTATGCACTGTCTGGAACAGAGCTGTTGTGATTATTTCATTTGAATATTCCATTAGCATTTAAAGGCTAATGACATTTGCAGCAGAACCGATGTGTTGGATGAACAACCAGTCGCTCAAATAAAATAAAAACAAGTTACGCATAATGTGAGAGCTGGTGTATCTGAAGGGTTTATTTTGTGGTCATGACTGTATATTATCATACTTATTACATGATATATTGATTCAAAATTATTTTATTATGCTGTTACACACATTATCTGCTATTACACAAAACATTCTAATAAAGATTTTTGTGCCTTACCAGTCAGAATCAAGCATTCCAGAAAGATGTGTAATAATGAATTATTATTTTGTATAGTGTACACTTTATGACTTTATGCCTTTTATACTGTATATTTATAGAAAGATCATGTCACATATATCTATAAGAAAAAGAATCTGTGATCAATTCTTATGAATACATTGCAGCTGAATAAATGCTGCACAGCTGACATCTGCATATATCTGCAGGTGTTTTGGGTGCCATTGTGGTTGTCTGCACACATGCACTTGTCTGAACTGAAGTGTCCTCAAAAGCTCTCAGTGTAGGGGCTGACTAACACACAGCTGTAGGAAACTGTTCTGTATTTTTTTGATAATCCCTTACATTTTGTTATAATATTATAAGCCTTCTCCACAGTTTCATTACTCTCAGAATGACAGAGAATGAGTCATCTGTGAAACCTGTGTGTTTGCATGAGTGCAGCAGCGAATGTGTGTGTGTGTGTGTTTGAGAGAGAGAAATTCACAAAGTTTTGCAGCTTAACTGAGTGTATTTAACCTTACTCACTTAGTAGGCTACTGGTCCTCTTTGCGTTCTCGGCTGCTCAGACTGATCTTCAACTCTCTCCTCCCAGGTTGTTTGTTTTTTAATTACTATTATTCTCACATATGCGTCAATAAATATTAGTACAAGCGAGCCCTAGTCAGGCAGCAGGCAAAATCCCCTTGATGCCACCGGGTCTCTGTGGAGAAGTCCAAACTGAGATACTAAGGCGAAGAGATAAACATGATGTAACAACAGGAGAGGCAGGTAATGACTGCCTTGATAGAGTGAAGAAGCTCTCCGGAGTGACAGAAGAGGAAGTAGTTTTTTAAAATTTTGAATTTGAATGCTTCGTCTCACCTAATCAACGCTGAGCTCGCCACACAGCAAAACCGAAAACACTAAGTTGCGCTCAAAGGTATTCACACCGGAAAACAGTTCAACTGACAAAACCATAAAGCATCACATCTCAGAAGTTCATGACAGCGCATGATTCTTCTAACAACAGCTTTTTCAAACGTTTTCATTGTTCCTTAATGAGCACTACACTTCATATATTCAAACATTTCGACGACCACAAAAGTTAGTCAGGGCGCCTATTTGCACGCTCGTGATGAGAAATCGTGTCCGCCTGAGGAGGTAACCATAGTAACAGTACGCGGCTCGTGTACTTTTCGCGAGGAGCAACATTGACAAACATAAACACAGCCATTATTCACCACTTAACTAGGCTATATATTTACATATCGCAGATACAACACAAAACGGTTTGTGTTTTGTTAAAAAAAAGTTTAAAGATAGTTGACGTTTGGCTAAGTAGCTACGGGGCACAAGAAAAAAAGGTTGCGCGACACTACATAATATGTTCTATAGATTAATAATAATAATAATAATAATAATAAACCACATTAAATATATAAGATAACACCACCAAAAATTCTTCATCAAATTGGCTAGTCATGTTTTTGTTTCTGCCTGAAAAACAAAGGAACTAAAAAGCATTTGACACTAACCTGGGATGCGTGTTGAAGCATGAAACAAACACTTGCAAGTTTTCCCCTACTTCCATAAATGGTAGGCATGTTGAGGTCGATTGTTTAGTTGTCCATTTTGGCAGCTACAGAAGCGCAGCACTGCGCACCGCACGAGAACGAGCGTCAACAGGTCACGCATCAGAGGCACGGTAGGTTCTGTGGAAGCACGCGATGGGCGGAGGCTGATGTGCAGACGGCTCTGCGTTGTCACCTAAACATCGCGTCAGAGCGTCTGACGGAGATGAACGAAGATGCTCGTATAGAGACACTCCTGCGTAAGCAAGAAGGGAGGAGGGAAACAGTCACCAGAAGCTGAAGCATGAAATTCCTCTGGGAATACAAATAAAAAAGCAAAAATCTATCTATCTATCTATCTATCTATCTATCTATCTATCTATGGGAGACCTAAATTAACGTCACTGATGATTTTCACAATGCAAACACTTAAAATGAGCTTATATCTCTTAAGATGATGGAGGTCGGAATGTACCCTGATACATATCCACAGAAAATGATTAGGCATGAAATGATTTCCCCTGAATTTCCAGATGTAGAGATAGCCTTGTGTTACTCACCATGTACTCTGCACACTCCCAGATCTAGTTGTACATCTCCTTCCACATTGCTTCATACGCTTCACTGAAATTAAAGAATAAAAAAAATCCAAACACAGCCTAACAGAATGCATGAAGCATATAAATGCACCAGAAGACAATTTATGGTGATGCTTAAGAAGACGCACTTTCCCTGTATGTGAACTGATTTTTCATTCACTCATAGTCAAGCCAAAAAGAGGAGGATCTGTGCAGTGTGGCATTTGTTCATGTCTGTGAGACTTGATATAACTATTCCTCACATCAGACTCAGACAACCCTGTCCAACACTAGTAACATTAGGAGACTAAGAATCCCAAAATTACCCTTACCTTCTAGGCATCTTGATTTGTTGTTTTCCCAAAACCGATGTATTAGGGTTGCACTGGGTGTGTTTGAGGTTTGTTGATCATAGGTTGTCTCCTTGGTGTCATGTTTATAGGAAACCCAACCATTTCCATTTTTCTTTAACATATGCACACAAAGATCTAAAACATTTGGATAAATTCAGATATGTTTTTACTATTTTTTTTTTTGTTAGACATCTCAAAACAGTAAATAGCCTCCATAATTAAACCTACTTAATAAAAAATATTTTCATATGAAAATGTGAGTGGTGCTTGTGTGCAAAACTCACCGCCACAATGCCATGGGGTTGCAGGTGGTGATTTCTGTCTTACTGCAGTATATTGTGGCTTAGATATGAGACATAAGATAAACTTCATTTTAAGTTTATGGAATATTTTTCATCCATTTTATCATCCATTAGATAAAAATATGTCTGATTGCTAAGAAAAACGTATAAATCAAGCAATCACCAATCAAGCTGCATGATTTAAGGTGGTTTGCAACTTTTCTTGCACAAAACATTGTTTGTCTTCGTCTACATGGTTGTGACAGGAATGCCCCAGATGTGCTGCTGATCTTTCTTTCTCGCAGTCGTGGTTTCATTACTCAAACAGAGCGCTCTTCTTATGACCTCTCAGTCATTACTCACCCTCATGAAGAGAGAGCCACACCTGGAGGAAGAAAATAATCAAAAATAGATTGAAACTGAGAAAAAGCAAGCAGTGTGTGAGAGAGAGAGAGGTGGTGTAAGAGAAAGAAACCAATAAAACTGAGTATTATAGCATGCAGTATTAAAAAACACAAATCACACAGAACAGGAGAAATTGAACTAAAATGAATCAGTGAAGCTTTTTTGAATCTAAGCACTTCAGAAATGTATCTTACAATATTTTTGAGTTAGTTGTTATCACTCCTACACAAAAGGGAGCAGTCAAATGAGACACAAAGTCTCGAAACCATAAAACTGACAGAATCATAAAATTGTAATATATAGCAATAAAACTGCACAGCCATCTCTTTGTCTCTTTATACACTTAATCTATATGTACATTAAATGCAGTACCATTTAGATGGGTAATAACATATAGGCTGCTCTCATTAGCTTATTATTTTACAAGGCTATTAGAGCAGATGGTGTAAGACGGTGACATTAAGGTATTTTACAAACAGACACTGATTTTATTTTACTTTATAATAGGCAAAGGCAAATAAAAAGAACAACCAGAGTGGGTAACTGTTTAAAGAAATTAAAAAGAGGAGAGGGTCCACCTAGAGAGTGCTCTGGGAGGAAATCATAGCAGGGGCATCCTTGGTTACTGCTACTTGAGATGGTAGGTCTGGGGGATTGTGGGTAGTCCCATGGCAGGCCTGTTAAGACATGATGTTTTGCCCTCCCAGCCACAACGGGGTTGCTTCTCTTCTCTTCCAACTCTTGAGATGAGCCCTAAACCTCTACTTGTATCCATGGTGACCCACTGGGAACTCAGATTCCTCTAGGTAGCTATAGCCAGATGATTCAGGAGGGAGCAAGAGTGAGTGGTAAACTGGAAAAGAAAAAGTGATGGTTTGTGCTGTCAATCCAATATAACTAGTGAACTTTTTGCTGAGATGTGATGTTTCGGTTCCACCATACACATTCATGCTGATCTAGATTATACTGTGTTACTCTGACATAATTAAATATATGTATCTATATTTTTGTTTTATAAAATAAGTATGGAAGTGTGTGGTAGTGCAAATATTTTTTTTAAACATGCCAATATTATGAGATGTATGTGCAATATATTTCAGTATTGAAGTGCTTTTAATTACAATACTTGTAGTTGTCAAGTATTATATGCAATGTCTATGTTGGGCCACAGGAGGATGGCCTTTGGATGGGAAGCTATCAAAGTGTTTAGTGGAGGAGAGGTGATGGGTGAGTCATTTATGAGGCTTGGCAGCTTGTGGGAAATTCCCATTTCAGAGTTATTACAGTCACACAAGGAAATAAGCTACACTGCTGTTTCAAAAAATGGGGTCAGACATAAACAAAAAAACAAAAAAAATCATTAATGCATTAATACATTCATGCATTGATCAAAGTAACTTTGTAAATTGTAAATTGATCAAAAGTAACACTAAAAAGACCCCATAATGCTACAAAAGATTTCAAATAAATGCTGTTCTGATGAACTTTATATTCATTAAAGAATCCTGAAAGCAATGTAGCATGATTTCCACAAAAGTATTAAGCAGCACAACTGTTTTCAACATTGATAATAATAGGAAATGTTTCTTGAGCAGCAAATCAGCATATTAGAATGATTTCTGAAGGATCATGTGCCACTGAAGACTGGAGTAATGATGCTGAAAATTCAGCTTTGCCATCAGAGAAATAAATTAAACTTTTAAAATATATTAAAATAGAAAACAGTTATTTTATATTGTAATAATATTTCACAATATTACTGTTTTAGTATTTTAATCAAATAAATGCAGCCTCTGTGAGCATAAGATACTTTTTTCAAAAACATAAAAAAAAAAATCTTACTAACCCCAAACATTATTCTAGAAAATGATAAAAAGATAACCGAATAATGATAAACAAAACAATTCTAACTTCTTGCCTAGACCCTGCTTGAAAAAATACTGGCTGGTTGCTGTTTAAATAAGTTTTGGACACTTTTCAGCTGGTTAACCTGGGAGAACAGATCAGTCAGTCAGGTCAGTCTTAACAGCTAGATAATAAACCAACCAGGCTGTTGTATGATGTTTTTCAGCAGGCCAAAGAAACCAGTTTCAAATGTTCAAAGGACGCCACCCTGCGGATCACATAAGAAATGCACTCGTCTGATAAAACAACAGTAGCATATATAACCTGTCTAATAACGGGAGGGTTGCATATTTAACATCTCTTAGGCTATATATAGGCTAGGCTACATATCCATGCTTTTACACACAGTGTATAGAATTATTTTACAATATCCTTTCATTAAGGTCGTTAACCAAACGCCCCCTCTCTCTAATCTCTCATAATAGGTCTCCTAACAAATGCACACAAGATCTTTCTGCTCATGCAAAGAGCAGGTGAATCTATGCAGCCCACATGCAAAGCAGGGTGCGAAGCCGACTGGTCACAAACGGCTGTTTATGCTGTGATGTCATCTGCCGGAAGATGCAGGTTTAGTGCGCTGACTGTGTTCCAGTGAAAGGCGTTTGACAGCTTGTCGTAATAAAGGAAATGGGAGCGAAGCGATAGCATTACTCATCTCCATGGAGCGCCATATAATGCGCCATCCCAAAAATAACACGTTTTAGAGAAAATGGTTCCCAGTTCAACGACTGGTTGATAACAGACAGCTTATTTCCCCCCCATTACAATCACAATACTGAGAGCATCGACCTTGCTGGTGTGGCCATGAATCCCGCGGAACAAACGGTTACTTGGCTCATTACGCTCGGGGTTTTGGAATCACCAAAAAAGACCATTTCGGACCCCGATGGATTTCTGCAGTCTTCGCTAAAGGATGGGGTTGTCCTGTGCAGGCTGCTGGAGCGGCTGCGTCCAGGCACTACTGATAAAGTAAGCGCGCATCCTCCCTTTGGCGCACCGTGTTTCAGTGTTCATTTTTCTGTAATCTTCACACAACACACGCGTTGATATGTATTATTACACAAGTGTCAAATATAGTGCATATTTTGTTGGTCACAACAGATGTTTAACCCTCAATACATGTATTTAAATGCAGCCCATGCAGTAGCAGGTCGGTTGAGGCGTTCAGCGCGCGCTAGGGCTGCTGTTGCTCCAGGCAACAACATTGGCAGTCGTCGATTTTATTGTGCGATTTATACTAACTAAATATTTGTTTTTGACTGTCATATTTCACAGAAAACCGGTAAAACATGAATATTAACCGACTGTAAGATGTAAATGATAACCTTGTTTTTATACGTTATGGAAACCTGAGGATAAGCGCTTGCAAATCGCATTACATGGCTGTGTATGAACAGCATTAATCTATTAGGTATTATCAAGGTTAGGTATGAATCCCTGTTTATATTGCTTGTTACATGGGAAATGAGCCGCCATAGACAGTAAATAGACAAAAAGCAGTAGATTCAGAAACAGTGTTTTTTTTTTATTCCCATAAGCCCCATGTTTCATTCCAATGCATTGCAATTCGGAAAATCATACCAAATTACATTCAACTGTAGTTCAACACACGTTTTTTTCTTATCTCAACTAAATTGCACATAAGCAACCAGAATGCAATAACATTAAATCACATAATAAATGAAAGTAAAAACAGTTTCAATAGTTTTAGAGTGAAAACAATATATTCCACTAAGCAAAATGCCTGAGGGCAAATGCAAATCTATGAAAGACATAGTGATTTAATATGCCTGCAGGGCCTCTCAGAAGGTACAGAATTCAAATATATTATTTTTTATAATTAAAGGCAGCACACAAGCATTCCAGTATAATGATATCCAGCGTGTTTTCTAAAGCAGTTCATCTTATCCATAAATAATGCATGGAGTCTGTCCTTCTTGGTTTGGTGTATACAGAGGGGGTGCGTTTTAAGAAATCAGTCATATTCAGGGTCAGCTCTGACAATGACTAACAGTCTATGACAGCAATAACCTCTTTTGAAGCTCCATCTGGTTTGCGTACCAAATTTCATACTCTTACTGTGAGCATAACAATAGGATGTTTATAGCAGGTGTATATCCCGGCAAGAGGGCTATGAGGAAATAAAAAAAAAAATCTAAATTTTGCATATTTAAAGTGGAAAAAGAAATATTAGTGCACTTGACCTTTTTCTAGATGGTGAGGGCAGCAGCATCATGTTTCTTTTGGGACTGTTCATGTGGCCAGTCAGAGTGCTACAGAACTAACCTGTTAAATGCAACATGTAAAAAAAATAAATGAATAATAATAATATATATATATATATATATATATATATATTTTTTTTTTTTAATATTACTTGTGTGATTCATGTCACTGCCATTGATATCATCAGTACATAATGACCCAAATAACTATTGCAGCATTTGTGACTATCAAAATATGAAACTGATCAATAATTGAACAAAATTATCTTCGACACTAGGTTCTTCTGGTCAATTCTCTGTGCAATAATGAGAACAAGTCTGTTTAACTTTTAGGGTAGATTTGTCTCAAAATCAGACTCTGACTGCAATAGCCAGTTACTGCCATTACTTGACTCGTTACCCCATTTTGTATCTCTAAAAGAACAGAAACCATTTTAAAGAAAACATGAAGGTGCTCAAACATAAGGTGTCCTGGCAATTCACTACAAAATGTAAATATATAGCTTCAGCCGTTAAGCCCACTGACCTAAAAGGAAGTAGGCTATCCATTTCCTATAGTACCGTCTTAGGATCCTTAACAGGATGACACTGCAAAGAAGGAAAGCTTTATTGACATTTGCAATTTGATTTGCTGATACTTTCATTCTTGAACGTCTTTCAGCAAATCACCTTGCAATCTAGCTGGTTGCCAGAACAATAACTTAAAGCCCTTACTTGCTCCATGCCATCTAAGGCCCTGTTTACACCTGGTATTAAGATGTGTTTTGGTCGATCGGATCACAAGTCGATGAGGGAGACACATACCCGCTTACACCTGGTGTTTTAACCTGGTCTCTTTTGTCCACTTTCAACCACTTCTGTCCTGATTTCTTCGAGGGAAGGGACTTGACACGTGCCGATGGATTGCATCATGTGCTACTGTTGTGGAACATGCCGCCGTATGTTGTGTCACCTCCAGTAGTGACTGACAGATGAGTTGATTGTAATTGTGACACAAAATCCTAAATAGCCTAATTTAGTGTTTTATTTTTTAAATAAAATAAATGTATTTACAAATCAGTAATATTTTTCAAACATGTAGTCAGTTTGTGGCACATCTGTATTTGAGTGGCACATACGTGGCGCTGAATATGCAATACCCCAGTGCTACTGTATGTTGTTGATCACGCAAACTGCCCATTCTAGGAAACGCACAGAATAAATCTATCATGGGTCACTACGAATACTGCATTAACAGTTGCATCTGTTACTGTAAACCTTTATTTTTGCATTATGCTGTATGCATGCCAGTAGGTGTCAGTACAAGTGAGTGTAACATTGGCCACACAAGATAAACCAAAACTTACAGTTGAGGGGGGGGGGGGGGGGGGGGAGGGGGGTGTATTTGTGATTTAGATGGTAGCAAAAACAAGTAATCAGAGTCTGACACTGATCTAAATAAATATAGATAAGCCTATAATTTAATATGTGCTTAGTGGTTCTAAATATCTTTTATAATTCCAAATGACACAGCTGAACTGTCAATCATATGCAAACAGAAAAATATGTATTTATGTATTTAAATACATTGTACAAATTATAAAAAATAAACTTATAATAATAAATATGAATATAACAGGCAACGAGGCAGATATTAAACTTATGTAGAAGCCTAATGGTTGTTGAAAAAAATTAACTCCAGGATGTAATAAACCCTATGTTTGAAAGCAGACAGCGGCATGTGTCACGACATACGGCGACATGTTCCGCAACAATATCAGTGGCACATGACACAATCCATCGGCACGTCACAAATTTTGGTGGCAAATGCCACTATCCACTGGCACATGCCAGTGACAACCGGATGTGCCAACGGCAAGATGCCATGCCACTTAATGTTAATACCACCTCTATTGGCCTACATGTAAAATTACATTTTGCAGTTTTAGGTTAAATATTTTGTGTTAAAAGCCAAACCATATTACTTTCCTCCATCTTTAGAATGCAAATAAAGATATTTTAATGAAACCTGAGAGTCTTCTGTCCCTCCATTGAAAGTCCAAGCAACAAAAACTTTGAGGCTTCAAAGTGGATTGTGTTTTCTCAGCAGACTTGGATTAAACCACTTGATTAATATGGATTTTATTTACAATGTCTTTATGAATTTTTTGAAGTGTTTTGGGGTGAATGGACTTTCAATTGAGGGACAGAAATATGCTTGGTTTCATAAAAATATCTTAATTTATGTTTTGAAGATGATCAAAAGTAGTACAGGTTTAGAATGACATGAGGGTGAGTAAATGAAGGAATTGTCATTTTTGGGTGAGCTATCTATTTTCAAATTATTTGATGAAACGTGTTTAACTGCAAGTCTAACTGTAGAATCACACGTAAATATACATATATATATATATATAAAAAAAAAATTGTTATAAATAAATACATTTATGTTATTTGCATCCTATTTGATGTAGGGAAACAAAATAAAACAGAGAGAAGGGCCCCTAAAAGAGGGTTGAGACACTACAGGCTTAAACTAAAGCTATTGCACTTAATTCTTTTGTAAATACTGTTATTATTTCACATAAGGATGGGTGGGTTGGCAGACAATTCTTTATTAAAATAAATTCTGATAATTTGCACTGAAAAAATGAAAAGAAACAGTTGCCACACTTGTGAAACCCTCTGGAGAACCTCTAGGCATAAGGTCTCCAGGGAACTTACAAAATGGAGCCCACTGCAGTTCCTGAAAGAACTCTAAAATCAGTAACCCCATTAAGGGAGAAATGTTTTGAGGTACACAATAAGATATTCAAGCTATTTTCAAAAGGGTACCTAGCGGTTTTCAAAAAGGTTTCAACATAGTGCCAATCTGTGCAAAATGGTAGTTCATGTATTTTATTTATTTGTACAGTTACAGAATATATTGACTTCCTTCTGGTTCCACCCCAGGGCCCAGACACATTTCTGTGGCAATCTACGTGTTTTTCTTTTTGTAGCTTATGCTTGTCTGGTGAGCTCACAACACTTAACATGTGCCTACTTGCTGCAGTAGCCTATACAACAAATCCCATGACTCGCATTAACTTGAATTTGGCGAAGAGCATTTTTTTCTTCGTAGAAAACGCTTCATAGAGCAGCAAATACACTGCCAGAACCCAAAATTTGATGCTTGAAGTGTAGTAATGTTTTGGTTTATATTATCCCCTTTTACCTCTCAAAA
This sequence comes from Coreius guichenoti, assembly GCA_039654105.1. Classification (NCBI taxonomy): domain Eukaryota; kingdom Metazoa; phylum Chordata; class Actinopteri; order Cypriniformes; family Gobionidae; genus Coreius; species Coreius guichenoti. Next base: position 24,789,688 of record CM077172.1, on the reverse strand, counting down.
TACCTGGGGTCTGTTCTTCGTACCTCGCTTAATACATCTGAGATGATTTGACAGATCCCAGATCTTCTAATCGTGATAACTGATCTCTGGCTAATTTGGTTCTTCAAACGAATTTGCGGATTGGATTAAAATATCTGGATTAAATTGTCTAAGGGTGCGTCTCAATCAGCTCCCTAGTTCAGTAGTCAGGGCACTGATCAGGGAGTCAGCCCATTGACTTATGTCCTGATCAGTGCCCTGACTACTGAACTAGGGAGCTGATTGAGACGCACGCTAAGATTACTGCGCGTTCTCGTGTTCCCTGAAAAGGGAAGATGTATCGATACTCGAAACTACGATCAGCAATGCAGCGATTGGCTGGCGGCAAGACAGCAACGTAATGACATCATATAATTAAAAAAGCCACCTGGCAAAAAACACAACGAATTTTTGGACCTTTATAAGGAAACAGCCAAGCGACCAAAACAACATAAAAGTTATAATGAAATGTGCACTTTTTTTCTTTTTTTTTTAAACATGATTCCCAATTATTTATATTCACAATTTTATAGTATTTGTACACCCTTTACATTTTTATTTCAATGTTCTAATTAGCAATTCATTTAATTTTAATTCAGTTTGAAGCAGATTTGTTCTGAAAGTATTGATTAAATATTGTATTGATACAATAAATATTGTATAAGTATTGATTGTACGACTTTCATAAACACCGCATCCTTAGGGGCTGCCATTGTTGTTTCGCAGGCTATGTGACGTCAGAGCGCGTAACTGGGAGTACATCGGTCTAGTACGAGCTCACGGGCGGGAAGTCACGGGCGGGAAGTCACGGGCTTGAATGCCGTTCCAGTGTACTTTCACAAAAACCCGGGTTGCGGGTTGCCTGGAACGCGGCATAAGACTCCAACAACATTATAAAGTAATTATTCTATCAAAAATAAATCTCACAATCAAGTGTCTGTGTCTATAGTATTATACACAACATTATAATATTATTTTCAAATACATTTTTATATTATTCTTATTGTTATTATTTAAAATTAGTAAAAGTAAGGAACTCTTGTAATAAAGTAGCAGTGGTTGGGACAATTTTTAAGTAAACGCCGCTTAAAAAGATGCAATCTAATCCTGTTTACATGAAATAAGCTGCTCCCGAGCAGGTTTAAGTTTACGGACCTGTTGCTATGACAGCAAGTCCAGGATGAGCGTCGAAGAACCAAACAATCCAAGATCATGCCAAATCGTCAACAATCCAATCCAGCTAACTGAGTTAGCGACGTACGAAGAACGGACCCCTGAACCGAATGACGGATCCGTTTTGATTTCCCCCGCCAGAGCAGGGGTGTGTTGTTCTCGTCCCATTGTGTTTGGCGTCCATCTGGAAACGTCACTTCCTCCTCCTGCTGTCCACATCCACGGTGCTGTTTAACTCGCGATGTGTGTGTGAATGTGGTTATAGACATTGCAGGATACTTGAGCCAGTCTTTCACTCCCAAAGCGTACACACTTTCCAACTGCTCTTTCCGTTTTCCTCAGATCTTTCAAGATCCCAAGAACGACAACGAGTGCTTGAGCAACATCACGGAGTTTCTGAAGGGCTGCGCGGTGTTTCGCGTCGAGGTAAGTTGGTGTATTTATGGTATCTGGACTGTACTGTATGTTGCTGCATTGGCGCCACAATGAAAACAATCAACAAAAGAGACGTGCAGTAGACAGAGGGGACGCAACTCTGGACCGATGTGAATGAGATCATGCCCTGCACATCGATTCATTGCCATAGTCTGACGAGACAAAAGCTTTGTAATGTTCTGGAAATGCTTCTAGGGTTTAGTTGGGGGTTGTTGTACGTATCGTAAACAAATTATCTAGATTTTAGTGGTGATTTTGTGCACTACAGCATCGATATTGTGCGCTGTGTAAGATATGAATGGCGTTGCTTTGTCCATTCATGTACAGTTCATGTACATTTTGTTGTTTCACTTGAGTCTGCATGAATTTGAGTTATTGGTATAGATTCTTTAATAGAAGCTTTGTTTTCTTTGTCACAGGAGTGACTTTAATAATGTGTTTTAAAAAAAATTTTAACGCCCAACATGAAGACAAATATTAATGTATACAGACATTTTTAGGCCTGTGCTGTATATTCAGTTAAATTAAATGATTTTGTTTTATTTGCTGTTATATAATGCTATATTATATAATGCTATTGTAGTCTAAAACTAATTATGATATTAAATGACTTAGTATTCATTTTATTATAATGTAAATAAATATATTATCTAAAATATTCTAAAAAATTCTGTCCACTATTAGACAATTTATGGCTTGATTAGTTAAAATAGTTATTAACATGTCAGTTTGAACACAAATATGCACAGAAAGACATACAAAGGGCTAGTAGGATTTTGATCTATGCGCATTTATTAAGGAACAGATGGTTCAGGGCAACGCTAATGTATTGTCAAGTGTATCTAGATGTGGTGAGGTTGAGGCCCACGTCACATATGGAGATCTTGGGAGCCGCATAATGTCAAAAGCGTTATCTAAACATGTACTGACAATATCTTATATCCTTTTTTCAAGTTCAGTGTGTATCATTGCTCCATCTTTGTGATTAATACTGTGTCTGGTGTGCGTGTAAATCTAAGATTGCTTCTGCACCATGATCTAGGTTTGTAAATGTCTAGAGATGTAAATGTTCTGCCAGTGACTGTGTTAATGAATTCATCTCAGGGTTTGTTTGCATACGTATACTTTCAGTTCTGGCTTTGCTATACACTCTATAAATAATGGTTATTTTTTGGCATCCATTGTTCCATGAAGAACCTTTAACATCCATGGAATATTTCTATTGCACAAAAGGTTCTCTGTAGTGGAAAAAGGTTCTTTATATTATTATAAATATTATTCATACTAAAAATGGTTCTTTTAAGAACTGTTCAGAGTTTAGTTCCAAATTATAAAAACTCACCTGCCCTTTAGCTTTCTACAAACCCGATTCCAAAAAAGTTGGGACACTGTGCAAATTGTGAATAAAAAAGGAATGCAATAATTTACAAATCTCATAAACGTGTATTTTATTCACAATAGAATATAGATAACATATCAAATGTTGAAAGTGAGACATTTTGAAATGCCATGCCAAATATTGGCTTATTTTGGATTTCATGAGAGCTACACATTCCAAAAAAGTTGGGACAGGTAGCAATAAGAGGCCGGAAAAGTTAAATGTACATATAAGGAACAGCTGGAGGACCAATTTGCAACTTATTAGGTCAATTGGCAACATGATTGGGTATAAAAAGAGCCTCTCAGAGTGGCAGTGTCTCTCAGAAGTCAAGATGGGCAGAGGATCACCAATTCCCCCAATGCTGCGGCGAAAAATAGTGGCGCAATATCAGAAAGGAGTTTCTCAGAGAAAAATTGCAAAGAGTTTGAAGTTATCATCATCTACAGTGCATAATATCATCCAAAGATTCAGAGAATCTGGAACAATCTCTGTGCGTAAGGGTCAAGGCCGGAAAACCATACTGGATGCCCGTGATCTTCGGGCCCTTAGACGGCACTGCATCACATACAGGAATGCTACTGTAATGGAAATCACAACATGGGCTCAGGAATACTTCCAGAAAACATTGTCGGTGAACACAATCCACTGTGCCATTCGCCGTTGCCGGCTAAAACTCTATAGGTCAAAAAAGAAGCCATATCTAAACATGATCCAGAAGCGCAGGCGTTTTCTCTGGGCCAAGGCTCATTTAAAATGGACTGTGGCAAAGTGGAAAACTGTTCTGTGGTCAGACGAATCAAAATTTGAAGTTCTTTTTGGAAAACTGGGACGCCATGTCATCCGGACTAAAGAGGACAAGGACAACCCAAGTTGTTATCAGCGCTCCGTTCAGAAGCCTGCATCTCTGATGGTATGGGGTTGCATGAGTGCGTGTGGCATGGGCAGCTTACACATCTGGAAAGGCACCATCAATGCTGAAAGGTATATCCAAGTTCTAGAACAACATATGCTCCCATCCAGACGTCGTCTCTTTCAGGGAAGACCTTGCATTTTCCAACATGACAATGGCAGACCACATACTGCATCAATTACAACATCATGGCTGCGTAGAAGAAGGATCCGGGTACTGAAATGGCCAGCCTGCAGTCCAGATCTTTCACCCATAGAAAACATTTGGCGCATCATAAAGAGGAAGATGCGACAAAGAAGACCTAAGACAGTTGAGCAACTAGAAGCCTGTATTAGACAAGAATGGGACAACATTCCTATTCCTAAACTTGAGCAACTTGTCTCCTCAGTCCCCAGACGTTTGCAGACTGTTATAAAAAGAAGAGGGGATGCCACACAGTGGTAAACATGGCCTTGTCCCAACTTTTTTGAGATGTGTTGATGCCATGAAATTTAAAATCAACTTATTTTTCCCTTAAAATGATACATTTTCTCAGTTTAAACATTTGATATGTCATCTATGTTGTATTGTGAATAAAATATTGAAATTTGAAGCTTCCACATCATTGCATTCTGTTTTTATTCACAGTTTGTACAGTGTCCCAACTTTTTTGAAATCGGGTTTGTAGTAATCCTGAAGACATTTTAATGTACATTGTACATTTTGAATCACCCTGTGCTTAGAGTTTTCTCATATTGAGTGTTCTTGCTTTTGTGTTTTCTGTTACACCTCTGTCAAAAGTAATTTGCTTCTCTCTGACCTGTTAAAAGGTGTCCGGTTGACCTTGCAATGCCCAAGGCTCCATTTGGGATTAACCCTGTCACCACTAGCAAGACCACAGTGTGCTAAATTTTGGAATAGCAATGAGCTGTTAGTAAACACTTATTTTTAGGCTTGTGTGTGAAACATTACAGCTGTGAGCGCTTGTCACAGAAATTGCAAGGGCGTGTTATTTTATTTATGTCTCAGGAGTGTCTGCCACTCAGCCTATGATTTGTGTGCACTTTTCCCTCATCCCATGACATCACAATTGATACAACTATAGGCCTGATTGAAAGAAGGCTTTTTTTTTTAATCTTCTGAAAGCTTGATTTGCACTTTTTTGTATTAAAGTAGGACTTTTTGACCTCAAGGGATGAAAGCTTATACCCTTGGTCTAAATTTGTTGTTCACGGGATTTTCACTAATCTGCTCAGTGTCCAGTTTACTTATGAGCATCCTCTTCTGAAGCTCTTTCACCATGAAGCACTGAGGCCATTCAGCTGTGATGTGATCTCAAGCTTAACTACATGATGACATTTTCAGATCTGCAGTCTGGCTATAAATTTTCTTCAGACTCCATCACGTAATTCCCATTGTTTTTAATATTTGATTTCTCTCTAAATGGGATCACACCACAGTAGGGCAAAAAACCAAATACATCATTATGTAATCTAGTGATTTAAGTACTTTAAATATGAAAGATTTAAATTAATTTTCATTTATTTATTTGTATTTGTTTGTTTTGGAATGTGATGGAAGCAAACCAAAAGATATGATAATGTGTGACAATTGTACATTATCGTACAGTCTGGCAGAAGCACATCATGAAACTCTTAAAACAGTAATATAAATATGACAGAGTAAATAATGTTTTAAAAACAGTGGCTCTTATTGTGTCACTACTGTTCACTATGTTTGGGGTCGGTATGTTTTTTTTTTTTATGTTTTTGAAAGTCTTATGCTCACCAAGGCCGCAAATATTTTCTAATTTAATATGTTATTTATTCCTGTGATGGCAAAGCTGAATTTTTTTTCTGCATTATTACTCCAGTCTTCAGTCACATGATCCTTCAGAAATCATTCTGCACTGAAAACAATGATTTTTACTGCTTGTTCAAATTGCTTAATTAAAATAAGCTAAAGTAACACAATTGCTGTACATTTTGTCCTAACTTAATTTGATTGTGTTCAATCCACTTAAATATAAATCAAATTGAAGTTTACTTAATCCGTTTGTGTTGAGATTACATGAATGATTTGTGTTGCATTAACTGAAACTGGGCGGGGCTTGTTAGTTCCCAGCATGCTTTGCATATGGCTAAATCAAGAGAGAGTAAATGTTATTTTATATGTAAAAGTGTTATTTTATGCATTTTTTAGCAAGATGAGAAAGGGGGAGACTTGATTGTGTTTAATAGTGTTTAATATTCAATTCTGTTGGAATTATTAGAACAATTTAAATTACAGTGGGTTACCATTGTGGAGAAGAGTGGAGCATTTGCTTAGGCTGTGGACTAATACAACTAATGTCATAAGCTTTGCTGAAGGAGCTTTTAATTCTTAGCATTTAAGATGCTAATGTGTGCTATAACTAGCTAAAAGTTTGTCAACTATTATAGTTCAGTATTACAATTCAGTTGTGTAACATTAAAGTATATGAAATTGAAGTGGATGAATGAATATATGAAATTTAATGCCTGAATCATGTCAGGGAGCCATATAAAATTCACTTTGAGACTACTTAATTGGGTCACTTAAAATGTATTCATTCCATGAAGTTGAAGTTACATGAACAAATTATGTTTGTTTAACTTAATTGATTCATGAGGGACTGATGTACACAATTAAATCATGTAAATCCAACACACTTTTTTTTCAGTGTAATATGCTAATTTGGTGCTCAATAAACATTTTCTTTTTATTATCGATGTTGACAAAAAGGATGTGCTGCTTAATATTTTTGTCGAAAATGTGATGCATTTATTTTAAATTTCAAAGAATAGCATTTATTTGAGAAAATAATTTTTTGTAACATTTATAAATGCCACTTTTGATCAATTTAATGCATCCTTGCTGAATAAAATTATTAGTTTCTCTTTTTTCCTTTTTCAATCTTGCTGTTCCCTTAATTTAATTCTGAAATGCACGTTTTTCATGGAATTATGGTGGTAGGAGAACATAAAAGAATTTCCATAAAACCGATGATGGATATTCTTGTATTTTAGCTGTGGAAGTAGAGCATTATTTTTCAAACATATACATCCCTTATGTAGTAAATCATTGAAGGAGCAGCATTACTTTGAAAGGCAACGCGCTCAAGATGATGCATTGTCCACTTATACACATCCACACACACACACTTGTTTTTGCTTCTCTCAGGGCATAAACTGTAATCAGAGCGGAAAGTAATGCTGAAGCTGATATTTTACTCCCACTGAAGTTCACATGCACACAGCCACTGTCCATTCACAGAAGTACACATAACTGTCAATCAAATAGTTCTATTACTGCAAAAGAGCAGCACAGGACAGGCCATCTAGAGCTTTACAAATCAGATTTCTCACTTCATAAGCAAAGAGAAATCAGTGACCTCTAGCTAACCACACCACCTGCTCAGAGGCCCAACAGCACACATAACAAATGTCTGATGATTGTCTGCATAGATGCTGAATGTGGACTGTTTGAATGTATGTACTTGGTCTGGATGGTCTATGGAATAGTCACCATATATTCACAAAGATTTTGCTGGCAAGCAATATTGTGAATATCACAATGCATATTTTTATTTAGTGCATTTTGTTTTTTTAAATATCATATCATTAGATTAGATTTGTGATCCTTCCTTGTCTCACAAGCATTTTTCATGAATAAATTATTTTTAAATAAAAATATACATGGGTACATTTGGTATAGCTGTTTACAACAGTTTTGCTGTATTGGTGCACAAAAATGAAAATAATTAAATATAATTCAATAAATGATTATTTGGAATGACATGAGGGAGTGTAAATGATGACAGAATTTTCATTTTTGGGTGAATTAACCCTTTAAGCTTAATGTGCTTGAAATATGCTATAGTTCTATATAGGCGTGGCGATACTGATAAAAAAAAATTAGATTTTTTTCCCCCAGATATTTTCTGGGATTTTATTGATAACGATAATTATACGATATTTTGCTGAGTGTGTTTGTGTTGGTTGTGTTGGCACTCTTCGTGTGATATTGATTCTATTAAATTATATAAATATAAGACATACAGAGGTATTTTTACCCCCTTATCTTGAATATTGGGGGCACTCAATGCATTTTAATAGACTAAATCACACAGTGAAAGCGTGCACTCTAAAAGCGTGCACTAGTCTAACTATATGGGATGATTTTAGTCTCAAAATAAATAATAAATGCACGCACAATTATCTATGAACTTGATAAATGTTCCAGATGTTTTATTATCCACAAACAAATGCCTTTCAACTTGTGTGTGCAAAATACAGAATTACATGAATGTGCAGCGATTTGTACAAATAGAGACATTTTTGTGAATACAAATGTTTTATTTTGCATAATTTGCGCATGCAACAAAGAAGATGTGCATTTGTGGATCATGTGGCACGCGTGCATTTATTGGCGTCTTTTCTGAGTCGATCTCATTTGATTCATTTGGATTTTGAGACTTTCTTTTCGCATTTTCAAGCATTTCACAACCCACACACAAACAACTACCAGTGAATAAGCCTGGTGCTAATTATTAATGTATGCACAAATACCAAATGTGCATTTCTACATTTAATCTAATACTTTACGACGTGTGTGCAAAATCCAGATTTATATAAATGTGCAGCATTTTGTACAAATAGAGACATAGTTGTGAATACAAAACTTCGAGTTTGTATTAATGTTGGTCAGAATTTGTGCGTACGAGTAAGATGTGCATTTGTGGATCCGGTGACGCGCATGCATTCATTGACTCGTTTGTGAGTCGATCCTATTTGATCCATTTGGATTCTGAGACTTTCATTTCGTCGGTTTAGCCTTGCACGATCCACACACACAGCTGTCTAAGAAAACCTGCTACCACTAGATGGCAGTATGCTGCCAAAACAGACAACGGCACCGTAAGCGTCCTTCTGCCTATAAGACTCTTAATGTTTCCAATCCTCGTTATAAAGACGAGGAAACGCTTAACAGTAGGCTAACATTAAAAAGGTATTAATGACGCATACTTGGTATAGGCAAGCAGATTAAATCAGGTTATGAACACAACATTGTTCATCACAACATTTTTCTCCCATAGAAAACCATTATAAAATGCTTAATATGCAATATAGCGCATGTTCAATAAAGTGTATAGCCTACTCAGTTTTAATATCATCGTCTTACTGCATAAGCCACATTAAGCGTTTTCTTTTATAATAGGCTCTATGGGAGAACGCTTAGCCTACTGTGTACAGATAAGAGCCTACAATATGAACGATGCGCAAAGTTTCACGCATTTCCTCCCTTAGAGCCCGTTAAAAAGAGTTGCGCTCATATTTCTAGGCTTCTTTTTATCTGCTATATTAATAAGTTAGCCTATGTAGACCTACGGAGTTTGGTCTTATAATATCACTGTCTTACTACAGTAAGCCAGGTTAAGCGTTTTCTTTATTCTGGGCTCATCTGTTATTGACTGTTATTCACTTATTCACTGAAAAGACGCCAATAAATGCACGCGTGCCACATGATCCACAAATGCACATCTTCTTTGTTGCATGCGCAAATTATGATACACTAATGCAAAATAAAACATTTGTATTCACAAAAATGTCGCAACAAATATGTACAAATCGCTGCACATTCATGTAATTCTGTATTTTGCACACAAGTTGAAAGGCATTTGTTTGTGGATAATAAAACATATCTGCAACATTTATCAAGTTCATAGATAATTGTGTGTGCACTTATTAATCATTCTGAGACTAAAATCATCCCATATAACTAGACTACATTACGTAGTTTATGCGTGCCGTGCACTCTCTAGGTGTGTTTTTGAAAAATGAGTGAAATACTCGATAATGTCAGATTGATCACTATATTATTGTAGGCGATTATATAGTATCACACACCCCTAGTCCTATATGGTTCTCTCACTGTTTTAACTGACATGCAGGTGGTCTAGATTAATGATGTTATATGATGTTTTTCTTTCTCTATAGCCATTTGAGGCTGGTGACCTGCTTCAGGGCCACAACTTCAGCAGAGTCCTCACTACACTGGTTGCCCTCAATAAAGTGACTGCAGGTAAGTCTATCTAGAATTATCCCGTTTAGATTTTCACAATATGAATTAATTAATTTTTAAAAACTTTTTTAAAGGTACACTATCTAGCGGTTAAAAAAAACATTGTGTTGTGCTTTGGCTCTACGTGGCTTTGTGGATGAATATGGTTATCTTACTGCTCATAAAACATTCACTACTAGGCTTAAGAGATATAACCAGTTTAGATGGAAAGGATCTCAAGCTGACTAGCTGAAGACGCTACTCTAGCTATACTCGTGTATAGACACAGTACTTCCTTGAAAATAAATTCCAGCACAGCGCTACAACTAGGGATGCCAACTTCTGGAAAAGAAAATAAGGGACAGAATAAGGGACACTCAAAATATTTGTACTGTACCACCCAGTGTATGTCATTTCAGTATCTGCAGTTAAGTATGTGTATAAAAGGTTCTCAGACAAACACATTTGGGTCATTCCGTGTCAAAATCAACCAAATTTCAGAAACTTTCCTGGCTCAAATTTTAGATTTTGTTAATTTTGTTTCTGAAGAAAGACACATAAATGAAGAAAAAAAGACAAAATATTAAATGTGATGGATGTATATTTACTGAGTAATTCAATATTTTGTAGTGGGGGTCAGAATGACAATTTTCACAGGGGTGTAAAAATGGCTTTAGAAAGATGGCAAGCATCATTATCTTATTTCTACACAGAGATTGGCAGGTCTATTAGGTAAATCTGTTGACTTTAGCAATCTTTGTTGCATTATATGCCAACGGTGACAGTTCAAAAATGGAAAAAAGCACTTGTGTTTTTTGATCAAAGTTTGCATGGCTGTAACTCATTTTGAAGATACCTTAATATCCTTTTAGATTCTAATTCTTAAAACACTTTTTACTTTTGGTTTCTTAATTTTTAAGGCCCAATAATTTCCAGAGATATAGGGATCTCAGTGTGGCTCCATGAGTAAATTGGTACACATTTTCAATGGTCACACATTTTCTGAACAACAAATAATGTTAAAACTAGAAATGTATCTTGTAACACAATTGAACATCCTCAGATCCTGTCTGAGTGCCATCAATACTATTTTTCCCATATTGTGCCTGTAACTCTAAAAGTATTAAATATATCTCAATATCCTTCTATATTCTCATTCTTAATAAACTTTTCTTTTGTAACCTTAACTTTAAAGGCCTTATATGGTTCAGTCCCATAGATAAAATGTGGCTCCATGCTCAAATTATTGAATATTTATTTTCTACACCAAGGGATATTAAATATCATCAACCTCTATTCAAAATGATAAACTTAAGGTTTTTTTTTTTTTTTTGTCAGGAAGATACATAGATGGCATAAAATTTGAAAGCATAATAACTGAACGTCTTTGAAATTTCAGCCATCAAAATTTTTTTCATTTTTTTTTTAAACAATGGCACTTAAAATTTTGAACTAAATGTTGTTGCAACCATGTATGAATAAATGAAAATGCATATTTTTCAATTAAAGAGAACTTAGAGGATTGCTTTTGGTGCTTGAGACTTTATTGGTTATTTTGTGTTTCAATAATGAGGTTAAGAATACGCTGCAAATTACTTAAATATAAAATGTTTTTTTCTCTATTTAACAACATTAACTTAGAATAGTGAAAGACGACTTCCCTTTTTGATTACGTCTTCCCTCAGGGAGAGTGCATGTTTTCTTGCATGGCTGAATGTTGGACTCATGAACAATGATCACGTTGTTTGCATCCGCCCAAACTGATTTGCCGAAATCAAAATGCGAACAGTGAAAGGGATTTTCCGTTAGCGCGAGCCACTCGCTGTGAAGCGGGAGCGACCAGCCAGCACCGGCATAGGATTCAGCTGGGTCTTAAAGCCTTCCGCGAATGGCTATGTTCGCAAATCAAACAATGATTTGTCTCAAAGGAATGATTAATTCTCAATTTAGACCGTATGCCTGAATATATGGGACAAACTGCGTTCCGTATGGCTTTCATACGGAATGCTTCATTGATGCCTTAAATACGGGACGATTCCGTATTATACAGAACGGTTGACAACCCTAACCCATAATTAAATGACCCTTAACAAGAGAAAAGGCTTTACAATGAACTTGTTAGAGAGCTACATATGGCAATTTATCTGTTCAATAAAATACGCTTTTACAATATTTAAAATCCCTCAGTTCTCGCCATCTCCAAGAAGCCAAGCTAATGTTGATTCCTCAATGGGTGATTCTCCAGAGGTTCGAGATTTAGTGTGCTCCATGTCAACCTTTCTCGCTTTTTGTGACGACTAAGCTATGCCGGAGCAACTTTTCTGTATTTACGGATATGACGAGACATGCACGGGCGAGTGAATGTACGCAATTTCCCACGAAAACCGTCCCGAAAATAGGCCTACCGTAGTGAATCAGGGTAAGAAGAAAACATGTTTTGGAAGAAGGGTTGATGTAAAAAAAAAAAAAAAAAAAAAAAAAAAAATAAAAAATTACATAGTGTACCTTTAAAAAAGCATTTGAAATTTAAATGAATGAATGCTTGCTCTTCTAATTGTGTGTGACACTGTTACAGATGTACCCATTGATTGTTATTCTCTTCTGTGTTCTCTCTGTTGGTGTAGATATTGGCATAGGCAGTGACTCTGTATGTTCGCGTCACTCTTCCGCCCACCGGATCAAATCCTTCGAATCGCTGGCCTCCCAGTCCTCACTGGGACGATCTTCTAAATTGCTCCATAACCAGTTCCGCAGCCTTGTGAGTAACTTTGGGGTGAGACCTCTGAACCAACCTCACCAGATCGCAATGAAAATATATTTACATGTGCATAACATCTATACTACTGTTCCAGAGTTTGGGGTCGTGATTTTTTTTTTTATGGCCCAAGCCCTAAAAATTTCTTATGCTCACAAAGGCTGTATTTATTTGATCAAAATTACAGTAAAACAGTAATATTGTGAAATATTATTACAATTTAAGAGAACTGTTTTCTATTTTAATATATATTTTAAAATGTAATTTATTCCTGTGATGGCAAAGCTGAATTTTCAGCATCATTGCTTCAATCTTCAGTGTCATATGAGCCTTCAGAAATCATTCTAATATGCTGATTTTGTGCTCAAACGTTTCTTATTATTATCAGGGGCGCGTTAACGCACAGGCTTCCATGGGCTGAAGCCCAGGGGCCTACACTGGGGAGGGGCCTACTGGCTGCACAAAAATTAAATTTTTCAAGTAATTATTTGTATATATGGGAGTTTGCAGTAGTGACAACAGCATTAAACCAACTCACACACCCGTACATTTTCAGGACTCTCAACTGCATTTTCGGCAAAGCCCTTCTATGCGAACAGAACCGAACAAGACAACTAGTTTTCTGTAACGCCATTCAGTGCAAGAGAGACGCCCTGCGCTGAACGCGGGTGGATATAATCTGCATGTCATCTGAAGGATCCAGTGACTGTTCCATCGGTGCTGCTTTAAAGGATTAGTTCACTTAAAAATGAAAATTACCCCATGATTTACTCACCCTCAAGCCATCCTAGGTGTATATGACTTTCTTCTTTCTGATGAACACAAACCGAGTTATATTAATAAATATCCTGGCTCTTCTAAGCTTTATAATGGCAGTGAATGGGGCCCACGAGTTTAAAGCTCAAAAAAGTGCATCCATCCATCATAAACGTACTCCACATGGCTCCGGGGGGTTAATAAAGGCCTTCCGAAGCAAATTGATGGGTTTTTGTAAGAAAAATGTCTATTTTTAAAACTTTATAAAGTAAAATATCTAGCTTCCACCAGACCACCTACTGTATTCAACTTACGAAGAAAGTGTAACGCCTCTCGCAGTTCAAAACACTTGCATCATACGTCGCGCCAGTTAAGCTTTTTTTGTAAGTTGAATACGGAAGGTGGTCTGGCGGAACCTAGGATGGCTTGAGGCTGAGTAAATCATGGGATAATTTTCATTTTAAAGTCTCAATTTTAATTTCAGGAGGTCTTAAATCTGGGGATGGAAAAACAGGAATCACAATATTGCTTAAATGTGATAATTAATATTAAAGGGCTATGATTTAATGAATTAAACGCCAGCACTGCATGTTTCAAAGTAAAGACGCTGTGCTGTTGCGCATTCTACATGCTCGTGCTTTTAGAGCAGTTTGCAATCACCAAATAGCCCACATATATGGCAGGTGATTATTTTGATCTACTGCTGATGAATAATAAATATTTTTTATAATTTATGTTATTTATATCATGGAGCTGTACCTGTAAACTCGCATTTTGGACAGAAAAGTTTTGATGGCATTTTCTTTTCATATTACCTCTGTACAATGCCTATAATAATGTAGTGCAGTGTTTCCCAACCACTGTGCTGCGCGCAGCATATGTAAAAAATAAATGCTACAAATAAGAACATATCATCGCTGTCGGGCCAAAACCTTGCTTTATAAAAATGAATGCTATTGGTCACCCTTTTATGTCTGTATGAGGGTTTTACAAATATTTAACCAATAAAAAGCATTTAAAAGAGGTTGTTACTAAATCCATTGGCTCCTCAAACTGTCAGTCAAACCTCATAACTCACACCGCCTCCATTTAGAATAAGCCGTGCACAGTTTGGAGATCTGCTTGTTAAATAAAGAACTGATGTTTGAGTACAGCGTTTTCTTTGCTCAAGAAACACTGTCCATTAAGGCTAACGATTTTTTGTATTTGAAGAGAATATTCTTAGTCTGCTATTTGCCGTCTAGTTGAAGCAAGTTTTAATGATAAAAGTAGTGTCCTGAAACTCTGTCTTGTGTAAACATATTACTTGATGTAAATGGGTCAGTTTTGATTTTTGACTCGTGAAGCTGTATGTAAACATAAGTACTCTCTCTCATAGGACATGACGGAGAACAGTAACGCTCAGTTAGTGGTTAAAGCTCGCTTCAATTTCCAGCAGACCAATGAGGATGAGCTTTCTTTCAGCAAGGGTGACATCATCAATGTTACTCGCACAGAAGAAGGGGGCTGGTGGGAAGGATCCCTCAACGGCAGGACAGGCTGGTTTCCAAGCAATTACGTCAGAGAGGTAAAAGGGTCAGGTATGTGTCAGTTTTCTCTAGACCATTATTAATATATAAACACTGTCTTCTCTTGATCCACAGTGCACATTTATTAAAACAATCTATGTGGCCTTACAGACAAACCAGTGTCCCCTAAATCTGGAACTCTTAAAAGCCCCCCCAAAGGTTTTGATACCACATCCATCAGTAAAACCTACTACAACCTGGTAAGCACATTCAGATATACTTTTGAAGTGTCACCAGGTTGATTTGCTTAATTTTGGAAGTTTTGTTTATAAACCGTAATCAGTTAATTTGTGAATGAGCGCAGCTGATTAGTAATCATTGTGTTAAAAACGTATGGTCTAAAAATAGCTGCTGTTTGTTTCTCTTCAGGTGCTACAGAACATTTTAGAAACTGAAACAGAGTATTCAAAGGAGCTCCAGAACCTTTTGACCAACTACCTGAGACCTCTACAGATGACAGAAAAGTAAAAATCCTTGCTATCCTCCAAAAAACGCACAAGAATGAAATACACAATTTAGTTTTAAAATTAACATTCTATCTACATTCTCTGACTAGGGCTGACAATTTTAGGCCTGGTTTCACAGACAGGGCTTAGATTAAAGTGCCCCTATTATGCTATTTTAAAGTTTCCCAATTTAGTTTGAGGTCTCCAACAACAGGTTTACATGCATCAAAGGTCATTCTCAAATGACTCGATGGATGAATCAGTCTCTCTAAATCCCTCCTTTCCGCAAGCCTACTCTGCTCTGATTGGTCAGATGACCCAGTTTGTTGTAATTGGTCTACCGCGTACAGCGTGTATTTCGGAAACAAACGCCCATTACCGTAACTGAACTCCAGCTACGTCCGGCGTCCGGAGGCTTCCTAAAGCTCTGCGATTGTACACACCGTAAAGACAGTAACGATGATGTTGATTTTACATCAATCCCAGCATGAGTCCGAATCGATGAAACATTGGATAAACTAGTTATTCAACCCGAACCTTGAGCAGGACGTTTCTCAGTGATGCTACTCAGTTTGAGGTACATTATGAGATGTTTCAACTGTAATTCCTCACCATCAGCATTTACAAGTGTGTGTGTGTGTGTGTGTGTGTTTCTAATTTATTGCGGTGCACATGCGGGAACTGTATCAATAACATTAAAGTGTTTGAGGTGGTTCAAGGTTTCCCTGGTGTCTGCGCATGCAATAAGTGGATGGGCAATATGCTAATGTTTCGTCTTGAAGTCACAACGAAACGGCTTGCAATTCGTTTGAAAAACGATTTGTTTAATTGACTCGACTCTTACTTTTGAGAGAGACAATAACTTTATATACGGTGCACTTTGCAGGATGTTTTCATTCACTTAGAACTATGTTACACACTACATGAAAGGTAATTTTCAAAAAAAACAGTACTGATGTGCATCTTGAGACAAAACAATGGTACTGACTACTGACATACTTTTAAGATATGTCAGTGCAAGTTGCTTTCTGTTAAGATAGCTCAAATATGCATTTTAATCTGGGACTAGGTTTAAGCCTTGTTTGTGAAACTGGGCATTAGTGTGTTAATTTAGTGTGATTAAGACAATATTGTGATTAAAAAAATGTATAACCATTCCCCTTGAAGTTTTCTCTTCGTTCGAGTGAAGTACAGCCGTAATGTTTGAGCATTGACTTTTCTCATCAGTTCTCATTGTTTCTCATAGACTGAGCACCTCAGATGTAAGTGTCATTCTCGGGAACCTGGAGGAAATCAGCACTTTCCAGCAGACTCTAGTCCAGTCACTGGAGGACTGCACCAAGTGAGTTTCATTCTAACCATAAGCAGCCGTGTGATTCCTGGCCTGTTTCTTAATAGCCTCTGAGTAATTTACGACAGGAGGGACAAGCACTTAGTGAAACTGAGACTCAATCAAATGTATCAAGTTTCGACTTCTAGATGATGAAAATAGACCTGGGCAGTAACATAAACCTGAGGTCCATTAAGAGGATTTGAGTATCACTAGAGTTTTGTAATGTTTACACTGACCCCTAGTGGTAAATCATTTAACAAGTTTGGAAAATTAGTTTTTCAGCAAAAATGTTTGAGTTTATACCTGTCATAGAAAGTAAGGGCACATTCGAGTAAGTTAATATTAGTTGTATTTTTTTGTAAAGGAAAACCTTAGAAAATTATAAACATATCTTGTATGAGATCTAAAAATAAAAACATACTGTATAAAATGTTTAATAAAATTATGACATTAAAAAAAAAAAAAAAGATATATTACATTTATTTTATATTAAGATTATTTTTGTTAATAGTCTATAACTTTTGCTGGGCCGACCAGACCCTGTTGAGTCCTGTTTTGTATAAAAAGGATTTTCAAACTTGAATCGTAAATTTATTAAAATACACATTTTCCAAAAACCAAAAATAATATTGCAGCGAAGACTGAAATTACTATGGAAGCCCGTTTCCGCCACTAAATAAAAAAAATAAAAAGAGTAATTGCGACTTTTTATCTCAGAATTCTGACTTTTTTCTCACAATTGCATGATATAAAGTCAGAATTCTGAGATACAGTGGTGGTCAGAATTATTGGCACCCCTGGTAAATATGATCAAATATGGCTGTAAAAAATAAATCTGCATTGTTTATCCTTTTGATCTTTTATTCAAAAAATTCACAAAAATCTAAACTTTCATTGAAGTAAAAGAATTGAAAGTGGGGGGTAAATCACATTATAAAAAAAATGCTTTTCTCCAAAACACGCTGGCCACAATTATTGGCACCCCTAGAATTTTTTATGAGTAAAATATCTCTGAAGTATATTCCCAATAATATTTACATTTTTTAGCACACCAGGGTGACTAGGAACATGAAATTGTCCAGCTATGATGTCTTGTTCCACAGGAGTATAAATATGAGGAAACACAAAGGCCAAATTCCCTTAATCATTCATCACAATGAGTAAAGCCAAAGAATATAGTTCTGATGTGCAGCAAAAGATTGTTGAGCTTCACAAAATAGAAAGTGGCTGTAGGAAAATAGCTAAAGCATTAAAAATCCCCATTTCCACCATCAGGGCAATAATTAAGAAGTGCCAATCAGCTAAAGATGTTAGGAATCTGCCTGAAAGAGGACATGTGTCTATATTGTCTTAATGCACGGTGAGGAGGAAAGTTTGAGTGGCCAAAGACTCTCCAAGGATCACAGATGGAGAATCGCAGAGATTAGTTGAGTCTTGGGGTCAGAAAGCCTAAAAAAAAAAAAAAATCAAACAACCCCTACATCACCTCATGTGGGAGGGATTCAAGAAAAATCCTTCTTGCTCATCCAGAAACAAACTCCAGCATATTCAGTTGTCAGACACGACTGGAAATTCAAAAGGGACCTGGTTCTGTGATCAGATGAAACTATAAAAAGAGCTTTTTGGCAGCAAATCCACCAGATGGGTTTGGTGCAAACAGGGATAAAAAGTACCCCATGCCCACAGTTAAAAATACTGCTGGATCTTTAATGTTGTGGGCCTATTTTTTTTTCTGGAGGTCCTGGACATTTTGTTCAGATACATGGTATCATGGATTCTAGCAAATACCAACAGATAAAAAAAATCAAAACCTGACGGCCTCTGCTAGAAATCTTATAATGGGCCGTGGTTGGATCTTCCATCAGGACAACGATCCAAAACAAACATCAAAATCAACACACAGATGTGTCACTGAACACAAAATGAAGCTTCTGCCATGACCATCCCAGTCCCCTGACCTGAACCCTATAGAAAATGAGTGGGGTGAACTGAAGAGAAGAAGCACCAACATGGATCTGGGAATCTGAAGGATCTGGAGAGATTCTGTATGGAGGAATGGTCTCTGATCTCTTGTCAGGTGTTCTCCAAACTCATCAGGCGTTATAGAAGAAGACTCAGAGCTGTTATCTTGGCAAAAGGAGGTTGCAAAAAGTATTTAATAAAAGGGTGCCAATAATTGTGGCCAACGTGTTTTGGAGAAAAGCATTTATTTCATAATGTGATTTACCCCCCACTTTCAATTCTTTTACTTCAATGAAAGTTTAGATTTTTGTGAACTTTTTGAATAAAAGATCAAAAGGATAAACAATGCAGATTTATTTTTTACAGCCATATTTGATCATATTTACCAGGTGTGCCAATAATTCTGACCACCACTGTATAATCTCGCAATTGCGTGATATAAAGTCACAATTCTGACTTTATATCACGCAATTGCGAGTTTATATCTCAGAATTCTGACTTTATAACTCGCAATTGTGAGAAAAAAAGTCAGAATTCTGAGATAAAAAGTCGCAATTACTCTTTTTATTTTTTTATTTAGTGGCGGAAACGGGCTTCCATAAATTACACTACTGTTCAAAAATTGGGGTGGTAGGATTTTTTTTAAGGATTAAGATTTTTTTTTCCATTATATTTTAAAATGTAATTTATTCCTGTGATTGCAAAGCTGAATTTTCAGCATCATTACTCCAGTCTTCAGTGTCACATGATCCTTCAGAAATCATTCTAATATGCTGATTTGGTGCTCAAGAGACATTTCTTATCATTATCAATGTTGAAAACAGTTGTGCTGCTTAATATTTTTGTGAAAACCGTGATACTTTTTTTTTTTCAGGATCCTTTGATGAATAGAAAGTTCAAAAGAACAGCATTTATTTGAAACGTAAATTTTTTGTAACATTGTAAATGTCTTTACTCTCACTTTTGATCACTTTAAGTCAAATCACCTTTATTTACAGTGGCTTGCGAAAGTATTCAAACTCCTTCATTTTGTCACATTTTGTTATGTTGCTGCCTTATGTTAAACTACTTTTAAATTACTTTTTTCGCATCAATCTACACTCCATACACCATAATGACAAAGCAAAAAACAGATCTGTGACAAATTAGTAAATTTATTAAAAAGGAAAAACTGAAATAAGTACATTGCATAAGTATTCAAACCCTTAACTCAGTACTTAAAGCACCTTTACAGCCTCAAGTCTTTTCAGGTATGATGTGACAAACTTTTCACATCTGCATTTGGTGATTTTTCTGCCATTCTTCTCAGATCCTCTCAAGCTCTGTCAGGTTGTATGGGGACTGTCAGTGGACAGACATTTTCAGGTTTCTCCAGAGGTGTTCGATTGGGTTCAAGCCCAGGCTCTGGCTGGGCCACTCAAGGACATTAATAGAGTTGTCCATAAGCCGATCTTGCATTGTCTTAGCTGTGTGCTTCGGGTCGTTGTCCTGTTGGAAGGTGAACCTTCTGCCCAGTCCAAGGTTCGGAATGCTCTGGACTAGGTTTTCATTACTGTTGGGATAGTATTTTGCAAGTGATGAGCAGTGCCTAGTTTCCTCCATATATGATGCTTGGAACTGAGCAATATTGTTTCTCACAGCCTGAGAGAGTCCTTTAGGTGCTTTTTTTAAATTCCAAGTGGGTTTTCATGTGTCTTCACTGAGGATAGGTTTGAGTCTGGCCACTTTGCCATAAAGCCCAGATCGGTGGAGTGTTGCAGTGATGTTTGTCCTTCTGTTAATTTCTCCTATTTCGATATATATGATAATGGAGCTCAACCAGAGTGACCATCAGCTTCTTGGTCACCACTCTAACCAAGGCCCTTCTCCATTGATTGCTCAGTTTGGCAAGGAGGCCAGCTCTAGGAAGAGTCCTGGTTGTTTCAAACTTCTTCCATTAAGGATTATGGATGCTACATGCTTTTGTGAACCTTCAATACAGCAGAATTTTTTTTGTAGTCTTCCCCAGATCTGTCTTGATACAGTCCTGTATCTGAGCTCTACAGGCAGTTCCTTTCACCTCATTGCTTGCTTTTTTATTGAATTATTGCTTGTTTTTTTTATTTTTTTTATTGAATCATTTTCCTATTTTAATGCACTTCGCGGAGGCAACCACCCTCTGCTTCTCGTCAGGTGGTTCTTTGCCTGCACATCATGCATTAAAATCATTTAATGCACAGCTAGCCGTGGATTATCCCTTACTTATACAATACAGATTGTTTCAAAGCAGCTTTACAGTGATAACAGGAAAATGATTCAATTATGCAAGCAGAGTTCTTTTTGGCTGTATAGCAGCTCTAAAAGAAAATCGGGTCATTGTTCAGCTAAAGTTAGTTCATTGTTGATTCAGTCCCATTGTAAAGATCATCAATTTTTAAATTAGTTCATTTAATCTATAAAGCAGTTCTGCAGAAAATGGAGATACCATCGTCCAGCTCAGTTCAGTTCTGATCCAGTAGTGTCAGTGTCTAGTAAGAACTCTAGCTGCTGTGTTTTGGAACAGCTGGAGTTTGTTTATTAAGCATGCAGGGCAACCACCCAGTAGAGCATTACAGTAATCTAGCCTTGAGGTCATGAATGCATGAACTAACTTTTCAGCATTTGTCATTGAGAGCATAAGTCATCGTTTAGATATATTTTTAAGTTAAAAAATGTGGTTTTACAAATGCTAGAAACGTGGCTTTCAAATGTAAGTTTATCAAAGAGCACACCAAGGTTCCTAACTGACGACAAAGACTTGACAGAGCAGCCATCAAGTGTTAGACAGTATTCTAGGTTATTACGTGCTGAGGTTTTTGGTCCAATAATTAAAACCTCTGTTTTTTCAGAATTAAGTAGTAAGAAATTACTAGTCATCCAATTTTTTTTTTATATCAACTATGCATTTCTTTAATGTGTCCTTGCTGAATAAAAGTATTAATTTCTTTCTTTAAAAAAAAAAAACATCTTACTGTATCCAAACTTTTGAGCTGTAGTGTATCTATCTACAAAATAAGGTTTAAATTAAGTCTGTGAATTTAAATGGTTTGGGTTGAATTAATTGCAGAATGTGGTATTAATATTGGAAATATAAATGTATGTCCTATACTTAGGATCATAGGTTTAGAAAAAAACACTAAGCAGAATATCTGAGGAACATCAGTACATTGTTTGTAATAATCTCCTCAATGTTCTGTGATTTTAAGGCTTCCAGAGCTACAGCAGAAGGTGGGAGGGTTCTTCCTCAATCTCATGCCCCAGACGAGGTCTCTTTATGTGTCTTACTGCTCCAACCACCCGTCGGCAGTCAGTATTCTCACTGATCACAGGTACGCCACCATACTGCGTCCTGATTTCAAAGAAAACCTCTTCACTGGTGTGATAGGTGAAAACTGGTGATAACTTCTCATTTCTGTGCCTGCAGTGAGGAACTTGGAGAGTTCATGGAGGGAAGGGGTGCGTCCATACCAGGTATTCTCACACTGACCTCTGGCCTCAGCAAACCCTTCATGAGACTGGACAAATATCCCACATTACTGAAGGAGCTGGAGAGACATATGGAGGTAGAAGATAGAGAGTTTGTGTGGTTTCTGTTCAATTTTATCATTGTCAACATTTCAGTGTGACACTGTCTTCTTTCCCTTTCAGGAGAGTCATCCAGACAGGACAGAAATTCAGAAATGTATGACGGCTTTCAAGAATCTCTCTGTGAGTGTTAACTGCCTAGTTAGCATGCTAAAGCAGACTGGTGTCCCGTGGTTTTGCCACTGCAGTTAGGTGTGGATCATTCCCATGACAACCAGCCTTCTTAATGTGTTGTGTTGGCATGGTTACAGGCACAGTGTCAGGAGGTGCGGAAGCGTAAGGAGCTCGAGCTTCAGATCCTGACTGAGGCAATTCGTCTCTGGGAAGGGGAGGACATCAAGACCCTGGGTTCAGTGCTGTATATGAGCCAGGCCATGGTCCAGAACTATGGCTGTGAGGTGAGACAGCACAAAGATCTCAATGGCTGAAAGACCTGATGAACATATTCTCCCCATATAGTGTGAATTTGGGACAGGGCTATCTGCTTATTTGAACAATGCCAGACATTAAAGTCAGCATGAAATGGAAATTCACGCTATTTATTTTCTATTTATTCTCTATTTATTCTCTCTCTTTTTTTAAATTTTTTTAAAGATTTGTTTTTGGCATTTTTGCCTTTACTATGACAGGGCAGTTAGTTGACAGGAAGCGAAGTTGGAGAGAGAGAGAGGGACGGGATCGGGAAAGGTCCACGAGCCAGGACTTGAACTCGGGATGCCCGAAGCGCAACTGCGCTACACAGAGGCTATTGGCGCAGACATATATATTTTCTTATTGGATGTTATTGATCATATTGTGAATGATTCACCCATAAATCCATTTTTGACCTTGTAATATTTAATCAAACAGTCATATTACCAACAGATTTCTTTCTGGTGGTGTATGGCAGACTTTTCTAATCATATAGTCAGCTTAAGCCCTGCCCCTTTCTTACAATTGACTTCAAACTCACATTCAGATCGGCCTCCATCCAATTAGCAAGTCCCCGTCTACTTTTGGTTTACTTTTTCTACAATGTTTCACCTCGATCTATGTCACAATATGGAAGAAAATTTAGCAGTGCTTCCAAACAAAATCTATTCTTTCATGGAAATGGGCACAAAATAGGAAATTGAAGGGAATTGTTGGGAAGCCAATGTGCCTTCTCCATTAAATGTTAAAAATGACCTATGATTTGGAACATAAAGACAAAACACTGACGAATATGTTTGTTAGTAATCGTACCAGATGCCCTATGTCTTGGGAAAAAATATGGTCTGTTCTGATTGGGGAAAAAAGATCCACTTCAGGTAATTACAGATTTAAACAATTACATTATCAGGTAATTGTTTAAAAAAAAATCAAGATTTGTCTTTATACTTCAGAATCTTTTTTTTCTGGATATAAATTTAATTTAAAAAAAGAGTTGAAACTGTCTTCAGTCGTGGACACCATGCATGAAAAAGCTAAATAACAGCTTAAGAGAATGATAAATAATGTTGTTTTAAAAAGACCTGTTGCTAATTTCAGTCCTGCAGTTACAATGGCTGTGTTCATTTTTTTTTTTTTTTTGTCAGGAGAAGCATGAGCGTTACCTTCTGCTTTTCCCTCATGTTTTGCTCATCCTATCTGCCAGTCCAAGGATGAGTGGCTTCATCTACCAGGTCAGAAACCAGCTGCTGTCAGAGCTGATTACTGCACAGTCAAATAAATCTCATTGTTTCACTCCACCACCCCCTAAAATCCACTTAAACCACAGCTTTTCAATACGCACATTAAAATGGCACTTGCGGCTCTAGCACAAAGAGAAAACGTCTGCTTTGTTTCTTTCAGGGCAAGCTACCTTTGAGTGGGATGACGGTGACCCCATTAGAAGACTGTGAAAGTCATAAAAATGCTTTTGAGCTCTCGGGTAAGGACAAACTGATTCACATTTCTTTGAGTTCAAGATATAAGCAAGTGTTTTTATCATTCTTAGTCATTCATTGACTGTGCTTGTGTGTGTCCATCCAATAGGAAGCATGTTTGAGAGGCTTCAGGTGATCTGCTATAACAAACAGGATCTGCAGGACTGGCTTGAGCATCTGAACCGACAGACCAAGCACACCACCATGGCGGCTCCCAGCATGAAACCCCTCACTGTTCCCTGCCACACAGTGAGTCACCCGAAATGCGCACACAGAATGCCTCTTCAGACAGCTTTCTCTTTCGGACAAAAACTCACAAAATTATGCCCAAATTCCCGTTTTGTCTAGTCCTCGTAAGCTCAGTCTTAAATGAGTTTAAAAGTGTTAATGAACGCAAAGAGTCGTAAAAAAATAGGATGCGTGTAAGATCAGTGTCATGTGGGTTAGGTCTTAAAGTGACTGCAGCCTAATAAACCTACTACTGTCTGTTATTAATGTTAATCAAAGAACAAAAGGCAAAGAGAAAATCACTCACTGCTCTTGACTGAATAACGTTTGTAGCTTAAATTATAAATTAAATATAGATTAATTCTTATTAATGCAGTGAAGACTGTGAAGTGTTTAACTTTATTCAATTTCTGTGTATTTCCTACCTGTTAGACCTACGTGAAAATCTTAAAGCACTGTTTACAAGGTTACATGGGTCAAAAACAACGAAAACAATAACTTTTTTGTGCATTTTAGCAGTGCAGGTAAAAATCTGAACCGTCTCGCCTGGAAAAAAACCTTAGAGTTGAACCCTGATATATTAAAGGCACAGCTAAATGTGACATTCATTACAATGGGTTTATGTGAAGATTGTTTTAAGTTCACTTAAATTTGAATGTTGTTATATTTTTTTAAAGCCTATTAAATGTTAAAATCGATTACTTTCAATTATACTGTAATGTTAAATGGCTATAATTAATGGCTAAAATTGAGAATAAATTCATTTAATAGAGACATCAGTATCAGTATTTGTATCAGTGATACTGGCCTTCATTCATAGTGCTTTGTTAAAAAGATGCCATTAAACGAATATTTAAAATATACTGTCTTTGTTGTTTCTACATTATTGGAGATTAAATGTGAAAGTATTACAATATAAAAATATATTAAAAACCTTAATGTTGGGTGTGATTAATCGCAATTAATTACATAAAAATGTGATGAATTAATTTCACTAGTTTATATATATATATAATTATTATTAGTTTTTTTTTTTATTTAACATAATTTATTTAACACGTTTATAGTCGTTATGCAGAAGAGTTTTGCAAAAAAGTAAAAACAACACAAACGTTTGTAAAAGATTTAAAAGGGTTAGTTCACCCAAAAATGAAAGTTCCGTCATAAATTACTCACCCTCATGTCGTTCCAAACCCGTAAGACTAAACCGCTCAATTAATATGTGTTAGTTTTACGATCTCTTTATGAACTTTTTGAAGCGTCAAAGTGGTAGTTGCATAGCTGTCAATAGAGGGACAGAAAGCTCCCAGATCTCATTAAAAATATCTTCATTAGTGTTCCGAAGATGAACGAAAGTCTTGCGGGTTTGGAAAGACATCAAGGTGAGTAAATAATGACAGAATTTTCATTTTTGGGTGAACTGACCCTTTAAGATATATAGAGTCATTGTTATAGAGTCACAATATAAAGTCAAGCGTAATGTAACACAAACATTTATTATTTTTTTTATTTTGGGTTGAAATGTGACCTGTGAATTATCTTAAACTTAAAGGTCAACTTAAATTTTACCCCTCTAGCTCCCGTCTCACCCTCTGACGCCATCCAGACATGCAGAAAGCCGGGGCCTGACAGTTGCTCCTGCCTACCACACCTTACCACATCCCTCCTCTCATGGGGCCCCACACAGCACCATGATGTGGGGCCCCCTGGAGCCCCCCAAAACCCAGAAACCCTGGAGCCTGAGCTGCTTGCGTCCAGCACCCCCACTCAGGCCCTCAGCTGCTCTCTGCTATAAAGAGGTATTCTGGGATCAGATTAGAGCTGATTATGCAGCATGCTGGACTTCCTGTTACAAATATTATCGAAATGCAATATAATATAATACAGAAATCATAATTGTTGATTATTTCCCTTGATATTGTAGTCACTATTATTTTGAGCAGTCTCTTATGGCTCTGTAAGTCTCCCCTTTACCTCCTTTCCTATTCTTTCCATTCCTCCTCCTCTTTCAGGACCTCAGTAAAAGCCCCAAGACAATGAAAAAGCTGCTGCCCAAGAGAAAGCCGGAGAGGAAGCCGTCCGATGAGGAGTTTGCACTGAGGAAGAGTAAGTCCGATATGGTTATTGAAATCGAGAGATTCTAAAAGGTCAAGTGTCTGATGTAACCTCTGACCCGTGCAGGTACTGTAGCTCTGGAGGAAGATGCTCAGATTCTGAAAGTGATTGAGGCCTACTGCACGAGTGCTAAAACCAGGCAGACTCTGAACTCAAGTAAGTCTCGTATGCGGCCCCGTCCACCTCTGTCTCTTTTCTTCTAAGACATTCCTCATTCATATCTACTTTTTTGTGTGTAACATAGAACAGCAGTCCTGTATAAACTAAAGTCTGTTGATCTTAACAAGTTTATTCTTGGATATCTTATAACAATATCCTCTCTTTTTTCTTCATCATACTTAATGTTCATTTTTTTTATCATGACCCCCCCCCTCCACCCACCCCCTTTCATTTTGACATCTTTACACATCATTTTTTTTTTTTATTTAATCTTTTTTTAATAAAACTCATTTACTATCTTGGGGTATTATTGGTTCTCCCATCTATGTGGTTGCATCACCCGTGTCCATTCTTTGGTTGGCCCCCTTGTTTTATTCCCTTTCCCTTCCATTTGCAATTCTCCCTGCCTCCTTCCCTTCATTTGTGTGATTTGATCCCCCTGTCATCATCTGTCACTGGACGGCCTCTTCAGCATGGCAAGGCACTGATCTCATGCATAACCACGTTTTGGATCAATCCAGCGTGGACTCTCTGGGCCGCCGTAGCAGTATCTCAAGGCCCGAGACCACCTCGGACCTCTCAGAGGACTCTGACTATGACAGTATATGGACGGCCCACAGTTACAGGATGGGCTCTGTTTCCCGTAAGAGCTCCTACATCTCCCACCAAAATTAATCTCCCCCCTCACTCCTCTTATTTCAAATTACTTTTATGACTTTTTATTTATTTGAAACTATTTATGTATTTAATGATATCACTCTAATGCATATTTATTTTACTCATTTTTATATATTTATTTCTCAGTGTTGTATTAATCACACCTCATCATTTTCTGCATATATATGCACTTTCCCAAAGCAATTCCCTGTTGCCTTGACATTTAAACTCCCCCTGAAACCACCAACTTCACTTAACTCAGTTTTTTTACTTTGTTTGCCTCGCATTCAAAATTTATTTGTGTCCTTTAAAAAAATGATGTTCTCATTCCCAGATGTATTTAATTATTGACGTTGTTGAAGGTACAATGCACTCCGAAGTTAATAAGGACAGGTTCTGCTGTAATAGAAAAAGTGTCTGTAAATATTAGAGTATTGTCATTCATCTGAAATGTGTGGTATTACCTTGGACTATGTTTACTGAATGTGAACATTAGATTTCCTCTCTGTTGACATGAGGAGTTGGGTCTTTTACCAGAGAACTTCATGAATAAGTGTTCATGAAATTCTTAAGTATGATTCTCAGATGGCACCACGGACAGTATTACTGGGGACGTTTGTTCATACTTATGTGATATAAATGTATTTATTTTCAATTTGTAAATGTATTTTGAATGATTTTGGACTTTTTGTATGCTTGTATCTAACTATGTAAGTTTATAGTGGTGTCTATAGTGATAAGTATGGAAGTTTACAGAAAAAAAAAATTTGTTGAATGTTGGTTGAAATTCTATTAGAATCCATTCCAAATCAGGTGTGTGGATGGTTATAGTCAAGAGTGTTTCGCCATTCATTCGAGACACTGTCAAAGCCTCAGTGTTTTATGCTTTTCCTCTTTTATGTATGATGAGACAAACAAGAACACCAACTTGCCAATTACTTCAAGAATGACAAAGAGTATAATTCCTCATGTTATGTGATTCCTTGTGACCAAGTTCTATTCTGTGGTTAAAAAAAAAAATGAACGAGAAGAAAACATGTATATTTACTACCTTTTTGTCGGTCGTTTACTGCAGATATTCTTAAAACTGTTCAACAGAGATACTTCAGTGCCGTTTTCGTGATTTGAAACTAAGACATTATTAATGTGATTGTTATATATATGCAGAGTCAAATATATGACAAAATACCACAAATGTTGTAATATACATTTTGAATAAATCTTGGGTTGTTTTGTACAGTGTTTATCCTTTCAGGAATTGATCTCTTAAAACAAGTGTTTTTTTTCCTCTTCGTTTAGTGGGTTTTGTTTACAGGTTTTTTTTTGTGTGTGGGGTTTAATTTCAGTTTTACCACCCTTCAGGAAAACCTTGGTGCTCTTTTTTTTTTTTTTTTTTTTTTTTGAATGCTTTTATTTTTCTTGGATGATCCCTCTCTGCATGACTAACTCCTGTCTCACTCACGCACAGTCCTGTGTAAGTTTGATCCAGTCCAAACCATTCTTTGAGGCACAGTGGTCCTGTACTGAGCTAATCAATGAATCCAACTAAACTAAACCTCCTGAAATCAATCTGCGGGGCTTCTCTTTTGAAACAGGACAGTGGAAAGATTCCAGTCCAGCACTGATAGTTCCTGGGGAGAAGTTCAGTGTAGACGAGTTGAAGAGTAATGGTCAGACTCTTCTGGAGGAGAAGTAAGACTGCATATTTGGCCATTCTTATGAACAGGGTTTATAATAAGTGTAAAAAAGAAGGTTGTTTGTCACGAGAACCTGAATTGAATAGAGCATTATTGAAGTATGCACTGACATATTCAATATCCAATGTTTCCTAGGAGCCTTGTGGATCTTGTTTATGCTCTGAAAGATGAGGTACAAGAACTTAAACAGGTGAGTGTCTGTGAGGGTGTGAGGAAGCTTCTCTTAATATTTAAATTAATCTCATAGAAAACGATAATATTTAATAGTTTACATTGCCTGGTTACATGATTTTACCATTCCAACAGGACTATAAAAAAATGAAGAAATCCTTGGAGGAAGAACAGAGATCCCGGAAAGATCTGGAGAGGATAGTTAGAAAGTTGTTAAAGAATATGAACGATCTTTCATGGGATGAGACCAATTTATGAAATCGGTGTTGCCCCCTTACTATGGAGTCCCTAAAGTGACAAGGTGGTGGAAAAATTGAGACAGGAAAACATTTGCGTTCCCCTGAGAAACTTTGCGAGCAAACGCAAAGTTTATGAGGGGAACACAAACATTTTGCGAGCCAATGCAGAGTTTCTCAGGGGAGTGCAAATGTTTTTGGCGTTTAATTTTACTTTCTATCCCGTATATCACCATGTCCCTTTAGGGGCATGATACCTTACTAGTTTTGTTGTTACAATAGTGGTTAAAATGACCTGGAAGTTCAACCAGATCATTGAAATTTCAGATGTTTGAAAACTTGAAAGCACCATGGACATCGGCTCATTCCAATGTTTAAACTCGATAAGACTTTAGGTCTTTTAGTGCATCTACACCAAGCAGATTTTTTATTTAGTTTGAAAACCACACATTTTATAGCTGAACAATCATGATGTGTCTTGTTTGTTTGAAGTCGTAGCTAAATCAGGTGCATCTTCAGCATCTTTTCAGATGGCATGAATGTTACGTGTGAATGTCCCTGACAGGTTCGTCTTTCATCTATTGTTAAGGTGTTTAGATAGATAGTACCTCAGTCTTCACATCCCACTGATGTCTGGGGTTGTGAGTGTCCTGTTTTTCTACAAAGGTTCAAGAGATCATCCAATTTTACAGTTGCATTTCATTTTAAAAACTTTTATTCAGATGCACTCTGATTTAAAATGCTGAATCTGTGAATATTTCCATGATGTGGTACCATGAACTTTTTCATTCCATTTAATTATTGTTTACAAATGACTCGGATGTTTATACTTAAACATTAATTCAACACTGGGTGCATACAGACAAAAAGGTATGCTGTTAAATGAGGAAAATGAAGCGTATGCTTATATATGTCGTTATGTTTAGTACATGTTTTAGGTGCCATTGTAACTCAAGCTGTGACAGGACTTCATTATTACAATAACTTATTTATCACAATATGATACACATCATACCTTCATGCAAGTTATGACTATTCATTTCAGTGTCACTTACTTTGTGTGACCAAAGCAAAAGCCAAAAACTTATTTATGGACTTCACTATCTGTGACTAATTAC
The DNA here is from genome assembly GCA_039654105.1 of Coreius guichenoti. Classification (NCBI taxonomy): domain Eukaryota; kingdom Metazoa; phylum Chordata; class Actinopteri; order Cypriniformes; family Gobionidae; genus Coreius; species Coreius guichenoti. The sequence continues at coordinate 24,759,021 of CM077172.1, read as the reverse complement.
TGTACTTGACATTTATTCCTATAGCTCCTACACAACAGTAGAATAATCTCATTTAAATTCATGTAGGATATTTATTTAGTGTTCTTTATCTCAGATCCATGTTACTGTAAATTAATTCTGTAAATAAAGAAATTTGTTTATTTGCTTTAATTCAGTGGCATCAGTTGGGCTTAAACATAAAATTACTAGAAAATAATCCCCTATAATACAATTTTTTTAGAATCTTATATATTAATAATATTTTTGTTTTCAGGATTCTATATATAATACACTAACGTTCAAAAGTTTGGGGTTCGTAAGATTCGTAAGAAACCCTTTTATGCTCACGGATGCATTTGTTTGCTTTAATGGTAATACTGTGAAATATTACAATTTAAAATAACTGTTTTCTATTTTAATATATTTGAAAATGTAGTTTATTCCTGTGACTGCAAAGTTGAATTTTCAATATCATTACTCCAGTCTTCAGTGTATCGTGATCCTTCAGAATTCACACTAATATGCTGATTTAGTGCTCAAAATAGTTGCTTAATATTTTTGTTTTCAGGATTCTTTGATAAATAGAAAGTTCAAAAGAACAGGATTTTTTGAAATGTAACATTTTAAATGCATGCCTTTATTGTCACTTTCGATCGATTTAATCCATCCTTGCTGAATAAAATATATATTTTTTAAATATTTAAATTTTTCTAAAAAAAAAAAAAAAACCTTTCAAAAGTAGTCTATGTATGTATGCATATATAATTATAAAATATATAATTTTTTATATTTTTTCCCATTATATTGTGAACCCATAACACTTAAACTGTGAACTGTTCATGTGTAGCACATGAACAATATGATAACGCATCTTGCACACGTATTAACTGTGTATGAACAGCCATGTGCAGTGCTCAACTCAGGAGTTTAAGCTTTAAGTTTCTATACTCTGTCAAAGGGAAGGGCATGACAAGGATGACTTTATGCCCTTGTCTTTCGTCTGCACACAACAGTTCTGGTGAAGGTTGTGCATGCGCCAGGCTCTATTACAGTGACAAGGCAATCTAGTCCCTTTGTGGGCGATGATTCTACTTCATTGATTTACAATGGAAAGGATATAATTTTGCTGGTGTTGGCAAAAAGCTCAAATGTCAGGCTTTTCAGAATGCCAGCATTGCCTTGTTCGCAGATGAATAAGGAGAAAGTCACCTTTTGTCTCCTGTTAAATATTCCTGCATAAATACAAAGGAGCATAATGCCCTCCTGATAAAAGGAAGCCCTGATTTATCCTGATTTATCCTTTAGTGTATAGATAAAACCCGCAGATAAATGCCAGGTTGGCCTTTTCATTTTTGTTCTCTGCGGTTCGCTTCTCTTTTTACAGCATATTGAGTTTGGAAGACGTGTGTCGCTTTCAGCGACGCTTTGGTTTTGTGGAAAGGACACAACTTGCGCTGCCTTGCCATTATCAGTAAAATATATCAGTTTGTCACAGAAGATGCTTTAAACATGGTGTTTACGTTAGTCTGAAGTCTGAGTTTAGGACATAACGGGTGTGCAGTTTAACAATCTGTTATTGTTGACAAAAAGTTTGACTCCCAGATATTAACAGCCTCTTCTAACAGTTAAAGTGCACTACCTGTCGTTGAAATGCAAAAGGGATGGCAGGACTTGGTGGACATGGAATCAATTAGCTTTTGACCAGACTATACACACACACGCACACACACTCGCTTGTCTAAGACCCTGTCTTTCCCTTTCTTTCTCTCCTTTTTTCTATTCAGTAGCCTGTGATCATTTAGATTTGACATGCATTGTGGCTGAGCTGGTCTCTCTCTTTTGCTCTCTCCCTCTCCCTCTTTTGCTACTGTCTGTCATTAATTTCCAGGCTTTACAATTTGCCAAAAAAGAAAGAGAAAAGAGTGAGTGAGTGGTGGAAGGATAAGAGCTCAGTGTCCTTTTGAAGGGGTTTGTTATTGCACAAAAACAGCCGCCCAATAATTTTTCGTCAATGTTTAACTCTAAAAGCTTTTCCCCGTCAGCTTTTGAAAAGAAGAGCAATAAAGCCCTATTCATACGGACTGAATAAAAACAGTCCTCTGGGGGCTATGACCGAAGGGCTTCTTTTCTTCTGCCTCTAATCAAATAGGAACTGAAATGAATTAGAGTTTTCTTATGAAAATAGCCTTTGTTGTCAGGCAGGCCAGTAATTCATAAACAATAAGCAACGTCATTGTGTGGCTAGTAATATATTCATGCTGTGGAAAGGCTAGAAGGCAGTGCAGGACTATGGCTCTGAATGAGGGGAGGGAAGGATTGGTCCTGGACTCTTCATTTGCAGTCTGCACAGTGGGTGGTTCTGGTAACCACCAGTTTCGCTCCGTCTCACTCTATTTACACTCATGCTCCTGACATGGGCTCCTTATTTTCCACATGCTCTTCCTTCAATGATTCTTTTCCATCTGGCTTCCTACAATTCCTGGCTGAGTTCGACCTTTCTCAAAGGCCTCCGCTCTTCCCTTGTGTTTTGACCTGTCAGGTTTTTCGTTTGCTCTCTCATTCCCCTCCCCTCTTCTTTCCACTGAGCAAAGCTATATATTCTTGAGAACTTCGGGACGCCGTTGGATTCTGCTCCCAAACTCGTCTGTCTTGGGAAAAGTAGTGGATTATCTGAAGCAGGACGGTATGCGCATGAAGAGTTGCGGTCAGAGGGCAACTGGACAAGTTGAACCTTGAACCTCAGGGCAGGATTGTCACTGAACACAAGTGTCTACTAGATTAAGGATTAGTGCTACTCTTTTAGTGGACCTGGAGGTCTGTCATGTTCATTTTCCAACTTAATTTGTGAACATTTGCTGTCATCGCTGTTTAGAGTCCATCACTTCTTGCTCTTCTACTTTGGAACTAACCATGGAGATAAATGTGTATGACAGATTTGTCAAGCTTGTTTCCATCTTCTGTTACTTGGAGCTTTTTCAAATAACGGACTTAGTATTAAGTTACCTTGTGGCATGAAGTTTTCAACTGTCATGATCAAAATTTAGAGGAGCTTCTGCAACTGGTGCTATGAAGACTCGTGTCATTCATTCATTCATCAGTGGATTTTTTTATATAAGAACCTCTGGTGATGCTGCTTGATGACACTCAAATAAATCGCCAACTATCAACATACGTGAGTCTTTCTCCCTGTTGTGGTAGTATTGAGTTTTGTCGCGTGTGTATACTTGAAAAGCTAATTTGAGTTTTCAAAAGAGTTTGACAACTTCTTGAGAGATTAGAACCTAATGACGGAAGAAAATCTGTTAAATTCTCTTTATTTCTAATCAAGAGCACCTGCTGAGGCATTGAAATAAGCGCCAGCTAAACTATTTCTTTGATGACAGCCCCCTTCAAGCAAAGGATAATTTCTCCGCCCACTCGTCTAGTTTTATATATATTTATTTAACTTTGCAGACTTTTAGATAGAAACACATTCAACCGCTTGAAAACATAAGATGGATATTTCAAATTGATATATAGATACGAGTGCGCGTAACTGTTGAAAACTCTTAGTTTTCACTGAAAAGTCTCGAACGTCATTTTCCTGTCATAGCTTAACCCATATCTCAGACGACCACAAATGTATATCTCATGAACCTCCCGCTTCATAATATCTTAGCTGCTGTTGATCAAGCTGTCAGTCGGTTGTTTTCTCGATAAATCTTTAAGTTGGAGTGAATGTACACGATCAAATCACTTATTCTCCAGGGTCGAGTAAGTCACAAACTAAGTCAGTACTGGAGCTCAACAGCAGGTGGCAGCGTTGCTCCATGAGAAATTCGAGTATGTAAAGCGCAGCAGGTTGGAAAATGACTGTCGTGTCAAACATCAACAACTTGAGGCGTTTTTACACAGGCAGTTAAGTTAATGCTGTTGAGCAGGCTTTACCCTCTCCAACTTCGGTGTACAGGTGCGATTTCATTAATCATTTAATATTTTATAATCATTGGTTTCTGTGTGTAACTGCATGTGTTCTATAGCAGTGGCTGTCAACTGGACATGGGCCCACATTTCCGCATGGTCATTAAACATATTTTTAGGAATTTGAACCAAGCTATTTTTTTTTATCAAAAATGGTTGACACACACACGCACTTTACTTAACATACACAAAAAAATGTGTATACTTTATATCACTAACACTTATGAAAACATAAGGTAAGGCTATTAAATTGCAGTCCCAAACTAGTTTTTCATAATACAGTAAAGTTAGTAAGTTGGTAGCATTAGCCGCCACAGCAATTAAAAATATGGAAAATAGCACAAAGTGAAAATGAAGTGGTATTTTGGGTTAATGTTGCGGAAACAACAGTTACCATGGTAAATACACAATACTAACGTGAACTGTTAAAGCATATGGAAACTGATGCTGATCATGGGCGTAGTTTACGCGGGGGACATGTCCCCCACCGACCCACACACACTCTTTTCTTATAAAATGTATATTCGTCCCCCGCACTTTTTCATTGGGCAAGTGTGCTCACGACAAGTTAAGGTTTTCATTTATGTGTATAAATTCAGATTTAAAATTCAAAGAGACAGTCTATCTATATACGTGAATTTCAAGTTTCCATGGTAATCAGTCACTCATGCTTGCACCCGCGCTGTATCCATCATTTTCATACATGAGGTCGCGATGAGTTCAAAGCGGTAAAAAAACCCCCTCTTCACTACGAAAACATCAAGCACTGTAAGTTGGCATGTGGTATCCGAATTGTGTTGCACAGTGATGTATAACTCTGCCTATTTCGCTTATTGAATAGTTAGTCCGTTTTGCTGAAGATAGAAAATATTCGCTACCCGCACAAACGTGCACTTATTTTCAGTGTAATTTTTTGTAACGTCTTTTATTTTCACAGATATGTTATCAAAGCCCTTCAAATTAGAATAAAGATGGCATTTTTAGCTTGCTGAAAACTCCTAACGTTAGCTGTGAGCGCTTCGGCAGCGTAGCGTTTTGTGTGTGTGTGTGTGTGTGATATATACGGAATATCCACAGAAGTGTTACTAGTATCTCAGTTCACAGATAGTTTGTTTCTGTATTGATTCCATATAAAAATGTTGATACAATGTAAAGTATTTGCTCTGGGTCTTGTTTTCAATCATTTTGTTCCGTTTTTATGCTTGTTCTTGTCATCTGTTGACATTGTACCAGCAAAATGTGGCGGTTGGTCAGTGTTGTATTTGTCCCGCCCCTCCTCCACCGTGATTGGACAGCTGGGTTAAAAGTCACTCCATCATTTCTGTGTGTGTTCTGCACTGGAGCTGATTTTTGACAAATTATGTAACAAAAAAGTAATTTTTATAGTCTCCCATTGATTGAATTTATATATACAGCTCTGGAAAAAATTGCACACATGTAGAGTAAAACATTAATAAAGTGAGTAATATTACATTTGTTAAAAAAAACAACAACAAACAAACACATTATGTTAGACATCTTTTTCTCATGCTAACATACAACCATGAGCTAATATTCCAATTTATTTATTTTTTTGTTTGTAGAGCTAGCAAATGTCAACCACCACATCAAGTCTCATGCCATTTTAGATGTTTTTTTTTTTATTTTCAGCAAACTTCATTTGAGGTCAAAATGACCCCGATAGCTTACATAAATAGCATATTAAGCCAATTAAGAAAAAGGTATAAGATTAAAAATAAAACCGTCATTTAGACAAAGGTCAGAAAAAAACTGGTATAACACCTGACATTCTGTCCCCCTCACTTTTGAAATTATGGCTACGCCCCTGCTCCTGATTAATAAAATAAATATCATACCTGCATACTAATCCTTCCCAGCTACACACGAAGTACCAGTTAAGTCATTAATTGGTACTTTTTGGTAATTTCATCATGGCTTACTAATTGACAACATAACTATAACAATGCATGCTCTTTATATATAATGAAGTGATATATACCTAGCACGCGGCTTTGCATTTGCGCGCGTAATTGAAGACTGCGCGCTACCAGCACAGTATAATTTATGACAAGACAGAAAGTTTGTTTTTCTGAGGTGAGACTTTTTTTTTCTTAACGAAAATAACGTTAAAATAATGACACTGGCATATAGCCTGACAACATGTCAGACACTGAATCAGGACAAAACGATTTTCTCAGGCACATTTTACTTGAACTGCGTCTAGCAGAAGTGTCAACAGCCTTCACAAAAAAACTGCTTCACGCATGCCTTTCAAAATAAAAGTCTTGCATCGGAAAAAAACATTTGGAATTACGTTTGTTGTTCCTTTGACTACACACTCAAAAAACGGTCGTGGGGCCCAATTTGGATTGTGTGCTTACTACAAATTACAGTTAAATGGTGTCTTTTAAATGACTATTGTAAATTTTGAATGAACATGTACAGATATTGGCCTTTTATTAGCAAATGATAAATTGTCAAATTGTTGTTAAGCTATGTGTTACTGTTAAAGGGATAGTTCACACAGAAATGATCATTTTGTCATCGTTTGCTCATGTAGTTCCAAACCTGTGAAAACACGCAAGCAATCTTATGCACCGGCAGCCTCAGTCATCGTTTACTTTTATTGCATCTATTTTCCACACAGTGGAAGTGAATGTTTGAAACAACATGATAGTGAGTAAATTGCTAGAAATTGGTCGTTTTTGTGTGAACTATCCCTTTAACAGGTAATGTGCAGTAGCTGACTGGATCCCGTAGAGGGCGCGCAAGACTGTTAGAAGAGACTGTTCACCTATAATATGATCAACTGTGCTGATGATGGGGTTGAACACAGTAGCCTATTTATTTGGCAAATGCCGAACATGCGGAATACACTTCAAAGACAGAGTAAGTAATTAAAACTCAGATTTTTTTTCTCCAAAAAATAAAAATAAAAAATATGTTTCCCTATAATCAATACACAGCCTCAGGTACGAACACAGTGCCTTTCTTTCTCTTTGTTTATCAAGCAAAAATAAAACAACATACATTACAAAAAGTGCAAATGTCATTATTGTGGTTAATTAAGATTAGATTTATTTTACAATTAAACATCAAAAGCTGAATCAATAATTGAAATTGGAAGAGTAAACACTGTGCCTTAAAACAAATGAACAGACTATCAGGAGAAAACAGATTTAATTAAAGCACTTTGAATTTCAAACCATCCCAAGACTCAACATGTTTGACTCTAGATAATATTCATTCAAAAGTAAGTATAGCGACAAGAAATTCTCTCACCATTATATGTGAAATTGTTCACTGCCACCTCCTTTTCATCTGTCTGAGACATAGTTTCTCATTACACCCTCATAGATAAATGAATAAAAAATAAAAAACAGCACAGGATGTGACATACAGACATGAGTGAAAGGAAAGAATCATCTTGTTTCTTACTACCTGTTTTATATTCACAAATAGATGGGCGTTGGCATGGGAACATGCCCCTGGCTGCTACCTGAATGAGGACGCAGGGTCTCTGCAAACGCCGCAGTCAAAGGAATGACCCAGCAGGCTGCACATTTTTACCTACAGCCGTATCCATGACAACAATGTCCCATGCCCACTATCGGGCTCTACTATTGAATATTTGATTGACAGATGTCCAAATGTCAACTACTCCCTCTCAGGTAAACAGTCCAGGCGTTTAGCATTTTCTTTTGCAGATATCCTTTCCTTTGCTTGCACACACTATATGCAGCTTGACAGGGTCAGAGGTCATGCACACTTTTTTGCCATGAGTGTTTGTATGTGCTTTTACTACTTTTTAAATTGACATCAGCTCTGACTGCCAGCTCGCTGCTTTACTTAGCGAGTGTATTTTTATATGTGATGTGCATTAGCAGAGACAGATCCGCTATACAGAGCTGGGCCATCTTTCATAGCAAAGAGACTGTATTAATCCATCTCCTTGGCCTAAAAGAGGCACTGTACTTAAAGTACCACAGTCTCTTCCATATTAGAGCGTCAAAGAGGAGATTCAATCATAGTAATGGTCAGCGTCTCACGGCGCATCTCCATCGATCCAGGGGACAGTGTATTGGCTGCATTAGTGAAAAGGAAATTGAGTGCTATTTTCTAGTCGTCACAATCTATTTGTCATTCAGAATTGAGACATGCGGGTCTATGGTTTGAATATGAATGTCAAAGCTGGTCTGAGGTGTGTGTGTGTGTGTGTGTGTGTGTGTGTCTCCCAGGTGAAAAAGACGTACTGTTAAATATATTAAAAATGCATTATAGCATATTTGTATTGTACTAAAGTACATTGTTAATGCATTTAATAGTACGTATTTTTCACCTGGGGGTGTGTGTGTGCCTAAGTGAAATAATTCCCTGTAAAGTATCCAGTTTTTTTTTTTTTTATGGTATTATACTACGTACTGTTATACTAATATATATGAGTATGCTGTTCTATTTAATAAGGTCAGTTAATCTTTATTAATATATTTAAAATAACCATTTAAATATAATATGTTTGCATATTAAAGTATATTAAAATATTATTAAAGTATTTTATAAACTACAACCTATATAAATATATAATACTTTATAGCCTGTTTGTGTATTATATAATATACGCACACACACACACAAGACTTCTAAGCGTTTGAATATGAAATGAATAAGGTCAAATTTGTATCTAACTGTTACGTAATGTTGCTTTACTGTGTTTCAAAGCGTATTATGCATGATTTAATTTTGGACAGGTTGTTTGTTTTCTTAATAAAGGCGCAGGCAACACACAGTGTGCGCAAACCCTTTTGTTGTGAATCATTACGAGCTCTGTAAATTCTCTTATCTCCAGCTCTGATAACCCATTCACAATCTGGCCATAAAGAATTTGATAGGCTAATTGAATAGGGCTTCGATGCACACTTTTGTAATAGAGCATTATAAATCTGGAACGAAGGTGACAGGGGTACAAAAGGGAGCACTTTAGGGCGAGACTCCCTCCCTTTCAGCCGCTGACTTTACAATAAGTTTTGCAGCTTTGAATGTTGGGCTGTAAAAGAGTGCTCTCTGCTTGAATCGATTGCCCTCACCTAACAAGTCCTCTGCCCTCCAACATTGAGAGAGCGAGCGATGGATTTGTTGAGGGCAGTGATACAGAGGCCTGGCTGCTATCTTGATCCTTCATGTGCTGCACGGCCATATGGACCATTAGCCCTCACAGTTTTATCTAACACCAGTGATTAGCGTCAAGACCTTCCAGTCCTATTGACGGCATGTGGATGTAAGGGAGATGATGTATGACTATTACCTCTCTAACATTTATCTCCTTTTGTCTGTCTTTTCACGTTTAGGGAGAGAATTAGTGGAGGTCTGCTGACTTACTGATGTGATGTTGATAGCATTATTTTCCAGTTTGTGCGAATTGCTTCCCTAATTTGTCTCTTCTCTTGTGGTTGAGTCAGTATTGGATGAGGTGTTCTAGTACTTTTTCTTCTAGCTAGTAGCACAATGGGTTACAGGTTTATCTGTTTTAAGCACACATTCCATATTCCTTTTTCCCCCCTCTTAGTGTTTTAAGAATTGTTCCAGTGTGCTGTGTAATGTTTCTATGCAGTCAGTGATCAGTGTGCCTATATAATATATTAATTATCACAGCGTAATCTTAGACATAATATTAACTTTTTGATTACTATCTGTTTAACAATACTTTGTTCATTCAAATTCATTTAATTTTCTCTCTTATGAAATTAGATATCTTTCAGAAAATTTGAAAAAATATGTTTTTAATATAAATGTGGTTTTATATAAATTTTATAAAGTTATTTAATTTTTACTCAGCTGTGAGAAAAAAGAGAGAAAGCCTAGATTAGGCGCAAGTGGCAGAAGTGTGAAAAAGCCAGTATCAAATAGCTGAAAAGAGGCAATCGATGGAAAATTGTCTATATATTATACTAAACAATATATTAAAGTGTGCTAAGTAAATATTATAATTATTTTTACTGTCTAACAAGTAGATATTTCTCAGGATAGATTTATGTTTGTCTTGCTTATATTTTGGCTACAAAAAGAAGCTATCAAATATTTCCAATGTTATTGAAAGCAGATTTGTCGGATACATGTTGACATAACAGGGGCATGTTGTCACACTGTATGGAGTGAACAGGATACAGGATTTTTTTTATATATGGTGAGAGATCAGAGAGTCCATTCGTATGTTTTTGACATGTAAGAGTGAGAACAAGAGTGGTACATTTCTCTTTTAGTTTTAAATGGCTCTTGCCTTTGCAAGAGTTTTTAAATAATTTATTTATTTTTCAAGGACAGTCATTTTAATAAGAGCTCACACTAAGGTGTTAATATTAATCATGTTTTCCCCACTGTCATTCATGCTATTTCTGTTTAATACCTGCTCTGCTTTATTCATGTTAGAAAATATTACAGCAGTCTGACACGGTTTTCTTCTAAAATCTGTCTTCTGTTCATCCAGTCTTCTGTTGTACAGTCAATTAATCTTTTTGAAATCAGCCTGGAGTTCACAATCAGATCATTAGTCAAGTTTGTCAGCCTAGATGTCCTTTGCTTTATTTTTCTGAATGTGCTGTAATATTTTTCCCTCTCATTAAATTAGATATCTTTCAGCAAAATGTTTTTAGTACAAATGTGGTTTTATAAACAAAGTTATTTCATTTTTTTCTCAGCTTGCCTTTTTGGGTATGTGAGAGGGGAAAAAAGAGAATTTTGACTAAGCCCATATCAAATAGCTAAAAAGAGGAAATTGGACTGTAAAATGACCTAAAATTGTTCATAAAATGTTTAGCTAAAGCTATCTTATTATTTGAAATAATATCACTATATATTTCAAATACTGTCTGCTTTGTTGGCCATTGGTGCACTGCACCCACAACACCCACTGAAGCTCTGCTATAGAGTTTGACCCTGACCTGCTTAAGGAAACTAAGCTCAGTACGACATTTAAGTGAGGTGTTTTACTCGTGTGGACCTTCCAGTCTGCCTGTGTTTTGTTTCAGGGCGCTGGACACCCCACATATACTCACACTCACTGCACTAATATTTACGTGTGTTTTATCTGTAATGGTGTTTAGTGTGCTCTTGAATGCTGAGGGCTGTTGACAATGAGAGGGGAGCTGTGCGCTGCCATCACTTTACCTGTCAGAGCGAATACACACACACACAAACCTGTCAGAGAGGACGCTTTGAGTCAATGGTGCTACATGGAAAGGACTGTAATGGCGTCTATTTCGACACAAGTACTGTTCTCTTAAATTGAGTGACACTTACATTTCTGTCACTGCAGCACAGACAGTGCAATTTACAGGATTTGGTGACTTTCGCTTCATTTATTTGTTTATCTCAACTGGTTAAACAACATGGAGTTTAATTGATGTAGTGAACATTTCGCTCACATGAAGCTAAATGGCTTTATTTGGTTGAAGAGGTTGGAGAACTTGCGAGTCTTAAACCAAATTGTTTTGGTCAAAGGGTTAATGACACATACTGTAAGAGTGTCCACGATAAAGAAAAAGAAAATCTCATTTAAATACTTATTAAAAATGTACTTTTCTGTATTCATGTTGGTTTCATATGGTTTCGAATTCTATTTTCAAGAAAAGTTATAATTTAATGACTCCAAAACTTGCATATGGTGTAACCATCAAGTGATTAGTAATGTATTTTTTTTATACCATGAGACATATGAGCGTAGTCATATTAATCATTATTTTCAAAAGCTATATATTTAAGCTAATATATTTAAGATTAAGTATTTTGAATTATTATTATGATGATGATATTTTACAACTTGACCTAACCTTGTCTTGTCATAAAAAGTCAATGAGGGTCTGCAGGAACCCTGTCTATGATATCATTTCCTGTTTTGTTTTTTCTTCTTGTTGTTCTTGACTTTGGTTTGGCGGACATAAGTTTTGTTAAAATATTATTATATTTATTAAGAAATGATAATAAAACAAGATTATGCCGAACTACTTAATAGAATAGAATAAATCTCCCTGACAATTTTTGAGTTTATGCCCTTAAAAATATCAAAATGTTTTTTAATACAGAAATTAGAAATAGGTGTATTCAGGTCATTGTATGTGTGAATTGCATTATGTATTTTTGAAAAAATTATTAGATCAGGATCAGGTCTAAGTGTGTAAGGAATTGGTCAGTGATTGGAAGAAACTTCAAGTGCACTAGTTGGAACATACGGAGTGGTTGAAGTAGCAAGAGAAAGATGTGAAGATGATAACTCGAGGGCAGTTGTGCAGTTCTCGTTTCTGTTTGTAGGTGGTGCTTTAGCTGTGCATTTGGCCTGGAAGAGAATTTGACTCCATAATGAAATATAATCTAAGCCTTAGCAAACTGAAATCAAATTTCAAGGAGGCCTTAATTTCAATTAATTTTGTCCTTACCTCAGATCACATTTTCTTCCAATTGTTAGTGCAGTCGTTGCCATATCCAGGGGTCTTCAGTTTTTGAATGCTAATCAAATTCAATTTGACCTCCAAAGAAAATATACACTCTATTTTACCTCTCCATCCCTCTGTATCTCTCATTTTCTCCCTCTTTCCTCCACCCCACTTTCTCTCTGTGTTTCCCTCTATGAAGGTGTATGTATATTCTCCTGGACCATGCAGATCCAGTCGACCCTTGTTTGTATGTTTCGATGTGTGCGCGTGGGGTGTTGTGTGTGTATGTGAGACAGGGATGTGAGTGATTTTGGCAATTGCTGAAGTGGGATGCGAACTCATCTTATTTACCAGAGAATAGGCCAATTAAGGCCGAGTCGGGAATGAGCTGTGGTGCAGGAAACCAAGTGAATGTTTCATTGATTAGCAGTGTTCGCTTAATCACAGTCTCTCATAAGCTCATGTGCTGCTGTCAGCTGGGGCTTGCTCTTCACTCCTTTTCGAGGAGCAAAGGTTCGGGTGTCAGCGTGGAGGTGACACAGGCCAGTGATTACGTTTCCGTCTCCTCAAAGACATCAGGATGTCATCCAGAAAAATGAGGCGCGATTAGCTCCAGCAACTTTTCCTGCCGCATGAAAAACAAGAATTCCCAATTTGCAGGAAATGGGAAGTTTTCATTGAGGGAAGGCTCTGAATGAGCGCTAATACTGGCGTTATGTGTGTGTTTGTGGAGCGTAATGGATGGTGTAAAACATCAGCGTGTATTGACGCTCTTTCTCCTAAAGCCCTGCTTCCCCTTTTTTCTAGCCTTGCCTAAATTTGCGCAAATTGAAAAGCGATAAAGAAGCAGACTCGTCTAATAAGCATTACTTATCATATTAATTAAAAGAGGATGACACAATATGGCTGACAGCTGTGGGTTTTGATTTGTTGTGTTGCTAATGTGACACTCATTATACAGGTCATGGTGAGACAAAGCCGCAGGGGTAGCCGTGGTAACATGCAGATGCAGAGACTGAGGCCTGCTACACAAACACTGGGGTCTCGCCTAAACAGCCCATAATTACCTCAACGTGCAGACAAACAGTAACCATGGAGAGGTGAGCGGCAGTTATGACCTCAGAGCGGGACATGGATTCAATTCTGTAATTGTTTTTTTAATGGAATTAGTTTTCGCCAGATTTTTCGAGAGGATCCGTCTTTCTGCGCAAAAGCTCGCATTCAAAGGCGCCGGCCTTAATGATGGGATGAATGCTGAACTGGCTGTGCTCGGCTCTTTATCTTCTATCTCTCTTTCATTTTATGAGGTTTGTTGAATATGTAGAGCAGCGCAGAAAACATATTAGCGCTCTGACCCGTGAGGTGACTATCTTCCCGTATTGCACCTATCCTGTTTTATTACCAGCCTACCATTCATTTGGATTATTAAAGGCAAGTGTGTGAGTACAGAGGGAGCTTTTAGTCGGTTGGAGAGCTGCGAGTTGCTCTGAAGGGGTCCACGGTGGGACTCAGATGTGACAGATGCTTTTTTAGGACTTCTCTTCTGAAGTTGAAAGGAACGTTTCAGGTTATACTTATTGATTACCACATTGATGTTTATTACCACAAAAAAATGAATTTAATTTAATTTCTCCTTTTCTTTAAGAAAAAAAATCTGGGTTACAGTGAGGCAGTTAAAAGGGAAGTGAATGTTAAAATACTCAGAGTTTCAATAGACACAAAACATGAACAATGTGCCTGATTTACAGGATTTTAGTGAGGAAAAAAAAAGTTACTACCCTATTCTGTTAAGTTATATTCAATTTTACCATTTCAATGACAACTTAACACCTAAAACCTTAAAACAATCATAAAAACGTGCTTGCATCCGGGGCCGGTTCTAGGCATGGGCAAGGGTGGGCTGAGCCCACCCAAACGTCTGCCTTGCCCACCCAATCATAATTTAGGAACAGATAGTGTTAATCTGTTTTTGCGATTTGTGCATTGATTAAAAACAATCTGAGGTGGACTCTGTGTTCATAGTTTTGATGAAGGGCTGTAGAATGCCTCAAACAATCACAAAAATAACACCAGAAATTTGCAGTATTTTTTCCTTTATTAACTGAAAGTAACGGCGCGGCGCGTTACTCGCGCGCTTCAGTCTGAAGCAGAAAAGCGAGGCTGACAATTACACGAGCGAAAACGGGCAGAAATATTTGCGTGCTATTAAGGTGTGAATTACGAGGAGTTGTGTTCGTGAATATGTATCTTGTAAATGTTAATATACAACTCTGATTTGATTTTCGATTCATGCCAAGTTGAAATTAGCTAAAAAAAAAAATTAAAAATTAAAAAACTCGCTCATTTAAGAACGTGCATTTATTGCATGGACAGAGCTAGAACATAATGTATGTGTTTAAAACGCATTATGCTTAGTTCAGTACTTCAGTTGAAACCTTGGCTTCTTTGGCTTGCTCTGCTGTTAAACAATGTACGAGGCAAACTGTCTGCTTAAACAACAGCACTTAAATAACAATGCACTGTTTATCTTTTAATCAGGTTAGGGCCGTTCACACAGGACGTGTTTTTGCGGTTAAAAACGCGAGACGCAGCTCAGTGCAGGTCTAGAGACGCGTTTTTTAAGTTATTTTTTAATTTGAGTGCCCCGTTTATAAAGCCGTGTCATGCACGATACTCTACAAAAGTATGGACGTGGGATGCGAGTGCAACAGTTAAACACGTCTAGGGTGATGTTTACATTAAAAACTATAGAAAAGTATGTGTAATGGAATGAAAAAAACACATTCTGTGTAGCATTTAATTGTCCCTTTCCATGCAATTAAAGCAGCATTCATTGCTATAGTAACATGTAGGCTTCCATTCTGTTTTCTTTCCAAATTATCACTGGACAGTAAAAAAAATGAAAATGTTAGCATTTTAATTAAAAGTGAAAATAAGAAAAAAAAAAAAGTCATGTTGTGGTGTGTTATAAAATGTTATAAATAAAGTTAATAATATAAGAATAATAATAATAATAATAATATCTATCTATCTATCTATCTATCTATCTATCTATCTAGTGTATAGCTCCCCCCCCCCCCCCCCCCACACACACACACACCAAAAAAAAAAAAAGGCCCACCTAGGATATCTGCCAGCCCACCTTTCTATAGGTGCCTAGAACCGGGCCTGCTTGCATCTCAAATAATAGGCCTATACACTTTTTAATAGGAGAATGAATGTATAGAAAATTGTCGCATTTTAAAAATTGCCCTTGTAAATGCCTCACCTTAATTTTTTGCGGTAATCAACATAATGCTATTGTTCGAGCTTAGTATTGAATATTCATTTAACGTAGTCTATGTAAATAGTCTGAAGCAGATTTTTTTAAAAGTAAATAAATTAAAAATTGGAATCCTTTTCCTTGCCCATGCAAATGTTGAAATGAAACCGCATTATACAAATCTAATCATACTATATGCAATACAAGGTAAACCTCTCTTAAAGCATTTCGAATATTCATAGCTCCAAATGTGTGTGTGATATGATATGTTTGAAACAGTATCTGAAATGACTGACAAAACATTTCTGCTTAATACAGTGGAGGACGACAGGACTTCATGAAATATTAACCAGCGTGCTGATCATAAAGTCCTCTCATGCATATTGACTGTTGCGTTGGCATGCAGATGAAAATTATGTTGTTGGCTGCATACTAAGAGGAGGTGTGTGTGTGTGAGCATGTGTTTAGATGAAAGACAATATAACTACGCGTAATGACTTTTCTGTGTGTGGCCCTAGAGATGGGATGTTTTCTGCCTATTTGAGCATTTAGGAAACCGCTAGAGATGGTTCATCAGCGCTGTGGTGTATTAGATGTGATCTGACAGGATCTTATGGAGATTCGAGCACAGACCAGACAGGGGAGAGAGCAAGGTGATGACGAGGGGTCAGGATTGGATGCCCTGAAACGCCAGAGGGCACACAGAGCTGGAGGTCACCGTGGTTGGGTCAGCTCAGAGGTGATCCAATTCCCCTCTAGTTTCAGCATTTCTAGATTGTGCGAGATTGTGTGCGGGTCCTTTTGAACTCACTCCGCTCAGAGGTCAGCAGAAAGAGATGAAGAACCATAACGTATCATAACAACACTGTGTGTTTGTGTGCCGGTGTGTGTTTGTGTAGCTGTGGTCGTCTTTAAATTGATTTCCCGCGAGTTGAGTGACAAGGGTCTGATTTCAGTGCACATATAGAGTATATACGTTTATATGTTTTAATGTATGTGTGTATGGCACATTAGTGTTGGCACTTGTGAATCTAAGACATTGGATTGACATTGACTGGGCCAGACTGTAATTAGGGATTGGGCTGGATGGTCTGTGAAAGCAGTGCATAATGGGATGTTTCCTCTGACACTGAGCATTTCCCAACAGCTGCCTGTCAGTCTGATCTCGGCCCCTTTAAAAGAGGACACTTTAATTAGTCACAATCCCGAGAGGAGCCTCTCATTTACAGTCATGCCCATCTTGATGTAAATCAGCTTTCTACCCATCACTCTTTTCTCCTTTCACTCCATTTTTTTTTTATCTAGAGTTTCTCTCCATCACTCCATGGCTCCATCATTATGTCATTTTATTCTCCGCAGCACACCTGTCTCTCTTTCACTCCATATTCGAAGTTCATTTTATCGGCCCTCACTGTCCTACCTATTCATCTACACCATTTCTCATTTCCTTCAGTTCTCTGAGACTTCAGCTCTGCCAAGACGACTTCTCTAACTTGACCACCCAGACTTACTTTGGTCAACCATGATTTTTTTAGTCCAGGGTCAGAGACATCATGCTAATTTGTTTTTCTCCATCTATTAATTTATTCAAAAAAAAATTTTTTTTTTTAATAAAAATGTAACTATGCATCTATGATGAGTGTTGACTTTTTTTTAATGTTTGAATTAAATTTCACTTTCATATTTTAGGGGGCCCAAAATCAGTAATGTCAGGGTGATTCCGACTGTCCATTATAATAATGAACAAAAAGCCTCATTAAAAGGAGGAGATTCTTGAAAAACTTTAAGTAGTTTGGCATAATGTTTTATTAGAAAATAATAATATTGTAAAAAAAAAAAAAAAAAAAATTGCTTTCAGTGCTTATTGATATTATTGACATGCCAAGGTTAGTTCAGGTTGTAAAATGTCATGTCTCCCCAAAAATGTAATAATGAATAAAACTTAATTTTATGTATATATATATATATATATATATATATATACACACACACACACACACACACACACACATATATATATATATATATATATATATATATATATATATATATATATATATATATATATATATATATAATTTTTTTTATCATATATCAGTCATTAAATGTTTTCTTGAAAACTGTATTTTTAAAAAAAAAATGTAAATACAAAGAGTAATTTTCTCATTAGAGTAATGTTTTAAGCTTGCTTTTCAAAACATTTTCCTTATCTTTATCGTGGACACTCCTTTTTCTTGTTAATCCATAAACCAACATGGAAATTCATGTTGGAGTAATCTGTTGCTTTCATACTCCACATGATGCTTTGCTCATCTCTGTACATGTATGTTCCCATTTTCTCCCATGTGCTCAACTTGCACTGACTTTCTCCCACCCTCTTCTTGTATTTTCAGTCAGACAACATGTTGGCCAGCCTGGTGTATTTTCTGCTGACCCCAAGAGTGTTTTTGTGTGGGAGGTGACATTGTTTCCTGACCCTGGGGAGATCCTGTCACGGTGCACACTCATCTGGTCTCTGATTGCTTTTTCTTTCTCCTTGTTTTTCAATAGCACGCTATATCTCTCCCTTCATCTCAACACGCTTTGCCTCATGAGGAACAGTTTCACCTTGATCGGCTCAGAGTTTGAACCGAGCACCGCTTTGCCCTATCCTTTGAAATACAGGTTGTTCACGGGTCAGTGGAGTACTAATGACTGTTATTTAACGTTCTGCTTTTCCACGCATCTACACCTGAAAGTGTCTTCTTTATGTATAATAAACATCAGCGGTAACCTTGTTGCAACATTTAGTCACTGTCTTGTCTTTTACCTTGGTTTATATAGTATATTAGAGTTGTTTTCTGGCAATTTTGTCCTCTTTCTTTTCTGTTGGCTTCGTTCCATTGTTCATGCTCTATTGTGAGCTCAGTGAATGGAACAACATTGCTGGATGTTTCCTGTCAGTCATGTTGGTTTTAAAGGAGAGGGTAAACTCATCGACTGTTGACTGTTGTGGTGCCGTCAGAGCTGTCCATCTCTCAGTGTCAGCCAGTGAAGTTGTCATTTCCAATGTCATTCTGACATGGAAATAATCAAGCAGAGTCAAAAATGTTTCACCCTCCTCCTCCAGCACCCTCTTTGAAAAATGTTTGTGCTCCTACTCACGCACCTCATGTGGCTTTCAGCTTGTTGATCCTCTTTATGAGGCTTTGCGACTTTGACATTGGATCTTTTTTAAAGCTTCCTCTACCATTTCAAAGTTATGCCATATGATTAAACGTTTTAGCATGTTAGCAAAAAAGTAAATTTGCTCATCCCATGGCTTTTGATTCCAGTATGCCAAGGTTATGTTCAAGGCTGGAAAACACTACACAACTTCAAAATCTGAACAGATTTTAGGCATCATACACTTGTTGACTTTGTAAATGGTTACAGAGGAAAAACTGAGGATCATACACTAAAGGACTGGGGATGACAGTCATTCCCAACACAATAAACTCACAGAGAAATGTGTGCCTCGTTGCTAGGAGACGCATGACAAATGAAAACAATGTGTGCTCTAAAATCAGCTCAAAATGTTTGATATCCTCCGGCTGTATGGAATCATAGTCTGAAGCTAAAAAATCTGAGTCTCTGCCCATCTTACACTACATGATTTTCTGCTAAATCTGTATCCTCCGACTGCCAAAAATCTGCAGACTTTCTGCAACTAGCTTAGACTCTTCCAGTCTGCAAATGGAGGCAAAAATCTGTGCAAAAGTTGTGTATTTAAGCCTTAAAATTAATATTTCTACTCTACCTTTCCCATCCGCATATAGATTTAACAGACTTGTATAATATAAAGATGAAATCTTTCCAAAATTTATATACAAATGTATGATATAGGCCCGGTTTTACAGACAAGGCTTAGATTAAGCCAGATCAATTAGGACATTTAAGTAGATTTTATAAACGAGCCTTAGAAAAAAACATTATGTGCATCTTGAGACAAAACAATGGCACTGACATATTTTAAGATATGCCAGTGCAAGTTGCTTTCAGTTATAACCGCTCAAATATCCATTTTGGTCTGGGACTAGGCTTTAGCCTTGTCTGTGAAACCGGCCACAAGAATGGTAAGCAGTTCTAACAGGTTTGTATAATATACTCACAAGGAAATCAGCCTCTTTAGTGTGCTGCCAGAGCTCGCAGCCTCTGGTTTGACAGTGTGTGTCCATTAGACTGGGGTCAGTTTCACTTAGAGAAGGCTGAGACGGAGCCCTTGAGGCTTTGGAGTCAGAGGTTGAAGGTAACATAGAGAGGCTTTTTAGATTTAATCCTTCTGAGGTACTGTAGACTCTTCATCTTCAGTCAGATTAGGGTTGATCCAATATAGCTGCCAGAGGGATTACTGGCGGCTCTGTTTTTGTCATGCCCCCTTGATCTCTTTTTTTGTTGGGAAGTGTCCCCCTGAGTCTTACGTCAGATGTCTGGGTGCACTGAGGCTATGTTCACGTTACAGATCTTAATGCTGAGTTCCAATTTTTTGCTCAGATCTGATCCTTGTGCTGCTGCTCACACATTTAAAGAGAACCACGTTTGTCACCTGCCCTGCTCTCAGCATCTCTTCACTGACTACCCACACTCAGGTTCTCCCCGAATTGTTCACTGTCAGAGTGGCGTAGTGGTTAGCTTATGTGCTTAGGACACATTTGAATTGTGGTGCTCATATGGGCGTCTTTGGCTATTATTAAAAGTATTTAAATGATCATTTTTGCAACAACAACAATAAATTATTATTACTATCATTATCATACTTAAGTTTAGGGTCCAATTCTCATTATTAACTAACTATTAACTACGAAGTTTGCCTCAATAAACTCTTAATTACTGCTTATTAATAGTTAGTAAGGTAGTTAAATTTTGGTATTGGGTAGGATTAAAGGATGTAGAATATGGTCATGCAGAATAAGGCATTAATATGTGCTTTATAAGTACTAATAAACAGCCGATATCCTAGTAATATGCATGTTAATATGCAACTAGTTAATAGTGATAAATGGACCCTAAGCTAAAGTGTTACCATAATTATTATTATTGGGTCTCTCATATGGGTGTCTTTGTATATTATTAAATTACCCCACTAAAATACCTTTTTTTAATTAAATTATAAAATAATAATAATAATGTATTATTATTACAATACCCCAATGATATATATATTTTTTTTACAAAATATTAAAATCATAATATTAATCATTTATGATTATTGCTGTTGTTGTAATAATTTTTATTAAGATGCTTTTTCTTTTTTGTTCGAAAGATAAGCTAAAGTGTCTGTTTTTAATGGGGTGTCTTTGCTCTTTTGTTGGGTGTTGATGAATGTTATAGGAGATCCGCCATCTGTTAGTGATGGACTGAAGGATTGAGTGACATCATGTTTGTCCTGTCATCCCCAGCTGCATGGCTCCACCTCCACCTGTTTACGCCATCGCAGGCTGACACACTTGTCACAAAAAGCCAGAACATTCTACGTCCTTGAGTCCAAAATGTCCAATATATTTATGGGATGTCAGTTAGCACTTTTTTCGTCCGTTGTCAGGGGTGTTAGTTGATTAAGAATGGAAAAAAAACACATAGCATTTAAAGAGATAGTTGAAAATTCTGTCATCATTTACTCATTGACTAAACCTGTATGACTTTCTTTCTTCTGTAGGACATAAAAGAAGATATTTAGAGCAGAGAAAGGAAGAGAAAGTGTAACCACTGAGCACTGACAGAAACATGTCCATCTAATCATCTCTTATGAGCCATATGTGCTGGATTCTAATATAGCACTGTGCCATTCAGGGCTGATGTCCCATGAGTCTCTGCGGAACCGTCAAGCTGATGAGACAGCTTTATTTTTTCTCTTCTATTAAGTGATTTTTAATCAACCCAATGTTTTCATGGGGATGGCTCAGGGGACCTGACCAGAGGGGATGGGTTTTGGAAGGGTGGGCCCTGGGGAGATCGGCTTTAACTGCAGGAGGTCTGGAGATGCTCAAGATGAGGATGTTCTGTCGGAGACGCCATAATTAAAAGGTCTTGCATTAAACCTCATTGGTGAGAATTACTTAAAATCTAGATTAAATCTCCTTAGTTTTCTTGATTCTGATCAGCTCATGTGTGTCCTGAAGGTCTTTTGGATGGATGTTGCCATCACACACCAGTGGACATCAGCTCTTTTCCAGAAAGAAGGTCACTATTTCATTTCAGTTTATTTAATCTGCGCTTTGCAAACAGACCTGCGGCCCAGTGCTCTCCATCCCACTTTATTGTGCTACAGCCTCAATACACTGGTGTCCCTGCTTTGAGAAAAACACACACGGGCTGCCATGGCCCCTGTGGCAGGTTCAACAGAGAAGTGATGCTGTGCTGACGCTTTCTGAGGGACATTTATTGAGCATGAGGACACTTATTTTTCCCTCCATCCTGTAAACCAATTATTGTGTCAGCCCTGGAGAGCACAGCAAGGTAAATATCAATAAGTTTCGTGATACATACCTGAATATCTCCATTTATTCACGTCAGCCGAAGTTGCACGCACACATCCTTTCACAGCACACAGAAGAGCGTGCAAGCACGCGGGCGCGTGCACGCACGCGGTCCAACAGACAGCAGTGGGGAGATAACTCCTAACTTTGTTTTGACACTTTTGATTAAGGACCATTGAAGGGACACCTGTACTGCGGAGATGAACAATAGCCGGGCCCCAGGAGAGATTGATTTTCTGCATGAGAAGAGGAGTCTTTGTCTAAAGCCACACGCTCCTTTCTTATGCTAACGAGCCATGGAAGATTTCCAATTCAATTTCACCTGAGCGCTGGTCAGCTCTCCGCTCTTTTGTGCAGTGTCCCTCGAGCCCCCCGACACGCACGCACACACACGCCCAGCTGCAATTTGGCTTTGGTGGGTGGGGAGTCCGCAGGGAGGTGGATGGAAGATTGACAGGTGGCTTGGAGCTGTGATATCTCTCGGTCCTGTTGCATCACAGGAGAAGCGGTGTCAGCGTCCCAGGCCTTTACCTTAAAAGGCGGATCAGGGGCATGCTGGGATTGATCTGAAATACCCTGATGCTTACAGTGTGTGCATGTTTTTTACAAAGCTATTAGTGTCAATTCTAATTTATCCGCTCTGGCATGATATATACCACTGCACCAACTTATCCCGGACTGCACAGAGATATTAAGACGAAATGATGACAATAAGCTTGACTTATTTTCATTTTTATTCATGCTATTACTGTAACTGGCAAGCATTGTTGGTGATGCAACAATTATACCCAAACAATAAGAATGTTGTAATCCTCCATGATGACTGTGCCTTCATATTTACAATCACAGGACTCTTGAGCTTAGCTCACTCTTCCAGCAGTTGTGCATTGTGCCTTTAACCCCTTAATGTTTATTTAATGTTTACCTTATAAATCTGGTTTGTTTTAGTCTGCAGTCTATCCTATATCACAAATGAGATCACTTTAATATTTCACTAGTTTCTCTTGGACTTAAAGGAATGACAGTTCTGTCATAATTGATCTACCCTCGTGTCATTCAGACCTGTATGACATTCTTTCTTCTGCGGTAGAAGAAAGATATTTTGAAGAATGTTTTTGCCCATACAATCAAAGTCAATATGGTCCAAAACAACACTGGACCCCATTGACTTTCCTTGTATTGACAATGTTTGCATTTCTAGGAAAGAAAATACTACAGTAATTTCACATCCTGTATGTCTCTTCTAAAATTAAAAAAAATGCTCTCAACAATGTCTCAAACTTGAAAAGAGTTTTAGATATGAAATCAAAAGTTTATTTTATAGCTCTGAATGCCAAAACTTGACCCATTTTTTCTTTCTCCTAAAAAAAATGTTAGCATCAGAGACAACAGATTTTTTTAATGAAGGATAAAAGAGTAATTTTGTTAAAACAAACTTGAGATGCTAAACGTACAAATATTTCCATTTTCTAATACTAAATTTATCAGTGAGTAGATAAAAAAAAAAAGATGTGCAGACATAATTGAAAATTTCCCCTCTTAAAGATGACCTTAATTAAAGCATAGACGCATTATGGGATAAATGGCACAATGGCTGATTAAGATTTTGTAGTGACAATGCATGCAAATGATAGAACGAAATGCTTATACTAATACAATGCTCAGCCTAAAGCTGAAAATTAAAATGTGAAATCTAATACTCAAATAGACTTTTTCAGCTCTTGTTCTGTTTTAATGCTGCTATGGAAATTCATTAGAGATTTGAGTTAGTCAGAAAAGCAAGTGCTCTTTAATTAATTTCCCTCAGTTGATAGAAAAGCACATACGGATGAAACTGATCCAAATAGTGCTTTGTTTTGGGTTAATGAGCACAGAGCTCTGCAAAACATGATGACCAAGTCACTCAGATAATAAATGATCTTGTTCCAGATGTTGAGTTTGTGTAGGTGAATTATTAAGGTTTCACACATTTTTTTCTTCCAGATTTTGTTTACATGATTTAGTGTAACTATTTAAACATTTTACTGATGTATTATTTTTACTGAAGTGTTGCCAAAACTTCATGGTGGCACCTCAAATGGCTTATATAAAACAAAACATTTATGATGCAATAATCTGCAATTATGTTGTGCTATCATGCAAGAGTGACTCAGCCATTAGCGATTTCCCCCCAATGCATAGCGAACTCTTAATTAATTTGTTGCTTATTTGAGCATATGAGTAGCTGGTTTTCGCTCTGTATCGCACGTCTTTATTAGGTAATTTGATACCTCAGCTAAAGCAACATGTAATCTTTGCCTAAGGAAATGATATATTTAGTGGCAGGGGTATTGTTGGGCCTGTTACTGTGAATATGAAAAATAATTAAGGCTGTTTGATCCTGAATAGACGCATGACTGTTCTTTGAGATGTGCTTTCTTTGGACTCAGACTGTAAAATCGTTTGAGTGCTGTTTCCTGTGGTTCTTTGCACCATCCTCTGAGCGCAGTCTGAAACATGCTCACCTCCATAGCACACATGGGGCCCTACAGGCCCCTCTCAGAGCAAAAGGGAAATGACTAAAAAGAATAAAGGAAAAATTGAACAAACACCGTTCCTCCTGGGTTTAGTGTCTTGGTAAAATCCCAAATCCCCTCATTTTTAATTTTTTTTTTTTTTTTTTTAGACTCCAATGCCGATTCTACGCTTGCCAATCTTAAGAACAGGATTTCCTTGGTCTGCTTCCCATATTCCTGTCTTTCAGTCTCCCTCCTCCTCTCTGCAGTGCTGGAGGCATGATTAGGGGTGTTCAGCTCCTGCCCCCGCATGTTGGTTACAAGATGCCCCCTTCTCCTCTTCAACTCCCTTGAACGCACAACCTACATTTCTTACCTTTAGAAGCAGTGCATGGCGCACACAAGAGCACTTGTTTTATTAATTCAGTCTGATTCACGTCTTCATCACCTTCAGTCATTGATTACTAAATTCAGATCTCAGGCTTCTTTGGCATTTTTTGGATGAGAGTTGATTCAAGTCTGCCGAATCACAGGATTGTCATCATTAGAGCCGAGAGAAGAAACATGAACTGAATAATCAATCAGCTCATCCGAACATCCAGTATACTGTACACATTTGTTTTGCATTTTTCTTGCCGTGCGGCAAGACATAATGTAAAATACGTTTTAATGATGATAATAATAAATGTATAATAAGTCAATATAAAAATCAGACATTGCTGCATGTGAAAATGACACTTATGATCCCATATTTTTATCTGATTTATCTTTGTTGGTTTGTCATTATAGAATGTTATTGTTATGAAATCTAAGAAGGGCCGATTTTTTTCAAACAAATATTTGTTTTGTGAAAATATGACATTCAGTCAAGTGAAATTTGATTTCTATTGAATTTTATTTCTATACAACATTTAATAGAATTTGAAGTGCCCTACAATTAAAAAAAGAAGATAAAGTAAAAACTTTGAGAAAAACCTCAAACACAAAGGAGAAACGAAAGTAAAACGTCAAAATCAATGCTTAATTTTTATCTTGCAGCATATTACAAAATGATCTGAATGATTGCATTTTGCTGTTTAATATGACGCAATTAACATTTTTCATAACTAAACATTGACAGTTTTTGGGACTAAAGAGGTTAACGGTGTCAAACGTTGCTTGTTTTGCCCTTAGTTCTTGTCCACTATGAACTGGAAATAATGCCGTGGATCAGACACATGACCTGTCCTTTGCTTTTCTTGAGTTTGAGTCCCCTAATGACCATTGGAGCTGTCATTCAGTCACTCCGGCTCATACATCAAAGTCAGACACCCTTACCAGCCACTGTCCTTTCATCTATAGAAGATGAATGTAAAGCCGTTATGTGATGCCTCTCAAGTTCACGTGTAAGGTCAACAGTCACCCAAGGGTCCATTTGAGACAGGTAGAGAAGATGAGGTAAAGTTACACCTGTTAGAGGAGACAGGTGCTGCGTTAATGAGGTTTAATGACTCCTCCTCCCCTCCACCCACATTTCAGTCATCTCTGTCCTTCTAGAAACCTACACCCTCCTTTTCAATTCCTGTTTCACTAACAGTACTCTAAGTGATTAGATTTGTACCAATAATGGCAAGCGCACTGGTTCATATTATTTGTGTGAGGGTTTGTAGTAACTCACTCCGAATGGGGCATGTCTGTGTGATTGTGTGATGGTTAAATGGTTTATTTCAGAAGCGCCATGCACATGCTGCCCTCAGATATGTGAGCCAAGTGGATTTTGATTGGAACGTTCAAATAATAATAACAATAATAAAAATAATAAGATCAAAATTAATTTGCATGGTTATTGTAGTTTGAAAAGTATTTGTCCGAAAACCTGTGGCAGAAATATCCCGTATTCACATACATTTGGTCTGCGTAATCAGCCTCTGACACTATGGTGAATAGGGTAAAAAAAATTAATTAATAGATATCACTATACTTTCCCCAGTTGATTAATCACAGTAAATTAAGACAATTGTTTTGTATTACAATGTATGTATTAAATGTATGTATTGTATTAAATGTTGTTTAAATATGCAAATGAGGTATTATCTAATTAAATATGCACTAATTTACATGCATTTCCAGAACATAAATCTGACAATTGGATAAAGCCTGGTTCAAAATTCATGTTTCATTTTGTTGGCATATTAGACGTAAAAAAAATATATATATATTATTAAAAAAAAAATTAAACTTAACTTAAATGTGTATTTTGGTTGTTTTCTTTCCACTAATCTAAACAAAGTAGCCCAAAATGTGCCTGACAAAACAATAGTTTTGCCTGTAGAAAATTCTGTAATCATACCATCATGTTGCTTGAAACTCACTAAAAGTTTTAACACCACAAAAAGAGTTGTTATAAAAATGTATTTTACATACAACCATTTTTTTGTTGTTCAAGAATTGTTTAAAAAGTGTTTTTTTTTTTTAAATCTCAAATTGGCCGATGTGACCCAAGAATGCCACTGTTGCATGACATGTCCGGTTTATATTAAGTGGCTCTATTTCAATGTAATGCAGCGAAGAAAAATAAAAATTTGAAATATTTATTAAGGCTGTTTAATCCCTAATTAGGTGCATGGTGTGCTTTCTTTCTGCAAAATAGTTTGAGTGCTGTTGCGTGAACTCTGCTGTAATGGTGTGTCCTAAAGTGACTAGAAGACCCCTCGTACTGTAAGGGTATTACTTGACCTTTGGTGTATACTTCATAAGCATGCTGTAATTGTTGACCGGAGGGGTTGTTTATTGGATAATAGGTTAGTCCAGCAGTATTTATTGGCATAGAGTGGCGGGGTATTGGCGTGTAGTGTGCTGTAATTGTGTAATGTGGTTGCTGTGGTTGTGTATTGGTCGGACTGTTCATTGGCGTGTAATAGGATCATCCCTCTGTGCTGCTGGATATCATAAAACACCATCAGTGGAGGGAGTGGATGATGCACCAGGAGATGAGAGGCCTAATCCTCTCCCTTTGCTTTCTGCTGGAGGGGGAACTCTCTCCCTCTCTCTCTGCTTCTCTCCATCACTCTCTCTCTCTCCCTGTATTATTATCCCATGCTTGGCGTCCTTCCCCTGCTTCTCCCAGTGCCAGCCAGTGGGTAGAAGAGGCAGCAGGGGAATTTAGAGTCTAAATATACTCACCATGGGTAAATATGTCCTCTCACACTGAGAGAGAGCAGAATAATCCTACAGGCCTTAGAGAGATTAGAGATTTCCATGTTTAATCCACTCTCCCCCTCCCGCAGGTTGGCTGTTAGCAAGTGGGTCCTCTCCGCTTGTCATGTTGTTCATTTTCCTGGCACATAATCAGGTCTTTTTTAAAGTTGGCCTCAACATTCAGTATTTTCCAAATACAGCGAGAGTGAGAGGACAGGAGAAAAATGAAAACTGTTGTTGTCAGGACTCGCTCTACTTCAGCCAACACATTGTGTACCTCAAATGAGAAGATTTTAATCGTGAACAAAGGTTGTGAAAGTCTAATGTCAAGTCAGTACAGTGATTATATTATATTAAGAGTTTATATTTAAATATATATAAAAAAGTGGTAACACTTTACAGTTAGGTTCCACTTGTTAACATTAGTTAACTACACGCTATAAACCCTAACACTCAAAATAATGAATTGGTTTGAGTAGAGCCAACTCAAATTAAACAAATTAGTTCAAACAAACTAACTTTTATGAGTATGTAGAACTTTTTCTTTTGAGTTCTCAAAACTGACACATTTTAAGTAATCTAAAATTTATTTCATCGTTTTGAGTTTTATGAACTTGTTTCTTTTAATTTAGACTAATTTAAATTTAACCAAAACTGGGCTGGGTTTTCTATTTCCCACGAGTGGAGCATGAGCTTAGTTTGAGAACAGATATATGTTAAATGTATTATATTGCTGTCCTCATTCAGCAAGTGCTATGCCAAGCTAATGCTACCAAAGCATTGTGTAACCAATTAGCAAGGTGACATTTATTGAATTAGCTAGTTAAAGCTAGTCAAGTTTCCACTACTAAAATATTTTACAAGATATAAGTTAAATATATGAATTAGCTTACTCAAATATTTCAAGTTCAGAGCAATTAAAATGTATGATTAGAAAATAAAAATCTGCAAGATCTGCTTACTTAAACTTTAAATTTCTTATCTTAAAAAAATTGAGGCAACTTATGTTTTTGGAATTTTGCTAATAGCTAATAATTAAAAAAAAGAAAGAATAAAACTAAGCTAAGTAAAAGATAAATAAGCCAAGAACAGTAAAATAGAGAAGAAAAATTCCTGGAATTTTACAACATTGTACAATACAACATTTCCTGCAACTGTAAATATGGATATGAAAGTATAAGATGCATTAAAGTGAAAATTGTGCATCAGTCTGTGAAAAAACAAATATGTGCAATGGCAGGTAAAGAAATATAAAGAAAGCATATTTTTTTAATTAATTAATTTGGATGTAAGAGATTGATCACAAAATTGCAGAGACTTATTATTTATTCCATTTGTCTATTTTTTCTATTTTTTTTTTTTATAAAGAATATTGTTTTTATTTAGATTTTAATTATTTAGCATTATTTCATATTTCAGGTTTAGTATATTTCACATTGTTGCTAAATTGCAGATTTTGCATTTACATTTTTGGCAGATTTAATTACTAATCTGGAATTTGAGATCCCGCAGCACCCATTAAATCCTCAGTCCTGGAGTCATGAATGTGTCTCGTATGATACGGCTGCAGTGTTCAGTATGCAGTCAGAGTCAAGACTCTGCGGTGGCTCCTCAGTCAAAAACAGCCGCCCCTGTTTTTATGCAGACCTTGATTAGTTTACTGTCGCCTGATTAGAAATTAATTAAAATGATGAAACAGACTCCAGAGGGGAGGTGGAGGGACGCTTTAAGGGGGGAGGGGGCTGATGACTTTCATACAGCCATTGTGCCTCAGTCCGAAGGGATGCACTATGTGTGTGTGTGTGTGTGTGTGTGTGTTTGTGAGCACAATAATCAGAATACCACTTATGGTTGTCGGAGTAAGGAAGAAGGCCGGTTATGCCGTGTGCGGTCCCTTCCCCCATTACTTTGTGTTCTGTCTTCCTTTTCCCCACTCGTTTTCGACATTTCCTCACAGATACTTGGCTTTCGTCTCCCTATTTCTTCTCATTTCTCTATAGAGCCTCTTTCAGTTTGTCCAACTCTAATCAGTAATAGTTACATTTTAAATATACCATTTCAGTAGCTGTGGCTGTGTGCAACATGTTTGCAGTCTAAACTGCAGGCTGAACTCCTGAAGCACCAAAACATGGGCAGAGATACAGCTAGACCTAGAGTTAATTATCAAAATTGCTGTAGACAAGCCCTCTAACATTATGTAATGATAAATACTGTGCCATATTAGGGCCTGATAACATCAATGTTGTGGATAGCAAGCAAATTGCCGCTCCATAAGCGGTTTATACAGCTGTTGCATTTCTGCATTTCACAGATGAATGAACCTGTAATTGGAGACTAATGAAGCCCGGAGGGGCTGTGTGGCACGGAGCGCTCACTTCGCTATTTATTTAACTGTGGACTCTTCAGATCAAAAGGCTCCTGTGTTTACCCCATGGCTCTGTGGATCATCTTTTCAATTTAGCCTGACAACCGCTGAACAGCAATCCCTCAGAGATAGACTCAATCTCAAATAGGTGAAGAGAGAGAGTGGTTAGAAGCGAGTGTGTGTGTGTGTGTGTGTGTGTGTGTGTGTGTGTGTGTGTGTGTAGGAGAGAGAAAGGGAAAGGTGGAGGAGACAGCCGTAGTGGGTGGAGGGAGACATGGAGAGTATTGTTTTATGACAGGAATTTATTTGATAGAAAAACACAGGATTTGTCTTGAATTGTCTTGAATATTGACATGCCTGTCATGTCAGATTCTTTATTGGTTCACTCGAGTGCTGCTGGGATTGACAATTCTCTCATCTGTTGCATGAAGTGACACTGACGTAGAAACCACTGGTTGCAAACATAACTCTCAGATATTGTTTGTAGGAGCATCAACTTAATGTGTATGGCTGTTTAAAAGGATTGCTCACTGAAATATTTAAGTTCTGTCATCATTTACTCACTCTCATGTCATTCCAAATCAGTTTGATCTCTTTCTTCTGCAGAGCAATGTTTCAGCTGTTTATGTCCAGACAATTAAAGTCAATGTGGTTGCAAGAAATTCACCATAATTAGATAATACCAATTTAGGTCAACCAATTACCAAGCAATGCTTCATTTTGTTCAGTCTGTGGTGCAAAAGGTCGCATTAGCAATTAAAGAAAAAACACTTAAGCAAAATATGGTCAGGTCAAAGTGTCTGAATAATTTAGTCCACTGTATGAAGAATTTTTGGGTATAATATGTCACAGTTTACTTTATTTTGCTATCCTCACTTATAATGAACTATAGTGTCCTGCACCCACTAGTAAAAAAAATTATATCTGGTGTCTGAATAATTTTTGGTTTGACTGAATATGTAACAAAAAAGTATATGAACACAGCAAAATGTAAATTATGTTATGTAAAGTTATTCACTAATGTATACAGAGCCCAAATTATGGTTCTTGATTGTCATGTGACATGACGTCATGACACAAGCATCAGTAACAACAAGTTTGATGTTATTGACATGTCACCATATTTGATTTGGGCTCTGTACACGTGGTCGATCAGTAATTGGATTTGATCTGAGAGTGAATAACAGTTACATGCTGGATTATTATTATTCCACCTTTTATGTCCTTTTGGAAGCTTGAAATGTTTGTACACCATTAACTTTCATTAAACTGACAAAAACAGATGAAACACTGTTCAAAATATGTTATTTTATCCTCCACAGAAGAAAGAAAGTAAATGATGACGGAATGATGTTTATATTTGTCTCTCTCTAATTTATCTCTTTAATGATGTCACATGGTATGACATAAATTTAGATGGTGTTTTCCCCTTTTTTGGGCGGATTTGGGGATGAGAAAGGGTGAAAGTGTTTGGGACGTGGCCAGTGGAAGTGTGTGTACATTCACAGCTACACACACTTGTGTACACTCTTCCCTCTATGAGCTGTTCCTGATGCATGGTGGTCTTTTTTAATGAGTGTGTAAAGCCTAATTGGAAAATGCTTTAAATAATTTCTAATTAGATGGAGTGTGGTTGTAATTGGTTTGGTAATCTCTGGATTAATTAGCAGTGATGTGTAATGTGTGTATATGTGTGTCTGTGCATGTATTTGTGTGTGTGTGTGTGTGAATGGACAAATGAAGGGGTCTTGAAGGTTTCTTGCAGACCTCCAGCCACTCAATGGCTTCTGTGGAAGCAGGAGGCCCCAACAGAGGCATCTTTGTTTGGGTTGTTGTTCTGTGGGTGGCCCTGCTGCACAGAGAGAGAGGCGCATTCCCAGCATTAAACTGAGCCTATCAAAATGCCCCAAACCCAATCCTCTTGTCTCTACTTCCTCCAAACCACACTTTTGCTTTACAAAAGTCCATCTGAAATCCGCTTCAATCTGAGATGGGAAATGGAGCATTTTAAGGCCAATCCTCTCATCCTCTTCGATTTCTCTTCCTGTCTTCTTTTTTTTTCACCACTTCCCAGCACTTACTCTCATCTCTGATTCTCCCCCCCCCTCTTGTTTTCCATTCCTTCTGCTCCTCCAAACTTGGTACTTTTGTACACAGTGCTAAGTGGCCACTCGTGCTATGGATGGAGGAAATGAGGTGAGCTCTGGATCTCTAGACCTCCTTCTTCCTCTCATTACTCCAATCTTACCTCACTAAGAAATTCAGGAGGAGAAGAAAAGGAGCGAGAGGCCTCTGGACACTTGTTGCCACAAGGCTCTTATTTGAAATATTGCTTCAAGAACTGATTCAAGGTTATGCTGGAGCAGAGCATCCAGAATATTTCAGGAATTAATCTCAGCTTTTTTTAGCCTGATTTTCATTTAAATTCAAGTGGGCTACAGTTGTATATCTCTACATTCGGAGAAAAATAAGCTGTCACTAGGGTGGGACCCTATTTGTACCTTTTGAAAGGGTACCACCCCAGCAAATATACCTTTTTTGCATTATTTCTTAATATTTTTTAAAAATTTTCATACTGTTTTCTGTTCTGTAATGTAATTCTCTCAATCATAATTTTCAACTTCACAAACACACACACTCCCACACTGACTAATATCCTGTAATTTTTCCATTTATACTCAGTTTCTACTATATGTAACCATAAATTAATTATAGAGTACTTAATTACACCTCTTCTGAAGTGACATAGAGACTATGTATAAATATCATGAAGTCTCATTTTTGAAGATGTTTAGCAATGAATGTGACATACAAACAAATATATTCTGCTTAATTGTATAGAATAATATACTAGAATAAAATGAAAGAAGCATTCCTGTTGCTCAAAGATTAAAGCATGGAACTAGCAATGCTAAGGTCTTGGGTTCGATTCTAAGGGAATGCATGTACCGTGAAAGTAAGCTGCTTTCAGTGAATGTGCTTCCAATTCTAAATAACTAGAATAACAAAGTGCAGTAAACGGTACAATTACATGTACTACAAACCAGTGTGTTTGATCATGATTATAAATGTAAATAATATGATAACAAATACAAACATAACGAACTGTAATAACTGTAATAACAGCTATAAAAACTGGAAGCGGATGACACCATGAAGCCTTTCACATTCATGTTAAAAAATGGCACCTGCTCTTACGTTAAAAATAAATTGAATGCAATGCGTGTTGCTTTAGATAGAAGTGTCTGCCAAATGCATTAATGTAATATGAAGTTGTCCTAAAATAATTGCCATGTTCTCAACCTCTATTCTTTGAAGCTGAAGTATGTCTTAAGGCATGTTTTGTCTCTCGCTCGGCCCACCTTAATCCTGACCTGTGTGCTTTATTCTAGATCCTAATGCATATAGGGTACGGCTGCTCCCCTGGCCTTTTCCCTGACATTTATTGGGCCTGTGCAAGGACATGCCCTTTTCTCCATCTCCCCGGTTCCTCCCTGTTAATCGGGAGGGTGGATGGGGGGTATTGGGTGGGGGTGGGGAGGGGGGGGAGCAGGAGCAGGCAGATAAGCCCATTGTTTGGCCTGACAATGTCCTGATGATACGGCCAGAGAGGATCGCTAGCCTGCGCCTCCCCTTTCAGAGCCCGCCTGCCACCAGAGAGAACTCATTACTACAGAGCAACCAGGTTAATTAGCTCACAGAGAAAAAAAAACGACAGAGAGAATGAGAGAAGACAGACAGAAAAAAGGGGGGAGAGAGAGAGACCTCAGGGTATCTTAAAGAAAAATAGACTGACATCTGTATTTACTCCAGAATAAGTTTTTATAAACGGATTTCCTTCTGGATGAAGACTACTGACACGAATGGTCACCTGCTACATTACAGGAATCCGTGAATTATGGGTAATATCTAAACCTTACTGTCTGTCTGCCATAGGCTGTTAACTTCCTTGTGGCCATGAATATAAAAATGTTTCAGTCCCAAAGTTATGTATGTCAGCAAATTTCATGAAACTAGTGCAGTTTAAAAACTGATCAACAGGGGGAGCTCTGCAACCCCACAACTCACAGCCCTGAGCAATAAATAACCCACAATCAGAGGTCATCCAAATGCACTTTATTTTATATACACTGTTATATACCAATGGGCCCTGTCTTTTTGTGTCTGTACGCTTGCAGCTTTATGTGTGTTCATCAGGTATATTTGGGAACACCTGAACTAAAGCTCCTGTAGTTCAATGACACTAAACACACCAAGGTCCAGTTCAGGCAACTTAAAGAATAAGTGCCTTAAATGCATTGTAAGCCGCTTTGAATAATATGTCATTTGGTCAGTGTCTGGCAGTTGAATAACTGTAGAGGTTCGTTCAAAACATCTATGAGTTTCTTTCTTCCATAGAGCACAAAGGGGAATTTTTTTGAAGAATATCCTGGCCACTCTTTTCAATATAATGAAGTGAATGAGTACTGGGGCTGTCAAGGTCCGAAAAAGACAAAAAAGCATAAAAAAAATCTTAAAAGTGGCTTAAATGACTCGTGCTCTATATTCCAAGTCTACTGAAATGTAAGTTGTTACAAAGTCAGGGTTGTGAATGATTTGTTTTTTTAAATTTTGGGCGTCAGATGAATCAGTGAATCATTTGATTCAGTATACAAAACCAGTGTGAATGATTTGTTCATAAATCACATGGATGTCCTTCGATGTCAACAAACTTGGTCGAACTAGCATATTCTCTCCGGCGCGTCATACGCCATACGCTGAAACGCCTCTAAAATTTCCTGATAATTTACTCACCCCCATGCCATCCAAGATGTTCATTCTTTCTTCAGTGGAAAAGAAATTAAGTTTTTTTTTTTTTGAGGAAAACATTTCAGGATTTTTCTCCACACAATGGATTTCAATGGCAACCAAAATGTTGAAGGTCCAAATCAATGCAGTTTCAAAGGGCTTCGAAGGGCTTCAGAGGCTCTGCACGATCCCAGCTGAGGAATAGGGTCTTATCTAGCGAAACCATCGGTCATTTTCTAAAAAATAAAATAAAAATGTATATACTTTTTAACCTAAATTGCTCATCTTGCGCTGCTCTGCGACACACCACGGATTGCGTAATCAAGTCGGAAAGGTCACGCTAGACATAGGCAGAAGTACCGCCCCCATGTTTACAAAGCGCTCATGTGAAGACTAATACAAACATCCTTTAGCAAAAAAAGGTTAAACAACAATGTCGGATGATTTTGAAGTTGGAGATGGAGTTTTTTTTGTAAAGGGCATTTGTATTAGTCTTCGCACGTTCGCTTGAGGCGGTACTTCCGCCTACATCTAGCGTGACCTTTCCGACGTGATTGCGCAATCTGTGGCACGTCGCAGAGCAGCGCAAGATGAGCAATTTAGGTTAAAAAGTATATAAATGTTTATTTTTTTCTTGAAAATGACCAATGGTTTCGCTAGATAAGACCCTATTCCTCAGCTGCAGAGCCTCTGAAGCCCTTTGAAACTGCACTGATTTGGACCTTCAACATTTTGGTTGCCATTGAAGTCCATTATGTGAAGAAAAATCCTGGAATGTTTTCCTCAAAAACTTAATTTCTTTTTGACTGAATAAAGAAAGACACGAACATCTTGGATGAGTTGGGGGTGAGTAAATTATCAGGAAATTTTCATTTTAAAGTGAACTAATCCTTTAACCCCCTGAAACCTTGTGGCGCACTTTTATGATGGATGACACCTAGGATGACTTGAGGGTGAGTAAATCATGGGCTAATTTTCATTTTTGGGTGAACTATCCCTTTAACATCTCACTGGAAGAATTAATAACAACTGAAGTTTTAGTCTGTTCATCATACAAAGCTATAGGTTATGAATTACTTTTATGATGAGTCATTTTGAAAGCTTCAGTCCCCATTCATTGTATTGCAAAGGCCGAATATTAATTACGAAATACATTAAAATATATTAATTAATTACATTTACATTTATTTAGCAGACACTTTTATCCAAAGCGACTTACAAATGAGGAATACAAGTGATTCATCTTAAAGAGGCAATAATACAAGAAGTGCTATAGCAATACAAAGTTTCAACTATTGTCCAGAGGTTAGAACAGAGAGAGATAAGAAATACTAAAAGCATAGAACACTTTTTTTTTTTTTTTTTTAATTATTATTATTGTTATTGAAGACAGCACGATGCAGTTAAGTGCTTATGGAAGAGGTGTTTTTTTTTCTTGAATTTTGTCATTGATTCAGCTGTCCATATAGGTTTAGGAAATATCTGTCAGATTTATATGTATTTATTTTCTTTTAAATTACCTTTTGTGTTCAAAGAAAGTATGTCATACACTGACATCTTCAACAAATGTTCAGCTGCATAGGTAAAGTGGCTTGGATGAAATGTATACTTGTGGCTTGTCTTTACTGTATGCAGGTATCCAAGTCTACATCAGTTATAAAAACTGAAAAGTTGAAATAGAAAACCGTGTGTGTGCATCTGTGTCCACTTTTTGACATTTCTTATAGTCAGCTTGATATCAGCTCGACTAAATATCTGTTTCTGCAGCACAGCGGGCTTCGTTAGACTCTTGCCTTCATCAGTGCGCTCCGTAATTTGGATCACAGGGGGTGAGACACCTTTCAGCCCAAACACTTTGGAGCCTACATTACAGTACATTACTGAAATAGGGCACAACAACAGGCACCTGTTCAAGTCCTCTATAATCTTCGTCAGATTGACTCTTACCTCCCTCTCTCCTATACAATGCCATGAAGATGAGAGAGATCTAGAGGCGTTTTTCCCCCTTTCTATATCATTATCCAATCATTTCCCATGTGTCTGTGATCCTCCTGATGCAAACACATGCACTGTGCAGATGGAGAAATGATAGAGTTGGAGGCTCCGCTAAACTGCGCTCAGATGAGAGGTGTTCTGTCCATTTGCTAGAAGTGCTTGGTCAAAATGCTTTTAATATGATTTTAAAAAGTCATATTTGAGGCGCTGTGAGAAATTAGACCTGACAGGCAGAGGTTCTGCCTGAAGCACATAAATAAAACTAGAAATCCAATGTATTTTTTAATGTACACTTTTATGTACACTCTTAAAAAATAAAGGTTCTTAACTGGCATCTATGGTTCGAAGAAGAACCTTTAACTTCGGTAACACTTTATTTTAGGGCTCAATTCTCGCTATTAACAAGTTGCTTATTAACATGCATGTTACTAGGATATTGACTGATTTTTAGTACTTATAAAGCACATATTAATGCCTTATTCTGCATGACCTTATTCTATATCCCTTAATCCTACCCAATACCTAAACCTAACATCTACCTTACTAACTAATAAGAAGAAGAAAATTAGGAGTTTATTGAGGCAAAAGTCATAGTTAATAGTGAATGTGTTCCCCATACTAAAGTGTTACCTTAAATTCCATGGAACCTTACCACTGCACAAAAGGTTCTTTTATAGTGGAAAAAGTTTCCATTAAAACTTTTTAATTTAAAATGGTCTTCATATTAAAAAGGTTCTTTTAAGAACTGTTCTTTGGGGAGCCCAAAATGGTTCTTTTATGGAATCACTCCAAAATTTGTAACCTTTATTTTTAAGAATGCATGGAACTGTTACATTGCACAAAATGTTCTTTATAGTGTAAAAAAAAAAAAAGTTTTTCCAGATTATTTCAATAAGAAAAAATGGTTCTTTTAAGAACCTTTCACCAAAAGGCTCTTTGGGGTCTTCAATGGCATTGCTGTGAAAACCACCTTTTGGAACCTTTGTTTTTAAGAGTGTACATTGGGGTCATTTCATCCGAAAGCAATTCAGTGCACTGTTTGAGAATATCCTGCTAAATTTAGAAAGGTTTCACAGTTTTTTCGGCCTTGTTTTTGTTCTGTTACAGTGTCAGAGACAGGCAGCATGTGTGTCAAACTGTGAACATTATCTGCCTAGCACAGTATCAGAGCACAATCCCATCAGTAGGCTGGTATAAGGGCCTGTTTAAACAGCTGATGGGAAATAATCCTCTCAAATCCTGCCCTTTGCAGTGTTTACGACCGTGCGTGCGAGTGTGTTTGTTGGTGCACGTGCCTGTAAATGAGGCTGTGTTTACCGGCTGCATCGCTTCTTTACCCCGGTTAAGTTACAGGGTTGATAGACTGATTTCACTTCTCCTTCCCCTCCCTACAGCCCTCCATCCATCCCACTCCCCCCTCCTCCTCCTCCTCCTCCTCCCCACCTCCCCTCCTGTCTCTTCATTCTCTCTTTTCTTTAGAAAGAGCGAGAGGAGATGAGTGGAGCAGAGCGAGAGAATCCACGGCCATTGTGTGTCAATCACAGTGTGTGTCATGGTCTCTCCCCTTTCTGGTGATTAGCTCTCTTAGAGCAGCTCCTCCGTATCTTCCTCAACAAATGCATCCAGTCTGCAGCCAGCCAGCGAGGCCTTGAGCATGAGCAGTACACACACACACACAATCCAATTACTCACCCTTTTTGTCACACCCAGCTAACACCACACAACACACTAACCGTACTATAAATTGCTATGTTACTGTGCAGTTCTCCCACCGTGACCACAGAATGGGCGAGATGTTACTGCAAGGAATATCATGCAGTGTTACAGCTGATAATGTGCACTTTAACACTCCCGGGGTCATACAGAACTTGGTTCACAAAATGTCCATAGTAGTGCAATCCACTGAGTAGCCTACTATATGAGAATATTTATGGCTGATGTTTGAGTAATTAGACGACTTTTTTAATATGAGGTAAGTCTACCGCTTGATGATCAAGGCAGTCTGACTCCAGCAGATACTCACTAGAACAGCAGGATAAGACGCTGGGGAGGTGATGGAGATGGTGAAATCGGTCTGTGGCTTCCGCCTTTGTGCGGTCTGTCAGAGAAACTTTATGGTTGTGAGCAGCTGGAACATATCCTGGTCCACAGCAGGAAATCTGGAAACAGAGGATTTATCAAAAGTGCTCTGTTGTTGGTGTCATTCCTGTGGATGTGGCGAAAAAAATCCTTAGCAAGTATTCATCTTGTCGCTTTTTGTTTCAGAGTTGTGGTGCAATGAGATGCAGAGGAGTGTGAAAAATGGGAGTGATTCTTCCAAAAGTACAAAAAGGCTTAAAAGCGATTGTCTGTCCTGCAATCAGATCCATAAACTGGATCCAAATCACCTACTCAAATCATAATACTTGTAGACACCCAATCAGATTTGATGCGGTCAGTTTCGAGTTCACTAAACAGTACTTTGCAAATAAAAGTAAAGAAAGGTTTATTTTAGCATTTGATAATGCAGCTCATCTTTCCTCCAGCGCCGAGGGCTGTTTGAATGAAAGACGACTGAAACAGAGTTCAGCTCAAGAAAGAGGTCAAGAACAGCTATTTTCTGTCTGTTCACAACATTTCTTTGTTCTTGAACATATTAACCTTCCTCTACACTGCATTAATCATGGCGGGAAGTACAATACAGTGATTATCTGTTTATAATGTCTTATAATATTTTTGGAGTACCACCTTTTTAATTATTTTTATTTAGAAATAAAGAAAAACTGTTGTTTTCTTTTCAATAACAATAGTTTCAGGCTGTTGCAGAACTTTTCATTGCTGAACGCAATTAAACACTGATGATCAATTCCTGTTTTCAGCTTTAGTGAGCATCAGCTTTGGCTGATGTTTTTTTTTAGGTTAGAGCTGAAATCTATACTGTAATCATGACCTGGGGCTGAAATTCCCATGCCAGCTGTGGTGCCATCTTACCAATAACAGAACAGCAGAAAATCTTCTTTTGTTCCCAGATGATCTATATCATGCAGCAATGGGAGAAGATTATGAGTAGAACACAACATGGCACATGAAAAAAAGAATTCCCATGAATATTAGCATTTTTACTGCAGTTCAAAAAGAAAAGAAATATGCATTTGATTTGGTCTTTTGAAGTTGAAGTTGCCATTACACTAATTGAGCACACGAAGAGTTAAAAAAACACATTTATCTATTATCTATAAAAAGCATCCCATAATTAAAAAATAAATAAATAACAAGATTAGTAGCCTAATAGTTTGTGATATTTGCTCGTTAATATTTATTCAAATAAACAACCAATTTTTGTTTAAATCAATTTATCTGTTAAAATAAATGTCATTCAGGTGACTGTTGCTGATTTAGATTTTTTTTAATGGTACTATTTTAGTACCAAATGCATGTAAAGAAAATAGTTATTAAAAACGAAACTTTATTTTAAGCCCCCTTTAGTGTATTAAAATTGTTTTGCTCTCCGATAATTATTTCTAAATCAAAATGAGCAAGTGTTAAAATATTAAATACTGAGTTTGAGCATTTCATTATTTTTTTTCTTCCATTTATTATTAATGCCCGATTCATTTCTGACTCCTGGATCCATTAAATTGAACCCCATAATTTGTATTAAATGGGTTTATGATTTAAATATTTTAGAGAAATTAAATGTGAGAACCTCAAAATACTCTCATGAGTGAGCACCTGGTAAAAGTGATCGCGCGCTCGAGGTAATGACAGGCACGCGGATAAGCGGGATCACGGGGCTCGCGCTTGCGGCGGGACCCTCGTGAGGGAGCGGCTGCTGCTGCTGCTGCTGACACGGGAAGATTAGCGGTGAGCAGCACTTTCAGTACACGCCGGTAATTTGGGTAATTTTATTGCAGGGTTTGTCTATCCTGAAATTACGGCGCCAGTGTCTTTGTGTGCGCTGTAATTTCCCTGTTTCCCTCGCCGTGATTGAAGTGAAATGGAGGCTACCGGCGCCCGTGTTTTCTCTCAGAGAATAGCTCCTGCCTCTCACAGTTTCCCCCTTTCCTCTTCTGCCTCTCCACCTCAATTCATTCACCTCTCATCTCTTTTCAAGTGAGAAATAGAGAGTGAGTGCAAGCGTGTTACTTCGGAGGAAACTGAGACAGAAAAGTGAACACTAGGAACGCGAGAAAACGAAACGCGTTTCTTTTAAATGAACAGGCTATTTTTTTTTTTTTTTAAAGAAAAAACGTTGTTTATTGCTGACTTTTCATATT
Source organism: Coreius guichenoti (assembly GCA_039654105.1). Classification (NCBI taxonomy): domain Eukaryota; kingdom Metazoa; phylum Chordata; class Actinopteri; order Cypriniformes; family Gobionidae; genus Coreius; species Coreius guichenoti. The sequence goes on along the minus strand of CM077172.1, from coordinate 24,717,827 downwards.
AATTTATTACCTAATTGGTTATTTCTAAAATAGTTGTCATTGTCGCTAGTTTTGAGCTGAATCAGTGAAACAGCCTATATTTTTAATTTAGCAATCCACAAAATGGCAGTTTTAAGGCCGTTGGCTTTTACCTTCATTTACTGCTTTTTGGAGAACAGAGAGCAGTCTATGAAAGAGATCCAGGCCTTAATTGAAATATGGCTATTAGGCTACATTAAAATCACAACCAATTAGCAATGCTGATTGCAGACAAACATCTTTTACAAACAGGTGTCTTATGGGGAGTGGCTAAAATATGTCACATGTCAAACTTTCCTGGGGCAATTTGTTTTTAATTTCTAGACTATAGAAAAGAGCATCTTGCCACATACTGTAGTAATATTCAGTATTCAGTAGAATATATATAAAAAATAAAAAAAATTATCTAATTTAAATCTATCTGTGCCTTAGGCTTGGATCATAGCCTACAACTGGTTCTAAAACAAAAATAAATAATTTAATATGCAAATTTCATAGATTTAATTACTTAAATATATATCCAAAATGCTTCTCTTTGCTATTATTTTTTTTATACTGGAATTGTCTATTCTGATCACTTTTAAAGACTCGATCATTATGTTTATAATGTAGCGGACTGAATAGGCTTTTAAATATTTTTTATTTATTTTTATTAAGACAGCGAGGTAGGGTGTGTTTGGTTTTTGGTTTTTCTTTAGATCTGTGCTAATTGTTTTAGTGTCATTGTCTAATCTAGTTAAATATCACATGCCCGGCGGCTGAATACTGTCGATTTGGCCATGATGTGAAGTCTGGGACCATGAATAGTGAAAGCATATGGCAGGTTCTCCTACAACAAATAATGGTATAGGCCTACATTTTGTCCTGATTGTGGCCAAACTGTTAAAGCCTGTTCAGGGTTTGAAAAGAGGTCTGTGACAAAATGCTCTGTTCTTTACCATGGAGACCCGGGTAGCACACTCTCCGTTTCTCTGGTAACCGAGGCCTTTCTCCGTGGTGACGGCAGTTGAGCTCCCAGGGAGAGACAAAGGAGCGACCAGCACTGGTAATTTCTTATCTGGAAAAAACCCCATTAGTGCCTGAGTTTAACTGGAGCCCACTCAAATGTAAGGAGAAATTATTGGCATGCAGCCCTGTTGATGGGTAGGCGGAGGGATGGAGGGGCTTGTTAGGCCTCTCTCTTGCTGTGTGTGTGTGTGTGTGCATGGGTGGGTGTCCTTTTCTTTTCCTTAGTTAAATCAAACACAAATACATGCAAGTTGCTACTCTATAACAAACATACAGAGAGTTTTTTTTTTTTTTTTTTAAATAAAAAATAGTTTGCACTAATTTTATTCTGTGTTATAAGGGTAGTTTTTGTTACCACCTGTTTTTTAGACAGATGCTAATTAGATAAACGGAAACTAAATATATTTCAGATGTGGATATTTTGGATGTAGCAAATGGTTTGAGTGTTTGAGGTTTTAAAATTTAAAACCTTCAAAAGTTATTTTCTTAATTTCTCATCTAAATCTATGTTTTCCCCACAAATAATCTAGATTATGAAGGAATGAAGTTTCATTTATTTGTGAACATTTCCAACAGGCTTCCCATAAAGCTGTGATTAAGGAATAAGAGAGAATCAGAAAGTCAAGTGACCTTAGAAAAGAGTGATATTAACTTCTCTCCATATCCCTCCAGAAATCCAGTGATCCCTCTTGTTGAAATGACACAGCCCCACCCCTCTCCCATAGCTGTGCACTGATGTGACATTTGACAGAATCGTTTGGAGAATATCTCTTTCTCGTTCCGGCTGCCATTCTCTCGTCTTTTTCTCTCCCTCTCTCTTCATCCATCTTGCAAAATACACATTTTCAGAGGCAGAGTTGTACAAACTGAGCATTTAGGATCAAATAGCCATTATTTCTTTTAAAAGGATAGAAGGGAGGCTGGCCTGGGTGGCCAAAAAACATTTCACTCTCTTATTGTTATTTTACTCTCACTTATTAATAGAGCTTTCTGAAGAGAGCAAGATCTTGTATGTCAAGAATGCTCACTTGAATTCCTCACTGTTTTGAAATATAATGCAGTGTATAAGCTTGTTTGGTTATAGAGTAGTAAATGTAATGCATTTAGTTTAGATAAAATAGGCTTAGAATGAGGCACACAGCATGAGACTAAGGGAAAGGGTGTTTTACGTGCTGTAATTGTATACTTTTTTCTTTATTTTTATTATAATTTTTTTTAATTAATTATTTTGCAACGATTGCTATTATTTGTCCAGTGTGAGAACATTTTGGGCCAGTTGACAGAATCATGTGAATATAAAATTTTGCATTCATTGGTCTAAATCCATTTTTTTATGCCTTGCAGACTTAAAACACTTGTTTTCAATGTTGAAAATGCTTGCTTACATAGATGAAGTTTTATTGGAACTGTAAAATGGCATGATGGTTTTGAAAGTATCAGTTTTGCATTGTATGCCATCATTTTCCAGCAGAAGTGTTTATGAAAATATCATTATAGCTGAATTTCAAATTTTTGCATTTTTTTTTTTTCTCTGTTAAGACAAATTGTGAACAAAACATTTTGTAAATAAAACTTAAGATTAAATGAAAAATAAAAAAAATGGATTATTCTTTTGTGGTGGAGCCAGTGAAAATGAGATGGAGTGTAGCTTTTGACATTGTATTAAATGTCAATTGCTCCCTTTTCAGATGAGAAAGATGGTATGTACTGCAAAACATTAATTTATTTATTTTTATGCAGTGTATATATAGCAGGTATTGCTTGGGGTAAATGGCTAAATGGTGCTGAAAACCCCTCTTCACCTCCCTCCCCATTTCCTCCACCTCCTCGCTGCCACCCCCAAATTTCCCAAAGTGTATCATTGCCCAGTCTTATCAAAGTCTCACAACCCCTCTCATTAATATGTAGTCCAGACTGCTGACTCCAATGCATCATTGTCTAGCTGTAGAAGGCGGGCTAATCACTCAGCTCCTATCAGCAGGCGGACAGAAGGCAAGCAATCATGTCTGTCAGCCAGCAGGGAATCATGGGAGATCAGGAGAGGTTAAACAAGGCTGACAGACGTGATAATGACGACTCGGTTATAAATTAAGATGTGACGACGATAAAGAGAAGAACTGGCCAGAAAAGAAAAAGAACAACCTTGCACCATCTCAAAGCCTAAGAGCTCTGTTTTGCTTTGTGTATGAGTTTGTTGCACCATCATCATTTTTGGTGGGGAACTGAATGAGGCTGTCCTGAATCAGGACAGGCATCTGATGATATGTCCAGCAAGTTTGTGCTATCTGACAGGAGTCTCCTCTCTGACAAGAGACAGAATTGGAATTAGCGAAGGAAGGCAGAGAAATAGACAGAGGGGTTAGGGAAAGAAAGGGTGCAGTAATATGCTGTAATGAGTCGGGGACCATTTCGATTGCCAGCAGTCCAGTCAAGCCGCTATCTTCCTCTTAGATATAGAGGCAGGCAGCTGCGACGACTTCTTCCATATGGAGGAGATGGACTCTTATCTGATGGGAAGTTTTTCCAGTATATCTGTGTAATTCCAGATAAAGCGGATACAGAACTGACATTTTCCTTCTGTAGCGTGAGAGATTAGCATTGCAGGACCTTTAGTGAAAGCTGACAGGGAATTAGGAAAAGCCGGGGAAAAGTAATCCATCCTTTATTTTCTTTTGTTGCGTGATAGTCTGTTTGATCATAGCTGTGAGTACATGTGAGCTATATGAGATGCCTCTCTGTAATTGATAAGCTTCCTGAGGTGCAGTGGATTTTGCTCTGAGGATGATTACATCACTCAAAGCGCTGTAGCTCTCTATTCTCTCTCTCTCTCTCTCTCTCTCTCTCTCTCTCTCTCTCTCTCTCTCTCTCTCTCTCTCTCTCTCTCTCTCTCTCTCTCTCTCTCTCTCTCTCTCTCTCTCTCTATTTATGAAATCTCCTTTGTGTTTGTCTCTCCGTTTGTCTTAGTGTGTCCGTTTATTAGTGCGTGTCAGAGGTTATTCCCATTTCCTGTACTTCAAACTCTCTCAACTGGGGTCAAAGGTTAAAGGGACAGCGCTGTGTTTCACGCCCCTCTCATCCTCCATTTGACAGTAAGTACTCTCAGCTCGCTCTTCCGCACCACCACACCTCTCTCTCATACACACTACAACTGACATGAGCGCTCGGGCACTCAAATGCACACACAAACAAACACACATTGTTTGACCTATCGAAGAGGCCTTCTCAGGCTGAAATCCAAATAATTTGGCAGTTTCCAGTCGTTCCCCCCTCTGGCGGAGATCTGTTTCACTTCAATATTTTCTTCTCTCTTTTCACATCAGTATGGCTTGAAAAGAAAGTGTTGAAGTTATGCTGCTGTTTGAGCAGATTACAAGAAGAGTGATCTCTGGAATGTAATTTTTTTTTTTTTTTTTTTTTTTTTTTCTCTTCTCACCAGAGAGAAACGAAAAGGCATCTCGGAAAATGAAAATTGGTCAAACTCAATGTCCTTCTTCTAGTTATGGGATTAATGAATTTTTGATTCTATTATGGCAATTGTGGGTGAGAGAAAAGGGATGGGTGGATAGGTGGAGAGAGAGAGAGCGCTTATGGAGGCAGAGATATGCCGGTGTCGTTCATTTTTAAATTCCTGGTTAAGGCAGCAAATGTGGTCAAGATACTTAATTGCATTATTATGCAGGCCAAAAACTGCATAATGTTAAAAACATCTAGATAGATTCAGCAGGAAATTACAAATGGAAAGAGTCCAGAAGCCTCCCACAATAAAGGCTTTCCTTCCTGCGAGAGCTCTGAATAAAAATCATATATACACAAATGTAAATTCATTGCGCACCAACTCCTCCGTCGATCTTATTCTTGCTATAGTGTATACATTTTGTAATAACATTTAACAGTTTTTTTTTCTCCATTGATGCAACAGACTAAGAAATATGAAATGCTTTTGGCTTGTAATGTGGGACAAGTGCCTCCCATCTATTCACAACCACTAAACTGAAGGGTAAGGACAGTACAAGGCTTTGCCAACTTCGATTCAACAAATTCCACGAATTCTCTGTCGTCTTTAATCTGAAATGTCAAAGATTTTAGAAATGTTGTTTATTTAGATTTATTTGAGCAGGAATGCATATGTCCTTAACTTTGTGCTTACCTAGAAATTGTATAGACTTATTTGATTCCACTTTTTATTTGGTGTGCCTGCTTATTATGTATTTATATGATAACTGTCAATGCAACACTGAAACACTGGCTTTTACATTATACTTGTTAAAGACTATGAATATATTTTAAATTGCACTGCTTCACATGTCAGTAATTTTATGTGAATGCAGTTTATTTTAAATAATATTTAACTTAATTAAAATACTTTGGAAAATTGATCATGAAGTAAATTCTTTAATTAAAACCATATTAAGTCAATCAATGGAGTAATAGTATACTCTCATAGCCGTTGCAACCTTTTTGTTCATACAGAGAAATTAATTAGCAGTTTTAGAAACTCAGAATGTCTTTTCTGGTTCACTGCGTCGATCAGCCCAGGCCTTGCTTAATGGAAGAGCTATCTATAAATTGGAATGTCAACTAAGCATCTTTATTGCAGTAATGATTTTAGCACAATAGAGATTATTAATCGAGTGCATAGCTTAAGTATTAACTAAGAAGTGTATATTGGTATATAAAGCAATGTGAAGTTGATTTCTCCTGCCAAGCAAATCTGTCCCGTTTTGGGTAAGGATTATTGATACTGAGTCGGCAAATGGCACTTGTGCTCTTTTTGTAAGCCCTGGCAGAGGCTACATCTGAAACCAATTTGAGCTAGATGTAAATATGTGGTGTGACAGGTCAGGGTCCATAGCTATTATAGATTCAGATGTAAATTGAAACGAAAGAGTCACATTTTGAAAGCTACTTTTTTTTTTATTAAGTAACAGGTGACTGTTTAGTAAATCTTTTTATTTAAGGTGGCTTTTCAGATTTTGTTAGCAGTTTCTCAACCCCGTTTGCAGACAACAAAGCAGGGAAGACGGATGTGATTGTGATTGCCCTAGATCTACTGGGCTTCCGCTAAGGTGAAGCCTACCAGGCATATTGGAGTGTGGAATCTGAATACTAAATGAGCACATTTTGTTATTATATATCTCAGAAGTTACTTCAGAAAAGGCTTATAATTTCATAAATGTCTCAGGCAGATTAATAACCCAATGCCACATCTCTGGTTTGAAATGTAAATTGTTTTGGAGACAGGTAAATGATCTCCTTGGAATATAGAGGAGGTTTGTGCTAATGCAGCAGCCTTGGCAGCGACATGCTTTTTTTACTGTTGGAGATTGGGAAGGGTCATTGAAAGGTGGATTTTGTCATTGTCAACAATGGTTGAGGATCTCATTGATCTGAGTGTAGCATTGGCAGATTTGATTACTGTAAATTCTCTGCTCTATTTTTAAAGCATCTTCCACATATCCGAGTGCAATATAAATGTAAAGTTAGCATGTCAAGTTATTTTTACAAAGCCTAGCTGATATTAACTTCCCACCTGCTCCTCATTATATTTTATGTCCTCTGAACCTGTTTAATTGAATAGCAGTAAACCCTGAACCTGTTAGTAACTGTTACCAGAATCATATCTGACATTGAAACGTTAGAGAGATAAACTTGTTTACACCGCACAAATTGTGCTGGAATTTTGGGTTTACTCCGTCACGCAATGGTATTAACACCCTCAACAGATGACATTTTCCAATACTTTCCAGAGCGTAGCTCTAGACAGTCAATCTGATATGTCCTTAAAGGATGAAAGCAGTGAGAGTACAGATGAATCGGGTTAATTAAGCCTCATGCTATCTCTGAGCGCAGTACAGTTAACCCTTGTGGCGCTATTGATGAGCAAGGTCTATTATTGACTATTGACTGGATGTTATTCCAATCAAGGGTAATTACGACCCTAAATCCTGCGTGGGGGGAGCAATGATCTGGGTTTCAATGCATCAAACATCACTGTCTGTGCTGGTTTAAGTCTCAGCAGTAGGAGTGACAGATGTCCTGTCCGCTCTAAGACTCCCGTAATCAAATTGATTGTTTCGGTTACATACGGTGAAACAACAGGAGGCAAAAGTGAATGTATCCAGACTTAGTGAGCAGATAGAATAAGCTGTCAGGCCTAATCCTATAAACCTGGTCTCTAGACAGTGTATCAGAGCCAGCACCTGGGGAACAGGCCAATAGACCGCCAGTCAATAAGTACGCTTGAGGTTAATCACAATTTGGATGCATGAGAAGCTCTTGAAAATCTGAGGAGTAAAAAGCACAGCAAAGCATATACAGTGGGGAGAACAAGTATTTGATACACTGCCGATTTTGCAGGTTTGCCCACTTACAAAGCATGTAGAAGTCTGTAATTTTGATCATAGGTACTCTTCAACTGTGAGTGACGGAATCTAAAACAAAAATCCAGAAAATCACGTTGTATGATTTTTAAATAATTAATTTGCATTTTATTGCATGACAAGTATTTGATACATCAGAAAAGCAGAACTTAATATTTGGTACAGAAACCTTTGTTTGCAATTACAGAGATCATACGTTTCCTGTAGTTCTTGACCAGGTTTGCACACACTGCAGCAGGGATTTTGGCCCACTCCTCCATACAGACCTTCTCCAGATCCTTCAGGTTTCGGGGCTGTCGCTGGGCAATACGGACTTTCAGCTCCCTCCAAAGATTTTCTATTGGGTTCAGGTCTGGAGACTGGCTAGGCCACTCCAGGACCTTGAGATGCTTCTTACGGAGCCACTCCTTAGTTGCCCTGGCTGTGTATTTCGGGTCGTTGTCATGCTGGAAGACCCAGCCACGACCCATCTTCAATGCTCTTACTGAGGGAAGGAGGTTGTTGGCCAAGATCTCGCGATACATGGCCCCATCCATCCTCCTCTCAGTACGGTGCAGTCGTCCTGTCCCCTTTGCAGAAAAGCATCCCCAAAAAATGATTTTTCCACCTCCATGCTTCATGGTTGGGATGGTGTTCTTGGGGTTGTACTCATCCTTCTTCTTCCTCCAAACACGGCGAGTGGAGTTTAGACCAAAAAGCTCTATTTTTGTCTCATCAGACCACATGACCTTCTCCCATTCCTCCTCTGGATCATCCAGATGGTCATTGGCAAACTTCAGACGGGCCTGGACATGCGCTGGCTTGAGCAGGGGGACCTTGCGTGCGCTGCAGGATTTTAATCCATGATGGCGTAGTGTGTTACTAATGGTTTTCTTTGAGACTGTGGTCCCAGCTCTCTTCAGGTCATTGACCAGGTCCTGCCGTGTAGTTCTGGGCTGATCCCTCACCTTCCTCATGATCATTGATGCCCCACAAGGTGAGATCTTGTATGGTGCCCCAGACCGAGGGAGATTGACCGTCATCTTGAACTTCTTCCATTTTCTAATGATTGCGCCAACAGTTGTTGCCTTCTCACCAAGCTGCTTGCCTATTGTCCTGTAGCCCATCCCAGCCTTGTGCAGGTCTGCAATTTTATCCCTGATGTCCTTACACAGCTCTCTGGTCTTGGCCATTGTGGAGAGGTTGGCGTCTGTTTGATTTGAGTGTGTGGACAGGTGTCTTTTATACAGGTAACGAGTTCAAACAGGTGCAGTTAATACAGGTAATGAGTGGAGAACAGGAGGGCTTCTTAAAGAAAAACTAACAGGTCTGTGAGAGCCGGAATTCTTACTGGTTGGTAGGTGATCAAATACTTATGTCATGCAATAAAATGCAAATTAATTATTTAAAAATCATACAATGTGATTTTCTGGATTTTTGTTTTAGATTCCGTCTCTCACAGTTGAAGAGTACCTATGATAAAAATTACAGACCTCTACATGCTTTGTAAGTAGGAAAACCTGCAAAATCGGCAGTATATGAAATACTTGTTCTCCCCACTGTATAACATTTATATTTACATCTTCAAATACTGTCACTGAAACGCTAGAAGAATAAGAAGAACTTAACACAGTAAATGCTGTATATCTGGAACACTTTCCTGTGACCTTACTGTTATGCACTTTATTTTATGCTCGTATGTACTTGTCATGTGGTTTGTGCAGAAAGAGGTAGATGTTGAACAGCTGCTAGAAAAAATGCAAACGATGAAGGGCAAAGAAAGATAAAGATAGAGGGCTGAAAATGGTGTAATGGATTGAATATGGTACATACAGTATGTTCATGTGAGAGAGGGAGGGTGAAAGAGGGAATGAGGAGGGGTGCAAATTTGAAAGAGGTCTGACAGAGGCGCCCCATCAGCAGCCCCAGGTGTCAGTTGGTGAAAAGGCGAAGATTCAAATTAGAAAAATTAATAACAGTGTGCTAGATGGGGAAGGAAAAAAACACATATTTTGGAATACAGCTGTGACAAGACCAGAGGAATTAGTCCAATTTAAAGTGGTAATTGCTCTGCTAATTCCTCTGCTAATTTCTTCTTCAATTTAACTAAGGATGATAGCATAAAAGCTGGAGACTCGAGTTTAACCCTTTCAGAGGACCTCTCTTTCTCTCCTTCACACACACTCTTTGACAAATTCCTGGTCTGTGTAAATCCTTAAAATCTATTTTCTGATCCTTAATCTTCCTTATTATTCTTCCTTGTCTACTCTAATTTGCTTGTTAAATCTGAAGCAAATTTATATGTAAAAATAAAAATAAAAAAAAAAGCAGTGCGCAATATTGTGATGATAAAACCCAGAACACAGAGAGAACAATCATACAAAGCAAAAACTGTTTGTGTCCATGAGGGACACCAATCTTTTGTTATAAATTGAATATCCTAATAACTGCTTGAACAGTATAATCTTGAATTTGTGTTAAATATGTAAAGACGTGTAGGTTTTAAATGCATTTTCTCCATGACCTTTTGGCATAGTACAGAATTTTCCATTTTTGGTGGTAATTGATTTTTTTTTAATTGATTTTTTTTATTCATAGGCGGATCTTGGCATTTGAAATATGGCTATTTGTTAGTATTTTTAATGTGTTTTCTTTGGTGGAAAAACCTTACATTTTGCTTTTATTCAGAACTCTAAACCTAGATGTAGTTTGTGATTATTTTTTTTTTTTTTTTTTTTTTTTTTTTTTTTGACCTTGTTGTGAAGTTTTCATCCTGTGACTGATGGCTTTCTGATCGGTCTTACAAAACTCTAATTGGTCGGAAAGGCTGATATGTATTGAATTTGTTTCTCATCAAGTGCTCGTGTTGCTGGGATTTGACAAGGAAACAATCAGTAATACTACAATAGGATACAATGGCTTGTCTTTGAGGAAACTCTAAATTTGATTAAGGGTAAGCATCGCCAGTTTGATTTCACATTCATCTCAATATATAGTCTTTAAAATTGAATCTTTGAATGATTATTAAATGATAAAATCCATTAATGTGTTGTGCACAAAATAATCTAAAGGAGAGAATAAAACAAATGTAGCACTTTCTTCTATATGTCAGTCCCATTTATCCTATTGCTGTCAGAGATTGAGATAAGTGTTTGCAAGACCAGAGGAAACGACTCTTGACATGGTTCTGTGTGAGTTCAGTCAGTCACTTTAATTCCCATCTGTCATGGTTAGTTTCACAGTTGTCATCTGTTTTGCTGCTGCCCGGCGGTCTCACTGTAACCTTTAACCTGAATGCATTCTAGCTAAATCACATTAGCAGCCCCAGTGTTCTTTAGCTTCCCTTTGAACCAGCTGAGTAAGACATCTGTCCTGTTGTGTTCTAGCTCGACGCCCTCACTTGTTTCCTCATGCTCCCTGTCTTATCTGATTTTATGCTTATTAGGTGTCAGCGCGAGGGGGCCGGGAGCTAACGGCCAAAGTTCAGCTCTGTCTGAAAAAACGGTGAGCGAAGTAAGATTTCGGTTGTCGCATTTCAAATGAGAGCGATTTGTTCATCCCCATCAGCGTGACACGGCCTTTCTCTTCGACTTTATCAGTTACAAATGTCAGCGAGGAAACAACGGACCTGATTCCTGCATGGCTAATTGTTGGGCCTTAATTAGCCTTGCAGAACAAGGTGTGCAGCTGAAGAGCTTCCATTCAGGGAGCTTTCAGAGCCCGTGATGCAGCGAGTGCCTAACAGCAGATGCAAATCTAAAGAACATGCGATTCCTATTCAGGTGCATCTCTCAGAGGAGCGAGGGGTGGGTTGTGGGTAAAGGGACAAAAGTGTGCATAAGTGTTATAGGGGAAAAAATAATAATGTCCTCAAATGTTTTTGTCACATTGTGTTCCTGTCTTAAATCAAGGTTGTTGAGGACCTATTTAAAGCCCCTTGTGCTCATAGTTCCATTAATGGTATGGTGTGTGTGTGTGTGTGTATGTGTGTATATATATATATATATATATATATATATATATATATATATATATATATATATATATATATATATATATATATATAATTGTTTTTTTTGTTTTTTTTTGGATATGTGTACCATTTGCTGCATAGGATCAAGTGCTCACCTCCGCGGTGGGGTGATTTACAAGCACCGTCTTCACAATAGAAAGTGGCCACAATCAGAAATGACCACTTTAACTCGTTTTTATAAATTTAATTTAATAATTTAACTTGTTCTATATTATGTCAGACCTTTCTGTAAAATTCATGTGTGTTTTGAGAGAGAAAGCCTCATCTTTTGCTCTTCAAAGTCATTTATGAATAAAACCCCATTGAGAAAGCATTTAATTTAAGTTCTATCGGGTTTACATTTGTAAGTGTATATACTAATATACTGCAAAATGTAGATACCTTTTCATGTGTCACCGCAGATCTGTTGTCAGCCAGAAAAATAACACAGGCACCACACACATACTGTACACACACACACACACACACACACACACACACACACACACACACACACACACACACACACACACACACACACACACACACACACACACACACACACACAATGGTGCGTGAATGCACGGTCTCTGCTCTTCTGCATAGCTGGATGGCAGCTCTATTTGGTGTGACCTGTGGTGCATGGCAATTTTGTACTGCGTTAGTCAATACTGATGTCTCCATCTGAAATAAACATTGTCATTATCGGTATTCACAATGGATTAAATTACCTCAAGCTTCTCTATAGCAGAGCTCAGCACAGCGTCTTATTGTGTAGGTAACAATGGCTGAAAGATGTGCGCGCCCAGCGTTTATCACTCCACCACTGACCTGTAGAATAAGGCTGGGTCTCCATTCTAACGTATGGCAGAGTTTGTGCTGCTACGCGATTATGTGCTTGCCGTAAGCAAGTTTGCTCCTCGGGCCTTGAAGACAAAGGAGCTGCTCGTGTATTCTCATCTAGATAGATAATACGCAAGGGTATGCCATACATTGGCGTGCGCGACCAGACGCAGGCCTCACCTGTTCGAAGACATGTCTATGTATTTCAGTAGAGCATGAGAACATAATTCTTCATTTTGGACTCTGGTGGGACCTGTGGTAGCAGACTGAAGCTGTGGCATTCTCAGCCCATCCGAGACTATATTCCCTTGCACAATGGTGCAGTGGTGCATATTCCACTCAAGGCCGGGGCACCGAACTCATTATGAGGTCACAGCGCCGTATAATGGAAGTTTAGTCAAGGCCACATGACTGAGAGAGTGTGTGGGTTGAAACCGTCAACCTGAGGACACGCACAGACGCAGCCCTTCGTTCACTCTTCATGAGACTGAACCCAAGGACAGGCGCCATTCAAACTCCGCTCTCAGAATTCACATTCAAACTGCCAGAGCTCTCAATTAGTGTTTAGCTCATGAGAGCCACCTTGAGCTAGCATGAGAGGAGAGGTGGGTTTCAATATGCCCCGGCCACACAATAAACGGGTAAAAGTGGGGGGGGTGTTGAGGCACAGCCGAGGTGGGCTCATGCATATCCCGTTCGTGTTTTTTTTTTTTTTTTTTCTTTGTTTACTTCTTGGTTCACTCTTTTTTCATTATTGGCATCAAGTCCCAACAAAGCTCTTAAAACAAAAGAATTCTTTTATGGCATTTTCATATTTCATTTGTGGCTCATCAAAGCGTTTTACAAAATATGCTTAATCTGATACTAATACTACTACTTTTTTTTGTAGTCAGTGTAGCCCAGCCATTTTTGTTACAGACCAATCAGGCAGACTTATTAGGGGCATTTCGAAACAAAATCTCTCCATATATTGGTACTCTTATTTATGCTATTATGGATCTATATAAATTATCCTTCTCTGCAGTAAAGAGTCGATCACAAACTGCACACACAATAAAGAGCTACTTCATTGTTCACAAATTATAGAAGACATTTGCAAGTTTTCAATGGATTGTAGGAAATATCCACATGATCTAGCACTTTTTTTCCTGACTATATTTCCCATTACTATTTCGGTGTGAGAAACTGCTGCAAATGCTTCAGTGCATAAATGAACAGCTTGAATGAATCAAAATGAAAATTACAGACATTTTTAACAACACGTTTGACCGATTAGATCAAAAGAGTGATTAATTTGATCCGACATCACTAGTTCTTAAACGGCTGATAGAAAACACACGACATGATTACTGAAATATTAAAGAAATGATTCTCGATAATCTCCATTTACATATAAGAATTTGTTTAAAAGGGTCCAGTGAAGCGATCAAGTCTTTTCGTAAACACTAAGTTAGAAATGGGATGAACAGAAATGCAAATTCATATTATTCTGGATATCATACAGCATTATCATTAATTTCTATTAAATTGGCCATTATTACAGCTATTATAATTGTAATAATTTACAACTAAAAACTATTGTGAGTTACCAAACATCATAAATTATGGGAAAATCATAGAGGAATTTTCTCTAAGACCTAACAGTGAATGTTATTTATTAATAATGAATCATTAATAATGTTATTTATTTATTTATTTATTTATTACAAATGAAATCCAATTATTTCATAATTTCTTTCTTACAGGTACCTCTGGTTGGGAATGCTTAGTCGAGCTACAGTCTTTATCTGTTTGCGCAAATATACATGGCATAATGCATAATCGAATATTTGAAGCATTAAATACATGACACGTTTTTCAGAGCAAGTGCAAAATTCCAAGCCCAATTGTAGTACCGTTTTGTTTTTTTTAAACTACTGGCGAAGCCAAGCTACAAATCATGTTATCTTTGTTAGTCTGAAAAACCAGACTGGTATAATTTCAGTCATATGAAAGCGTTTACATGACATTTTAAGATATTGTTTTAGTTCAAATGAAATCAAACTTTTAAAGTGCATGTAAATGTACTGGATGGTGTAGTCAACATAATTTTTTACATACATTTTTAGTAGGGCTGCTAATAATAATAATGGAGAGATACAATTGAAAACTGTAAAATCTCTTTAAAGAGTAATCAGTAATGCAACTGTGTAAGTGTGTAGAGATCCTTCATGTGGCTTCTTCCATTTTTATACATGTACTGTAACTCACCAGCTCCCTACACCCTCCCTTTTTAAACTCTAAATTAAAGGTATAGGGAAAAGCCAGGCCTTTCATCTTTCATCTTGCTTGTGTGTGTGTACCTGTGAGCATGTTTGTGTGATTGTGTAATAGAGTGTGCGTGCATTCATTTTTGTGTGTGTGTCAAGGAACCGATAAACGGCAACTAATAAGCAGGCCTCTTGCTCCCTCCACCTCAAGCAAAAGGACCATAGACAGCTCTTCCCTTGCTCTCTCTATATCTCTCTCTCTCTCTCTGTCTCTCACTCACTCGCTCTCTCTAACACCTGGCAAATATTATTCATGGCTACAAGGGCAGCATTTTTGAAAGGAGCAGTTCAAAGGCTTTGCCGCTGAGAGCAAAGTGAAGGTGTTTTTGAAAGACTGGAGTGCACTTTTACGCGTGCTGCAGAGCACAGGGCCATTTCCGCAGATGAAATGGTGGAGGGGGAAGGGCAGGCGATTGCGTCCGCACGTTTGAGTGTCGCGGTATGGACGATGGCCATGTAATAATAATATGGAGCTGAGGAGACAAAAGGACGTTATAATTTGTTTTCAGGAGCTTGAGCAGTTTAACTGTAACTGCTTGGATACGCTGCGGGCAGCCCAGCTCAGCAAGAAAAAGAAAAAGTGCATTGTTCCCCTCAACGTTCGGGATTGTGACCAGGATGGCTTGGAAGTGAAACCAATCCTGCCCAGGGTTAACGAGCCAACAGCCCGCTGCTCATCAGGCCAGCTAATGAGTTCTCTCATGCAGCCCTATCACATGACCTCTAGGGTCACATGACCCATCAAGCCCTGTCTGCCTTTCCCTGAATCAACTGAATATTTCATTTAGCTGCAGATTAACACCAATCAATTAGTCATCAGAGCACGGGCCAGAATCATTCACCTAGAATACCACACTCATAAAGAAGTTCAGGGGTGAAACCTGCAGTCTGCCCTACAACGTGACTGTCACTGCCCTCTGTGTGATATTAGCCACGATGATGAACCAGCAGTCTGTAAGGTCTTACATTGAGACAAGTTTGCACTAGGGGCTTAGTAGCTAGTTAGTTTGTAACTCTGTACTATGTTTAGATTTTACCATTAGTTTTTAAGGTAAAAAGCTTAAGGACTTAGCTGGTAGGTCAAAAGTTTTCCAGAAGCAAATGTGTAGTGTCACAATGACATCTGTCATATCTATCCAATAAACAACCTTCAAACTTGTAAACTTTTGCTGAATAGCAATGCATTTAAGTTTCTTATGGTTGTAGTTTTGCCACATTTAACCGTCAACTGTAATAATTTCCATTAAAATACAATGCATGAATAATGATGAAATATAGTATAGCTAGCTATAAATTTGGTAACACTTTACAATAAGGTTTAGTTTGTATATTTAACTGCATTAGTTAACACGAACTAACAATGATCATTACTTTTACAATATTTAATCATCTTCTTAAAGTTGTATCTGTTAACATTACTTAATGCACTATGAACTAACATGAACAATGAACCATTGTATTTTATTAACTAACATTAACAAAGATTAATAAATGCATATATAAATACATTCATAATTGTTAGTTCATGTTAGCTAATGCATTAATTGTTAACAAATGAGACCTTATTGTAAAGTGTTACCATACATTTTATATGTCTAAATAGTGTATGTAGATATTTTTTTTTCTAAGGCATGTTTATAAAATCTACTTAAATGCCCTAATTGAACTAAGGCCTAATCCTGGCTTAGTCTAAGCACTGTCTGTGAAAACGGGCCATTTTATTTTAATTCATATTTGCTTTTTATATTTGTTGTTATAACCCTGGTGTGAACAGATGTCACCAGTGACGCACAGTTGCACACGGGCCACTACAAAGTTATTCATATAACATTCTCTCTCTTGAAATAGTGTAAATGTCTAAAGTATCGCCTAACAGTAAAAAGTAGCTCATTGATGCAATCCAATTGTCTGCCATTCTATTCCAGTTGTTACTCTTTATGTGAGAATTCCGTAAAGATTTATAGTTCATTTGTAGTTTGAAGTTTATATAATGGTATGTTTCAAGTAAGTTGTCTACAACTAAATATTTAAACGTTGCAAGTTGGTAACTTAGGCAAGCTGGTGAATTAGTAAAACGGTCCGACAAGTTGATATTAGTGGTATCAGTGGTTAAAACACCTCAGAAGTGGAACTTTGGGCGAATGCATGGACAAACACAAGAGTGATGGTGGAAAAAATTGCCTCTCATTTCCAGTACTTTGCTCTTGAGTGGTTCTCTCCACTTATTTGTCAAGTTTGGTTACATAAGATGTGTGTATGCAGGCCATCATTAACTATTTATGTTGAATTAGTGAGGTGACTGCTAAGGGTCAACAGCCTGACGTCAGTATTAAGTGTCACCTTTTTGCTGCTGGGCCGATCAAGTATCAGGGCTGTTTTTTTCTCCGTTGCCCATGCATTCTCAAATCTGCTGCGTCTACTGCACGTCTGGATAAATAAGAGAATGAAAGGACAAGGCAGAATTAGGAGGAAAACAAATGTTTCTTCACCTCTCAGAGTGTAGTGGGGGTGTGAATATGTGATTTGATGGGATTATGTGGATTTTTAAGATGAGAGGGGGTGGACTCAAACATTCCCACAATCTTTGTGTGTGTATGTGTGCATGTTTTTTAACCTTGTCTTGTGGCACATATATCCTGTGTTTTAACAAAGAATATGACATGTCTTAAACCCAGAAATAAGAGAATGTCGGCATTACAGAAATCCCCAGAGACGGGTTCTCCTTAGTAGGATCCAGAGAAATGCCTTTTCAAATGAAAGACCCTGCCAGCTATATTGATTTGTAAGTCTGTTTTCCCAAAAGCACTTTTGTGAGATTTTTGCACACTACAAGAAATAATTTTGGCCACAAGGATATCCCAGATACATGGCCAGTTGATCTTCAAACAGTTTAAAGGGATAGTTCACCCAACAATGATGTCAGATGTCAAAATGTTGTCATTATTTACTCACCCTCATGTTCCAAACCTGTATGAGTTTCTTTATTCTGCTGAACACAAAAGAAGATAATTTAAAGGATGTTGGTAACCAGTAGGGCTGGGTATTGATACAAATTTCACAATTCAATTCGATTTCGATTCAATATTGATTATTTTGGATATATATCAGGTAAAATACATGGCAAATTTTCTCAAGGAAAACAAATCTCTGAACTAATGCTGTAAACTATGGGAGTCAGTTGTAGCCTACTATAATATTGAAGGTAAGAATTAACTGATTTCTTTACAAACTCAATTACATTCAATTATGGTTTTTTTTAATAATAATAAAGTTGTAATATTAACTTTACAATTACATAATCATATTTCTACTCCAATTCGTTTTTTGAAATATAAACATTTAAATGGTGGCTGTCATAAAAACTTGCCAGATTTATTCAAACATGCATTAAATATTGAAGAACATTAAAAATTATAATGAATAGCCTATGTAATATGGTGCATATATTTAGCTCCTCTATAGAGTTCCTTTTTCTAGCTGACTAACGAGTTTATGGACACTGGATAGGGCCTATGGGTTTTTTTTCGGTAAATGTGACGTTACATGACATTTGTTTACAAGCTGTTTTACTGACATCTTTCCACGGTTGAAACACTGATTCCATGTGACATGATACGGATTTCGGTAAGTTGTACTGTATCTTTTAATACACTTTCTGATGCTCATTCATGTTTATTTCACGCTGTAACTGGTATTAAGGCGGAAAATATCAGTTCACGTGCGCTCCGCGCTTCCGCTTCTCTTAAACTGAACTGAGTCACAGCGCCAAAACGGTATTTATGTTTTTGAATTTCGTAATAAAATGGACGTAATTTGAAATCTGAGACTTTGTTTCATATCAATATTAACAAAGCACAAAGATTATTGCGATTTATTGGATGGGAGGCGCGCTACAATGTTCCTTTCATTCATCAACTGAAAACAGGATGACTAATCGATTCTTGGGATTTAAGAATCAGTATCGGTTTGTAAAAATGAGAATCGATTAAAATCGAGAAATCGATATTTTTTTTTTACCCAGCCCTAGTAACCAGACAGTTGACGGTAGCTATTGACTTCCATAGTATAGTATTTTTTTTTTTTTCCTACTATGGAAGTCAGCGGCTACTGTCTTTTACTTGTACTCGGTTGAACTTGAGTAATGCTGTAACACTTTTAATGAACCCAGAAACACTGTGAATACTTTATTGCTCCTGATTTAATAGAATAGCCTCTGTATACAGCCAATATGGATATTGATGCATTGTGGCTGATACCAATAAGATAATAACTGATAAATGGCAGATAATAATATTCTATCTATATTGAAATTCTATAGTATTTTGTCCAAAAAAGATATAAATAGAATACTAAAATCTATAGTTTTAAATGCTACAGGTGAATTTAGACATCACAACATTACAGTATACAGTATGAAAAATTAATTTTCATTTTGAGATTTGCTAAAGATCACATTTAACAGTGGTAATAATGTTTAAAGATCAACTTTAAGTGTTAAAGGTAGTCTAAATTAAATGAACTGCACAGTTAAATATACAATATTGAGTGAACCGATAAATTTGAAATATCATCTGATAACTAAAAATGATACTAATATATTGTGCATCCCTAAATATAGATGTACATAATGATGACCAGTGGTACAGATACAGACAGAAATGATCTTGTGTGTGTGTTTCTCAGTGAAAGACTGTTTGTATCTGTGATTTAGGCTGATTTATTGTGCCGAGTTTCTCAACATTTTCTCATGGATGATAGAAGTGGTGTTGAGTATCCCATTCCCAGGCTGTTCTAGGGTGGTTACTGTCTATCTGAACAATAACGTGGGAACTGACTCTGAAATCTATCAGATAATGACCCATCTCTGTCAGAGGAGAAATTGCCAAGGAGTTTGCCTGCTTTTTGTGTGCGGCTTTCTAATTTCATGCCCCCCCCGCCCCCCCCCTCTATCCTCTCCTCTCCTCTCGAAATTTCTTTCCTATCACTGTTAGAATGTTTAACAAAAATTATATGCAAATAAATCATAAAATTACCCTGCACCATCACCAACATGAATTTTACCTGTGCAGGTGTGCCATAAACATACCCCTAATACCTCTTCTCCACTGAGCCCGAAGCTCCCAGGGGAGGTGATCAGGTTATTAAATATGAATGGGAGAAGGGAAGGGGCGGTATATATTCCCTTTAATTTTTGTGTATTATTAAGCAGGTGGCTGAATATGATAGTGCTGGCTGTCATGTCTTTAATTAGGGGCTATTTTCCGTCAGCTCGACTTACAGTGGAGCTCTGCTGTTCATCTGGAGTTCACACGGCCGCTGGCCACCACTTACTCATTTCATCCAGTCACTCAACCTCCCACCTGTAAAAAAAACAATGTACGTTTAAGTCAACTTGCATTATTTTATAGATTGGTGTTCCAAGAAACCAGGAAAATATTGTAATTTATTTTTATGCTTGTTTTATTTGTCATGTTTTTATTTATGAGGCAATCATTTGCCTGATCCACCCCATCTTTCTTAGGACTGCTGGTGGTTTTAACTGTCAAAATTAAATGATTATTATCATTTGTCTCATTGAGGTCATTCTGATATTTTGGATGCCCACCTGTTATCTTTTAATCTTAGCAATAGTAGATATCACAGGACTGATTTTCCCACAGTGCCATGGAGTGTCTGTTCAACACTTGCTCACAGGTTGTCACAACAGTTGAGAGTGATGGTGTTATTTTGTGGGTCTTGCTGTTGTTTATTGCTCAGTTTGGGGTATTTCTAATCATTGTTGTTATTCAGCTAAATGAGGCAGCAATAATTAGCGTGTGGCTGATAATTAGGCTCCACAGGCTGTAAAAGAGAAGAGGATGTGTAAGGATAGAGAAATACAGGTAGACTATCTGACAAAACCAATATTATTTTGTCTATTTATGTTTATTAAGCAAATGATAGTGATAATATTTAGGGGTGCATAGTATATCTCTGTTATATATATATATATTATAACATCAAAGTCAACTTTTCCTTCAGGGAACCACGGTAACATTCACAAGGACTAAGAAAAGACAACAGTAAATGTAGACAATAGTTATACAGAGAAAGATGGACAATTACATAATACAAATAAATAAAGCAATATATTATACATTAAGTGTAGCTGCACAAGTTGTAGTGTTGAACTATTGGTTTATATATTTATACACACTGATCAGGCATTACATTATGACCACTGACAGGTGAAGTGAAAAACACTGATTATCTCTTCATCACGGCACCTGTTAGTGGGTGGGATATATTAGGCAGCAATCAAACAATTTGTCCTCAAAGTTGATGTGTTGGAAGCAGGAAAAATGGGCAAGCGTAAGGATTTGAGCGAGTTTGACAAGGGCCAAATTGTGATGGCTAGATGACAGGGTCAGAGCATCTCCAAAACTGCAGCTCTTGTGGGGTGTTCCCGTCTGCAGTGGACAGTATCAAAAGTGGTCCAAGGAAGGAACAGTGGTGAACCAGCAACATGGTCATGGGCGGCCAAGGCTCATTGATGCACGTGTGTGTCGCGAAGGCTGGCCCGTGTGGTCCGATCAAACAGACGAGCTACTGTAGCTCAGATTGCTCAAGAAGTTAATGCTGGTTCTGATAGAAAGGTGTCAAAATACACAGTGCATTGCAGTTTGTTGTGTATGGTGCTGCATAGCCGCAGACCAGTCAGGGTGCCCATGCTGACCCCTGTCCACCGCTGGAAGCGCCAACAGTGGGCACGTGAACATCAGAACTGGACCACGGAGCAATGGAAGAAGGTGGCCTGGTCTGATGAATCATGTTTTCTTTTACATCACGTGGATGGCCGGGTGTCGCTTACCTGGGGAACACATGGCACCAGGATGCACTATGGGAAGAAGGCAAGTCGGCGGAGGCAGTGGGATGCTTTGGGCAATGTTCTGCTGGGAAACCTTGGGTCCTGCCATCCATGTGGATGTTACTTTGACACGTACCACCTACCTAAGCATTGTTGCAGACCATGTACACCCTTTCATGGAAACGGTATTCCCTGGTGGCTGTGGCCTCTTTCAGCAGGATAATGCGCCCTGCCACAAAACAAAAATGGTTCAGGAATGGTTTGAGGAGCACAACAACGAGTTTGAGGTGTTGACTTGGCCTCCAAATTCCCCAGATCTCAATCCAATCGAGCATCTATGGGATGTGCTGAACAAACAAGTCCGATCCATGGAGGCCCCACCTCGCAACTTACAGGACTTAAAGGATCTGCTGCTAACATCTTGGTGCCAGATACCACAGCACACCTTCAGGGGTCTAGTGGAGTCCATGCCTCGACGGGTCAGGGCTGTTTTGGCAGCAAAAGGGGGACCAACACAATATTAGGGCCATAATGTTATGCCTGATCGGTGTGTGTGTGTGTGTGTGTGTGTGTGTGTGTGTGTGTGTATATATATATATATATATATATATATATATATATATATGTATGTATGTATGTATGTATGTATGTATGTATGTATTTATTTATTTTTATTTGGAAATGTACTAGTGGTTGCTAATTACTGTGTACAATTTACATTTACTTTACCTGTGCTGTCAACTAATTCTAACCTATTAATCTTTAAAAACACTAGCAATTTAATAACTAATTTAGTAATTTATGAGCACCCGTTAAATGTACTTATCTCCACTTGGAGCATTTAAAACGACTGATTTTATTTATATTTTTTAACACAAAATAGTTTTGAATCTTAATATTGGCTATTTATTGTTACTCAGTTATTGGCCATAACATGAAAATAATTATTGGCTTATCGTATCAGACAGAATTTTGATATCTGATATACATCCCTAATAATAAAGTATCGGTCAATCTGTATTTGATGTCAATTTCATATTAAGACCGGGCAGCCATCCATTATATTACATCCATTGCTGGTGAGTTTACAGTAAACGGTCGCTAGCTAGAAGCAGCAAAGTACAGATATATTGTTGTAATGTAACATTAATGATGACATAGATGAAGTGTTTGTCACAGCAGGAAAAATACTGTGCTAAAGTCCAAATCACAAGTGTAACATTCCCTGACACTTAAAGCACTGCAGGTGAGTCTCCAGCGCTCTCAGTCCTATACAGAGTCATAGGGTTGCTTTTGGCTTCAATATCACATTAGAAGGGTTCAAATCTCTGTCATACAGTGAAACACACAGGCTCACTTTTAATAAAATAATTTGAAGCCTCTCCTCTCTCCTCTCTCCTCTCCTCTCCTCTCTCCTCTCTCCTCTCCTCTCCTCTCCTCTCCTCTCCTCTCCTCTCCTCTCCTCTCCTCTCCTCTCCTCTCCTCTCCTCTCCTCTCCTCTCCTCTCCTCTCCTCTCCTCTCCTCTCCTCTCCTCTCCTCTCCTCTCCTCTCCTCTCCTCTCCTCTCCTCTCCTCTCCTCTCCTCTCCTCTCCTCTCCTCTCCTCTCCTCTCCTCTCCTCTCCTCTCCTCTCCTCTCCTCTCCCTCAACATTGTGTTGGTCTATCTGATCCTGGGCTCTTTTGTTGCTCTTTGAAAAGCCCGACCCGACACTCATTATTTTCTCCTTTATCTTCCTCTCTGACGCTCTGATTAGGGTGGTCGGGTTTGACAGTCGCCTCCACAGAGATCCTATCCATTACGCTGTCACCAGGGGCAGCATGTGTGTGTATCTGTGTGTGTGTCGGTGTGTACATGCATGGGTTTGTGAGTGATAGTATCTGTTTGTGTATGTGTGTTTATGTGCGAAGTCAATGAAAGCACATGCACAGAATTAAAGAGAAGGGATAGTATATATTTGTTCATCTACAGGTTTATTTGCTAGCAAAGCATCTGTGAAGACAAAATATATTAAACTGAAGGATTTTATATGTAATTGTATATTAATCTGCGCCATGAATATCGCATTTACCAATAAATAAATGTATGAAGGTAGAAATGGAGAGAGGGAATTATAGCGTGTGTAAATACAAGTCTAATGCATATGTGTGTGTACATGAGAGGGAGTGTTTTGGAGGCTAAGTGTTCAATGTCAACAAAAAGTGTTGTGCGAGCATCAGGAGCCCATCTCCAGATAATTACGCCAACCTCCTTGTTAATTAAATCCTCGTTAGAGGTGGAGGCAGAGAAGCTAATTAAACTGCTCTCTCCTTTCATAATTGCAGGATGATATAGAATCTGTGTGCAGGACGGGGGGAAGCACCGTGATTCTCCAGTGTTGTTGTGGATGCAGTGAACGTGTTTGCTCTGCTAATATTCTGGAGTGCAGGAGAGCAGACTGTGTGTTTTTGTTCAGTCTCTCTTACTCACTCTGCATCTCTCTATTGCTCTGTCTCTCTCTGGAGGGTTCTGCCCGCTCCATTGTGTCAGGAGGTGGAAGGGGAACAGGCAATATGAGCGCACGGCGGTTTGCTGATGCAGCCAAACTATTTTGGGCTATCCTCTTGGCTGTCATTTGTTGTCAAATGACCTAGTCCTGGATCTTTTGTGTGGCTGTAATAATTGTGTGAGTGTGTGTGTGTGTGTGGGAGAGTCAGAGGCAGGAGTGAGAGAAGAAATAGAAGTTGAGATATTTATTAATTAGTTACACATAACATGCAATTAACAGTTGAATTCAGTATCATTTTGTGAATTGTGAATGTTTTGCTTTACAAGCAAATGTCAGAAAACAAATTTGCATGATATGACATTTTTATATATATAATGTATATGTATGTATGTGTGCACACTCAAAAGACTAGCTGAGTAGCTGAATCTACATTCTCTCACAAATATTGCTACAAATAAAATAAGCAAAACATTCACACAATATTTTTTAACTGACTCTTTGGGCCCTATCATACACCTGGCGCAATGCGACGGCAGGCGCGAAGCAAGTGTTTTTTGGTAGTTTCAGCCCGACGCAGTTATCATTTTCACGTCCAGCGCCACGTTGTTTAAATAGCAAATGCACTCGCGCCCATCTGTTCGCCCATGGGCGTGCTGTTCTGAAAACGAGGTGTGTTCAGGCGCATTGTTGGCGCGTTGCTATTTTGAGGGAACTGAAAACAGCTGCACCATTGACCAACAAAAACCTGGTCTAAAGTCAATAGCGCAGTATTTTTTGTGTTATTTAAAGGACGCATACACTCTGCTTATTACACACACAGGGCAGCAGCAAACAAACATTTTTAAATATTAAAAAAATAAAAAGGATTCCTCTCTGTCTTTCCGCTCGCAAATTCCGCCATGTAAATAGCAATCTGCCATAGTGCTAGCGCAACTGGCTTTTAAAGGGAATGGGAGATGAGACTCTGATTGGTTTATTGCACGTTACGCCCAAAACACACCCATTACTCATTAAGAGAATAGGTACAACCCTTTTAGACCATGCGCGCCGACCGTTTTTTTAAAAAACTAGCAAAAGTGGATTCGGACACGCCCTACGTGCACTTGCGCCATATGCGCTTCAGACCATGCGCTCAGGTCGTTAAAATAGGGCCCTTTGTGTCTGTGTGTCTGTGTGTGTGTGTGTGTGTGTGTGTTTGTACAGTACCATTCAAAGGTATGGGGTAAATAAGATTTTTATCATTTTGTGTATGAAAGAAAATCACATTCAGCAAAGTACATTAAATTGATCAAGCATGACATCTAAAGACATTTATAATGTTACAAAAGACTTAAATTTTAAATGAAAGCTATTCTTTTGAACTCTCTGTTAATCAAAGAAAAACTGTATCAGGGTTAAAAATTAATAATTATAAATAATAATTACTCCATCACAGGAATAAATTACATTAATAAACAATAAAATATAAAACAGTTATTTTAAATTATAATAATTCACAATATTACGGTATTTTTGATCAAACAAATGCAGCCTTGGTGAGCGTAAGATGAATGGTAGTGTTTATTTAAAGTGTATAATAAGTGGGCATTGATAATTGCTCAGTGCAAACAATGTATGACTCTCAAATTGTCCTGTATACAACAGACAGAAGTGAATCAAATAAAGGCTGGATGGGTAACCAAAGTCAATCCCTTTCTCTTATGAACTGAGTTTCATGGCTTAACTCTAGTCTGACTTTTGACTTGAGGACCTTTTTTTTTTTTTTCTTTTTTTTTTTTCTTTTTTTTTACATTAATTGTTTTTCAGTTGCTTTTAAAGTAACAGCCCACATGCTAGTAATCATTATGTTGCAGGAAAACATACATAAATACATTTTCTGTGTGTCTGTTACCTGTCTATCTGTAACACAGGACCGGCCTGTGGCATAGGCAACATAGGCGGTTGACAAAATGACAGGGGTGCGCCACACGAGAGGCAGGTTTGGTTCTACCCTCAAATAAAAAGCAAGAGCACCCTCAGTTGATACTATAATAATATCATATTGGCATAACTGCTTTGACAAATGCTCCAGTGCGTTTTTGTGTTTGCGCCCTGGAGAGTGTAAACGTGTTTTTGCAGTGATGAGCAATGTAGACAATCACAGACATGTTTGTTGATCTCTCTAATGCAGGGGTGTTTAATTTAGTCAGTACACTCACTGCTCAAAACCCCGGTGTTTTTGTTCAGTGCTGCGTTCTGCACGTTCGTGAATCCTTTCATTAACAAACAAAGCGTAGACACGATGTAAATAAGAGAATGATTGTGCAGTGTAGACAGCTTCATCGATTATAATAGAACTTTGTGAGTTTGCGATGATCTGAGACGAGTGACAGCTTTTTAATGATTTTGGAGCGATCTTTGCGAGTGTTTATGCCAATTAACACCCTTTAGTTCTTTAGATTACAATATGCTTACGATAACAAAGTTGACATCAACGAAAAAAAACTGACAATGTTATGTTGGACTAATTTAAACACTGCCTACATCATGGCGTGATTAGAATACAACACCATAATGTGTTAATTATGCATGAGAGCGCAGTTACCATAGGTATTAGTTTTGCCATTAGCACTTAACCTATGCTTTGGAAAAAAATGAGTGAAATCACAGACATTGATGTTTGTGTACTATTCTGAAATGGCTTTTTTAGAACCTCTTTACTGGCAACACTAACGCTGTGGGCTGTGTGTGCAGTGTAAAGTGTAGTGTATTTTCTTTAAAAGAAATTTAAGCTTCTGTAATGTTTTTTTTTTATTATTTCAGTGATATTTCTACTGGCTTTTACTTAACCAAAAAAACTCCTAAGTGTCTTAGTTTAAAAGAAACCATGACTAGGACTGTAGTTTAAAGGCACAATATGCAAGTATGTAATTTTTGGATTAAAATATCTAAAAACCACAAGAACAATGTATATCAAGCTACACTATTCTAGAATGACATATTGTGGCTTTAAAGCATTCATAAATTGCAATCATTTAAAGGGGTCATGAACTGCATTTTTTTTTTTTTTGTTAATTTTATAATGTTCTCTGAGGTCCACTTGTAATGTAATCAAGATTTTTACATTAAAAAAAATCCTAATTTAGAACTAAGTTATTTTCTATCCTGCTTTTGACACTCTTTCGAACACTCCGTTTTGATGGCCGTGGTGCATTCAAGACGGGTAACAGTCGTACATATTAAAATAAGTAAGTACTTGGAGTTATAATTGACAAAGGATAACTTAGCGTGTTTCATGTAAACGGAATTATGAATGAATGTGCCACTGTTTGTCGTTCTTATAGGCTATTCATATAGTTCATCCTTTTCGATAAAGTGAAAAATGTATAAATTGTCATTTGCAGTGTCATGTTTTAAAATCCCCCTGTAGTCAATTGTATCCCTTAAAACTCATCTTTGATCACCAAAATGGCATATTTAAATGTTTTTTTTTTTCTGTGAAAAAAATTCTTCATGCCTTAAAGGTGCAGTGTGTAGTATTTGAGGATCTATTAACAGAAATGCAATATAATATACATATATGTTTTCAGTGGTGTATAAAGACCTTACATAATGAATCATTATGTTTTTATTACCTTAGAATGAGCCATTTCTATCTACATTCACCCCTTACAGTGAAATCGCCATTTTGCGCCGTCATGTTTCTATAGTAGCCCTAAACGGACAAACTGCTCTATAGAGCGCTAGCTACTCTCTATTGTCTCAGACAACGACATTTTTGTCCTGTGTCGGCCACCGTAGCTTCTCTATGTGCTTCGAGAGGGAGGGGTGAGCGGTAAGCGGTTGCAATTCGCAACCTCATCGCTAGATGCCGCTAAAATTTACACAATGAGCTTACACATTCAAGCTTTAAAATAGCTTGAATGTAACTCTACACCCTTGCTTCATTTAGTATATGCGGATTCATGAATATGCAAATGAGCCACGCCTCCACTCACACCAGCTCAGAGATCCACTCTGTCAACTTTACTGTAGTAAACACTGCACCATAGCAATTGGAAATACTGGTTTAATTCAGTCATATACAAACCCGATTCCAAAAAAGCTGGGACACTGTACAAATTGTGAATAAAAACAGAATGCAATGATGTGGAAGTTTCAAATTTCAATATTTTATTCAGAATACAATATAGATGACATATCAAATGTTTAAACTGAGAAAATGTATCATTTTAAGGGAAAAATAAGTTGATTTTAAATTTCATGGCATCAACACATCTCAAAAAAGTTGGGACAAGGCCATGTTTACCACTGTGTGGCATCCCCTCTTCTTTTTATAACAGTCTGCAAACGTCTGGGGACTGAGGAGACAAGTTGCTCAAGTTTAGGAATAGGAATGTTGTCCCATTCTTGTCTAATACAGGCTTCTAGTTGCTCAACTGTCTTAGGTCTTCTTTGTCGCATCTTCCTCTTTATGATGCGGCAAATGTTTTCTATGGGTGAAAGATCTGGACTGCAGGCTGGCCATTTCAGTACCCGGATCCTCCTTCTACGCAGCCATGATGTTGTAATTGATGCAGTATGTGGTCTGCCATTGTCATGTTGGAAAATGCAAGGTCTTCCCTGAAAGAGACGACGTCTGGATGGGAGCATATGTTGTTCTAGAACTTGGATATACCTTTCAGCATTGATGGTGCCTTTCCAGATGTGTAAGCTGCCCATGCCACACGCACTTATGCAACCCCATACCATCAGAGATGCAGGCTTCTGAACTGAGCGCTGATAACAACTTGGGTTGTCCTTGTCCTCTTTAGTCCGGATGACATGGCGTCCGAGTTTTCCAAAAAGAACTTCAAATTTTGATTCGTCTGACCACAGAACAGTTTTCCACTTTGCCACAGTCCATTTTAAATGAGCCTTGGCCCAGAGAAGACGCCTGCGCTTCTGGATCACGTTTAGATATGACTTCTTTTTTGACCTATAGAGTTTTAGCCGGCAACGGCGAATGGCACAGTGGATTGTGTTCACCGACAATGTTTTCTGGAAGTATTCCTGAGCCCATGTTGTGATTTCCATTACAGTAGCATTCCTGTATGTGATGCAGTGCCGTCTAAGGGCCCGAAGATCACGGGCATCCAGTATGGTTTTCCGGCCTTGACCCTTACGCACAGAGATTGTTCCAGATTCTCTGAATCTTTGGATGATATTATGCACTGTAGATGATGATAACTTCAAACTCTTTGCAATTTTTCTCTGAGAAACTCCTTTCTGATATTGCTCCACTATTTTTCGCCGCAGCATTGGGGGAATTGGTGATCCTCTGCCCATCTTGACTTCTGAGAGACACTGCCACTCTGAGAGGCTCTTTTTATACCCAATCATGTTGCCAATTGACCTAATAAGTTGCAAATTTGTCCTCCAGCTGTTCCTTATATGTACATTAAACTTTTCCGGCCTCTTATTGCTACCTGTCCCAACTTTTTTGGAATGTGTAGCTCTCATGAAATCCAAAATGAGCCAATATTTGGCATGACATTTCAAAATATCTCACTTTCAACATTTGATATGTTATCTATATTCTATTGTGAATAAAATATACGTTTATGAGATTTGTAAATTATTGCATTCCTTTTTTATTCACAATTTGTACAGTGTCCCAACTTTTTTGGAATCGGGTTTGTATGTTTGAACTAGAAACTGATTCAGAAGAAGTGGAAGAGTGAATTATACAGATTCATCTACAAAGCTGATGTATCAGAATGGTAATGCGTTTTATGTGTCGCTCTCTACAACGTCGGACACAAAACGTAATTGACATGATTAGACTTTTGCTTGAATACGTTATCAAACAGCTAATAATGTGTTGCTAATGTTACACAAACCATGTTCTGTTTGCCATTTCAGAGTAAGACAGCTGCTTTCTAAAATTCAGTATCCTTAGAAACGCTTTGAATAACCCATCATAGCATCGTAATATACATCATATACATAATTCACCCGCTATATTGCTAAATGTACACGATTTTTAATATGAACAGAAAACTATACCGTGATAACATGGCTTCTCTTGAGATTCCCCTGCTTCAGAGTGGTCATAGAAATTATATGCTAAAGCCAGCCCGCAAGCTGGCGTGACTGGTTATAAGGTAGTTTGTGACCAGCGATTTCAAACCGCGTTTTTGAGACTTGTTTTATAATGTCTTACTGATGACAAAACAGAAGATCGCTCACTGAAGCTTTTATTGGGATTACAGCGAATGGCTTAGATCAAAACAACAAAAGCGGCACTCTACAAGCTTTCTTCAGTATCTGATAATCCAACGCAGTAACCCCATAAATGCCGAAGCAAAGCAAAGAACAGCGAATCGCAACTATCACAACTATTCAGTTTGACTGCGGAGCTACAGTATAAATACTCAGTACATATTAAAGGATCTGTTACAGACAAAGCAAAATTGACTTGTGATAAAAAAAGACTGCTATTCACACTTGTGTGTTGCCTGCGTCAAACGGTCTTGTTTAAAAACGAATCTGCAGTAAAATGAAGCGAACAAACAAACAGTGTCTTACTGATGCGATCTGACTGGATCTTGGTACTTCAAAACGTCTTGTAATCCTCTGAGGCATCTCTGTTGTTTTGTTGCTGGAGTAATCCTGTGTTTGCGTCTGTCTCGTATTTACTACTACATGGCATGCACGAATCGGTGGGTGGAGCTAAAGAGGCAATAATGTAGAAGTAGGTGTTGATCTTCTATAGAGGCGGTCTTTCGTCGCACTATGACGTAATAAGGTGACAAAATCTGAAACAAATCGTTTTCTGAGTTTGGCTTCAATAAAAGGTGTTTTTGGACTAAGGAGAAAGTTTTGAGTTCTGAAACTTATAGGATGTTTTTATAGTACAATGACCCTTATGTCAAAAGATCAAGGAAAATTTTATTTCTCAATCATGACATGAGTTCAAGTATGTCATTTTCCAGTGTATGCTTAAAAATGGGGATGGTGGGTAACTTGTCGGGGGTAGAGGGCTTTTAGGGGGCGCTATCTAAAATTTCATCTAGGGCACCCACAGAGCCTGGGCCAGCCCTGCTGTAACATCCCTACTGTAACATCCCTACCCAGGTTAAAAGCAAACCTATACCCTTGGTCATGATGCGGTGTGTTTTATCTTTGGTTGATGGTGAACATATTCAGTTTCACTCACTTTGATGAATGATTGCACAGAGAGAGACGTCACTTCACACAACTGCCCCTTTTTAATAGCATATGAACTAACATCAATCAAACAATTCTCAGCAGGTTAGAGCCATTTTTGCGTGGGTTGTTTTCAACAGTAAGTCGATTAGAAGACTCTTCCTCATTTAATATTGTCCTTATAGATGTATTAGCCATCTAAAGGGTTGGCTGTTTTGTGCTAGCATGCTTTGCTACAATACAGAATTTTTATAGTGGACACTGTAATGGGAGCATAATTTCATCCCAAGCGTCAAGTTAAAGAAAAGATTATCTGGGTGTCACAACTGTAGAAATATTATGAGGCTTAAGGAACTGAAGGACAAAAGCAAGTATTTTACAAAGTTATGCACTTACATTATAGCCAAACTTAAATTTACATGTACCCAAAATTTATAGAATTTGTTTTTAACATTTATTTTCTCATGAAGTGTAATGGTCTAAATGTCATTCACTCTTAAATTGCATTATCATAATCCAACAAAACAAAATATAATAAACAATGTTCACCTGACTTAATGGAATATGCATTTTGTGGCAAAGTAATTATCTGGGTTTCCAGGAAATAAATGTGTTCTTTTACTGGATGGGACTGAAATAAATTTAAACATTAATGGGTCCCTTGATTTGCATCAAAATAGTGTGTTATTGTCCCTCAGTGTGGGCTGATATTGGATGTGCATTTCTGTCGTTCCAAACCCTCACAATTTTAAAACGCACGGCAAAGTTAAATATGCTGATTAGAGGTCTTATCTGCGACATGGCCCATCTCATCACTTCTGTAAATGCCTGCTTCATTTTTAAAAAATGCATTTTAAAAACCCAGAGTGGGTAATCGAATAAAAGTGAATTAGTGGGTGGCTTTTTTTTTTCCTCCCACAATTTTAACCCCAGCCAGTTGGCAGAAAATATTGCTGTAAGCAAAATTTAGTGGGGGCTTTTTAGAGGACCAGGCATCTCAGGGCATCAGGGGGCTTCTTAGAAGCTACTAGTCAATAGGAAACTTCAAGACATAAATGAGAAGCGAGAGAAAAGAGAGAGAGCAAGGAGGGAAGAAAAGGGCAGGTGTAGGTAGGGGGCTTTGATCCACTCAGACCTCCTTTACAATGATGACCTCATTTTAAACGCTGGGAGCCAGGAGAGGGAAAAGGAGGCGCTCTGCGCTCACCCGCCGGACTGTTACGCACACACGCGAGCACACATTTGCGCACTCAAAAAGTGGTGGGGTACCACATTGACCCTTTCTCACGAAAAAGGGGGAGAAGGGACCAAAGAGCTTTAATTTGGCTCTGGGGAGGCCCCTGCTAAGGGACGGGCTGCTCCCTGCTATCCTTAGGCTAAATTTGCGCCTCCTCCCCGGGGAGGGCAGGGGTTTGGGGCAGAGCGAGGGGAAGCATGCTGGGTCATTGGCTGGTGTTGACTTTTTCGCTGAGAGGCTTTTCGGTGTGTGTTGTTAGCGTGTCAGCTCTAATTAGTGTTGTGTAGTGAGGGTTAAATGAGATTACACAGTCTTCAGACCCCGCTGCTCAGCTCATGGGCATGTTAAATAGCCATTTCACACAAACACACACACTCACACAGTCACAATTCCAGCCGCTAACAGTTTGGATTCTCAGAGTTCGATTGTGATTAATTAAGTGCTCTCTGAGAGACCTCTGTTGCACAAGGCTGTACAGTTTTTATTGCTACTGTTAATGGATCAGATGTTTGTTTAGAAATTATTATAATGTTTTATCCACAGTGGTTGACCAGATATTTAGAAACCACAGTTAATTTAAACCATATATTAGGTTGTGGGTCAGTTTGACCCATTTAGATTTTTGAGTTGGTTACTGGTTAACCTATGATTTTTATTTTTTTCTTGAAATTGTGATTTTTTTTTTCTAATTCAGGGCCATGAACGTGCCTGCAAAGTGTTGACATTCGAATGTGTTGTGGAATATGCATTCAAAATTTCTAATATGATTGTGACGTTTGTAGGTCAATTTGAAAAACAAAATCTGCATATAGACCCAAAATAAAAAAAACAACAAAAATTTTACTGTATTATTTTGTGTTAGTTTCTAAACTACCCTCTGAGGGCATTTACTTTTACATTTAGCCTGTGCATTTGGCAGACGGTTTTATCTGAAGAAACACTACATTGTAAGCCTACATTTTTATCAGTTCATGCATGTTAATTTTGCTAGGAATCGAACCATGGTCTTCCTGCTCTGCTGTTTGACCTCAAGGTACAATCAAGTTGCTTTTACAAGATGCTGTTTAGGAAATTCAAGATTCACACGGTTATTTAATAAAGGTTGAAGAACCACCATCATGCCGCCTTTGTCAAACTCCAATGACTGTTATTATTTTACTGGCCTGCACTGCTTATAATGTAAATAGACAATATTTCAAAGAAAGCTTTAACTAATGTATTTAAAAATGTGTCACCTGAATGCATTTTAGAATGTTTGACTTGTATTGATCTTAAATGTCTTCTATAGCTTTTTGTTAACTGTATGATTTTTTTTATTCACTTTGTTCTTGCCATGAAGATAGCCTTGTTGCTGACATGGCATTAAAAAATGTACATATTAGAGACCCACATAGGCTTTGTTCCTATTTCTGCAGGCCACAATGCAGAGGAAGGTTTTAGTAGTTTAGAGCAAATAATTAATATTTAATATTATTTAATGCTTAAATGGTTATTCAAGTTAATGAATATTTATTGACAAAGGTCAGAGTCGGTTATGAATTCGGTGAGGCTGTCTCACTGTTATTTTTCATTTAGCAGGGTGCAGTAATGAATGTATTTTAAGCCGCATTAGTCTCATACTGAAAATCCTCAGATATTGAAGGATAACTTTTTCTGCCTGTGTGTATAATAAGATTAAGGTTATTAGGAGAGGTGTGAGCCATGACCCCATGAGGAGATGAGATGAGGGATTATGCCCCCTCCCTATTTGAAAATGAACTTTATTTCAGTACTTACATAGGGCCACTCTGATCACACTTTCAAAGACTACAAATGCACTTTTAGCTGATGATACAACTCTGTATGATGATCTCATTTCTAGTGGCATGTTTCATAACACTAATCTTTTGTGGTCTGTTATAAAATAACCGCACAACGTATTAAAAATGTCACAAAAAAGCGATGACATTTGTCTGATGGCTAAGAATGATGGCTCAAAGACTTGATGGACTCACATTCTTTTGTTGCAGAGCCTGAATGCTGTGGAATTTGCCATTAACAGCAAATGCAATTAGCTGATACAAAACTACCCTCACCAAGCAGAACGAATAAAATTCAAATTACTCACCGTAGTACATTTACATAGATTCAGTGCACTCTAAAGAGAGTCTGGGATGGTCTAGAGAATTCCCTGACCTTAACAATAATTAATATAACAAAAATAATATTTTGGCAGTTGTTTGAGAATTTTAAAAAGTGGCAATTCTAAAAACCATGCAGTTAAGTGAAGTTTCTGTCATGTACTCACCTTAATGCCAAAATTACATGCCTTACGTTCTTCTGTGAAACAAAAATATTTTGAGGAATGTTTTTTTCCCCCTTACAATGGAGGTGAATGATAACTGAAACAGTTTGGTCACCAACATTCTTCAAAATATCTTATGTGTTTTGCAGAAGAAAAAGTCATGAGGGTGGAAATTTTATGAAGAAATAAATAGTTTGAAAGTAGTATGAATGCAGACTATACTCTAGATTTACCATATAGCATAAGAATTACATATACTGAAAAGTTGGAGTACAGTTATGTCAGTGTTTTTTTTTTAATGATGTGGACCATCACATTGACTCTCATACAGTAGGAGCTATTTCTTCAGAGTAGTGAAGGCTGCAGTGGCTTTATCCGCCAGACCGGTGCACGTCTGTGTAATTCTCAAAAAGTCAAGCATAGCATCCGTCACCAATAATAGGTACAGCTGAGAGCTCTGGTGCTAACAAGGCCTAAGTGGGGAAAGTGGTTAACAAGGAAACCATCGCTCCATCTCTCTAATGCCAGCCTCTTCTATTCCTTCCTCCCCCAACCAACACTCTCCCCCCTCCAACAGCCCTCCATCCACTGCATAGCAACCATTGTGCCTTTACCTCGTACTGAAAGTGACATGTTTACTCTTGACCAATAGGACTGGTGTACTATATTAAAAGGCATAGCATTGAAATGCATTAGCGCTGTAAGATCCGTTCATCTTACGCTCTTTTCTCCATCATGAAAATTCTCTCACAAATTCTCTTTGCTTACATTTTCTTGTCTCTCTCTCACTCTCTCTATCTCACCCCTTTCCCTGTTAACATCCCCCTCATCTTCTTTCCTGTCCTCTCTCCCGCCTCTCTGCCTTTCTCTAGTGTTTGGGGGTCTTGCCTGATACCCATTAGCGTTAGGGCTTATTACCTGGGTAATGAGCGACACAGTGTCTAATTAGCCGGGGCTTGGAGAAACTGACATCACTCCAGCCCTGGAGCTGCCACTGCCATTAGCAGAGCTCCTCTAAGTGATCTGTCTGTGGTCTGTTAAAACCATTACATTCATTATGGATCAATCAAAGGAAAAGGTGTTGCGGCTAATTGAGGAGTGGAACAATGCTTAAAATCTTGCCGTAATTGATGGGTAAAAAATGAAAATAAGAAAAATACCCCATCGATGTCTGGATAATGGGTATATATGCTCACTGTGTGATGGATAGATTTTCTTGCATAATGGATGATTGGTTTCTGAGTGAACATCCTGTGTCTTTTAATGAAATTATCTTGAGCAATACCTTAACATGTCCAGTAAGAAGAGCTGTAGCATTATTTGAAGGTTAGCCAAGTTAACTTTTTCCTTGTAAATATTCCTAGAATATCCTGGGTTTTCTGTTAAATGCATTTGGTATATAATCAACCATAATCTTGTCATACTTTCCCTGTTTGTTTTGTAGTAAATTACACATTTTTTTCTTTTTTTTGACTCATTCTGAAAAATCTTACATTTTGCATCTAATAATAATAAAATATTGTAATTTTTTTTTAAATAAGCAAGTATTCAAAAGTTTTATAGTAAACATTTGGGTTACACTTTATTTTACAGTACGTGACTTACAGTGTAGTTACCCAAGAAAGTACTGGAAATATGTGATAACTACATGGGTTAAGATTAGGTTTAGGATAGGTTCAGGGTTAGTACCTAGTTATTACCCAGTTATTGTAAATTTACTATAGTATGCACAACATTTGCACTGACCATTTACTGTGGTGCATTTAAAAATGTTTAATATTGAAACAAACTCCAAACTGTGTCAGAGAAATGTCTTTTTTTCATTTGGGACAAATCCTCTCTGCCACATTTTGTCTTTAATTTGAGAGATTTGCTAAGTTAGCACAACCAAGTCTGGTGAAGTTGATGCATTTGATGGCAGGCTTGGAGAGGAAAGGAGGAACTCTTTGGACTTAAAAGCCCCAACACGCTTTTAGATTTGACCCCACGATTTTTCTTCCCTTTTGGTCTCATGGCCTCATCTCTCTCTCTCTCTTTTTTGTGTCTTAAAACATACGAGGCAGCA
This sequence comes from Coreius guichenoti, assembly GCA_039654105.1. Lineage (NCBI taxonomy): Eukaryota > Metazoa > Chordata > Actinopteri > Cypriniformes > Gobionidae > Coreius > Coreius guichenoti. Next base: position 24,681,189 of record CM077172.1, on the reverse strand, counting down.
GACAGCTCTGGACAGAGATATGAGGAGCCTTCAAAGCCGTGTTGTGACTGCTGTTTCATCTCAGTACAAAGGGTTATGCCGAAATGTGTTCCGCCTTTCAGTATATTTTGCATTTATGCTAATGATGCATAAATCAACAGGGTGCTTTTCTCGGCACTACCATATGAATCTGTAAACAGACCGAGGAAGTTATGCCATCAAATGTGATTTCATTTTTACCATTAGCTGCGTCCCTGAATCTTTTTGACACCCAGACGTTTTGATAAGTTAAAAAATTTTATGTCATTAAAATCATTTTTATACTATTCTGTTTTTTTTTTCCAGTAAACTAATGGCTTCAGCATAACCTTGTAAAACAATTCAAGCAGCTCGAGCTTGCCCTTGGAGTTCATTTAATACTAATCAAACTTGATGAATTGAGTTACTATTTGATTAAACTAAATGATCGACAAACATACATGACTTCACTCAAACTAATCCTCGTAATGAGAGCATAATTGCCTAAAACAAGCAAATAATTCCACCCAGCAGAGCGATATCGACAAATACTAATGAGGCCTGCTAGTAAAGGGTTACAGTATTTGTTTACACAGGAGAGCGAGAGAGCCTGGGAAGAGCTGTGGCAGAGGGAAAAAAGGCAGGATTATTTGTAATTACGTGTGCCAAGTGTTTAATGCAACAGATTGGACACAATAGCTGTGGCAGAATCAGCTGCATATGAGTCCTCCATTATCCTGCAGTGGTGAAGTTGGGAGACAGATTGCCACCGTAAGCAACACAGACAGGCTTGACACCTGCTCGCGGCTCTCCCGCTCATACCACCACTGGGGAGAGGAAACCTGATTAACTGCGCTGTGCTAATAGAGAGAGGAAATTAACACAGCGGTATCCTGGTGAAGGAGAGCTATACTCAGAGAGGGGTGTTTAACCACTGGCAGCCAGAAAAGCCATGGTGAGAGATTAATGAACTGTGCAGTGATGGAGCTCAGAGTCGTGCTGTTGATGGGGCTCAACAAGTCTCTGTTTGGGGCTAATGATTCTGCAAAGACACTGCACACACTATGGCACCGGATAGCGGCATAAAATTAAGGGCAGTTAGACATGGATAAACCTAATCGCTGTCTGTTGCCATGTAATTACTTTTCATAACACTGTTCACTATATGCTAGAGCGAAATGCTATTCAGTATATTCATTCTTTTGTTTTGGTTGTTTGGTTACATCTGTGTAAATATACATAGTTTCTCTCTACATGTTGAAGTTCTTCCCATGTTTAATATGTATGAGGGAGGGAGAGATGAATTGGATCAAACTGACTCAGTGCCTGAGTGTGATGGTTTGACTCTGCTTGAGATTGCTGCAGTGGTTGCCTTTAGGTATTAACAAGTGACAGGCTTTCTTTTCATTGGGTATCATGAGGCATCTGATGAAGTCTAGACTGTCTGGAGAATATTCCCTTCAATCATTGATAATACCCCTAAAGAAGTCATTATGGCATTTAACTTGGAGCTGAGGGAAAAAATGCTATTACATATTTGCAGCTGATGGTAAGACCCTCACAACTTCATGTTTTTGGAGCGAGCTGATGTTTGCAGTCAGGTTAAGCGAGTTTTGTGGAATAGCTATTTAAATGTTATCTTGCACATGCAGCATCCACATACATGTTATGTGTTAGCCTTACTCTTTCCCCATACTTTATCCTACCTGAACGGGCATTGAAAAGTTTTGAATTTTGATGGTCGGAGAATGGCTGAAAAGATGCCCAGAGTTTTGAGAGAGCACAGGTCATTGTGAGACCGAAGGTAATGTAAATGTTTGCAATCATGTGTCTCTCTGTGAGTTCTTCTGAACGACGACACAACAGTTTCCCAAAGCCTGTCAGAACCATGTGGTGGCAAGCTGCTGCTGCCCAAAAACCTTCAATGGCATCAGAAGGCTGTAAGAAACATGTTTGTGGCTTATATCAGAGAGTTATTGAATATGTACCCTATTTTGAAAAAAAAGTTGTGCCCGTAGCCTTAGTGAACTGTTTGGTAGAATAATTATCATTTTTATATTTTTATTATGTATTATTCCACTACGGTCTTCAACAGGGCTAAATGTCTAAATGCGGTTTGATTTCAAGCTATGTTTGGTAAAATAATGAAAATATACATTAAATAATATGAATTTAAGTTAACGTCAACCATTAAGCTTACTGCAAGAAAACTTAAGTGAACTTAAAATGTTCAAGTATTGTAAATATTTTGGTAAAAACTCTAAAAAAAAAATATATATATATATATAGTTATTCCTTATAGCCAACAGTATAAGACTGTAGATATGATTTTTGTACATGAAGTGAGCTTGTTTTTTCACTGCCAGCAATAAGTAGCTAAAGTGCTCTCTTATGCGATTCCTCAGGATTTAAGGATATTTATAAGTTTGGGAAGAGTGAGAATGACTGTGTTAATTAAAGTTATTGAGCGTAATGCTCTTCAGAGCCACGCAGCAGGGGCGACGGGGGCAGACTTCTGTGGTGATCTCGGCGTGAAGGCTGCAGACCGTTTTTTCGGTGATGCTGCCGCCGGGTCCGTTCTTCAAGTTCGTTTCCAAGGAGGAGAGACGCCTCGCGCCAGGGCTCCGCCCCCTTCTCCTGAATGCGCGAGCAGCTGCTTTCAAACCGAACTGCTCAATTCCATTCATTCTCGAGAGGGAACAAAAAAGTGGCTATTTATTAGAATACTTGTTTTGTATTGTTCCGCGTCACACAAAAGGGGCTTTATTATGTAAGAAGGAACCCTTTCGCCGGGAGAAACAATAACTTGAAATTGTCTTTAGAGTCTATAATAAATTTCATTTTCTTGTCTCTCTCCTCAGTGTGTAGTGAGTGGTGGGACTGGGAGCTGGGTATGGCTGGCCTTGGCACACTAAGTGTAGGTTTTTAGCAAGGATGGCGGTCTGGCGAGTGGCTTTGGCTGGGTTAGGACAGCGATAGCACCGGTAAGGACGATTTTACATCACTGCAAATTAGGGACAGTGGAACGTAAGTTTATATTGCTTTAAAACAAAATTTAGATTGATATGTATTAGCTATTTTCTGGCAAAAAGCTTACATCTGGATTTATTAATTGATTGCAAATGAATGTTCTCATCTAGAAACGTGATATTTTTAGACAATGATGTCGTTTGGCTAACTGATTATTTAGCAGAAATGAAGTTCGGTACGTAAGCACGAACTGCGCCATAGAGCCTGTAAACGGAAAGCTGTGATTGTCGCCAGTTATAATGAGCTACATGATCGCATGGTATAGGCTACTGTGTGATATTAACGCGATTTTTCCCCTTGTGAACAGACCGGAGACTTTCAGACTACCGATCGGTCCAGTGTCGGCAAAGTCGCATTTTATCGGAAGATTTTGAAATAATTTTCAAAAGACTATAACACGCGTTCGTGTTTACAGCATTAAGCGGGAACAATTCTTGTATTTTCTTTTTTTCTTTTTACATTTGCAGCTTTAAAAGACAACCTGCAATGGCAAAGCCATCTTAGTTGTCCGTGAATTTACATTTAAATAATCTTTAAATAAAGTTTAAATGTAAAAGTTTACATTTTAGTAGGCTAATTAGCCTATATTAAATTAATTTAATATTTATATTGAAAGATGTAAGCCAGCGTATAAATGCTGATTAAACGTCTTGTATTTTTTCCCTGTTTAAAAAATAACTTTGGTCTTGTGACTATTGTACGAAATGAACTTTTAGATTGATCAACAGATTGGCACCATCATCTGTTTAACAGGATATCGTTTGCAAGCGTCTAAGCCATCGTCTTACCACAACCCTTGTTAGGTCAACCTGTTCACAAGAAGAGCCACACAAAGGACTTAAACAACCAAATTAGGTTAAACAAGTCTGCAACAACAAACAAGTTTAGGACGCTTTAATTTTGCAGTGAAATACTTTTAGCTCAACACGCATTGAAAGCTCATAGTCAAGAGAAGGCATGGGCTACAAATATTAAAAAAAAAAAAAAAAATTATTAAACTGGTTGATTTTAATAATCAATTCCCATTTCGCTTATTTATATTTTGGTATCATACATATTTCAGTCCCCTCGTTCCATCCCCATCCCCTGCTGCCACAAAATGTTTTATGACACACTTTTGAGAAGTGTTAAACTGTCACTTCATTTTACTTTTCAGTCTTTCGTTTTTTTTTTTAATTACCAAGGACATCTCTGTAAATAGTGTGTGTTTTGGAGAACTGCTGTAACCCCAGCTCTCGCACGTGCGCTAACAGTGCCCTATTGCCCCCAGCGCGCGCAAAACAAAGACCCTGTGAAGAGCGCGACACTGAAGCAAAATGAGAACTGACAGTGTATGTTGTTTCAGGAGGGTCACAATGTGGTTTAGCCCTCTAATCCGAAGGACAATTAAATGCATTAAATAAAATGAAATAAAAAATGTGATATTTAACTGCCTAATCGTTGCCATAAAATAAATAAATTAAAATTGACTTTTTTTGGAAAGCTTGTATGGCACATATTCATGTTTTAAATGCAATCAAATAACTATTATAATTTCTACTAATGTATGATTATATTATATAATTATTGGTAATAGGCCTATTATTGTTCATGCTGGTGGTGCGTGCTTTGGTTTTGGCATATTTGAAACAAAACAAATATTATAAATAAAAAACAATTAATTTGTGAAACCTTCATATTTATTAGTGTGTAGTAAAATAGTTTAATAAAATGATTGCATTTCTCTATTTTTTTAAGCAAAATCATAGGGGAAAAAGATGAAGAAACGAATTATTTTATCAACATAAAATGAGAGGCTATAGACACTAGAGACTCTCACTATATAAATGAAAAACCATAGCTAAACTATTGTTTCTTGGGTAATGAAAAGCCCTGTCAAAACATGTTTTTCGTTCTTGGTATAGCCTAGCTGTGTGGGTCACATAGCCTATTCAAAAATATAGACTACCAACATCTCTAAAGAATATATATTTAAATTATATGTATTTTCAAACTTGATGGCGAAATAATACTTTTGCTGTCCAGGGCAGGTATATTTGTCTTTCATCAACATTTTTCTCGATCGGTCGTGCGATTGGATCACATTTTGTACAATTATCCTTGCATTAAATGAAAACCAGACTGCAAATATTATTCACCTAGAAAACGCCTTCATGTTTGCATTGCCTTCACTATATATTGCCTTTTTATTTTGAGATAACTTTAGAATTTCTGAGTTTTCCATATCAATTTTACGCGCAACAAAATCTCAGCAGTGCACCACCAGACGGCAGTATCCTCGATTTAAAAACCTCTATTTAAAATCGTTGTTTAACTCTTCAAATATTATATTGTTTTGTTGTTTCAGTCAAACAATAACTAATTATGAAGTGAATTGTTTGTGTTGATTATCTTTGGCAAAAAATATGTAGGCTAATTGAATGCAAAGTGAAATGAGGGTCTCATTTGACGTTTTTAAACCTATATTTTAGACAACAAAGTGAAAAAATTCTTTTCAAACTATTTTCTTCCCTTTAACAGTTTTATTATCACAGATATAGCTGACAAGTGGTTGGATACCCTAGACGTTTTTTACACAGATTTGGCAAAACCTCACGAGGGAGCATAGCAGCTATTACAGTTATTATAAAGAATTAGATCGTATCTTGTAATGTCATCTAAATGGATAAAATCTACCATTTGTCCTCTTGTTCATTTATTGCAACCATTGAAGAGGCTCAAACTGCTACCTCAGTATTTACTCTACTTTAGAGGGGGCGGTGCTGACCCTTCGTGCACCCCGCCTACTAGTTCTTTCCTCGCTGTCTACGTCACTCCACCGAACTCCATGCAAATCGCACCTCGCTGGAACGCCATTGGCCGCTCGCTCATTTGAATCGCTGTCAAAACGCATCATATGGCCGCCGCTTTAACTAACTCTTCAACTCCACTAGGAAAAGTAACTCAAATGCACGTTCAATCAATGTGGATGTGAAACGGCAGTCGGAGACCACACTAACCAGGCTACAGGAGCCAAAAGAGACCCTGAAACTAACAGCAAACGGTTGGGAATAAGCTGAATTCCACATTTGACCGGAGCTCCACTGGCTCGTGAAGCACCTGCTTCAAGCGGACTACAGAGCGCCGAAGTTCATGCTTTTTCTCTGATAGCTGAAAACTTTTAAGCCACTTGAATGTATAGCATGATGATGGAGACGGACCTTCATTCCCCTGGACCCCAAACCAACACGAATCCGGGGCAAACGGGTCCAAATTCGGGGAGCAAAGCCAACCAAGACCGCGTAAAAAGACCCATGAACGCTTTTATGGTGTGGTCCCGGGGCCAGCGCCGAAAAATGGCTCAGGAGAACCCCAAAATGCACAACTCTGAAATTAGCAAAAGACTCGGTGCTGAGTGGAAAGTGATGTCAGAGGCTGAAAAGCGGCCCTTTATTGATGAGGCGAAGCGGTTGCGAGCCATGCACATGAAAGAGCATCCGGATTACAAATACAGACCGAGGCGCAAAACCAAGACCCTGCTTAAAAAGGACAAGTACTCGTTGGCTGGCGGCTTGCTCGGCGGTGCAGGTGGCGGGGTCGGAATGAGTCCTGCAGGGGTCGGCCAGAGGTTGGAGAGTCCTGGGGGTCACGGAGGCTCGGCCAGCGCTGGCTACGCGCACATGAACGGCTGGGCGAACGGCACTTACTCCGGCCAGGTGGCCGCCGCGGCAGCAGCGGCTGCGATGATGCAGGAGGCACAGCTCGCCTACAGCCAGCACCCAGGTAGTGGGTCTCACCATCACCACGCTCATCACCATCACCCGCACAACCCTCAGCCCATGCACCGCTACGATATGACTGCTCTCCAGTACAGCCCCATCTCGAACTCCCAGAGCTACATGAGCGCTTCTCCGTCCGGCTACGGTGGGATATCATACACGCAGCATCAAAACTCCAGCGTCGCCACTTCTGCGGCCATCGGCACGCTGAGCTCGCTCGTGAAGTCCGAACCCAATATAAGCCCCCCGGTTACCACACACTCCCGAGGCCCCTGCCCCGGAGACTTGAGAGAGATGATAAGCATGTATTTACCTACCGGGGAGTCCGGGGATCCGTCTGTGCAGAGCAGACTGCATGCCTTACCGCAGCACTATCAGAGCACAACTGCCGGAGTAAACGGAACTGTTCCATTGACGCATATTTGAAACAGCTGATGGAAAGTGATGGGTAACACTCCACCAAAAATATTTACCTCTTTTTTTAGATTGTCATTAAACTACTTTTGTACAGAATGTTTTATGATGTTCTTGTAATTTAAAGGTAAATATTGTTTCGAATGCAGTTCGGAGAAGAACTGAGATCTAATGAAATGTATCACTTTCAGCGAAACATTGTTTAAATATGACGTCTTTAAAAATGATTCTGACAGCGTTTCTGGCCACGCCAAGAAATATGCGACACACTGTTATTCTTTAAATATTTAAGTTTCTGTGCAAATTGACTTTTGAGTTGATAATAACAAAAGTCTAGAGTGAATAACACAATGAAATGTTTTTGAGAGCCCATAAAGAGTTTCCTGCTTATTACATTTACCAAAACGTTTGTATACGTGAATTAATGTACCAGATTTATGTTGTAAAATTTCTTGTAAATTGTGAATAAGTTTTAATATTTCAAAAGACTGGCAAGTCACTGCTGCTGTACATAATTTATGACATGCATTCCTGCCAGTTCAAATCTTAACCTTGCGTTGATTCATGGTCTAAATAAAATTGGAGAAAAAGTTACTCTGCTCTAAATTGGTGTTAGTTTTGTTACCTATCAGACTTTGTCATTTAACATGTGTTTGATTTACCACACATCTAGTGGACAATTTCTCTTCGTTGATTGAAGACAAAATATTAATCGGCAGGTGTTAATACTTTATTTTGCTTAAAGACCTTTAGTTTTTAATGTGTGTATTTTACAAGCTTTAACTGCTGCTAATGAGATCTTTGAAAGTATCAAAACGGGAAAAACGTATTTTCTAAATAGGTCACTCTTGATCTCACCCGTCATAGGAACTTGAATGGATATATATATATATATATATATAATTACAGTATGCATTAGAACCTTTGGTGGGAAAATAATTTTATATAGGCCTTTATGTAGACCTTTTTATTTTAAATGTGTCATACTTTTGTTATTAGTTTATAATTTGCCTGAGTCATTTTATTAATTGCCTTTATAATAAGCCGTCTGCTTAGGTAAAGTTAATTATATATGAATAATAATTTTAAAAACATAAAGATAAATTTAAAAATCTAGTGAATAATAAATATTGTTTTGCATAAATACAAATATTATGATAACTTCAATGTTGTTAAAGTCGCCTTTAAAATTTAAATATAGATTTGAAGTACCTTTAGTAAACGATATGTTTATTCGTAATTTGAATAGTTTGTTTAGCCTACTCATATAATTAGACTGTAGCTGTGTACTCAGTTCACCATTGCTTCTTCCATTGTAGACTTTGATTGGTACATAAGGTGTATAATTTTGCGTACTTGAAAACAAACTATCATTATACGTGTATCATGTAGGTTAAGGTCGGTTTGACAACTTGCTTCACATTTCGTGCACCGAAATTGCATTAACTAACATTGTCATTTTGTCTATCACAATAATATTTGTTTAACTCTATAGCAAACCGATTCCTTTTAACCATAGTTAATTTGGCTATAGTGATTAATCAATTGTATGGGTAAATTGTGTTTGGGTAAAAATCCTTAATTTTGAAAATAATTTCACCTATGTTAGTAGGTTATCTGCGTGCATGTTTAAAAACATAATCTATGTAAAAAGTTTTTCACTCGAGATGTTTATAATGTTTTGGATAATGAAGAACTCATGTTTCACTTTTTTAAAAGTAGATTTCGGTAACACTTTATTTTACAGTGTCCTTGTTACATATGTAACAGGTAGTAATAACAGTAAATTATGCATAATTACATGCAACTAACCCTGAACTAAACCCTAATCATACCCTAACCCTATAGTAAGTATGTGTAGTTAATTAATATTACTCAGTACTTAAATATATAATTACACTGTAACAATGACACCTTAAAATAAAGTGTAACCTAGATTTCAGTTCACACATGAAATATGTGTTTGAGTAGTCCCACCTATTAATCAAAACACGTTTGTGCTGCAGTAACACTGTAGTCTCTTATTATATAAAAAGTGTGTGAACGTTTTCATTTCCTATGTTATTTACTAGTTGTGTTGGTTATTTATTCTCGAGTCCGTGAAGAATTGTGGCTGAACATAATGTGATCTGAAGCAGGGGCAGAAGGGTGTTTAACAGTAACCTGGATCAGCCAGCAGAGACGCTGACCTCTGGGACAGAAAGTCAAAGGTTATTACAGTGACATGCAGTCTCCCTGGGGCTAGTTCAGCAACAAGTGTCAGAAGTGCAAAGACACACTGTGGCACCAGACGTCCCTTTTCTCGTTGGGATGCGCATGTGAGGCCTTCAAGTCTGCAAGTGCCACTTCACGCACTTGAAATAAATATGAAGCAGAACAGAATCAGTGCTATAACTGTAATGTACATCATAAACTGAACGATCTCGATAGCAACATTTATTTTTTTTGACAGACCACTGAACTTTATTTTTGTATGTTTTATTTCAGTCAGGTTTCTTTCATGAAAACAGATCTTACATTAAACTGTCAATTGTTCTGAACACACACTTTCCTTTCCCCTTTACTACATGAGAATGTCCACTCAGTAGCCATTTGTATTTATCTCCAGATGAAAAACTACACGGATTAGCGTCGAAAATAGAGAGGCGGAGAACCAAGTCACGGCACTCGCCAGGTTAAAGGGAAGCGTTCTGGTAAATTTAACCAAAATAATTTACTACCCCGCCAAAAGAGGGGAAGGCACACGGGTTGGGATGGGTGAAAAGGATGGGATGGAGTTCGAGGTGGGAGGGGTGGCGATGGACTCGAACCAATAAATCGTCTCAACATGCGATACCCTTATCTTGTAGCCACCGATATATTCTGTGCTGGGAAGCCATCAACACTGCTGGCTCGTATGAAAACTCCCGATCTCTTGCACTCGCTGTCCTAAATGGGGATAATTAGCATCACTTTATCACGCCTCTGCATATTTTCTCCCTTCTCCAAAAAACCCGGTACGCTGCTATTGGTCGCTGCTCTGTCACAGAAGATTACGGAGACAGATTGCACGGAACGAATGTGCTGAACGAGATTAGGGAGGAATAGAAATAGCAACTGGGCCAATAAATTCCTCGCGAGGGCCTTATCGTGCAATTACACGTTGACATGTTTAACAATCTTGCTGCCTCTTAATCCTGCGCCCTTCCAAGAGGCGAGATGCTGCGCCGTAATTTCTGCAGTCTGCGATTCCGGAGCAGTAATTTAAGCATGTATGCACAACGCCACGAAAAAGCAACTTTGTTCAAACTTTTATTTAGCAAAATGTTGCAGTCTTTCAGCTAATTATGAATTATTTGTTCCGCACCGTGACCAATAGTCTCTTTTAACCGCGGCAGACACAGACCAAGGACCCGGGCATTGTCGCATGTAAATCAGCCCCTTAAGTTTCAGTACGATTTTTGTCTGAATTGCGTCATTATTGCTCGGAAGAGCAGTAGGCTAATTCAGTGGACTAATTTAGTGATGCACCCATGGGATTGCTTTTCACAGATTTTCTCATGTTGTTGTGCATCACTGAGAATCCAATTACCATTATAAAACGACTGCTGTTCAAAAAGTCTAGACTGCTTTATCAAAATAAAAATAAAAATCCTAGATGACCAATGCAAGGCTATATGAATTTTTCAAGGCGCTTATGAAGCAAACTGCTTGTTTAATAAACTACTCTTCCGTACCTTAACGGTCTGTTTTGTCTTTCTCTCTCTCTCTCTCTCTCTCCCTCCCTCTCTCTTTCTCTCGCCCTCGTGTTCGGCAGAGAGGTCTGTGTAAGGATGATTGTGAGAGACTCTGCTGGAATTTGGCAGGCCCGCTGCTTGGAGAGGCGCCCCACGCTGTGACTCCCATTCAGCGGTCCAGCGCGCTGTGAGGTTGGGAAGTTTCACTGAGCCGTGCACTCAATGGCTCCACAAAGCTGATTACAAGCCCCAGCGAATTCCTGAAGGGACCGGGCAGCCACGCAGGTGTGCGGGAAACCGGGGCAACCCTTCAGAGTTATAGTGACAGAGCAAGACAAGCCGGGAGACCACACAAAAAGCAAAGCGTCCCATGAAGCGGCCAGGGATTTGGTGGGAAAAGAACACCTTAAATGTGTCCCTTGTGCGAAAAGGGAAGAGAGGAGAAACTTTCCGAAGGCCTGTTAAAATGATGCACAGCCTTCTCAGGACCGTGAACTAAAATGGCTGTGCATCGGAAACATATTTTGTGTTCATTTTGCCATATGCATTCTGAATAGTCCAGTGTCTCACGATTGGGGTTCAGGGTTAACAACGAATTCATAAAGCGTAAAGGCCTGCTCACCCTCACTGTGCCCAATTCATTCTCCCTGGTGCGAAAAATCTACATCAATGAAGCAGACAGCGTATTTAATTAGAGCGGAGTCTAACTATCAATTACTCAGGAAAAACACAGGATCCCCAAGGACCGGTAATCAGCGCGCCAACAGTCGGCCGCGCGCTCATTACAGCAAAGCGACAGGCGGGAATAATAATCAGGGCGCGGCGACGCATCTGCCTACAGTATTTCCACCGCATCCTGTTGCCTCTCAGAACTTTAATAACTCGTCGTTTTTACTCAGTTTCGCCCAGTGGTAGGACGACATGACACTTGTTAATGTTGTTGCTGTATAAATTTAGACCTAACGTCAGGCCTAGGCTAGTCCATGCATGTTCAGCTACCTTTAAATGATTCACTTAATTAACAACTTTAATTTTATTTAGTTCAATCCACCTAAATTCGTAAAATATAGGTTTACTTAAACCATTTGTGTTGATTTTTGTTAACATTTTTTATTCCCAGTATAGTTCTTTGCAAGGACCTGAATGGAAAGAGTAGTCTAAATGTTGAAATTAATTGTTTGATTGACTGTTAATTGTTTTATTTATTTGTTTGTTTGATTGGTTTTGGGCAATATGAAAAAAATTAGACTTGGTAATATTGCTCTCTTGGGATTTAAGAAGAGAATTTATCATGCCGAAGTTTTAGACTTGTGGTGAGGAGAGGAGGTTAGGTTCAGGAGAAGTGCAAGGAATTTGCCATAAGTTATTTTACATAAAGAGAAATTCCTATATACAAATGTCAGTCAGTGTTCGTCTTGAGCTTTCTGCCAACATTTAGCATGCTAAGTTCTTAATTTTATTGGGTTTCTACTCATTCCAGTTAGGTTGCAGCTACACAAGGTATTCAAGTTGACTTTACATGGACAAAAACATTTTCACAAATTAAGTTTAGCCAAATAATTAATTAATTTACTAAATAAAAAGTATTTTTAAGTGTAGCATCTTTTATTCACTGGACTCTGTGTTCTGCCAACATTTCCTCAGTTTAAGTGAGGGCTCAGTCTTACTTTATGCGGCTAATTTAATCCTCCACGGAGTCAACAAGGGCTAATTGAGATCAGCGGGGAGCAAACACCCATTCACAGTCAGTTTCTCCCGTGCCCTGGATTGTCCCGTTAAGTCGTTTTGCGTAGGGGTTTAGAACTCGAAAGTAACCATATTGTGGCAGTCTATAGATCAGGACTATGTTGGCTTTGATTCCTGAATTATACAAATGGCAAAGGTCTCTGAGATTTAGGCATGTTTCAGTTCCCATGCTTAGCCTTATAAATATGCTATAAATCTATTCCAGTCTTGGCCTCACCTGTGTCCTGTCACCCCTGCTGTCCTCATGTGATTAGAGGACAAAAGCACTTACCCGGCCCGGCTATGGTAGTCAATCAACCACAACGGACTATGCTAATTGAGGGGAAAGGCGAGAGGAAGACGAACAGTGATCCCAATTGTTCGGCGAATTTCACAGCTCAGGGCAGCTGCAATGCTACTATTCTCTCCAAATACACTCGTTCATCACTTCTAACACAACGCTACTGTAAGCCGAAGTCTGTGCGAACAGGAAGAGGATTCGCAATACTCGCGAACGTCGCGATTTTCCCAGAGAAGTTGACATATTAGATCAGAAACAATAGCAATGTGGCGTAGTGTACAGCCGAAGAGATAAATGAGACGCACTGTAAAGTTGTCGAGGAGCTGTCCAGGTCCTGAAATAAACGCGGCTCAAACACAACATCCGCATATGCTCTGCTGGGCTATATCACGAGCGACAAATCTTCAAATAAATAAAATAACAAATAAGTTTAATAGCACATAGTACTTTTTTCATTATCGCTCTGCATTTATTTCTCAATTAATTTATTATTTTTTATTTTATACTTTGCCTCGACCCTCGTGTGACTCTTGATCGAATTTAAAATTGATAGTCAAAGTTAGTGCTTCAGGTTTTTGGACAGATGCAATAAAGCCAGGATTCTAAGCCTTGCTTCTTGTCATAGCGGATGTCTTGTGAGCTAAAGATTTGAACATAAATGAAGTACCACATACGCAGATATAAAGATTTTGAGTATTTAAAAAAAAATCTATTTACTGTGATACAATTTTAAAAGTCTCATAATTTAGTTCTGACCAGCCTTTGTTTCTGTTTGGCTTTCTCCCATTTTTCAGTCTGAGATCAAATATGCACCTAGAAAACAACTTGTAGCGCATATACAAAAAGAATGACAACTTTAACTGTAAATTACTTTTTCCTCGCATCTAGTTTGACCCATCTCACAAGATGCCCTTCCTCTCAGCAGGTGTCAGAAAATAGGCCTGAGAATTGTTTGTGTTATTCCGCTGCTGGAGTCCCACTGTGCTTCTGTATTTTCTGATGGGATAAACTTTGACTGTGTCTGATTGTGTTGCTTTTACATCTGAAAGAGGGAGGGAGAGACAGAAAGAAACAACAATAAAAGAAGTTGATGTTTATGGATTGGTCATTGATTTTGTTGCTCTTGGCTGTATGGGCCCCTTTTTTAAATAAAGACAGGCAAGGATATGGAAGCGTGTACAGCAGCGCAGGCTAAAGCTGTAGAAGTGGATGGAGTCTGCGTGGACAGTCGCTGACAGTTGAAGTACCTGCCCTGAGGACTGCGTGACGGATTGGGGGCAGCGGGGTTAGGGGTGATAATGACACACCCCACTGAGTGTTATTACTTAAAGTCTGTGCTGGGCTGAAATGACATTGTAATGGGATGGGGCTTTTGCCACGTTTTCACTGCACTGGGTGCTCTCGCTCAGCAACCGCTTCTGTGTCCTCTTTTGTCTGCCATATAACTGCTTCTTTGCCACCCCCTGTCTGTTTCCCTCTCCCTCTTTCTCTCACTCTTCCCTGTTCTTTCTAGTGTCTGCTTACATGCATTACAGAGACTCACTTTTATGCATTCATAGGTTCCTGGCAGAATACGCAGAAATTTGGTGCATAACTTTTTTGTTCTTCCTCTAACACTGAAAAAGCTTATGTGTGTCTGTACTAGCTTCAGTGCACCTTTCATGCTACTGAACGCATGGCCTGTCTGGCTCAGATCATGACTGGGGCTCTACAACAAGCTTTAATGAGATCCCATTCAGTACAACTCAGGCACAAGCACTCATGTTTTGTGTAAGTTATCGTAAACAAAACTCAGATATCTTTTCTGCTCAAAGCATTTATGCCAAAACATCCGTCTTTTTGTTTAGTAGTGTATTGTAAAAAAACTGCCATCAATACATGGTCCAGAGCATATAGATTTTATTGTTTTTAAAGGTGTGTTTGCGGTTAGTTTGTGGTCTGCAGTGACAAGCCCCTGGTGTGATTAAGGTGGCACTCATATTGTGAGTAATAAGCAGCTTTGCCTCTAATTCTTTCAGTTCTTACATATAGATGGACTCCCTGTGTTCATATACAAAGGTTTTTTTAGCCATAGTGGTTACTTTCCTCTAGTACTTAAAAATGCATTTAGAGTGAGCTGAACCCTTGGGTAAATAAGAATGACATACAGTATATACACTACCAGTCAAAAGTTTGGAAACTGTACTATTTTGATTGTTTTTCAAAGAAGTCTCTTCTGCTCACCAAGGCTGCATTTATGTTATTAAAAATAGAATATTGTGAAATATTATTAAAATGTAAAATAACTGTTATCTATTTGAATATATAGTAAAGTGTAATTTATATCCTGTGATCAAAGCTGAATTTTCAGCATCATTACTCTAGTCTTCAGTGTCACATGATCCTTCAGAAATCATTCTAATATACTGATTTGCTGCTCAAGAAACATTTATGATTATTATCAATGTTGAAAGCAGTTGTGTAAAACATTTTTTTCAGGATTCTTTGATGAATAGAAAATTCAAATGAACAGTATTTATCTGAAATGGAAAGCTTTTGTAACATTGTACTACCGTTCAAAAGTTTTGGGTCGGTAAGAATTTTAAGAACTTAAAGAAATTAATACATTTATTCAGCAAGGATGCATTAAATTGATCAAGTGACAGTATAGGCATTTATAATGTTGCAAAAGCTTTATATTTCAGATAAATGCTGTTCTTTTGAACTTTCTATTCATTAAATAATCCTGAAAAAAAATTGTACACAACTGTTTTCAACATTGATAATGATAATAAATGTTTCTTGAGCAGCAAATCGGCATATTCGAATTATTTCTGAAGGATCATGTGACTCTAAAGACTGGAGTAATGATGCTAAAAATTCAGCTTTGAATCACATAAATAAATTGCATTTTAAAATACATTCAAATAGAAAAAAGTTATTTTAAATTGTAAAAATATTTCACAATAATACTGTTTTTGCTGTATTTTGGCTCAAATAAATGCAGCCTTGGTGAGCAGAAGAGACTTCTTTCAAAAACAATCAAAATAGTACAGTTTCCAAACTTTGAATAAAAAAAAACAATAAAATAATAATTATATATATAAAAAATATATATATAAGGCTACAGATCGGTCATATGTACATATGTAAAAATATTTAAACAGATTTAAACAAATGCAAGTATACAGTGAAAGTATATGGATCCTACTCAACCCGCTCCGAGTGAGATTCGAACCGACGCCTCCGGCATTGCGCATTCTTTACAAACCTACACTTCACCTAAAAGGCCTAGGTGCTACGCCGCATTCATTTAACCAACTATGATAACTTCATCAGACAGTAAATCACTAAAAAATGCATGAGTAGATAATTCTTTAACTTAGCACGCTGAATGTGGTCCAATGTTTCCCTCATATGTGACATAAGCAATAAATGTATTTATTGAAAATAAATGCCTTTCCAATCTTATATGCGTTGGAAAAAAAGGCGGATTCGAACTCTGGTCGATTTGCATCAAAAGTGTCTGCCACGTGTTTTACTCCCCTACGCCACTGCTACTGACGGTTTTTATACTTTAGTCTGTCCCAACCAGACATTCCATCTGTATTGCATTTACACTTAGTGTAAATAGACACTCTGATTATTCTAATAGTTTCGCGGCCATGGTGGGCCCCCCAGATAAGACGGGGCCCCAGGCAACCACCTGTACCGCATGACTGCAAGGTGCCCAGGTCCTGTGGCTACAAAACAAGCCCAAAATCATCATCCCTCCATCAGCGTGATGGACAGTTGATATGAGGTGTTTGCGCTCATATGCTTTTAGTTTTCGCCTAACTTGGCGCTGTCCATTATGGCCAAACATCTCCACTTTGATTTCGTCTGTCCAAAGGACATTGTTCCAGAAGTCTTATGGTTTGTTCAGATGCAACTTTGCAAACCTAATCCTTGACGCCATGTTTTTTTTAGAGAGAAGAAGCTTTCTCCTGGCAACCCTTCCAAACAGGCCATACTACATCTTTTTTTAATTGTACTGTCATGAACTTTAACATTTAACATGTTTACTGAGGCCTGTAGAGTCTGAGGTGTAGTTCTTGGGTGTTTTGCTATTTCTCTGAGCATTGCACAGACTTGGGGTGAATTTTCTGGGACGTCCACTCCTGGGAAGATTGGCAACTGTCTTGAATGTTTTCCACTTGTGAATAATCTTCAAGACTTCAATTTGTTTGGAAATGACCATATAAACCTTCCCAGATTGATGGCAGCAACAATTTCTTCTCTAAGATCATTTTTGATGTCTTTCCTCCTTGGCATTGTGTTAACACACACACCTGAATGCTCCAGACCAGCAAACTGCCAAAACTTCTGCTTTTATAGAGGTGATCACACTTGCTGATGATCAATTAATCAAAGACATTTGATTAGCAGCGCCTGTCCTCTTAATTCCTATGGGAACAGTATGGGTGTCCTTAGTTTGTCACCCTTGGTGATGTATGTATATGTATATATATGTGTATATACACTCACCTAAAGGATTATTAGGAACACCTGTTCAATTTCTCATTAATGCAATTATCTAATCAACCAATCACATGGCAGTTGCTTCAATGCATTTAGGGGTGTGGTCCTGGTCAAGACAATCTCCTGAACTCCAAACTGAATGTCAGAATGGGAAAGAAAGGTGATTTAAGCAATTTTGAGCGTGGCATGGTTGTTGGTGCCAGACGGGCCGGTCTGAGTATTTCACAATCTGCTCAGTTACTGGGATTTTCACGCACAACCATTTCTAGAGTTTACAAAGAATGGTGTGAAAAGGGAAAAACATCCAGTATGCGGCAGTCTTGTGGGCGAAAATGCCTTGTTGATGCTAGAGGTCAGAGGAGAATGGGCCGACTGATTCAAGCTGATAGAAGAGCAGCTTTGACTGAAATAACCACTCGTTACAACCGAGGTATGCAGCAAAGCATTTGTGAAGCCACAACACGCACAACCTTGAGGCGGATGGGCTACAACAGCAGAAGACCCCACCGGGTACCACTCATCTCCACTACAAATAGGAAAAAGAGGCTACAATTTGCACGAGCTCACCAAAATTGGACAGTTGAAGACTGGAAAAATGTTGCCTGGTCTGATGAGTCTCGATTTCTGTTGAGACATTCAGATGGTAGAGTCAGAATTTGGCGTAAACAGAATGAGAACATGGATCCATCATGCCTTGTTACCACTGTGCAGGCTGGTGGTGGTGGTGTAATGGTGTGGGGGATGTTTTCTTGGCACACTTTAGGCCCCTTAGTGCCAATTGGGCATCGTTTAAATGCCACGGCCTACCTGAGCATTGTTTCTGACCATGTCCATCCCTTTATGACCACCATGTACCCATCCTCTGATGGCTACTTCCAGCAGGATAATGCACCATGTCACAAAGCTCGAATCATTTCAAATTGGTTTCTTGAACATGACAATGAGTTCACTGTACTAAAATGGCCCCCACAGTCACCAGATCTCAACCCAATAGAGCATCTTTGGGATGTGGTGGAACGGGAGCTTCGTGCCCTGGATGTGCATCCCACAAATCTCCATCAACTGCAAGATGCTATCCTATCAATATGGGCCAACATTTCTAAAGAATGCTTTCAGCACCTTGTTGAATCAATGCCACGTAGAATTAAGGCAGTTCTGAAGGCGAAAGGGGGTCAAACACAGTATTAGTATGGTGTTCCTAATAATCCTTTAGGTGAGTGTATATATACAGTGGGGAGAACAAGTATTTGATACACTGCCGATTTTGCAGGTTTGCCCACTTACAAAGCATGTAGAAGTCTGTAATTTTTATCATAGGTACTCTTCAACTGTGAGTGACTGAATCTAAAACAAAAATCCAGAAAATCACATTGTATGATTTTTAAGTAATGTCATGCAATAAAATGCAAATTAATAAGTATTTGATACATCAGAAAAGCAGAACTTAATATTTGGTACAGAAACCTTTGTTTGCAATTACAGAGATCATACGTTTCCTGTAGTTCTTGACCAGGTTTGCACACACTGCAGCAGGGATTTTGGCCCACTCCTCCATACAGACCTTCTCCAGATCCTTCAGGTTTCGGGGCTGTCACTGGGCAATACAGACTTTCAGCTCCCTCCAAAGATTTTCTATTGGGTTCAGGTCTGGAGACTGGCTAGGCCACTCCAGGACCTTGAGATGCTTCTTATGGAGCCACTCCTTAGTTGCCCTGGCTGTGTGTTTCGGGTCGTTGTCATGTTGGAAGACCCAGCCACGACCCATCTTCAATGCTCTTACTGAGGGAAGGAGGTTGTTGGCCAAGATCTCGCGATACATGGCCCCATCCATCCTCCCCTCAATACGGTGTAGTCGTCCTGTCCCCTTTGCAGAAAAGCATCCCCAAAGAATGATGTTTCCACCTCCATGCTTCACGGTTGGGATGGTGTTCTTGGGGTTGTACTCATCCTTCTTCTTCCTCCAAACACGGCGAGTGGAGTTTAGACCAAAAAGCTCTATTTTTGTCTCATCAGACCACATGACCTTCTCCCATTCCTCCTCTGGATCATCCAGATGGTCATTGGCAAACTTCAGACGGGCCTGGACATGCGCTGGCTTGAGCAGGGGGACCTTGCGTGCGCTGCAGGATTTTAATCCATGACGGCGTAGTGTGTTACTAATGGTTTTCTTTGAGACTGTGGTCCCAGCTCTCTTCAGGTCATTGACCAGGTCCTGCCGTGTAGTTCTGGGCTGATCCCTCACCTTCCTCATGATCATTGATGCCCCACGAGGTGAGATCTTGCATGGAGCCCCAGACCGAGGGAGATTGACCGTCATCTTGAACTTCTTCCATTTTCTAATAATTGCGCCAACAGTTGTTGCCTTCTCACCAAGCTGCTTGCCTATTGTCCTGTAGCCCATCCCAGCCTTGTGCAGGTCTACAATTTTATCCCTGATGTCCTTACACAGCTCTCTGGTCTTGGCCATTGTGGAGAGGTTGGAGTCTGTTTGATTGAGTGTGTGGACAGGTGTCTTTTATACAGGTAACGAGTTCAAACAGGTGCAGTTAATACAGGTAATGAGTGGAGAACAGGAGGGCTTCTTAAAGAAAAACTTAACAGGTCTGTGAGAGCCGGAATTCTTACTGGTTGGTAGGTGATCAAATACTTATGTCATGCAATAAAATGCAAATTAATTATTTAAAAATCATACAGTGTGGTTTTCTGGATTTTTAGATTCCGTCTCTCACAGTTGAAGTGTACCTATGATAAAAATTACAGACCTCTACATACTTTGTAAGTAGGAAAACCTGCAAAATCGGCAGTGTATCAAATACTTGGTCTCCCCACTGTATGTATATGTTTATACGACCAGCCTGAACTGTTCATATAAGACAAGATGGATGCTTTCATGTTGTTTATGCCAAATCCTTACCCTTCCATCTGAATGTTGTAGCAGAAATCAAGATAGTTCTTCTCATGTATTTAAAAAAAATCAAGGTCAGTTCGCTCAGGATTTAAAAACATCTGGAGTATAAATTATCCCTATTATATTGGACAATATCGACTTGAATCGTCTGCCTGTAATAATGAAGTGCAATTCAGTCTGTGCATTAACACTGTTTTCAGATTGAGTAACCCAAAACAGCTGAGATGTTTTACAAATAATTTTTAAATAGACATTTAAAAAATTCTTGCTCATGTAGTTTTTCTTTCCTTGCATGCCTTCTTTATTAAGTACTTAATAATAATAATAATAATAATAATAATAAAAGAGTAACTCATTTTAATGATAGAATTTGCCAGTACTCTCTTCACACCACACACACACGCATTGTGGCTAAACTCTTAGTGAGTGCGAGAGCTGCATAGTATGGGCTATTACTGTAGTGATTCATGCACATGCTGGTCTCTATTTTAGTGAGCTCCTTGTGAGTATGCTTATTACTCTGACCCTGCACCTCTAATGTGTTTGGGGGGACAAAAAGAGTAAACTTAAACACAATGATGACTTTATGGCTGATGTACTTAATAAGCTGAGGAGCAGAGCTGTTTTAAACTGCTGTGGTTCCTCTGTTTCTAATGTGGCAGTATTTCTTGAAGCTGAGGAAAAGCTGTTATTTCTCTCTGAGGCACAGAGCCAATACCTGAGACCTCTGCCAAAAAAGCCAATCCTTTTACACTGTAGAAATCTTTTAGTGTATGCAATACACGGATGCAAACAAAAATGCACAAAAATCCATAGGCATTTTGTCTTTCACAATCAGAAACACAGGCAAACACACACTCACTCACAGACAGTTTGGTGATTATTTTAAGTAGAGGAGATTAGGTTAATGAGGGGTCAGGGGGTGACCATAAGAAACAACGACTTGGTTTCCTCTGGATGTCACTGATAGCTCTTACTGCAGCTGACCTTTGACACCCCTTACAGTGAGTGATCAACAGACTCCACCATTTAGATGGACTAGATTACAATATCAATGTAACGGACGCAGGATCCTTTTTACAAGGGTCTCTGAAATATATCTTTCAATGAAACCCAAAATGGCAGCTAAAGAGGGTCCATTTGTAACAATGACCTTAGATACTGACACATTTGGTGCCCTTTGAAACTGCAGTCAATTTGAATCAAAACAATTTCTCACATTTTAACGTTCAAAAGTTTGGTGTTGGTAATAAGAATTTTTATTGTTTTTGAAAGATGCTTACCAAAGTTGCATTTATTTGATCAGAAATACAGTAAAAACTGTAATTTTGTGAAATATGTTTACAATTTTAAAAAAACTGTTTTCTATTTTAAAACTGTTATTTATTCCTGTGATGTCAAAGCTGAATTTTCAGCATCATTACTCCAGTCTACAGTGTCACATGATCCTTCAGAAATCATTTTAATTTGAGGATTTGATGCTCAAGAAACATTTACTATTATTATAAATGTCGAAAAAAAACAGTTTTTTGTGGAAACTTGTCTTCACTATAACTTTTACTGTCAATTTAATGCATCCTTGCTGAATAAAACTATAATTTTTTTATGAAACTCATAAGGTTATATAATATATAGTTTGGGGAAAGTTTCCTTCCTATGTGAGAAGGCTAACCTGTTTTTTTTGCCCTCTCTTTTTTTTCCTTTCCTACAGGCACAGATGAAGTCATGGATTCTTTTATCTGTCTCTTTTCTCACACTTCTTTCTTGCTGCCCGAAGTTTTAATGATTAGAGCTGATCAAATATCTTAAGGCACAGGTAAAACTTTTCCAGACCACTTCATGAGATAACCTTGAGTGTATCGCTAGATTAACATTACTTTAGAATATCTATCAGTCCCGTACAGCTCCAGTAATGGGACATAAATGCCAAAGCACACAAAAACAAACCTCAATTTGCCAGACAACCTGCTGTAGCAGCAAAATCAATCAGTTCATACATTAACATAATTAACCGCATACACGTTATATGACTTTTCACGTCTCGGTACTCTGACCTGCCGTTCTAAAGGTGACTCTTCAAATAAAGGTCGACTGTGAGCGTGAATGCGGTCGCGCTGTGATCGTGTCATGTCCGTACAAGTTTTCGAAGTCTTCTGGCTCCTGTGTGAGTTGAAAAGAGTAGATCAATTTCTAATAAACTTCTTCAATAGGCCAATTTTGCCTTTCACTGGCTGCTTTGAAAGGCTCCAGTTAGCATTTAGAGAAAGAGATGGAGAGTGAAGGATGATTACAGAGGAGTACAGTATACCACTGAAGGTCATCACTCAAGGATAATGAGTGCTGTATTGAAACTACACCTGTTCCCACCGTTTTCCCCCCAAACCAGTCTACATGAGTGAGAGTTCACTAAATCATATTGATCTCAAAACAACACAGCTGATTGACAGTTGCATTTCAGGGTGTGAAAAAGTCTCATGTCCTTTCAAGGAAAAGAAAAAATAATCTAGTTGTAGAAAAATGAGAAATTTAGACTGATATAAGGGTGAGGCGGTTAAAGTGCATTTGATCACATTAAAACCCTTCATTTTATTATCAGGAGAACATTTGTACATTCATTCATTCATTTATAAGGGCAATTGACCATGTTATGAGCAACAGCAGTACTAACAACAAATATGTTGGTTAACAGCTTTTTTTTTTTTATAGCTATAGCTTCTTGAGCAAACAAACAGATATTACAGTGTCAAGCACTGAGTCATCAGCTTACGGATCAGTTTTGTGTGTTTTCTATTTTCTTTTTTATGTAATTGATTTCTGTGATGGTAAAGCTAAATTTTCAGAAGCCATTACTCCAGTCTTCATTGTCACATTATCTTTAAGAAATCATTCTAATATGCTGAGTGATTTGCTGCTCAAGAAACATTTCTTATTATTATCAATGTTGAAAACTTAGCTTAATATTTTAGTGGAAAGCATGATTCATTTTTTTTTCCAGGATTCTTTGATAAATAGAAAGTTCAAAAGAACAGCAGTTATTAGAAATAAAAGTCTTTTGCAATATTTATAAATGTATTTACTGTCACTTTTTAATACAATTAATAAAAAAAATCTTACCCTAATATAAGGATTTTTTTTTTACACAACATATATAACTGTCGTAAAATACATGAATGTAAGGTGACGGTCATCAGTGCTTGACACTTTTGGTTCACTAATGCAGAGAAACATCTTATTTCCTCCTTGCATATTTCCTGATTTATTTTATGTAATCTGAGGTGAACGGCCATAATGGGATTAGAGGCGGTGCTGCTGAACCCAGCGCGGCCCTGCTACCAGCTCACTCAAGAGAAACACACAGTTATCACACAACAGCAGATTGTTTTGAACTACTTATGAAAAAATGGAGCATCTGAAGACAGAGGCACTCTTGCCAGCGTGAGCTGGTGTTAAGTGCATGGTTGTTCCCGTTGTTTTATTTAGCATCTGCAGAATTCCCAGCATAGTTAAGGTGCTTTGGAAAAGGATTAACTGTTGCTGGCACCGGCGAGCAAGCCTCGCAGATTTTCCCCTAGCAAGAAAGTACAAAGAAGAGGAGGAAAAGGGAGATGGAAAAGAGGGAGAAAAGGCAAAGAGAAACCACAATAACAAGTTGTATAAACATAACCTGAGAGTGAGACACGGGTAAAAGTATATCTAAACAACAATTATCCCTGAAGGAGGAAAGGAGGAGGCTTTCACTTGCCTACTTACAGTGTCCTATTACATCAGATGCTTAATTTCCGTCACTCTCTTCTACCTTATTCCCTCCTTCTCTAGCTCAGTGCTTTGTTTTTCTCTCATCATTTACTCCTCCTTTTTTGCCCTGTGATGTCCAGCTGTTTCTTAATAGGTCTATTTAGAGAGGAGCAATATAAAAAAGCCCAAATCATGCTGAAAAGATACATACTGATGTTTCTAAAGAGTGTTTGGTATCTTTCCCAGTTTACACATTTAGATCATTCGAGTTTTGTCTCAAGTACATCATATAAATCACTCAGTATTTATGCCAGAATATAAGCAAATAAAATAATTTCACTCAAATGTGATTTTTATTTTCCTTCCCTCAGGAATGGCTGCAAATGATGAGGTATTTTAATTATTTGAATTCAATATGACCGTGAAGCATTCCTGACATTATTGTGTCCATGACATTGTGTTCACATCCTGATTTTGATGAACACTAACCCATAGTGTATAAAAACAAAGCGAACTCGAATTGTGGATGTTTGCCAGAACACTGTGATATCTTGTCTCCATCCTTCATTGTCAAAGACATTTTAAATTGTGTAAGGTGCAAATATAATTGAAGTCAGCCGAATCAGAAACAATCGAACTGTAATAAAGAAGGCACTGACCTTGATACATTAAAAATAAATAGTGACTTTTTTTTTTTTTTTATCATTCAAGTTTCCAGAGCGGGTCTGTTCTGTAGTGACAAATGATTTAGTCTGGGAAATTTGTAGTTGTATTGACAGTATTCAGATGTCCTTCTGCTGTTCCTCTGGTTAGGTTCCTTGTTTCTGGAGCAGAGAAACCAGATCCGGCCTGTTCGTAGAACTGCAAACAAAAGCACTTGACTGACGGCCAGATTTCTTCTCGTGGCAGTACTCGGGTTTCCACGCTCCCAGTATGACGCTTGAGAGACGGCAGGTAACGCAATCTCAGGTGTGCTCGGGGGCGTGGCCAGCCCTTTTCTCCTTCTTCACCTTGATCACCCGCAGCGCAGCGACAAACACGGCTCCGTTTCAACCACTTATCCTGCTCGGCTGAAATAATCATCTGATCAGCTTCCTTCTCGCTCTCCCTCTCTCACTCCCTTCTCTGTTTCTCTCGCTTGATTCCACTCTTTATTGCATGGAAGTACGGTCTGTATTTTCACCCTCTGTCTACAGTTATTCTGAAGCAAAACATTAAGGCCCTAAATGTTAGTGCTCTGGTTTCTTTTATCTTTTATCTCTATATGGAAATTGTGTGATAGTGAAAGGACGCTCCTGGATGGCGTATTCTCTCTTATTAGTATGGGGCGCTTTTGAAAGGTTACAGTAATCCAATATAGTATAATGGATATTAGGAAATGCAGCAGGACCTCCTGGGACTTTGAATAGAGAGTTGAAATACTACTTTCAGTAATCATTTTGTTTGTTCAAGTGTTTTTGGTAACGGCACAGTACGTATTCCTGAGTCCTGACACAAGTGTTGACAAACAAGCACATATGATAGAAGTGAAAATTAGGGCATAAGGAGCGCTATTACATATAATGTATAAATGTCATTTTTGTGATTAAATATGAAAGCTTTAAATCTATCCTTTCTGCTTGCTAGGTATACTGTATATTTTTGAGAGGTCCAACTCCCTGGCGTGCAGTATTTTAGAGTGCCCATTTAGCCGGGCCCCCTGCTCTCCTGACAGCTGATGGAAAAGGCAGTATAACAATGAGCCCCCACCGTGCCTCTCTGCCTGCCCCCAACCACCAGGGGAAGAGGAAGCGGCGGCAGCCGTGTGACACATTATTCTGTCCCCCCGGAACCTGCAGCCAGGCCAAGCCCCCCCTCCGGGTTCCCTTGGACCTCTAAGTGCCAAGCCAGGGACTGAGTGACATTTCCAGAGTCCTGACCTTTGTTTTTCCATTGACTGGGAAGACGTTTGAAGGAGGTACAGTGCACGCTGGTCGACGCTCTGCAAACTGCACACACTCGCAATTACACACATGGTTTTAGTACGTCTCGCACAAAAGCCGAAAAAACAAACGCTATTCTATCACAGAGCTTATTTTCTTGTAAACTGTGAGAGAAACGCGCTATATCTGGTTTACATTTTACTATGCCGAATCTGGCTGAAAAGCCACGATAAACTTAACTAGGCTACTGAAAGGTAACCTAAGTGCACTTGGCTAAACTTTAATCTTCTCAAAAATGACCACTGGAGACCAAATCATGGCACATTTTATGTTTCTGAAAAGGTCCCCTGAAAATGAAGTCAGATTATTGTACCATTTAGCATTACATAGAAAAGTCTACTGCAAAATTAATTCAGGAGGCATGTTGGTTTGAAGTATGGGTTCTCTTGGACTACATTTAAAAGCAAAATAGGAGAATGGAAAGCCTCATGTGGAGAAAATGGCATAAAATGGAATGTACTGCAGTGTTGATAGGTTGAGTCTTGGGCTTTATTAATGATATAAGCTGCTGGCCAGTGCTTTGGTCAAATCAGACACCTGCTATGGCTGCCACACTCCAAGAACGATGACATCACAGAGAGCAGGACAAGTCAGATCCGCCGTTAATCGCTCGCCTTAATTGAGTGCTCTGCTGAGTTCCAAATTGCTCAGTACAATCAAGACTCATTTAAGAGTCCCACCATGTGCTCTTAGGCCATGATGAGATATTGCCTTCGTTGCCTGTTGTTTCTGAATATTAGCCTGCCTTTCAATACGCCTCCTACATATTCGCCTTTTTTACTCGTACCCTTCAGGTTGCTGTTTTTACTGGCTGCGGTTTTCGCTAATTTCCCTGAATTCCAGGTGGGGGAGGAAGCTATTTTTTTCGAACATCCTGGTCCTACTCATCATTTGTTCACTAAATCCAAATCGGCAATAAATATGCACCAGTAATGAAACAAAGTGATTCTTTCTTTTTTTCTTCCTGAACACAGACAAGAATTCCTTCGTAATATGTAAAGGATTATCTGTCCATTTTCGCAAAACAGATCTTGTATCACCCTGAATGGGTTTATTTTGCAGTATGAACTGTACATTATCCAGCTTATTATGCTACTACTCATCAAATAAATAAATATATGTAATATTGATTTGAGTTGAAATTATTTTAGACGCTAAGAAATAAAATAGTCCATTAAGGCCTGTTCACACCAAGACTGATAACGATAAAGATATAATTCTAAAAATTGTTCTAAATATAAAAGAATAGCAGAGACCACACCGTAACTATAATGATAATGGCACAGAGAAACAATATCGTTAGAATCACCTTCATAAAAGATTTTTTCCAGCTGATGGACGCTAAAAATATTGACAGCCAATCCGAATCCATCCAGCTTTAAAGAGCTTGAGCATTTAAAGTGAAAGACAGCCAACCTGCAGCACATTGGTGTGGACCCTAATATAGTTATCTTTCTTGTAATCTTTATTGTTATCTTTATAGTTATTGTTCTTGGTGTGAACAGGCCTTTAGAATGTACAAAACAGTCGGCATAGCAACAAAACAAACACTGCAACAATATTACAATGATATTAATAGAGTGCATTACCGCCCACCCCCTTTTTCAGTGGAGCTGGTTCTGGAAGTATTTTTCCATTCATTTTTCCCATAGGGATTTTATAAAATTCTTCATTAAAGAGTTATAAGCCATGAACCAAGGCAATCAGCTACGAGGTGAATCACACGACTACAAACTTTGATTTGAAATAAAAAAATATATAAAAATCGTACAAAAAAACAAACAAGACTGTGTACTCAACAGCTTTAGTGAGGGAAAGAACTACAATCCCATGAAGCATTGCGAACAGCATAATCGAATAGAGTTGTGCAGTTTGTTTAACTTAGGCATTTGTAAAATGAGACACTGTATGGTGCAATTGACCAATCAGAATCAAATATTCCAGAGAGTTATGTAATATTATTTACCAGACGGCTTGCTACTAACAGCACTACAACACCCTGCGCTCTGTCTGTGTCAGAGCTGTTGTCATCTCTGAATCGCCCCACAGTCAAACACAAGATGAGACTTAAAGGTGCAGTAAGCCATTTTTGAATAACACTGTTGAAAAGTGGATCAGACCGAGCACCAAAACACACTTGTGGCCAATCAGCAGTAACATTCATGATGGGGGAGGAGAGAGAGCTCAGTGCACAAGACTGACATTAGCAGAACGACTATAGAAAGAGAGAGATGGCAGAGAAAATACAAAAGAGGAAAAGGCCAGGGGAATATACCTTTAAAAAGAAGGGTTACGATCAGGCAAGAGGTAGGACCCACGATATCAGAGAAGCTTTCCAGCACTGGAGAGACCTTAAGGTGAGGGAAGTCCTGAAAATGGACACAGAGGTTGCTTTTCTTCGCGATACGTGAGTAACGTTGTTTTTTTTCTTTTGGTTCACCTTTTAGTGATCGCTATAACCACTTAATCTTGTCACATTTGTAATATATTAGTTACTTGGACTATCGTGTTATGTAGGGAGCTGTTCATGAAAACTGTGTTTGTTTTTAGGGATGGAAGGGATGACTTTGCTGAGTAGATGAGCTAAATAACAATTAGACATTCGACGTAATTTAGTAACACAAATTGCTTTCACTTATTGATGACATCATACCCTTGGTCGGCAGACACATCGGCAGATTTCACCATAGTCGTTGGCTGTGTTGCATAGTGTGTACATGAATGTGAGGCCGGAGGCATCAAGATAGGGGTCTGATCCTTTTGAGTAGGGGCGTGTTTGTTTTGGTGATTTCAAATATCAACAGCGTTTACCAGAAATCGTTTACTGCACTTTTAAGGCCCTGATATACTTCAAACGAAATCGGAGAACAAACAGGTGTGACGTAATTTTGAGCAAAATCAGGCCAAAACAAAGTTCATGTGGAGATTGTTTCAGGAGTTCAGGAGTAAAGGCCTTAACACATTGAAGAGCCGCTTTATAGTAGAAATTGAAGTTGTAATTCTAATAGAAAGCGATTTTCATGTTTAATACTGTAAAGCTGATTGCTTTAAAGCTATCTATTTTGTAAAGTTCTATATAAATAAACATGACATGACTTGACTGCCAAATTGCTATGCCGCTATGATAAGATGCTTTCTTTCTCGTTGTCATTTTTTTTTTTTTTTTTTTTTATTGAGAGGAAAGTGCACAACATTCATCTATTCATCTCTCAGCAGCATGGGCGCTGTCAGGATATTCGCTAACAGTATATCACTGAAAAGGTATATTGAACTTCTTTTTACCCCTAAGCGAAGAACGAAACGGATCTTAGCTGTGTAAAGATGCCTTAAAGGCCTATATATATTCATGGTAAAGTTAAGGCTGCTCTGTGCCTGCTCAAAATTCAGTGTAAAGACGTATGACACGTAAAATCTATAATAAAGACTCAGCCCTTAACAGCAGTGTTGGGTAAGTTACTCTAAAAAGTAATTAATTACTAGAAACTAATTACATCTTCAACAGCGTAATTAGATTACTGTAGTAATTACTCTCTCTAAAAAGTATTGCATTTACTTATTACTAATTACTTTCTAAATCCCATATCAACCTCGACCAGTTGAACAATACAAGGATAGATATGAAACTGCTCTTTTAATTCTTTCAAATAATTAATATAAAATTGCGTAAATTATTCTTGAAGTATTTAAATGGAGAAGCCCAGGTGAAAAATATGTACTATTAAATGCATTAAAAATGTACTTGAGTATGTTTTTAGTACAATACAAATATACTATAATGCATTTTTTAATACATTTAATAGTACGTCTTTTTCACCTGGGAGGTTACATTAAAAACATAATTTAACACTAATGTTAAAATGTTTGATGTTAAATCCACTATTTTATATAGAATTGTTCTATAGTCTATCCATATTTAATGCAATTACATCAGAAGTAACTAATTAAATTTTCAATTTTAATTCAAGGGAAAATTAATTAAATTACAGTAATGAATTTACTTAAAATTGCTGTGTAAATGCCACCTCTGAGCAGCATTAAATCTTTGCAGTGTAAATTTTGCATTAATATGGTAAAATATACACTCACCTAAAGGATTATTAGGAACACCATACTAATACTGTGTTTGACCCCCTTTCGCCTTCAGAACTGCCTTAATTCTACGTGGCATTGATTCAACAAGGTGCTGAAAGCATTCTTTAGAAATGTTGGCCCATATTGATAGGATAGCATCTTGCAGTTAATGGAGATTTGTGGGATGCACATCCAGGGCACGAAGCTCCCGTTCCACCACATCCCAAAGATGCTCTATTGGGTTGAGATCTGGTGACTGTGGGGGCCATTTTAGTACAGTGAACTCATTGTCATGTTCAAGAAACCAATTTGAAATGATTCGAGCTTTGTGACATGGTGCATTATCCTGCTGGAAGTAGCCATCAGAGGATGGGTACATGGTGGTCATAAAGGGATGGACATGGTCAGAAACAATGCTCAGGTAGGCCGTGGCATTTAAACGATGCCCAATTGGCACTAAGGGGCCTAAAGTGTGCCAAGAAAACATCCCCCACACCATTACACCACCACCACCAGCCTGCACAGTGGTAACAAGGCATGATGGATCCATGTTCTCATTCTGTTTACGCCAAATTCTGACTCTACCATCTGAATGTCTCAACAGAAATCGAGACTCATCAGACCAGGCAACATTTTTCCAGTCTTCAACTGTCCAATTTTGGTGAGCTCGTGCAAATTGTAGCCTCTTTTTCCTATTTGTAGTGGAGATGAGTGGTACCCGGTGGGGTCTTCTGCTGTTGTAGCCCATCCGCCTCAAGGTTGTGCGTGTTGTGGCTTCACAAATGCTTTGCTGCATACCTCGGTTGTAACGAGTGGTTATTTCAGTCAAAGTTGCTCTTCTGTCAGCTTGAATCAGTCGGCCCATTCTCCTCTGACCTCTAGCATCAACAAGGCATTTTCGCCCACAGGACTGCCGCATACTGGATGTTTTTCCCTTTTCACACCATTCTTTGTAAACTCTAGAAATGGTTGTGCGTGAAAATCCCAGTAACTGAGCAGATTGTGAAATACTCAGACCGGCCCGTCTGGCACCAACAACCATGCCACGCTCAAAATTGCTTAAATCACCTTTCTTTCCCGTTCTGACATTCAGTTTGGAGTTCAGGAGATTGTCTTGACCAGGACCACACCCCTAAATGCATTGAAGCAACTGCCATGTGATTGGTTGATTAGATAATTGCATTAATGAGAAATTGAACAGGTGTTCCTAATAATCCTTTAGGTGAGTGTATATAGGCAAAGGAGAAGCAGTAGCATGTCAGCTGAATATTTTATGAGCAGTATGGCATGAAGGCATATGTAGAAAAAAAAAAACCCTCTCGCAGTTTAATCTGACACACCAGTCATGAAGTTATCATGCTGACTGAAGTTTATTTCTCCTTGCTGAGTGCTGTGCCTCTGGCATCTGGAAAAAACAGGCACCACAGGTGCTCACATTGCGTGTGGAGGCATATAAAATATAGCTGTTAAGTTTTAAATGCATGGATTTGTAAACATACTTATTTTTTTAAAACAGTTTATAGAAAATTACTTCCACCAAATCAAAAATCATTTTAAGAATAAGTTCAAGACAAATATTTTAGTGCCCCCAATAGGCCAGTCATTGTAATTTTCGGATTTTACATTTTCATAATACCTGTTTGGTGTCACAGTAAATAGGTTGGGTGAGATGTCATCAATACCGTCTGTACGACTCACCAGATGCAAATGCATCTCAGGAATACAGAACGACTGTAGTGAGAGGGAAGGAGAGTAGAGGAAGAAGAGTCTTGTTTTGAAAGAGGACTCCTGTGCGTTTCGCGATGCCTGGCTATCACAGTGTCACCTAGTTAATCTTGTGTTCAACACAGCATGTCACAGATCACACAAAGCCTCAGACACACACACACATACAGAGTGTATTAAATGTGACCACTCCCAACACAGTGAAACTGTTCAGGCAATCCACACCACTAAGGAGCAAATGTCTTACTCATGTAATTTATTACTGTCTGACATCACAGTCGCATAGTTTTATATGACTGTTCAACCAAGAGTTGTTCAAGAGCCTCACCTGAGACGAACTCAAGCTGAATGGAACAGACTGTGCTTGCCTCAATGTGATGTTCCACGTTTTATTAAATGGAAGACAATTATAAAATGTACAGACTCAAACCACCCTCATCCAAATGCTTCAGGGACGTTTTTTGTAGATTTAAAAGCAAAAAAGTGAAATATATATGAATTCTTCTGTAAAAATGTGTGATTATTTGAGCTGCAAAGTTGTTCTCATAATTTTTTTGGTGTACACAGAACAGGTTAGTAAGCGGGTTTTTACACTAAAATCATGTTAACAGATATTGTTTATGTCTTGTGCCTATACTGTTGAAACAGTGAGTAATTTAACATTTACTTATTGGCCCCATTCACTTCCATAATGTATGAAGCACAGCTCACACAGAAGTCCCTTTAAAAAAAACAGCTTTCTGTTGGTCAATGTGGTTAATCGCCAATTTGAACCTGTTTCTAAGTCTATGTGGGGAAATCTTTCGCCATCACGCAAAATTCCTGGTCACATGAATTCCTATTGAAATGAGTGGATTTCACCAAACAGTAAACGTGACCTTAACAGACCTAGATAATGTGATTGTAGCTTCTTCCAGCATGTATACATTAATTGGACTACAACTGGCTTCCTCAAGAGAGAGGTGACGTAATATTTATTTCAAATATCAAATATTCGATTATGAATTGGATCATATATACCTGGGCAGACAGATAAAGACTGTAAAAACTTTACTACATAAAAACTCGCTTTAGCTTGATTATAACCACACATGTAAATGTACTCACTAAACTATCTGAGGCCACACGAGCATTAATAGCCCATTAGGACGGGTCGCTCAGGGTGAACAGTCATGTAGGTACAACGTTGATCACAGCCATTGTGTGTTGTCATGGTGGGACGGCAGGAGTGGAAACCTAGTACCAGAGACCTCACCTGATCTGAGCTGGTCTGATCCGTTCCCTGCTTGCTGAGGCCGTGACTGTGCTATTGAGAGAGTGCTGAACACTGACCTTAATTGCTTGACGGACAGCTCAGATAAACTCATATCAAACATGCCCGCTGAAACCGTAGACGCTGTGTAATTAGTGAACTCCAGGGAAACAGATAAGGCTCCAAATCAAAAAGGTAAGGGGCCTGTGCATGCTAGTTATTCATTTATAAGGCCGTTGAAACCGATTAGGCTACACGTACTTCAGCGTGCTCGACTCCTAATATTCAAATGTGCGACTTCGGACACTAATCAAAGTGTGTTTGTTTTACTTTTTCCTATACCCACACATCTAGAGGTGCACGACTCAAAGTATGTCGCATGCTTTTCCTGTCCAGTTATTCTGGTGGTGCAACTACCCGGGGAGCGGGCCAACCCTGTCATTTAGCAGTAAGTTTATCCTGTGGTGGGATAGAGAAACAGTGGGGATAAAGGCAGCAGACCTATCCCATGACTAGACTGGCGGAGGGGGGTGGAAAGCCTACCCCACAGCTGGGACAGGCCAGGTAAGGATCACTTACAAGCTGCAGGGTTGGGAGCATCATTGTGGCACCAAACTGCCCACAGTATTTACAGCCCCCCATACACACTTCAACAGTCTCAGGTTCAGCCTGCTGTGATGAAGCAGATAATATGCCTCCAGAGGAACCATCTGGAAAACCGAGCCACCGCTCTGCTGTTGCCGCCCCAACGTAAATTCTCATGCACCTGTCTGCACGCCAGACGCCGTTCCTGTTTTCTCTCAATGTTTTTTTATTTATTTATTTTCAATAATGGGGTAAGTTGTGACAATGTAACCTTCCATTAAACAGCCTATTAGAGGCTTCTTTTCTGCAAAGGAAAAAAATACTTTTTTTTTTTTTAATAAGTTACAAAATATTAAACCATTATTTTGTCCAATAAACATTTTAATTACTAAACTGAACTGAAATTTATAATATAAACACATATCCCAGTGTAAAATGTTTTCATATATGAGCGTTTTGAACTAGATGTTTGAAACCAACATACTAAACCACTGTTACATAAAACACCTTTAAGGTTTTTGACTCAAAACCTTACAGTAATTCAGATATAGCCATTTTGACAAAAAATATCCTAAATAGTGACACATTAGTACTGACAGAACAGTATAGCTATAATATATACACAGTGCAAAATAATCTCTTTTTGTCTTTCTCCACAGTTAAATGCTCTCTCACACACACAAAAAAGCACAAACACTACCGTTGATACCCACACACGTTCAAAAAAAAAAAAAAAAAGTGTGTTATTGGTATTTGCTGATCATACCTCAGCAGACCATCTTCTTGGTCTGTGTAGAAATGTCAACCTCTCATCATCACGCTATATGGACACAGCAGGTGTCAGTGATGATAGTTTCACTGTGACAGCTTTGTGTAAAGGGTCCAGAGCTTAGACATCATAATTATACAGAGTCAGCCTATACCTTTCAGGCTCATGTCCCAATACAGAAATTACCTAATTATCTTATTCCTGCATTGATGTGTGATTGTATTAATGAGACGCATAGCAGATCAAGGTACTTGACTGTCTTTTAACGTCTGTTATGATGGAATGAACTACTCAACCGATGAAGCAATTCAAAAGATGTAATTGAATCAACAACAACAGTACAATATAAAAGGGACAGTGTAATAGATATAAGTATAAAATACAATATATTTAGTGTTTATTGCAAAATATTAAAATATGCACAGTACAAATATACAATTCAAAAGTTCGGGGTTGAAAGTATTGAAAATGTTTTTGAAAGAAGGCTCTTGTGCTCATGAAGGCTGAATTTATTTGATCGAAAATATAGTGAAAACAGTAATATTACAAAATATTAAGCTGGTCAGTGAAAACTTTGAAAATCTTTTCTTTGTACTTTTGTCAGTTAAATAAATGTTAAAGAGAATTAACAATGTCCCAACTTTTAATATATTAAAATAGAAATTTTAAATTGTATTAAGTTATACTCTTTTGAAACAGTCCACAACAAGCAGGTGAATTGGTAATAGGTGAGGGTATCGTGATTGAGTGTAAAAGGAGCATCTCAGTCTTTGCAAGCAAAGGTGGGTCATGGCTCATCACTTTGTGCCAAATATCATGAGAGAATTGTCAAACAATTCAAAAATCACATTTCTAAATGCAAAATTTTACCAAACATGATATTGTGAAAAGATGGGAATCCAGAGAAATCTCAGTACATGTAGGGCAAGGCAGGAGACCTCTGAATGAGCTTGACCTTTGAGCCCCAGACAGCACTGCATGAGAAACTCATGCTACTCTGTTAAATGCAGCCACATGGGCTTGGGAGGTCTTTGGAAAACCATTGTCTCAACATATTCTGCTACTGGATCAAGGAATACCACCTGAATCTCTGTTATGCAAGGAGAAAGCTATACATCAGATCTATGCAGAGATGCCGGCGAGTTCTCTGGGCCCGAGCTCATCTCAGATGATCCCAAACACAGTGGAAATGTGTGCTGTAGTCAGATGAGTCCACGTTTCAGCTTGTTTTTAGGAAAAACAGACATCGAGTTCTCAGTCCCAAAGACAAAAGGGACCATCCAGACTTTCATCAGTGACCGATGCAAAAGCAAACATCTGTCATGGTATGGGGGTGCATCAGTGCAAACGGCATGGGTGACTTGCATGTGTGAAGGTACCATTGATGTGGAGGTGTATATTGGGATTGTACAGAGACATTTAAAGGCATCAAGATGACATCTTTCTTGGGAAGCAAGACAATGCCAGGCCTCATTCTGCACATGCTAAAACAGAGTGGTTTCTACTACACCGTACAGTAGATGTGCTTGACTGTCTGCCTGCAGTCCAGATCTGTCTCTTATTGAAAAGGAGAATCAGACAACGATCACCACAGACTGTTGAGCAACTGTCTTGTATTTCCACAAAAAATTCCACTTGCAAAACTGTAACAGTTAGTACCCTCAATTCCCAAACATTTAAAAAGTGTAATTAAAAGGAAAGGTGATGTGACACAGTTGTAAACATGCCTCTGGCCTAACTTTTTTGGAGTGTGTTGCAGCCATCAAAATCCACATTTGTTTATATTTACAAAATACACTTGTTGGTCAGTGAAAACTTTGAAAATCTTTTCTTTGTACTTTTTGTCAGTTTAATAAAGTTTAAAAAGAAACAAATCACAGAATCTTGATTTTAATACATTTTACAAAATGTCCCAACTTTTCTAAATGTGGGGTTGTATATTAAAATGTAATCCTCTGATGTCAAAGCTGAATTTTAAGCATCATTACTTCAGTCTTCAGTATGAATGAAATCCTTCTAATATGCTGATTTGCTGCTCAAGAAACAATTTTTATTATTAGCAATGAAAATAGTTTAGCTTGAGCTATTCTATTAAAACCATCATACATTTTTTTCCCAGGATTCTTTGATGAACAGAAAGTTTAAAAGAACAGCATTTATTTGAAATATTTTATTTAACAATGTAAAATTGATAAATTTGCTTATTTGATTACGTGTGTGCAGCCACTGTTTACTGTACTTTTGCCACAAAACAGCGACTTCTCTGAGTGGTAGATTCTACTAGAATCATGGGTTGAGTAATTCTTTACACGAAGTTCAGAATTTTTTTTTTTTTTAAGTCGAAATCACATTTACACATTTACAGTGGGGAGAACAAGTATTTGATACATTGCCGATTTTGCAGGTTTGCCCACTTACAAAGCATGTAGAAGTCTGTAATTTTTATCATAGGTACACTTCAACTGTGAGAGACGGAATCTAAAACAAAAATCCAGAAAATCACATTGTATGATTTTTAAGTAATTAATTTGCATTTTATTGCATGACATAAGTATTTGATACATCAGAAAAGCAGAACTTAATATTTGGTACAGAAACCTTTGTTTGCAATTACAGAGATCATACGTTTCCTGTAGTTCTTGACCAGGTTTGCACACACTGCAGCAGGGATTTTGGCCCACTCCTCCATACAGACCTTCTCCAGATCCTTCAGGTTTCGGGGCTGTCGCTGGGCAATACGGACTTTCAGCTCCCTCCAAAGATTTTCTATTGGGTTCAGGTCTGGAGACTGGCTAGGCCACTCCAGGACCTTGAGATGCTTCTTACGGAGCCACTCCTTAGTTGCCCTGGCTGTGTGTTTCGGGTCGTTGTCATGCTGGAAGACCCAGCCATGACCCGTCTTCAATGCTCTTACTGAGGGAAGGAGGTTGTTGGCCAAGATCTCGCGATACATGGCCCCATCCATCCTCCCCTCAATACGGTGCAGTCGTCCTGTCCCCTTTGCAGAAAAGCATCCTCAAAGTATGATGTTTCCACCTCCATGCTTCACGGTTGGGATGGTGTTCTTGGGGTTGTACTCATCCTTCTTCTTCCTCCAAACACGGCGAGTGGAGTTTAGAATAAAAAGCTCTATTTTTGTCTCATCAGACCACATGACCTTCTCCCATTCCTCCTCTGGATCATCCAGATGGTCATTGGCAAACTTCAGACGGGCCTGGACATGCGCTGGCTTGAGCAGGGGGACCTTGCGTGCGCTGCAGGATTTTAATCCATGACGGCGTAGTTTGTTACTAATGGTTTTCTTTGAGACTGTGGTCCCAGCTCTCTTCAGGTCATTGACCAGGTCCTGCCGTGTAGTTCTGGGCTGATCCCTCACCTTCCTCATGATCATTGATGCCCCACAAGGTGAGATCTTGGATGGTGCCCCAGACCGAGGGAGATTGACCGTCATCTTGAACTTCTTCCATTTTCTAATAATTGCGCCAACAGTTGTTGCCTTCTCACCAAGCTGCTTGCCTATTGTCCTGTAGCCCATCCCAGCCTTGTGCAGGTCTACAATTTTATCC
Source organism: Coreius guichenoti (assembly GCA_039654105.1). Taxonomy (NCBI): domain Eukaryota; kingdom Metazoa; phylum Chordata; class Actinopteri; order Cypriniformes; family Gobionidae; genus Coreius; species Coreius guichenoti. The sequence continues at coordinate 24,643,155 of CM077172.1, read as the reverse complement.
CTGATGTCCTTACACAGCTCTCTGGTCTTGGCCATTGTAGAGAGGTTGGAGTCTGTTTGATTGTGTGTGTGGACAGGTGTCTTTTATACAGGTAACGAGTTCAAACAGGTGCAGTTAATACTGGTTGGTAGGTGATCAAATACTTATGTCATGCAATAAAATGCAAATTAATTATTTAAAAATCATACAATGTGATTTTCTGGATTTTTGTTTTTGATTCCGTCTCTCACAGTTGAAGAGTACCTATGATAAAAATTACAGACTTCTACATGCTTTGTAAGTGGGCAAACCTGCAAAATCGGCAGTGTATCAAATACTTGCTCTCCCCAATGTATCTTCACTTAATCTCAGAGCTCATTGAAAAGTTTACACATTATCTCTAAAAATACATTCCTCCATGAAGAAAATAAATGGGATTTTTACTTCCTGAAACCACACTGTTGTATTCTATTGTTGATTCTTAAGGAACTGAAGTCTCAAGGTATGAAAGCAAGACTTTCCTCTCTGTATACATAACTCCATGTGAGCACGTTTGTGTCCATCAGCACACGTGACACAGGGAGGGTACGGTTTTGCCTTGTAAATGAGTGTGTGTCATTCTTGCAGTATCTTTGTGGGTGTGGGCGGTTTGTAACTTAACCTCTTGCTCCTCCTAATCACTAGCTGTCCATCACACCGGCCTAGAAGTGCTTTCCTTCCTCGTGCTCATCAGAGTCCTCGAGCACACTTTCATCCCGGATCAGGTGACCTCAGAGGTTTATGGAGAGTGGAGCCAGCAGGATGGATGCGGTTTATCCAGGTACGGGACATGAATGTCCTAGTGATGTCGACGCACGTCTCACCTCTCCCCCCATGGCGACTGTCCTTCCTGCTACAGACACAGGCTTCCTGTTCTATTGGTCTGAACCATTTGTTCAGGGTTTGCATCACTTGTCGCCTCTGGGAATTAGAATGTTATTTGAACGAATTTGGGGATAGAGAACATCAGATACACTTTCTTTCTTAGTGTCTTCTTCATCACCTGCTGTCTGCTAGTGATATCCGATAAGTCCACAAACACGCATACATGCTTAGTGGAATAGTTCACCCCAAAATGAAAATTCTGTCATTATTTACTCCCCTTCATGTCGTTCCAAACCTGCCTGACTTTCTTTCTTCTGTGGAACACAAAAGAAGATATTTTAAAGAACTGTCCACACAATGAAAGTCAATGGGGTCCAAAAATAATTTCTCATTGTAATGACAAAAAAATCAGGGTAAATGAGTAAAAGATGACAGAATTTTATTTTAGGGTGAACTATCCTTTTAAAATGTCAAAGTTTGTCAACCACTTTGTGCCAAGCTTGCTGTGTGTCCAATCCTAATATCTGCTGTGAGATTATAAAAGGGACACAATTTCATGGCTTTAGAAATTGTAATTAAATGTATTTTGTAGACACAAGACTGGCTCTCTCACAAAATGTATTGCGGTTTCACGCCAACTCGTTTGAGGGAATGAAATCAATGTAAAAAAAAAAATCTTTGTTTTTCTCATTAGAAGTTGATTGTGGAGTTAATTGATTTCGAAGCTGTGAAAAGATGCTGGTTTAACAGCCTTCCTCGTTGATCCTGATAACAGTGTGGCCCGATACCTAACGAGGTGCTGCATTAATTGTCACCCTCTGTTGACGTATTCATTTGGTGTTTAACTGGGAGATTAATGTATTGATTGAATGAATGGAGCAGCCTGGGAATGGAGCTGAGCTGGTGTTCTCAGTCCCGGCTCTGATGGACTTCAGCGATGAGAGCGTCCCCAGTGCTGACACTGAGGCTGCTGGGACTGTCAACTTGCACGAGGGAGGTCTTTTCCGAATCTGACTGCTAATAAAGCTCTCTCATTCAAGAAGTCATCGGCTGTCGTTGGAATTCTTGGCTGCTTTTCTTATGTGGAAAGCTGTGCTTCTCTTTTCTGCCAGGGTTGGGGGGGCGTTGGACGAGGTGGGGGAGAGTTGTAAACCGTGAGCAATAGGGGGTCGATCTCCCCAATAGATGTCACAGATTTTAACGAGCAGTTTCAGCCCATTTCAAAAGACACGGAGCACAGCGGGGTGAACAAAGATGGTCTTTGTCTGGGTGTATGGATGGGTGGGTGGGTGAGATGTGTCTGTGTGTGTGTGCACACTTATGGGAAAGTGGAGGGGTGTGTGTTCCACGACAGTTGCCTTCCAGGGGCTCCTAACAGTGGGGTATTTTGGATTTTAGGGATGAGAAGGGTCACGGCAACACATGAAAATTTTTACTTACTTTGCACCCTGTATTTTTATAGGCTATATTTGGAGGCCTGCATCTGAAGGTCTTCATGCATGTTCTCAGCCAATCAGCTGCATCATGCATGGGTATTACAGAAACATTCTCATAAGGTCATTATGACACTGCAAAAACAAGCAAACAAACAAGTCAATGAGCATATAAACAATTAAACAAAATGTTGGACATTTAATTGCTTATCACCATCTATGCTGTTTATATTCAGGTTTATATTCAATAAAAGAACACAAAAACAACCTCTATGGTGCACTTCAGCTTGTTGAAAAAGCTTCCACAGCAAAAAAGATTTTGTCATAATTTTTATATTTTGTATTTTACATCAAATATTGAATATATGTACACTACCATTGAAAAGTTTGAGAGCGGTAAGATTTTTTAATGTTTTCGAAAGAAGTCTCTTATGCAAAGCTGAATTAATCTAGTCTTCAATGTCACATGATCCTTCAGAAATCAATCAAATATGCTGATTTGGTGCTCAAGAAATATTTCTCTCCTATCACTGTTGAAAACATTTGGGCTGCCTTTGCTATTTTCGTAGAAACTGTGATACATTTTTTCAGGATTCTTTGATGAATAGAAATTTCAAAAGAACAGCATTTATTTGAAGTAGAATTTTTTTGTAACAATGTAAAAGTCTTGTGAGTTCATGCCGCTTCAGTGATGCTGTCATTAAAGCAAAAGGGCAACATACTATATTCTGTAATTCATATTTCAATTCAATATTTACTCAAATTGATATCATTTGTAATGAAAAATGCAAAATGGAAGAATTTTCACTAGTGGTCTCAGACTTTCGAACGCCACTATTTGTGCATTTTAAAATATCACTTAAGGCAGAAGAATTTATTTTTACACTGACATAGTAATATTTGGCTTTGTCCATGTCCCCTGAGTTCAGTATGAGAATGGACGTGTTACATTTTTTTTTTTTTTAAGCGTTTTTTGAATCCCGTATGCAAGCTTTAGGGGAATGCATGTTGCCAAGGTTATTTCTTTAATAGCTGTATTTTTTGAGCTTTTATGCACAGTTTTTAACAGCTCTATAGAAGCTGGAATAATACGGACCTCTGTTCAGTCTGTAGAAGAATTGGGTGGTTAATACTGAGGCTGAACAGAAGCATATGTGTATTTCATTCATTCAAGGGCCCTATCAGACCAAAGACCTGAACCTCATGATCAATGAGTGGATACTGAACATACAGCCCAAGGTTTAGCCCGATCAATGGCCGTGCATTTGCCTGCATCGAGGACAGTCGGAGAGACAGGGAGGCTGACAAGTGTGTGCATGTGTATGCAGCTTTGAGACTTACAAGCAAAAAGAAATGCTTTACTCTTTCAAGTGCTCTGATTGGGCCTTGGGCAGGCAATCTTTTGTTTTGGGAGGATGTGGGGGTTGGATTCAGTGCCCTCCTTTATCTAATGGTCCAGGTTGGGATAAAATGGCCTTTGGATAGAACAAAAGGTCCATTAATAAAATTTAAATAATGAAGGTAGACAAGCAAGGTCAGTGAGCAGAGTGTTTTCTACTCTTCTGTCTATTTATCAAATATATTATCAACATTTACAGTGCCATAAGTGAGGAAAAAAGATGGAACGTACACTGCTTTGTAGGAAACATAAAGAGAAATATTCAGGGTTACCAGCCTAAAAATTTGAAATTTGTGCAGAAGAATGACAACAGTTTGCAAACTTTTCACTGAATCTCTCCAAAGGTTTAAAGAAAAGGGCTCTAATATACTGCAGTATTTTTCGTTTAACGGGAAAAGGTGTCAAGCAAATGTTTTTTTTATTTTTATATTAGGGCACATATCTTTGCAAATCTATAGATATTTGTATCATCCATTATCGGTGAACGATACTAATACTTCTTTCAATCCTAGTTTAATATGTAAATATGTATGCAAATACGCCATTTGTAAGGCTATATGTTCAGACTTGTTTGTTTTTTTTGCATACCCAGATTTTATCCAGATGGGTTTTTGAAAGTCTAGACAGCAAAAAAACAAACATGGAATTTGATTTTTTACATTTTTCCACATTTTTTACAGATGCGTCTTAGTCTGAATGCTCTGGCTGTTCAAATCGGATTTCAAAATGTCTTTTGCATCACTCTTAAGGCGACACACAACAACGTCAAAATCAGTGACGGAAATGCTGGATGTATGCATACATTCATACATATATACCAGTCACTTCCCCCACTCCATTTTTCTTGTGCGACGGAGGAGTTCTGCATCGCAACTTGACAGGGCGCTTATATGGAGAGTGAGATTATGCACCTCCATTTTTTCTGCATCTGTTTTGAAAGCCTCATCACATACATGGGTAACACCTACGTCGTTACCAAAGCAACCTAGGTTGGTTATGTCTGGACACACAAATCTAATTTAATCACTTGCAGTTAATAGTGCAAACAGTCTGCCTGAAAACATCTGATTTGAAAAAAAATCTCTTTTTTTTGCCTGCAGTCTGCCTAAAGAGTATTAATACTGTGGCTCTGACTATGTCCATTTATTGACACTAGGGGGGCAGAAATTACACACTTCACCTTCAGAGGGCAATACTCACATGGCATTCCAGTGGCCACACTTTCCCATTTTCAATCAATCAATCAATCAACATTTATTTCTATAGCACATTTAAAAAAACAACACGTTGACCGAAGTGCTTTACACTCCCAAAATTACAAAACGCCAATATACACAGATCAGGCATAACATTATGACCTAATGACCCATTCCTAATATTGTGTTGGTCCTTGTTTTGCTGCCAAAACAGCCCTGACCCGTCGAGGCATGGACTCCACTAGACCCCTGAAGGTGTGCTGTGGTATCTGGCACCAAGATGTTAGCAGCAGATCCTTTAGGTCCTGTAAGTTGCGAGGTGGGGCCTCCATGGATCGGACTTGTTTGTTCAGCACATCCCACAAGATTCTCGATTGGATTGAGATCTGGGGAATTTGGAGGCCAAGTCAACACCTCAAACTCGTTGTTGTGCTCCTCAAACCATTCCTGAACCATTTTTGCTTTGTGGCAGGGCGCATTATCCTGCTGAAAGAGGCCACAGCCACCAGGGAATACCGTTTCCATGAAAGGGTGTACATGGTCTGCAACAATGCTTAGGTAGGTGGTACGTGTCAAAGTAACATCCACATGGATGGCAGGACCCAAGGTTTCCCAGCAGAACATTGCCCAAAGCATCACACTGCCACAGCTGGCTTGCCTTCTTCCCATAGTGCATCCTGGTGCCATGTGTTCCCCAGGTAAGAAACGCACACGCATCCAGCCATCCACGTGATGTAAAAGAAAATGTGATTCATCAGACCATGTCACCTTCTTCCATTGCTCCGTGGTCCAGTTCTGATGCTCACGTGCCCACTGTCGCTTTCTGGTCTGCGGCTATGCAGCCCCATACACAACAAACTGTGATGCACTGTGTATTCTGACACCTTTCTATCAGAACCAGCATTAACTTCTTGAGCAATTTGAGCTACAGTAGCTCGTCTGTTTGATCGGACCACACGGGCCACGCTTCTCTCCCCACGTGCACCAATGAGCCATGAGCCTGTCACCGGTTCACCACTGTTCCTTCCTTGGACCACTTTTGATAGATACTGACCACTCCAGACCGGGAACACCCCACAGTCCTTGTCAAACTCGCTTAAATCCTTATGCTTGCCCAATTTTCCTGCTTCTAACACATCAACTTCGAGGAAAAAATGTTCACTTGCTGCCTAATATATCAGTGTATCAGTAAAACACAATTCTAATCACTATTCAGTCTCCAAGTATAAGCGCAATTATATGCAACAGAGTACAGGTGTGTTTTTGTAAAAAAAAAAAAAAATATCCGTAATATTATTAAATTATTAAATATCGTCGGGTCAGAGGTCACTCTTCCGCCGGAACTCAACTCGCATACGGCCATTACCGAAAGCCAGTGATTATAGTTTATAAAGTTATAAATATGGATAGTTTTCTTACAAAGACGCATCACTTCGCTTCAGAAGGCCTTTATCAACACCCTGGAGCCGTATGGATTACTTTTATGATGAATGGATGTGCTTTTTTGGGCTTCAAAATCTAAGGTGCCATTCACTCCCATTATAAAGCTTGGAAGAGCCAGGATACTTTTTTTAATATAATCCCGATTGTGTTTGGCTGTAAGAAGAAAGTCATGTACGTCTAGGATGGCTTGAGGGTGGATATAACAGGCTGGAAGTATATTCTGCAGCAATTTTCAGATCAGTGCTTGGTTATGGAGTCTAATATAAACATTTTTCCACCATCATGGTGGGCAGAGCAGGTTAAGTAATGATACATAGCATTTTCATTAGAAAATAGTTCCGTAACCATTAATCTCAGGACACACTGAAAAAAAAATTTTCACTCAGAAATTGCTAGTAAATTTCAAAAATAATTACAACGAAAATGGCAAGTTACACATTGAATTAAACATGAGATTTTGAATTAGAAAGACTGATTTTTATTTTGTAAAACATTCCAATAATCTGTTTTATTTACAACTTCGAAAAAAAATTTTTACAGTGCAGGAAAACTGCGCTGGTGGAACAGCTTTAGTGATGTGGCGACTCACAATTGGTCACTTGTTAGTTTCTAAGTTAAATCTGGTTTGGCTAGGTAACTAACTATAGCTAATATTTTAATATATTAGTCAATATAATAAACTAACAAAGTAAACAAGAGAAATGCCAGAAAATCTCACACCAATGTTTGTTTACCAATGAACATGTCATCACTGACTTATTTGTTTGTACATTTTAATCCTGATTTCGAATCACAGTTGAAAAAGAAACCGTAACTGTGTCAACAGGGTCAGATTCAGCAACAATAACTGTTCGACTGGATGGTGGCAATATGTTTATATTTGTGCATGTGAGAAAGAGAGAAAAAAAGAGATAGAGAGAGAGAGAGCAGAGCAATAACAATAAACATTAATTGTGATGTGATCATGTGTCAAGGAGTTTCTCTCGCTGAATTCTCAGTGATGCGTTGCATTGCACATACATATGGGAATGTGCTCTACTCTCATGCTGTATGTTGAAGTGGTTGTACTGCCGTAGATATGCAGAAACCATGAATGCAAATGAACCCCCTGCACCTGTACCTTCCAATTACCTCCCAAGAATTGCATTAAGCCTCTGGATCCAAGGCGCACTGGAATAACAGAATAACAGATGAGATGGCAAAATTACTAACGTGCCTGGCAGGAAATTGGAAAATGGGAAATCTGTCTGGTGAAAGTATTCAATTACTGCGCTCCTTTTCCACACGTTCGGCCACGTTTCTGAAACATGGTAATTTCCGCTTTTCTCACCGCCTCTTGTGCTGAGAACAGAGCCTACACCAATCACAGATTATTATTACACAGATATGAATACGACACACTCAAGTTCATGGCTGTACTCTTAAAGATTTTCCCTCAGCTCTTTTCCTGGCTCTGCTGTTATGCTTTAGAATGATGATGAGTTTAAGATAAAGAAGGGTGGAATTTGGCAGCATAAAAGGACGACATCAGGCTCGCCCGCACTTTTAAAGTCAAATAAGAAATCTTTAATCTAATCGCACACTTAGGCTCAGCACAGGCGCACATAAACAGACACCCTCCATCTACCCTTCCAAGTCAGTTCTGCTGTACCCGATCCCCCGGTTCCTCTCTTTTCAGCTGGGAGATGCTATGTGTCTAATTCCACGTTGTTATTGATGCTGGCTGCTCCCCTCGATAAGAGCAGGCGGAAAAATCAATCACTCCCATTAGATGCTGAGAGAGTGACAAGAGGGCAAACCCTGGCAAGGGCCCCCACACACCCCCTCACTGCATTTGTCTTGCTCTTTTACGGTATCTTCCATTTAAGTTCCTCCTTTACATATCGGTTTGTCTACCTTTGTCATGTCTTTCCCCATTTCACACTTTTAAAAGCTCAGCTTTCTGTGTGTTTCGCTTGTGTGTGTGTGGATGAATGTTTCTTGTGTTATGTTGGTTTATGATTTTACACAATGAAATTAATAAGAATATATAATAATCACAATAATAATAATGAAATAACAAAATAATTAATAATAAACAACTAATAATTGCAAATAATAATCTGTACTTTTAAATTGTACATGTGTGTTGTTTCATAAAGAGTTTATAAAAACCTATATCTTTTCAGATGTCATTACATTTAATGATAAATCATGAAAAGAAGACATACACTCTCACCTGATGGAATTTCTGCACAATTTGCTCAATCATCACAAAGGTTAATAATGTTAAAGTTCTCCATTCACCCAAAACTCCAGCTTCTGTTCACAAGAGAGGGTCATGATCTGTGCCATAATGGGAATGATCACCACCCACTGCTGCAAGTTTGGGGCAGATCAACTGTCTACCAACAGTGCACTTATTTTCATTTCATTATAGGCAACAGCCATCGTCAGTAAACAGTTTTCAGGAAACAAAGACACCTGGATCCATGATGTACTGTAATCATGCTGCACCACATGCACTAATAAGCATTTGGATGTTTGTTCTTTAAAGTAGAAACTGATTGTCCAATAAATAGGATTGTGAATCTACGGTTTTATGATGGTGCATTTAAAAAGCATAAAACAATTGATTGCAAAATTCAAAAAGTTCTATCAGCACGCACGCTATTTACAGCCTGAAGTCCAAGAGCAAAAAGTCTCTACAGAGGAAGTAATGACATTCTAAAACCTCTAAGAAAATCGTGAACTGATCCGTAAAGACACACCTGAAGTCAATAATGAGTGAGGGAAACAGGACAAAAGAATAAAAGAACGAAACTGTGATTCATCAAAACAATTTTAGCAAATAAATAACGGAGCAATCTTTGAGCTAATGGAGCCCTTTCACAGTCGAATAACTCAGCACACACACTCCATTAACTAAATTCAATACCAAGATCATTATTATCTGATAGACATACAAAAGAAGCACCCCATAGCCAAGCCTTTCAGTCCACATGGCGATTAATTACTTTAATTCACCCTAATGGTAAATAACAATATATGTGAGTGTATGTCCTGCAGAGCCATACTCACAATAAAGCAGCATCTCTAAATTGTCTCCATGGTCATCTCTGCTCAGATTGATTATCTCATCTGCATTCACTTGCTAAGTTAAATTATTTTTCCTATTAGGCCCAGTCTACATTTAAATCTTATTCTGTAAAGGGCACCATCTAAAGTAATGTGCTTTTTCTTTCCTGAAAAAAAAACAAAAGCACAAAAATGGGTCTGATTTCCTTGCAAGCCCCACTAAAGCATGTGTTTGTGCATGTATGTGTGTATGATAAGTAACAGGATCCACGTGTTTGGGTCAGAATCACTTTCAATGACCAGAGCTGCTTTATAGCTGAATTGAACTCATTTCATATTTGATGATCTTAACACAGTTGTTGGATGGAACTGAATCAACACTGAACTGACCTCATCTGAACAATGACACTTTTCTTTTTAGAGCTTCTTTACAGCAAAATTGAACTCTGTTTGCATCATTGAATCATTATTTTCCTGTTTATCCTATGTAAATAAAGGTGACTTGACTTGACTAGAATGACAGAAAGAGTTTAAACTCTTGGCAGCCATCCCTCTTTCTTATTCTCTTTCCATCTCTGTATTTCCCCCGTACTGTTTTTTCGATCCTGAGCTTGGGGGGCAAATCCTGCTTAGCATTGCCATTCAGTCCTGCACATGAAATCCATTTCTCGGCTCTCCACTCTCTTAAGGGTGAATCTGTTCTAAAAAGCGCTTAAGTATTGCTTTTCTCTCCTCTCATTCATATACCTGCTGTCAGTGAAACTACAGCTTTAGTTCAGGGTCGTTGCTAGACCCTTTTTATCGAGGCACGAGCCCCTGTAAAATATTACTGATAAATCCTTATCTGACAATGGAGATTGTCATAGACCGACCTGCGAATAATTTCCCCTGATAATATTTCAGCAATCATGTTGTGTGTTTTCTATCAGATGTTAAGAATCAGAACCAGAATGTGAATGAATCACTCTTTTGATCTAATCAGTAAAACGGATTGACAAAAGGGTCTATAACTATTCTCAATTCAGTTTGATTCATTCAAACAGTTCACTTATGCAGTGAATCGTTTGCAGCGGTTTCTCACGCCAAAATAGTAACAGGATATTTCATTAGAAAGAAAAAAAGCGTTGAATGAGCGTTTAGGTTTTATCATTTGTCAGAGAAGCAGCTTTTTATTGCTCATACAGATTGTGAGCAACTCTGCGCTGCATGTAAAGACAATTTGTATCCATATATCCATAATCATATAAATAAAGAGTATCAAAATGGGGGACACTTTTTTAAAAGGCTAGAGACACCCCTGCTTTACTATAATCTAAAATCAAGGCCTTTAAAACACTTCTGTATGTAAACTTTGTAAAACACAAATGAAAAAACTACCACAATGATAGGATCTTGTTTTTATTTTGTACTTAAATTTGTATTTTAAATTAAATATATTCAGTTTATACTGTATCTGTTCTTTATTTTTGTTGCTTTCATAAATACTGCATATATTTTGTTACATAAAAATATAAATGACAAAATAATAAAAAGAGGAGGACCTCTGATCTTAATCACATCAGTCTCTTTCAATTTACAGTATCACCTCCATAAGAAGTCTGTTATAGAACAATACTGCCATCTTTTGGAAATCTGTCTGAATCACCTCTATTTTAATACTGTACTTTAGCTAGTAGCTGGATTTAGGTTACAAAATAATTGTTACAGTTAAGTTAAAAATAAGTCAAAAAATGAGCCCTCTCAGTTTTTATTGGTAACTGGGACTGTCAAATATGATGAAACAATATTCATTTCAAAAGGGAATCCTTTGCGTGCATTGTGTGATTAATTAGACCATAAATTAGTATTTGGAATATAGCCTCAAACTGATTTTCCACCCCTTGCTTAACGTAATAAAGCCAGCGTTTCTTTATTAAACAAGTTGAAACTAAATGTACAAAATAACTGGAAAGTAATGGCTTTTCAAACTACCCTTAATTCTGGTTTAACATCTTCTTAAACCCTGGGTTAAAAAGACTTTTAGCCCTTGGTGAAGTTGGTTCCACCTTTAACCTGTAATGAAAGTTGTGGTCCAGAACAGGGCTGCTTTTGAGGGATTAACCTTGAAGTGCAGTGCCAAAGGAATGACAATACTGTTACAGTGAGTTGTTTATAATCAGACAACCAATCAAAAACTTACCTCATTAAATATTCATGTGAGTTGTCGAGTATAGTTGCAGGAACATTCACATAGATCTTAGTTGTTGTTTAGATTCAGCGTCTATGGGGAAAAAAGAAAAATGTACAATGACGACAAACTGTGTTTAAAGAGGTGATGAACTGACCTGACTACCCACAAATTATTACTAACCCATGGTATAGCATAGTGCCTCGCAATCATGGTCCTGAAGTACCCCAACAGGCTGCACATTTTGGATGTCTCCATTATTAACTCATCAGCTCCTAGAGACCCATCCGAAATCTGTCAGTTAAGGGAAACACAATATGTGGCATGATGGGATTACTCCAGAACTAGGGTTGGGAAACGCTAGCAGTGTTGGGTGTAATTAATTACTAAGTAATCTAATTACCAATGGTGGACAAAGTACACAAATCAAGTACTTGAGTAAAAGTACAGATACCCTAATCAAATATCACTCCAGTAAAACTTAAGTATTAAAAGTAAAAAGTAATGATCAATTAATGTTTATTTTGTAATTTTATATACTTATACATTCATTTTATATTATATATTTTATATAACCCTACAGTTCAAAATACCTGCTGGGTCTGACATCATTATGAATTATTATGAATCATCAGTAGCCAGCATTATTCAGTAAGGAAGATTAGTGGATGCAGATACGTAATATACAATGTGTGTTGACAAAATATAAAAACAGACATCACATAGGGCTAAATGCATAACATTATTAAAATGCAAACATGCTAGTTTTATATTATATATTTTATATTTATATTTTTTATATATCATTTGAAATGGCGGGGAAGAATGCAAGGTTAATATGGGATTTAGAAAGTAACCCAATAATCCAGTAATAAGTAATGCAATACTTTTTAGAGAGAGTAATTAGTACAGTAATCTAATTACACTGTTGAAGATGTAATTAGTAGCTAGTAATTAATTACTTTATTAGAGTAACTTACCCAACACTGAACACTAGTATAGCAGCAGTGAAACATGCAGCAAGACATTTCAGTTTGATGGTGGAAATGTCATATAAATGAATTAGAATAGTCTAGTTTACGCAAACGTCAGCACTCTAGCTTCAGTTGAAACTTGATTTATGGAAATAATTTATTATTTTTGTATATAAGCATTTCCACCACAAAAAAATCATGATTTGGTAAATCATAATTATGATGGGCCTATAAAAAGTTATAATTATGACCTAAAAAGTCAAAATGATGACATAAAATGACATATGTAAAATGTAGAAATTATGAGACAAAAAGTCACAATTATGGCAAAAAATAGACATGGAGGAAAATTGTTGTTGTTATTATTATTATTATTATTATTAGATAAAAAAAACATAATTATGACATAAAAGATGAAGTTATTGGATCAAATTTCAAGAGTAAAGACATTTTATGTTATAATTATGCCTGTTATCCTCATTATTTCTCATTATTCTTGTGTCATAATTATTACTTTTATGTCATAAATATTATTTACCAAAGCAAGATTTTTTTTTTCTTTAAAGGCGAAACTGGGCTTCTATGTAATTGTTTACCTAAACAGTGTGCATCATAAACAGTCGGTCAATTCACAAAAGCCGTCCTATACATACATACATACTCTTACAATTTGTATCATATGACAGAAGTAAATATACTAGTACTGTACTACTACTATTATGCTTGATTCTGTCTAACCACCTGTTTATTGGACAAAACGTGTACGCAGATAATTAATAATGCGCAACAAAACATGTCATGATGTAACCTCTATTGTAATATATATAGCCGTATATTCCCACAGCTATAAATAGATGTTTCATGAGGCAGCTTCTCTGTCTGAGCTCCACGGGTTACCTGGGGGGGCGATTATGTGGCAGACTAGCATAGACGGTTTTCAGACTAGCAGCAACGAAAATGTATATTCTCACTACATTATGTTTGACCTTTGGGGTGTAAAAGCAACTACCTTCTCACATCCTCCTTGAAAGCTTGTCATTGAGTTTGACCACAATGGCATGTTAAATTCAACATTATCAATGGCGAATTCGTGAATCATAAATCCTGCTAAAGCGAAGGCTCTGTTCTTAATATTCATGAGCCAGGCCTTCGCCATTGGAAAACTGCCGACGACAACGTCATGACCTAATTAATATACATGAGCCAAGCTTTGCCATTGGAACATTTTGGAGAGATGTCAGCAGAACGTGATTAAAATTCAAACGCTAAACTCTGCGTCAAGTGTAGGGTGACAAACGGACCGCTTGAGGGTGCTGTGAGATACAGACAGTGCTAACGCTGTCACTGTGCGACCCCGTCTGAGAGGAGGAGGAGGAGGAGGAGGAGGAGGGTCTTAAGCGAAAACAAGCAGAAAATCTGGCAGAACAAGCGGCTAGCAATATATACGAGTGAATGGTAAAAGGGGTGAATCGTGCGGTCACGGGAGCATGTTGATATGGACAGAGCCCAGCATGCACAAAATCTCTGTTAGTAATCTTTCAAAATTGACGCAAAGGGGGTGGACGCAACCCAAGAGCGGAAACAAAGGCGCTTTGGTTTGAACAAAATACATCTGTAAAGAAGGGGGATAATTGGTGAGCAACCATTTCAGTTTTTAGAGGTTTCGTTTTAAAAAGAAACCTCACATCACACACACAGAGTGACGCTACAGTTGTGTTCTGTATTGAACTAATCGATCTGATGTGTGTTGCTCTGTTGCACTTCTGCAACATTGTTCAAAACGCTGATGGGAATCCAGTTTATTATGCACGAAATGTCACTTGCCTTTTTAGTCTCCTACGTGTCTGATCACTGTCTCCATCAGCTGCCCCTCCAACTTATTGTCTGTATCGCATTTCTGTTTCCCAATTTTACTGCAAAGTTTTTTCTTCCAGCCGAGACAGTTCAGTGGTCATTCACATGGCCAGGCATGTCCCATGTGATGGCTGATGTGTTAAACTAAAGGTAAAATAAACCCGGTATGGAGTATAATTCGTGTTAGCAAGCTGTCTGGTTTTGTAACTGTCTTTTCGTAAAAAGGCAGTGTTTATCTGTGATACATATAATATATATTGTTGCTTGTTGTACAGTTTACTAAACGTGAATCTTTCCATTTGTCAACTCTTTGTAATCCTTCAATACACATCCCTGGTGAAAAAAACTAAACGACTAAACTAGTTTGGTTATAGCTTTTCAGCTAGTCAGGCAGTAAAACCAACTGAACACAATGTTGGTAAGGTTGTGAGACCAGATAAGACCAGCAAACCACCTAATGTGTTTTCAGCTGTAAAAATAATCATTTTATGTTTGGCATTAACTGTTGGTAAATTTTATGGCTTATAGAACATAATCAACTGCCTTCTGCAGAAGTGTATTGCATGGCCTAATGAAGGTATCGGTTGCATATTTCTTGTGTAAATTACAGTAAATGAATCCAATGTTAAGTAAATGTTTTTGGTCTGATTGTCTAAACTGCCATAGTTCAGTTCAGTGCAGAATCAACTGGTATTGGGTTAAAATTGATCATGTGTCACATGACATCACAATTATTAAATATGCAAAATAAAGACAAGTAATCTAGCGTGTGGCTGTAAATAACATTTAAAAGCTTTGTTAGCATTCCCATTCATCTTACTGAAGATGTTTTTCATTCGGTTACTCTTATGACTACCACATTTAGTGAAAAAGATTGTATCACAGAGGCAAAAATGATCAAGGAGACAGTGAATTGGTGGTCATATATATATTAATTTGTCAAGAATAGAAGTAAATGAGTGGCACAGATGTACAGATGACATCTGCTCTGATAAGGTGTTCAATACATGGTGAAAATGCTGATCATGTGTTTTCTGTTCACCTTTGACCTCACTGTTTTTCAAAGTTCAGATATATGCATCTACAAAATATTAGAATTTACTTGAATTCAATGCAGTGCATTACATACAGTGGATTCAAACTTGAATGCAATGTCAGTCACTTTGGATAAAGGTGTCTGTTGAATGCATAAAATTATTTTAATTTTATGTTAGATAAAAAGGTGGAATTTAGAGGAATATGCTTAACTTGGACTTCACTTTGCAAATCTCAACTGCTTGATTGTTTATATTGTCACCAAATGTAAACTGTTATTTCCCAGCTCTAATTTGCTAAATGTGACTTTAAAGCATGAAGATATAAGATAATGATTTTTTTGTAATGCTGCTTTACAGGGTTTTGTGAAAAGCACTATACAAATTGACTTGTCTTATTCAGCGCTCACGTTTTAGCATTTCCGATGCGTTTCATTTTCTTTATTAAAGAAGTCACTCATCTGCCTGCTAATTAAAGAGGTAGCACATTTTTATTTACAGTAGCTCGTTCCCTTTCTTTGAGTCTGTAAACGCATGCAAGTGTGATGAAGAGAACAGATGTGCATATTTGTGTCCTCATTTTTATGTTTATTTCCATCGCTCACACTTTTAGTTTTTGACTCATTCTGTTGAATCGTTGTGTTTCAGGTCCCTCAGTATGAGTCGAGATGGATGGAGAAAGAAAGCCAGTGAAGATGATGGGTGGGGAGGAATGGTGAGAGTCTGTTGTTCTTTGTTATTAAATGTGCTTATTATTGATATCAAGAAGGCAAGCAGCTGTTTTTTTTTTTTGGGGGGGGGGGTTTTGGGTTTTTTTGGGTTTTTTTACAGTTGAGTTGTCCTTTGACGTACTGTGTTGCTTTTCCTGGATGCCCCTGTAAAGTATTATTTTTACTGTTATTTTAACTTGTTCTTTGATTTCCACAACCATCGACTGCCTTTCTACCAGGAGAACGTTCCGCCTCATGTGAGCGCTGGTGTGTGTTACTGCTGGAGTCTAGACAGGTTTTCATTTGTATTACGCCAGAGAGTAATCTCAATTTTCCTCACTGGTGACCAGCACCTCTGCTCTGCCGCCACAGTCCAAGCCCGGTGAGAGATTTGATAGGCTTCAGCGTCCTGATGTTCCTCGGGCATTAGCAGATCTGCACTAGGATAAACAACTCCAAGTGCTTTTGTCTTCACTATTACAATCACAATATGTCCCAATAATATGGAAACCATGTGCCTCCAAATTTGAGAACCAATAGGGTGCAATGTGTTGATTTTTAGTTAGTGATTTAGTTATTTGCAGCTGTAATAGCAGACACGGATCCCATGTTTGCTTGTGAAAGCAAATCTTGCCAGTGCATGTACGATATGACAATTCTTTTCTTACAGGATTTTAAGTTTAATTAAATACAGAACAGTCGTTGCCTTGTGCCTTGTGAGTTTTCATGTCTCAGGTTATATTAATTAGGTTATGGGGAATTTCCTGTCAGTACAGGTGGAGCGAGCGAGTATTGTGGAGTAGTTCTGTACGTGTGTGAGTCTGTTTATTGGTTCAGGCTCAACTCCTGAATCCCAGCGTTCCATCCGTTGCCATGGAGACAGAGAGTCGCCGTGCCAGCAGGGCAGACTTGCACCTCCAGTCTCATTGAATGTCTGAGGCGTAATCAAACGCTTGTCAGCCAGACACCGCACGTTTTTCTTTGTGTGTGTGCCTATATTGCAGTCTGTTGATTTTTCCAGGGGTTAGAAATGTTTTTTTACTGTTTAAATGTGTGTGTGGTCAGTCAGTGCTCTCTGCTTTGCCTTATTACTTGATCTTGTCAATGGGATTTTTTAAAAATCAAATTAAGATTACTCTTGTGTTTGTTGAATTCTTACTTAGGGCGGTTACATGGCTGCAAAAGTCTCTAAGCTTGAGGAGCAGTTTCAGAAGGAGAAGCAGAAACATGGAACGTCCTCCTGTATCTTCAGCGGTGTGGCCATCTACGTCAATGGATATACAGGTCAGACTTCTCCCACATGTGCTGTGATAACAAATGTCAAAATCAAAACAAACTTTATTATTATTATTATTATTATTAATAATAATTATTTTGATTAAATATTTTTATAATAATTATTAATAATACTAATAATTAACAACAGTATTTTTAGTATTTAGAGCTGCTTTACAGCAGAATTGAATTCTGTTTGCATCATTAATCATTATTTTCCTGTATATCACTGTAAAGCTGCTTTGAAACAATCTGTATTGTACAAAGCAGTGGTTCTCAACTGGTTTGGCCTTGACCAAATTCCTAAAAAAAATATATGTTATATAATAACACACACAAGTACTTAACATACACATAAATTGTAAGAATGTCATTAACACTGATTAATAACATAAGTTAAGGCTATTAAATAGCAGTCCCAAACTAGTTTTTGTTAATACAATAAAGTTAGTAAGTGAGCCATCACAGCCATTTAAAAACATAAAATAAAGTGGTATTTTGGAAACTACAGTTACTATGGTAAATACACAATATTAACATGAACTGTTAATAAAACATATGTACACTAATCCCGATGAATAGAATGAACATCATACCTGCATCCTTCCCACCTCACACACGATGTACCAGTTACCTAATTTATTGGTACTTTTTGGTAATATCATGAATTACTAATTGACAACATAACTACGATGTTGCATGCTCGTAATTTCATTGCTCTTTATACAGTGCGCCGCGAGCACAGTATAAAAGTCTGACTGGACAGGACAGTTTGTTTTTCTGAGGTGAGAGACTTTTTATTTCATAGCTAGGTGTGAAAATAACATTAGAATAATGATACTGACATGCAGATACTGAATCAGGACAGCACGTTTTCTCAGGCACTCTTTACTTAAACTGCGTCTGACAGAAGAGTCAACAGCTTTCATGCACGCCTTTTAAAATAAATGCCTCGCACCAGAAAAACATTTAGAATTACATTTTGTTGTTGTTGTTCTTTCTTTGATTACACACTCTGCAACCCACTCAAAACGGAATTATATAATTATATATAATTATGATATATTATATTAATTAGATTAGATTAGATTAGATTTATTTATATAGAAGAATATGCAACATTTTCTGGAATGATGAAGTGGGTTTTTGGGAAACGTTGCAGGCTGGACTCAAACTTGTGTTTCCCAATTGAGCGCCATAGCTGAACGTGTCAGGAGGATGAGCGCTGTGCCACTGCTCTGCTGTTTTGAGAATCTTGTATTGTGTGTTTTTTGTGTGCAGTTCCCAGTGCGGATGAGCTGCGCAGGCTGATGATGCTGCATGGCGGGCAGTTCCATCTCTATTACACTCGCTCCAAAACCACGCATATCATTGCCACCAACCTGCCCAACAGCAAAATACAAGAACTCAGAGGAGAGAAAGTAGTGCGGCCAGAGTGGGTCACAGACAGGTGTGTGTCCTTTGTGTACTTTGCAAGATATAGAAGCACAGTATTATAGGAATACTAATATTTTTGTGTTTTGTGTAGTATAAAGGCAGGTCGCCAACTTTCATACATCCAGTATCAACTCTATACAAAGCAGAAAGGCTTGAGCTTTGCCAGTGTTTGTGCACAAGGAGGGCAGGATCCGTCATTCAGCCGTAGACCACCCAAACCCAGTCCAAGCCACCACCAGTCAGACAGTATCAAGCCCAGCCACACTCAAACCCTCTCTAAAGAAGTTCTCAAATCCACTCACGCTAACCACACGGCTAACTTCACTGATCGAACCAATCACCAGTTAGACGGCAGACTGTGAGTATGCTTTATAGCAGGGATCCGCTGGCACACGTGAGTGTCAAATGCTGCATTTTGTTGAAAGAGAAAAAAATTCCAAGACATAGCATGCAACATTATTATTCATCATCATTATTATAATAATTATTCATATTGTTTGTGTTTGGATATATATTTAGGATATTTAATTACATGTCTTCATTCACCCAGTTTTTACATTTAGATTACCTTTGTCATGTAGCACTCATTTAAAGTCTTTAAGTGTATAAATACTGAAATCTAATAACAATGTTAAATATAATGTTTAGGTAATCTAAAAAAATGAGTATCAGGTTTTCACACTGTGCATTATTTTCATGTTTGTAAATTCACTTGGAGCATTTAAAACAATTTAATTTATTTTTTATTGAAAAAAAAAAAAATGAAAAAAATTATTTATATATATATATATATATACACACACATACATACATACAGTGGGGAGAACAAGTATTTGATACACTGCCGATTTTGCAGGTTTGCCCACTTACAAAGCATGTAGAGGTCTGTAATTTTTATCATAGGTACACTTCAACTGTGAGAGACGGAATCTAAAACAAAAATCCATAAAATCACATTGTATGATTTTTAAGTAATTAATTTGCATTTTATTGCATGACATAAGTATTTGATACATCAGAAAAGCAGAACTTAATATTTGGTACAGAAACCTTTGTTTGCAATTAGAGATCATACATTTCCTGTAGTTCTTGACCAGGTTTGCACACACTGCAGCAGGGATTTTGGCCCACTCCTCCATACAGACCTTCTCCAGATCCTTCAGGTTTCAGGGCTGTCGCTGGGCAATACGGACTTTCAGCTCCCTCCAAAGATTTTCTATTGGGTTCAGGTCTGGAGACTGGCTAGGCCACTCCAGGACCTTGAGATGCTTCTTATGGAGCCACTCCTTAGTTGCCCTGGCTGTGTGTTTCGGCTCGTTGTCATGCTGGAAGACCCAGCCACGACCCATCTTCAATGCTCTTACTGAGGGAAGGAGGTTGTTGGCCAAGATCTCGCGATACATGGCCCTATCCATCCTCCCCTCAATACGGTGCAGTTGTCCTGTCCCCTTTGCAGAAAAGCATCCCCAAAGAATGATGTTTCCACCTCCATGCTTCACGGTTGGGATGGTGTTCTTGGGGTTGTACTCATCCTTCTTCCTCCAAACACGGCGAGTAGAGTTTAGACCAAAAAGCTCTATTTTTGTCTCATCAGACCACATGACCTTCTCTCATTCCTCCTCTGGATCATCCAGATGGTCATTGGCAAACTTCAGACGGGCCTGGACATGCGCTGGCTTGAGCAGGTGGACCTTGCGTGCACTGCAGGATTTTAATCCATGACGGCGTAGTGTGGTCCCAGCTCTCTTCAGGTCATTGACCAGGTCCTGCCATGTAGTTCTGGGCTGATCCCTCACCTTCCTCATGATCATTGATGCCCCACGAGGTGAGATCTTGCATGGTGCCCCAGACCGAGGGAGATTGACCGTCATCTTGAACTTCTTCTATTTTCTATTAATTGCGCCAACAGTTGTTGCCTTCTCACCAAGCTGCTTGCCTATTGTCCTGTAGCCCATCCCAGCCTTGTGCAGGTCTACAATTTTATCCCTGATGTCCTTACACAGCTCTCTGGTCTTGGCCATTGTGGAGAGGTTGGAGTCTGTTTGATTGAGTGTGTGGACAGGTGTCTTTTATACAGGTAACGAGTTCAAACAGGTGCAGTTAATACAGGTAATGAGTGGAGAACAGGAGGGCTTCTTAAAGAAAAACTAACAGGTCTGTGAGAGCCGGAATTCTTATTGGTAGGTGATCAAATACTTATGTCATGCAATAAAAATTATTTAAAAATCATACAATGTGATTTTCTGGATTTTTGTTTTAGATTCCGTCTCTCACAGTTGAAGTGTACCTATGATAAAATTTACAGACCTCTACATGCTCTGTAAGTAGGAAAACCTGCAAAATCGGCAGTGTATCAAATACTTGTTCTCCCCACTGTGTGTGTGTGTATATATATATATATATATATATATATTTATTATTATATATATATTTATTATTTTTTCAAATTTATTTAGACTAAATAGTATAGAATTTTAATTTCAGCCATTTATTTATTATCAGTTTATTGTGTTAACTCCTCAACGACCATGGGCAATGTTTTTACACCCCTCATGAAAAGAAACGCATTTGGATAATTATTTAATATTGTAATCTCTCCTTTTGTCTGGCAGAAATGGCTCCTATAGCATCATCTCTGAGGAGGATGCAGAGAGGCCTAGAGTTAATGGGATTCATGATGGAGATGAGGATTACAACGCCTGTGCCCTTTTGCCAAGAGGCTCACAAGACACTTTGTTAACTAACGGTTATGTACACCCTGTGAATGGTGCCTTAAAGCCTCAGGAATCAGTTTCTTTTGCAGAACATTGCCCTCATGTTGTTGACACAGGGTTCCTTCAGTCCCACCTCCCACAGGCTGGATGCAGGGACAGGGAGGAGCCCAGCTGCTCTTCTGCTGGATCAAAAGCAAATTCCCATCAGACGTCCTTAATATCCACAGCCAGCCCTGCAAAGAAGCCTGATCCTTACAATATGCAAAAGGACCTCAATACAGAATCAACATCTAATCCAGGGACTTCAGCTGCCCCTCAGAAGGGTAATCTTCAAGATCAGACAAGAGTTCGACTAAATGGGAGTTATCACATGACCCCTAACTCCTCCATCCTTGCAAACTCTAGTAACCAGTCAGGAAAGTCAACTGTGCAGGGAGCAGAGGCTGGAATAATATCCGAGTTCTTTTCTCACTCAAGGCTGCATCATATTTCTACGTGGCGGAATGAGTTCTCTGAGTATGTGAACGCCCTGCAGAGCAGGCGGCGAGCAGCAGGAGGAGCTGTTTTCTCTGGAAAAGAGAAACTAAAGAAGCTCAAAGCTAATTGCAGTTCAGGTAGCTTGTCTTTGTGGTTTATGTTTGTGTATTTTTTATGTTGTTGAGTAGCATGTGTCTATTTGTGATGCAGATTTCTGAAAAACAAAAAAACAAAACAAGTTTCTGTATTTCTCTTTGGTCCAGGTTCCTTAATGGCTGCTCCTCAGGTGCGTCAGTCCTGTATTCTTCATGTGGATATGGACTGCTTTTTTGTATCCGTTGGGATCAGACACCGACCAGATCTCATAGGTACGTTTCAGTCAATTAGAGGGAAGTGCTCAAGTTTCTTATTGCAGCTTGTTGACTTTGATAGCACCTGATAAACTGAGCTTCACTGATGGTCAATCTGTACTCCAGGGAAACCGGTTGCGGTGACAAGTAACCGTGGTCCAGGCCGTGTTGCAAAGCGACCTGGTGCAAATCCTCAGCTTGAGTTCCAGTACTACCAGAGGAAACAGAAACAGTACAGAAAAGGTAAACCCAGATTTTAGAAGAAAGATGTTGGTTAAATATTGCTTGAAATCAGAATGAATTTATTAAAGAATTTGAAGTTTGAATTTAGGTGACCATTGTTCTTTCTGCTTTAGAGAAGACAGATGATGATTTTGAGATGACCCCATCTCCAAAGTGTGATGAAGGTCCCAGTAATGGAGTGGATTTGGACCTGGCCGCCCTCTCTATGGCAGAGATTGCCTCTTGCAGTTATGAGGCCAGGTATTCATTGTAAACCTGCCAAGCTACTTTCTTTTGCAACATTAGTCCTCTAATTTTGGTCCATTTTTTTTAAAGGTTTTTAAAGATTTAAAATTTTAAATGTGTATATCTGCTATTCATTTTGAAAATTTATCTGAGCTGAGTCAATACAGAGTGTACCAAAGTCCTGGTCCAATACAGGTATTTTCCTAGTGCTAGGTGCATACATCAAGTACATTTTAAAGTTATAAAATCAATCCAGTATATACAGGGATGTACAGATGGTTCTTCAGGGCCAGGGGCTCAAATGTAAAATAGGGGCATCTGTTACTAAGGAGTAATTCCAATATTTCAATTACTTTGTAAACAGACTTTGTGGTCACAATTATGGATATGGGACTACTGATATACTTCTTGATTTTTATATGTACAATAAGCTGAATAATTGCAACAAGAAGAAAAAAAATTGTGGAGATAAGGTTAGAAAGCAAGATTGCGGTGTTAGAATGCTAGTCTGTCAGTCAAGCAAGCCATAGCAACTTGTTAGGGCAACAACGTCTCAGGGAGTCTGACGGCAGATAAAAATAATCAGTAAATAAATTACTTTTGAGTGATTCATTACAAAAGAGCGCATAACATATGGTAAACCAAGAAGCTCGAACGTGCTTCACACAGGTGTTGTGCAGTGGTTCTCAACATTTTTAACTCAAAGGCCCTCCATTGTCCCTCCAAATAATTACAATATATTTAAAAGTCCATGGTATTTTAATATTTTATTAATTTATATGAGTACTTCAGGTATTGAAGTCACTCATGTAAATTAGTCTTCCCCATTATTATATTCTGATTTTCTAAGACAGTGGGAACCCTGGTTCTTTAAAGAAAATAAAGAAAAGTTGTTGAGGAATGAATTAAAATAAGAACTATCTTGATTTTTAGTTGTTTTAGTTTATTTTAATGCTTGTTATGTCTTATTTTAAATAATTGAAGTCATCTTGAGATCCCCTGGTTGAGAACCACTGATATCGATGTGAATAGACTTTGAGAATAAAAGCCACAAAACTAATAATACAGTATGATCTTTAGCGGTACCTGCTACTCTGATGTTTTCCTCTTACAGGCAGGCTGGTGTGAGAAACGGCATGTTCTTTGGCCGGGCTAAGCAGCTCTGTCCTGATCTGCAGTCTGTCCCATATGACTTCCAGGCGTATAAAGAGGTGGCACTGACTATGTATGAGACCCTGGCCAGGTAACAGATATAATGTTTGTTACAACTTTCTTTGGATTGCTATGTTATCCCTAAACCCAGCAGACAAATGCAGCAATTCTCTTGCTTTACGATTGCTTGTTTTATAGTTACACTCATAACATTGAGGCACTAAGTTGTGACGAAGCCCTGGTGGATGCCACGGATCTTCTGGTTGAGCTGGGGGTTACTCCTGATGATCTGGCACGAGCCATTCGTGAAGATGTTAAGGAGAAGACTGGTTGCTCTGCCTCAGTTGGAATGGGTAAGAGACATTATGAATGAAAAAATTTATTTTTATTTCATTATTTACTCACCTTTATGTATGTGGTACATGTATGACTTTCTTTTTTCCATGGAGCACAAAAGGAGAAATTTTGAAGAATGTGCTGGTTGCTCTTTTTCCATGCAGTTACAATAAATGGGAAATTTGATGGAAAAGTATCATAAAACTCATTATCTATATTCTAAGTGTTGTAAACCCATAAAATAACATTGTGCTTTCTGATGCACTCTTGTGAGCATGCCAAAGAGAGGTACAGCTGATGTCAAGATTTTAAGTGAATAACTACTTTGGTTTGTTATTCACACAAAGCTATTCTATTGCTTCAGTAAACTTAACACATTTTTTGGAGCTTGAGAGCTGAAAAGAGTGGCCTTGATATTCTTTAAAATTCACCTTCCACAGAAGTAATATAGGTTTGGGACCACATGAGGGTGAGTAAATGATGACAGAATTTTCGTTTTTGGGTGAACTATTCCATTAATAAGTTTAATTAAACAATGCGTCATCATGTAGTTGCTGGTGCTGTTTTATTTCTGAAAGCTTTTGTAACTTCCCGTATACTTGTCATCAGGTTCCAACATCCTTCTTGCTCGGATGGCGACCCGTAAGGCCAAACCAAATGGACAGTACTTCCTCAGGCCAGAGGAAGTGGATGATTTTATCAGGGATCAACCTGTCTCCAGTTTGCCTGGTGAGAACAGAGCATCCTATATACTCGAGGGTCTGAAAGAACGTCTGTTTAGTGTTTGTAAGATTTTTTTAATGTTTTTGAAAGAATTCTCTTATGCTTACCAAGGCTGCATTTACTTGATCAAAAATATTGTAATATTGTGAAATGTTTTTGAAAATGTTTTTTTTTTTTTTTTTTAATACATTTTAAAAAGTAATTTATTTCTGTGATGGTAAAGCTGCATTTTCAGCATCATTACACCAGTCTTCAGTGTCACATGATCCTTCAGAAATCATACTAATATGCTGATTTGATGATCATCATATTATCATCGATGTTGAAAACAGTTGTGCTGCTATGTATTTTTGTTGAAATGTAATACATACATTTTCTTCTGGATTCCCAAACTTTTGAATGGCAGTGTATTTATATCTGAAAACAGAGTTTTACAGTAGAATTTATTGCTGTGTGTTTGTGTGCATGTGGACCTGTGCTTCTGCGTGCTTGTGTGCAGGTGTGGGTCGCTCAATGAACTCCAAGCTGACCTCCTTGGGAGTGAGTACATGCGGTGAGCTGCAGCAGTTGTCTATGTCTCGACTGCAAAGGGAGTTTGGGCCACGGACGGGACAGACGCTCTTTCGGTTTTGCAGGGGACTGGATGACAGGCCAGTGCGCAGTGAGAAGGAGAGAAAGTCTGTGTCTGCAGAAATGAACTACAACATTCGATTCACACAGGTTTTGAAGTATACAAGTTACAGCAATCATTGCGAATCGTCCTATACCTGTCATTGTCCTCAATATGTTGACCTCCCTCATTAGCTTCCCATCCACTCTAATGTTCTGCTAGGTTGAAGAGGCGGAGTCTTTTCTCACTGACCTATCTATGGAGGTGCAGAAGAGGTTGGAGGGCGCGGGGCTTAGAGGTCGCCGAGTTACACTGAAGGTCATGATGCGAAAAGCAGGGGCTCCGATAGAGCCGGCCAAATATGGTGGTCATGGGATATGTGACAACTTTGCCAGGTGATGTACACCAGTATAAATTTGCCACTTCTAGTCTTCTCAAATAACCACTGCATTTGTTTATGGGGAGTGATACTCTGACATTTAAAGTTGTGATGAAACAGGAGTAGCAAAAAATATTTTCTTCTGTATTGTGATGTAAATTTGAGTGAAAAAAAGAATGACAGAGACTAAATGATTGGAGATTCAAGTTATGATATTTTGATACAGAATTATGAGATCAGAAAAAAATATATGCATAGATGATCCAATCACAGTACCATGCATTTAGAAAATAGGGAGAATTTCATTCTGACTTTAAAATTCTGGCTGATACTGATATGCTGATGATAATTATTTTCATGCTGTTGTATATTAAAATTCTATACAATTTTGTCTGAATAAAAAAAAACACTAAAAACTAAAATCAGTCATTTTAAATGCTGCAAGTAAATTTAGGAATCACAACATATGTAATGTAAAGTATGAAACTGTACACAATTTTTTCCACTTTTGCTTAAGAAATTAAATTAAAAATTAACTTTAAATGAGCGTTAGAAATGGAAAATATAATTTTAATGTAAATATAGGGGAGATTAGCATGCACAATTAAATATCCAATATCAGCCGATACTGATTTAAATTCATTCAAAGAATCTGTAATATTTACTGATAACTGAACTCTGTTTTGAAATACATTTGAGAGTTTCTCAATACTGTCACATTGCAGGTCTGTTTTACTAGCTCAGCCCACAGACAATGGTCAACTGATTGCAACAGAGGCCATTAAGCTATTCCATGCCATGAAGTTACATGTGAAGGATATGAGGGGAGTGGGGCTGCAGGTGCAGCAGTTGGAGGGACCACATGCAGACCCATCAGGACAAGGGCCCTCTCGTGGTCGCTCGATCAAAGACCTGCTGCTGGCCAGACAGCCTGTCCACAGCCCCAGGAAAGACCCTCCAGCACAAGGTCAGAGCAGTTTGATTAGTACAGGGTTCTTTAAATCCATCCTCTGTCCTGCAAAGTTTAGATATAACCCTGATCAAACTCACCTAGCTGTAACTGCATCTTGTTTTGCTCACTCAGGTGTGTTTGATTAGGATTTAAGCCAAACTCTTTCCTCCAGGGCCAGATTTGAAAATCCCTGATTTAAGATATGATGTGTATAGGATTTATGTTGGTGTCTGACTCTTAATAAACATTCCTTGTTGCTTGTATTCTAGATGGTGTAACCAGCCTTTCCTCATCCAGAGCTGTCTCCTCCAGTCAGGAGAGAGTTACTCCTCCATCATCACCACCCTCCACCATCTCAGATCCAATGCCTGGAACGAGTAAAGGAGAATTTCACCATCCACGCACCCCCAATCATGTTAGGGCATGCCTAAACATCAGCATTGAGGTGCCATCTCCCTCTCAGGTTAGATTCTTAAATGCACTTTAGGAACTAAAAAAAACATTCTGTGTTTTATTTCAACATAAAAACTGTAACACAAATTTTCCACAGGCCCAAATATTAACAAATCTCTTCTGTCGTTTTATAAACAATAAAGATGAAATCAAACTTTGTGTAACCTTTTTTTATTTATTTTTTTATTTATAAAAAATATATATATTTAGTTAAATATAATATAAACTATATTATATAATATGAAATAATATAACAATATAAAAATTGAATACATATTTAGTCTTATACCGACTAAAAGAAATTAATAATTTTATTCAGCAAATATCAAATATGCATGAAATTGATCAAAAGCGAGCGTAAAGACATTTACAATGTTACAAAACATTTCTATTTCAAATGAATACTGTCCTTTTGAACTTTGTTTATCAGAGAATCTGAAAATGTATCACGGATTCCACAAAAATATTAAAGGGGTCATGAACTGGCTTTTTTTATTTTTAAAAAATATTTTTATACTGTTGTCTGAGGTCAGCTTATGACGTTCGTGTGGTTTTTACATTCAAAAACGTCATAATGAGTAAGTAATAGGCTATTTTCTACCCTGGTTTTGAGCCTAGCTCCTGGAACGCTCGGTTTTTATGGGCGTGCGGCATTGAAGACTTGGAAGTAAACGTCCACTGCTATGATTTGGATAGCAGTTTTGCATAATAATGAGTTTCGGCTCCCCGTCAGTAGCCTACACGTGGGAAATTGTTTTGAAAACGTGTGGAAAAACGGCAACCGGAATGATTCGCCCACAGCTTGCAAAATGTCTTTATCAAACAAACACAATGATTTATCTCTCATCCACCCGCAATTAATTGGAATGTTATTTTTTATTACTTGGCCCACCCGACCGGTGGCTATAACCGCGAACCGTGCATCACAAACACACACAAACAAGCCAAGTACATGCATCAGCAAAAGTTCACTGCAGACAAATCAGCATGTTCAAAACGTCCGTGATTGTATTTTTCTTTCAAATAACAAGTCAAGAGAGTGAACAACGCACATCAAGAAAGGAATGTTATTTCACTATTTAAGCTAGCCTATCAGGCAGCCGGTGATAACATTTTGGTCCCACATTAGCCCCGGGACAACGGGCTAGCGATTTTGCGAGCCCTGGCCCATACATGTTCGAGTCTGATCCCGAATCGCAGGACAGTGAACCAGCAACACCTCAAATACAAAGGATACTCCAGCCTGTGACAGCGTGATAAGTTGTCGTTAATTATGTTTAGTTAGACACGTACACATAATCAGTAGATCTCAAACGATCTGTAACAATGCAATACTATCACATAAAAAAAACATTTTTTACTCACATAAGTGTGTTGCACCATTCCTGTCGGATTCAATAGAAGGCACAGCATCGGTTTTTAATCTCATTCTGTCTGCAAATCCAGTCTCTTGTTTACAAATGAATCCGCGGTGAAATGAAACGAACAAACGCTCAATGTCTTACCCACGTGAGCTGGAACTTCATTAAAAATAAAGTTCAACCACATTCCTAATGTCGGAAACCGAAGGAAGCTTATGCAGCGACTGTGTTCTTCCACAACCAGGCACTGCACAATTGTTTGTAATCTTCAATGGCATGTTTATTGCTTGGAAGTTCGGTCCGGTTTAGCTCCACGTAGGCCTATGTTATTTATATTACATGTCATGTGCGAATCAGTGGGAGGGGCTACAGAATTAGGCGTTCTTCTTCGGTTGAGGCGGCGTTTCACTGCTCTCTGACGTCACAGGGAAGCAAATTCGCAGATTGATCGTTTGATGAGCCAGCTGCCAATGACTAACAAGGAAGTTTTCAGCTCTGAAACTTAAAGGATATTCTTATATTACGATGACCTTTTATATATCAAAAGCTCAAGGGAAAGTTGATTTCTCAATTCATGACCCCTTTAAGCAGCACAGCTTTTTTTCAGCATGGATGATAATAAGAAATGTTTCTTGAGCAGCAAATCAGCATATTAGAATGATTTCTGAAGGATCATGTGACACTGGAGACTGGGGAAATGAATGAGTTATAGGAATAAATTACATTTATTAATACTTATTAATACATTAAATGTATTACAAAAGAAAACAGTTATTTTAAATTGTAAAAATATTTCAAAGTATTACTGAAATAAATGCAGCTTTAAAAAAAAAATTAAAATCTTGCTGAACCCAAACTTTTGAATGGTGACATTTCAAATGTAAGCCCCTGATTCCCCTTCTCATTTCAGGTGGACCAGTCTGTTTTAGAAGCTTTACCTGTAGACATAAGGAAACAGGTGGAGCAGTCCTGGAGACACAGAGAGGAGCAGCCAAGCACCTCATCTCATCTCTCAACCCCACCTCGAACCTCCTCTCCACCTCCAGCCCCATCGCTTGGCACCCTTGTACTGCAGATCCCAAACCAACCAGGTCAACCTTGCGCAACAGGCATTATACTAGAGCTCCCAGACTTCTCCCAGGTACATGCTGTTAACATGCAGACTACTGGTGAAATTGTATTACATTGACCATCAGAAACTAGTATTTTATAGATCCTAAAAATGAACTTTTAACAGGTTGACCCAGATGTGTTTGCAGCACTTCCCAGAGAGCTTCAGGAAGAGCTGTGCTCTGCTTATAGAAACAAGGGAAACGCTCAAGCTCAAGGAACCACTGGTGAGTAAAAATAAGTTGGGATGCGCAACAATATAATCACCCCAGATGTCATTATGAGCACTTATCTTTTTCTTATTCTAACTTTTTTCTATAACAGATTTCATCTTTTAATACGGTACATTAGAATGTGAGGCTTAAATTCAGTCCTAGTCTGTTATAATTGACTTTTTATTAACAATATAGTATAGATGTATAATATTTGCCAGCTATTGGCTATAACATAACATGACAGTAATTATCAGCTTATTATATCGGCCAGAGTTTTGATATCCGTGTCTCCCAATAGAATCAAGTAATCAACCGCAACTACACACCATACAGTGTCTCTAACCATTCTCTCTCATTTCTGTAGTGGAACTAAAAAACCCATTTCCTCAACTAAAGCAGCCTGCAGTGGGGAAATTAAAGCGCCGCTACAAAAAGAGAAATGCTAGTCCTGCCAAAAAGGGTCCGAGTCCACTAAAAAAACTATTTCCTGGAAACAGCCCTGCCAAATCCAGCCCCTCCAAAGTTCTTCCTCTGCCACTCAAACAACAAGGCCTCAAAGTAAGCCTGTAATCCAGTTACAATATTCTTCTTTTCATCTGTAATTTTTTTCTGTTTATACTTTAGTTTATTAATGCTTCAGCCACCTTGCTTCTGTTCAAGCTTTTGACAATTTTTGGGGGAAAAAATTATTTATCTGAGATGTTTTTCATTGGTAGACTGAAAATGTACAGTGCCCGTCCTCTCCGAGCACAGATGTCCCAGAGACGCTGTCCAAATTAAATCCCCGCCCAGTCCCAACCCTAGCCGGAGCTTATGAATTCAGTGACATCAGAACTCTGCTTCGTGAATGGGTCACTACCATCTCAGGTACGGCAGAACAGCAAAACTTTTTTAAATGCTAGTATATATTTGCATTGTGCACCTGGTTTAATTGTGTGGTGCTGCATCTTCACAGAACCAATGGAAGAGGACATTCTACAGGTGGTGAAGTACTGCACAGAACTTGTGGATGATAAAGACCTGGAGAAACTCGACCTTGTTATCAAGTACATGAAGAGGTATTGTTCTGAATTCTTCGTCACTGATTCCTGCAATAAATACATCATAAATCTCACAAGCAGTAATATACACTACCGTCAGAAAGATTTATTTTTAAAGAAATTAATATTTTTATTAAACAAGGATGCAATAAATTGATCAAAAGTGACAGTAAAGACATATTTTACAAAAAATTCCTATTTCAAAAAATGCTGTTCTTTTGAACTCTCTATTCATCTAAGGCTGCGTTTACACTGGCACAAAAAACATTTTTTTACTCACATCTGACAGATCGGAATTTGTTGCACACGTGTAAACACAAAAATCTGCGCGAGATCCGATCTGAGATTTTGCATCCGATCTGAGCCACTTCCAAAAATGTGGTTTTAAATCAGATACATATCCGATATCTGGACATCCGACCTACATCTAAACACGAATATCCGATTCCCCTTTGAATTCTAAGCCACCACAAGGCGCTGGCTACACATTTGCCCACAAAGATAGCTTTTTAATTTTGTTTTATGAAGCAGATGTGCCTCTATATGCTCACTCGCAGCTTTTTTTATTGAGGTGGGAACTTTATAAAGGAAAAAAATTGCACACGCACAGAAACATTCAAGAGCTGGTTTTCAACCTCTGCCCCGTGAGTTTTGTAAATAAAACCACCTCACTACTGAAAGCTACATTTATATTTCTCAGCAACGAGGTGATAACTTCGCTGTAATTAAACCATCAAGCTTCACTATTAGACTTCACTTCTCTCTCTCTCTCTCTCTCTCTCTCTCTCTCTCTCTCTCTCTCTCTCTCTCTCTCTCTCTCTCGTTAATTAATTAAAAAAAAATATTTTACAGTGCTTCTTTATTTCACTTCAAAATTCTAGATCTAACGAGCCGTAGATAAAATCACAAATGAAAATTACCGTTATTTTCCAGTCTATATCTGTTCGGTCAGATTTTGCGCTGCAAAACATCCATGACAGCTGTTATCTTGTCCATGCTGGCAAATAATCATGGCCACCCGACGTGAATTATATAAATAATTTTAATAGCACAGCCATTCAAAACCAAAGGGCCAATCATGTGCATAGTAAAGTGATCACCGACAATCGCTTTGGGCTGGAATTAATGTAAACATAGATATCGGATGCCAGTGTTTTGTGTTTAAAGTTAATGCAAAAAATCGGATATGGTCAAAAGATCGAATCTGTGCATTAAGACTTGAAGTGTAAACTTAGAATCCTGAAAAAAACATATCACAGTTTCCACAAAAATATTAAGCAGCACAAATTTTTTCAACACTGATGATAATAATAAGAAATATTTCTTGAGCTCCAGATCAGCAAGCATATTAAAATGGAAGATCATGTGCCACTGAAGACTGGAGTAATGATGCTGAAAATGCAGCTTTGCCATCACAGATTACATATTAAAATATACTAAAATATAAGTTATTTTAAATTGTAATACTATTATTATTGTAATATTATTTCCTAGTATTTCTATTTTTACTGTATTTTTGATCAAATAAATACAGCCTTAGTGAGCATAAGAAACTTCTTTCAAAAACAATTTAAAAAATCTTACCAACCCCAAACTTTTGAACAGTACTGTAAATCGATTGGGCCTTTCTGATGATTTCAACTGTTCATTTCAGACTTATGCAGCAGTCCTCAGAGTCAGTGTGGAGCATGGCCTTTGACTTCATCCTTGACAATGTGCAGGTGGTGGTACAGCAAACCTATGGTAGCACTCTGAAGATCACATAGGAGGACCGTCCTAGCCTCAGTCACTGTGACGTCAGCCCAGTCCTGCCACCTCATCATGATGTGTGAGAGAGACAACAAAACTGCTCGAGTCTGACAATCGTAGCATTGCTGTCCTTTTGTGAAATCACCCAATAGTGCTTCTCTGAGAACACAGAGGACCAAGCCAATGATGATGAGGATCAGATGAGCATACCAGCTTCATTCAGAAGCAGCTGAACACTGAATATTTTTTTCATCATGATGTCAGTTCTCTAGACTGATGTCTAGAGGAACTTTGGTAACACTTATCAGTCAGGTTGTATTTGTTAACATTAGTTAATGCATCAAGTATCATGAACTAACAAGGAAAACTTTTTGACAGTATTTGTTAATCTTGGTTAATGTTAATTCATAAATTATACTATTTTGCTATTTTTTACTTCTTAGTTTATAATACATTAACTAATATTAACATTTGTAGCATTTAAATATTTATATGTAGAAATTAACATTTTACAGCACTTGAATAAAGCACCATTGATTTTTAGTTCATGTTAACTATTGTGATAACTGATATTAATGTGTACAACCTGAGTGTAAAATGTTACCAGAACTTTTTTGAATGTTTTAAATGCACTGACTGTCCTAAACTAAGCAAAGTAAGTCTCTTTGCTTCTTATTTGGATTTCTTTTTATGTCTTTATTGTCAGCATTTCGTCCTCTTGTACCCCAGAACCTGTTTATTTTGAATGTCTGGCCTCGGAAATATATAACAGACTATAAAGCAGAATGGAGTGGCATGCCATTTGCCTTTTATGGGTCAGACTGAGATGTTGAAAGTTGAAATAGGGAAAACAGTATCTTCTATCAAAGTCTTTTGGCAGTTTAGCATGTGGATACTAACATTTTATGTAAAGCTAACATTTACGTTTTCCTAGATTTAAAAAAAAAATATATATATATATTCCTGCTCATTGATTGTTTCTTGTATGTTTGTCCGTATGTGTGGAAGAGCTTAAAGAGAGATGCATATTTATGAAGAAAAAGATTAAAATATTGGCCAGGTTAATTTTACTAAATTGAGTTTTAACTGTCCTGTCATGCTTCTTTGTCTTGTTTTCTAAATATATGGATATGGTGCTGGAAGGAAAGGAAGGGTTTTTCAATCAGATGGATGTGAACCGCATAATAAGTCAAAGATGGATAATTCAGTCTACATTCCTAACGAAGCATTGTCCTCTCAATCCCTTTTCACTGTAGGTTTGACTTTATGTATGAACAGAATGTACTTGACTTCTCAAATGTTTTAAGTTTTTACTTTATTGGTTTTAAGAAGCTGCTCATGAGATCTGTTATTATCTTACATTATCATGACATAACAGAGAGGAAGGCCTGAAAATCCATATTTGGTCAAAAATCTGTCGCGACAGAATGACCTGTGCCTGAAGACCAGAAGCTGTGACATCATTTGTATGTTTTCTAAATTTGCAAATAAATTTGGATAATTGATACTGTCTTGTTTTTTTTTTTTTATTGTTTTTTTTTTTTTTTTTTTTATTACAGGCCCACCCTGGCGCCACACCAAATAACCCATTTCAATATTTCAGCTCCAGACTCTGAGAGAGATTGTGCTTTTCGGCAGCTTTGCATTAAAATTCCTCTTGTTGTTTAGAAACTAGAAAGTCTTTTTTTTTTTTTTTTTTTTTTTTTTTTCCCCAATTGCTCAAAGAATTAGCGTACTTGAACAAATCACATCAGTAAATTATTCAGTTAGGGGTCAGTGTACCTACCCACTCATGCGAAACAAATATTAAAGCATAATTTAATTTTTTTACCCATGAACAAAAACTACAAACAATCTAGCTTAAATTTCTTAAAACATTTCTCTTTGTTTCTTTTTAAGTAGAAAATCAAATTACCAGAACGGGTAATTTACTTTCACATATGGATTTATATGATTACATGAAGTGTGCCGTCTTTGACTCTGAATGAGACATAAGTAAAAATATACACATAAAACTGTTGCCAAAAACAACAAGAAACATGAAAAGACGAGCATGGAGGTGATGGATTGGAAGCATCCACATCAGAGAAAATATACTGATCTATGACCTTCACTGTTATGAATTGCATTGAATTATTCACTTGCTGTTCTTGGTAAACAGTTATTCAAATGAGTTGATTCACTTCATATTACATGTTTTATGTTTTAATAGTCAAGACGAGTCGTGGATCTTTCAATTTTTAGTTTGCACACTTTTTTATTTACACAGGTTAAAGGTGAAGAGGGATGGTGCATTAGGAGAAGTTGTAGTTGCGGTTGTGCTTGTTGATCCACAAGTGCTTCAGTTTTGGATCATTCATGTAGCGTTCAGCAGCAACTCTTTTTCTCTTCGCTCCTTCTCCTGGATTATTTTCTTCTCCTCCTTTTTCCTGGCCTTCTCCTCTGCCCAGGTGAACAGAACAAGTGGCACTTTTCTTTTGCACTTTTTCTGGACGTTCACATTGTGCTGGGTCTCATTCTTGGGACTGTCAGGAGAGGCAACACAGAAGAGCTTCATCATGAGCTCATCGATCTGAGAGGCATCATCCGAATGGCCTTGTATGGCCTTGGAGTCTCCCATTTCATTGGGGTCACCTTCCTCTTCCTCAAATCCTTGGACCTCCACCACTTCGCTCGCCCACGCTTCCTTCTGCACCTCGCTGTCCTTCTCCAACCAAGCAACCATCTTTCTCGGTTTCATTTCAGCCTCCGGTGTTTGGGGGCATTCAGACTTGAGTAAGTCACTGGCCCGGATGGTCTTCCCTGTGTACTCCACATACTCGTTCTCCTCATCCTCTATGTCAATCAGCATGAGTTGTGGAGGTGGCTCAAACAGGGAAGAAGTGAACAGCTGAGGCTTCCGACTGGGAGGACGTCGCAGAGCAACGACTTCATCAGGTGAATGAGTGGGGCTCGGAGGAAGTCGTTTGGGATGACGAACTTGGGATGAAAAGCGACGGATGGAAAACAGTTCATCAGGTGCTAGAGTGGGGTGTAGAGGAACCGCCAATGGAAGCATCTGGGATGAAGCTCGTCGGAGGGAAACAACTTCATTTGGACATGGAGGAACCAGCAACAGTTTGGGAGGATCCACCTGCACCAGAGGACATGGCAGGGATAACACATCCTCTGGTGCTGGAGCTGGTTTCTGAAGATGTACGGGTGGTTTTGTCACTGGCAGCAGGGGTTTGAAGTGAGCGTCTGGTAGAGCGAGATGTCCGGAGACACTTGGAAGCAATGGTAGTTCCCCCTCTGTTGGCTTTAAGAAGGAAGATCTGACTGTAGTATGCAGAGGTTTGACCTCCACAAGAAGTGGCTTTGGCACTGTGATATTCCGTTCCTTCCGTTTTCTCTCCTTCCTTTTCTTTTCTCCAGCTTCTCTAAGCTCACTTCCTCCCTCCATCAACTTTTCCAGACTGTGCATCTCTCTTTTTTTCTGGTGTACACGTCCTCTCTTCTTTATCTTTTCAAGGCTGAGTGTTACTCTGTCTATTTCGGCCTCATCTTTATGACTGCCTCCCTTATTGATCTTCACCTCTCTTTCCTTCTCTCTCTCTCCAAGCTGGTACTTCTCAGGTACCTTGCGGCGTCTCTTCCTGCACTTCCTGTCACTGGCAGTGAAGTCGAAGGCCTCACACTCCTCTGGAAGTTTCTCTACTGCCGCTAATTCTTGCGCTGCACACTGGTGTGCTCTCTGAGGCGTCTCCCTTCTGCGCAAGAAGTGAGCAAAACGCTCAAACAGTTGTCTAAATACACTGCTAAACAGCGCCATTATGGACAACGAATGCTGCAAGTAAATTCAATATTTGTCGTCGATATCTGCAGAAAGTCTCGAAAGTCTTTCGATCTATTCACTCCTAACACACCAACAGCTGACCAGAGTCAGAACTGCAGTTTAGAGCTGCCAGAACGGAATCTCCACTATGATGTCACAACAGTGAGCTCAACAATCTGAGCAGCTCCAGAAGCAGCAAACACACACATTCACACTAATGGCACCAAATGAAATACTGACTGTTTCCAAACAAGTTTCCCAAACACTCCTCCCCCTCCCCGTCCCTAAATATAAAACTGAGATAGAAATAAATTGAGTTCTCTGGTTTTAGTTTCATATTTAAAAAGTGGCCTATTATTTCATTTTTTCAATCAATTAATACTATTAATGTTATTAATATTAATAAATAACAACATTAAAGCTATTATATTTAAAACATTAATCTCCTATAACATAATTTATGCATAGTGTTGGGTTTATCTAAAAAGTAATTAATTACTTGCTACTAATTACATCTTCAACAGTGTAATTAGATTACTAATAACTACTCTCTCTCTAAAAAGTATTTCATTACTTATTACTAATTATTTTCTAAATCCCATATCAACCTCGACCAGTTGAACAATACAAAGATGAAACTAGTCTTTTAATTCTTTCAAATAAATAATATAAAACTGCATAAATTATTCTTGAACGGACCAAAGTATTTGAAGGGAGAAAGTTATATTACGTTTTAACATAAGATGTAAAATTTGGATGTTAAATCTGCTATTGTTTTATATAGAATTGTTATAGGCTTTAGTAGCCTATTCGGAAGTTAACTGTAATTAAATTAAAGAAAAATAAGAGTAATCCCTTACTTTACTTTTTAAAGGACAAGTAAATAAATAACAGTAATGAATTTATTAGTTAGTAATGCATTACACCCAACACTGATTATGCAATTATAATTGCAGTGTAAATCCATTCATGCCGCGTCTGAGCTGCATTAGGTGTAAATACAAAGATGAATTTTGTTGATGCTGATTTTATTTGATTAGCCTTACAGTGTTTTTTTTTTATTCTGAATTGAATTTATTGATTAAATGTAAGAAT
This sequence comes from Coreius guichenoti, assembly GCA_039654105.1. Lineage (NCBI taxonomy): Eukaryota > Metazoa > Chordata > Actinopteri > Cypriniformes > Gobionidae > Coreius > Coreius guichenoti. The sequence continues at coordinate 24,605,335 of CM077172.1, read as the reverse complement.
CTGACATAAGATGACACAAATATGACAATACATTTAAAAATAGGCCTACTGTTCATCTCTGGTTTTATTGCTCAGTGTTATTTCAGGGTTTTTATCTTCTCTCAACTGAGAAAGCACATCCTTTATTTTATTGTATTATAATGTCTATTTAATACCTCTAAACTTTGACTAGGCTAGGCGTGTTGCATATTAATTGTTCTAGGAACGTCAAAGCATATTTTCATTTTTGTGCTACTCTATAATAACGTTCTAGTTGAGGTCAGTTGTAGCGTATAGGGCCCCAACATAAACTCAAGCCCAGGGGCTTCAGTCCTGCCCTGATTGTATTTATTTGTTCTTATTTTATTACTGACTGTTTTCTTGTCTTTATATTTATTAAAATACTAATAATACTTTTTTTGTGGTTGGGCCAGTGAAATTTTTGCAGGGCAAGTAAAAATCTGAAGCAGAATGAACCTGTAGAAAAGCTCCTTAGCACTGAGCCCTGGAAATATATAGATAGTCAAATTTTCAAATTCAAAACTAATTTTTACAAAGAATAAAAAAAAAATAACCTGATCTAAGGTCAATTTTAAAAAACCGTTAGAGCATATACTTCCCATATATTTTATTGTACTATTTCGATTGTCCTTCACATACTTTAAAAAGCAAAATAGTACAGTTATTAATTATTATAACTTTTGTATAACAATGGTTACCATGGTAAATGCCTGTAAGTGTAGGCTAAGCCAGAAAATAAATGACGTGCGATTTTTGCCAATAGATTAAACTATGTGTTTTACATCAGCAATTAATGTTATGAAAGAACAATAATATATATTATATTCCTTCTGAAATGCGTCGAAAGCGCTACAATTGCATGACGGTGACGTAATCAGTCGACGCCTCTACGTAAAAACCCTGCGTCAGTCAGTTTGTGTGTGTCGTCTTCTAGAAACTATACGGTGTTGGTAAGTGCTGTTCCGTTACATATATTTCTAAAAAATCTACATTTTAAATCGCATGTCAGTTACATTATCCCTAGCTTGTTGTTGCTTTGGAGAGTGTGTCGCGGGCCGATTAACAACGCTATAGTCTTTGTTAGCGATCAAAGCTGCCGCGTTACCACGGAGCTTTGAAGCCAAAGCAATACGCTAGCACTAGCGCGATTTGGCACAAAGCCCTACATATCCGTTTTAACAGTCATTATTTACAAGAGCTTATTGTCTTTTAAAATCAGCAATTGTCGATGAGACAAAGAACATGGAAAGATGGAGATGGAAAGCCAAGTTGGCATGATTGTCTTTATGCGGTTGTAGTGAGGCGCTGGCCGACTACCAGCACCTCCGTTGTTGTGAACGAACAGAATACCCATAAAAACCCCGACGACTATTGATTAACTTGTGCCACACCTTTCACACATCAGTAGCGTTTGCTCTGTTAAATTGTATACTGTATGCACTTAAGAAGTCTGCTTTACTTCTTCAGACACCTTGGTACTATTCACTTTAATAACATTAAAAGCACAAATGCTACGTTGTTGTTGCGACCTGTTAGATATGTGATAAACCGTTATTTAACCGTGTAAGAAAATGAGTTCGAAAAGTAGCTTGTTTTTAATCATAATTTCACAAAGTTCACTATTTAATTTATTTTTAAGTAATTGTATTCAATAATGTGCTGTTTGCCTTTACAGGAAATGGCCAGTCAGTCAATGGAGGTTGTAGCTAAAGCTCTGGAGCAGCAGGTGCTGCAGTCAGCACGGGTGGTGGAAGAGCAGCTGGATGCAGAACTAGAGAAGTTGCAGAGCATGGATGAAGATGACCTGGAGCGGCTCAAGGAGAGAAGGCTCGAGGCTCTTAAGAAAGCTCAGAAACAGAAGCAGGTGAGTGTTATAAACATTTAAACAACCAAAAGTTGCACCGTGTATCATCACCTTTAGGTAAGGGAAACCGTTAAGTGTTTCATGACAGCGACCCAGGTTTTGCCGTTATAAAATTCTGTTGTTGCCATGGATGTGTTATTTGTTATACAGATAGTGGAATAAGGATAAGCATGTAACATGGATAAGGAGGGGAAAAAAAGAAAGAACCAAATATGAAAGAGAAGGACCAGATGAGACAGAAACTCATATTGATAGTTCACTAAAAATATAAAATTCTGTCATTTAATCACCCTCATATTGTTGCAAACCCTTTCATTCATCTTTAGAAAAAAATATATTTTTAATGTTCTCTCATTTGTCCATTGATTCATTGAAAGACATAAGTTATCCATATGAGGCTGTTTCGGAAGCTCAAACGTGCACTCAAGCGCAAGAACCAATGAGGTTTGTTCTTGCATGTGACGCACGCAGGTTTGATCAAATTACATACATAGCACATCTGATATGGTTAACGGAAGCTCAATGTTTATATGTGAATAAATGGCTACATTAAAATTTGTTTATCATATAAAGCGGCCGACCTGCTCACTCCATGTAACACTTAAGGTGAAGTTTCCCAAACCTTATGTTATACTTAAGAAAATGACAGTTAAGGGGCTTTATGCAACTCTTATTGTTTTTTAATGGATAGAAAAATAGATACTTAAGGGAAATTCTTAGGGTTTATGGCATTTCACATAAAGAAACCCTTAAGTATTACTGCAACACCCTTAAGTTTAAGGGAAACCTAGGCTAAGGGCGATCTTAAGAGAAAATTACACTTAAGGTGCTTTATGCAACCGGGCACAGATTCCCCCCATTAATGTGATTAACCTTTGTAAACTGTGGTATGTGTGTGTCCTCAGGAGTGGATATCTAAAGGACATGGTGAATACAGAGAGATCCCAAGTGAGAGAGATTTTTTTGCTGAGGTGAAGGAAAGCAAAAGTGTTGTCTGCCATTTCTACAGAGACTCTACCTTCAGGTATTTGAGGATATATTTGTTTTCTTTTGCTTTCCTTGTATCCTTTTATTATAAATCAGTTGTGCATACAGCTATTTTCAGTGTTTGTTTGTTTTTTCAAAGATGCAAAATTTTGGACAAGCACCTAGCTGTTTTGGCTAAGAAACATCTGGAAACAAAGTTCATCAAGCTGAATGTTGAGAAGGCTCCATTTTTAACAGAGAGGCTGAAGATTAAAGTCATTCCAACACTGGCTCTGGTGAAGGATGGGAAGACCAAGGATTATATTGTGGGCTTCACCGATCTGGGCAACACAGACGAGTTTCCTACCGAAATGCTGGAGTGGAGACTGGGCTGCTCAAGTATCATCAACTACAGGTGAGTGCAGACTGTGTAAGTATATGTATATGTGTGTCTATATTAGGGGTGTAACAGTTCCAATTACTCACGGTTCGGTTCTGTGCATAAATCAAATGTGTGATCAGTGCGTTGAGAGCACACATACATGGTTTGTTTGCGCATCAATATAATGGACTCGTGACTCCTGTACGACACCGCAATTGCCTTTACCTTGATTAAAATCCGCATCCATCAAAACTTCACTAGTGATATGCTGGTTTGCTTTATCCAGCCGAGAAATGTATTTTGTGTATCATCTGGCCACACAGCGGTGGGATGTTTGGCGCTCCGTTCAGTCTGTATTTCACACAGTGTGATGCGTGAGGGCTCCGACACTTCTCTATGTATCGGCCTCGCGACCAGTCTCCATGTGCCTGTCACTCCCATCACCGTGTTGAGCGCTCGTCAGAAAAACAGTCTCAGAATATGACAGAGCTTGTGTCTATTCTCTCTGTCATCTCTAATGTAATTAGTCTGGTTTCGCTTACTGGTTAATTGGACTAAAAACACCGATCGCAAGCAGAGAAGCGAAATCGGGTTAAAGGGTTTAAATAGAAATTTCTGTCTACCAGGGTTACAGGTGCTTGTGCAATTGTAGATGTGTGATAAACTCCAGTAGGGGTCTTTCCATGGCAGGGGCAGCTGCCACTGAGACGCGTCACTCAACCCGGCACCGGCAGGTGCCACCTGACCCATCACTGTTAAAGCTGCCTGCCACTGGACCTGGCAGGTGACACCCGGCAGTCACAGTTAAAGCCACCTGCCGCTGGACCTCGCATCGCGAGTGTCAGCTGCCACTGACCCGTCACCACTGTATTCGCTTACCTGGTGAAATGTGCCATCCTCACGCTCCGTTGGCGTTATATGCACCTATATAAATGTCCCTGTCACTTGACCTGGCCACTTGCTTACCTGGTGATCCGTTACCGGTAAATGTGGCATCCTCGCGCTGCCTGGTGATACGTCGCTGTTATAGCCAACTATATTTGTTTACCTGGCAATCCGTTACTGTTAAATGCACCATTCTCGCCATTAACCGCCATTTAATTGTCACTTGTCACTGTGTCACTCGACCTGGCACCGACAGTGGAATGTGATTTCTACCGAGGGGGACACATTTATTTATGTACTTGTTTATTTACATAGCTATAATTGCATAATACTGTAAGATTCATGTTTTAAATACAATATTTTGAACAGGAAGATACAATTGTTTAAAAAAGAAATTGTATATTAAATATGAAAGTAACTGCCAGTAGGTGGCGGCAAGGTACTATCTTAAGAAGTGAGACATTAAATCCTTTATTCATGAGGGGGTGTCAAATATTGTAGACAATGAGGGACCTTGAAGTGAAAAAGGTTGAGATCCACTGCTTTAAATGGTATATTTATATACACACTATCACTTTTCTTTTTGTATTAACTGCTTTTATGTTTGTATCCTTTCTTCTTCTAGTGGGAATATTTTGGAGCCACCAACAATTGGGCAGAAGTCGGGTACAAAGTTCACCAAGGTGGAGAAGAAAACCATCAGAGGCAAAGGTTATGACTCGGATTCTGAATCTGATGAGGATTAGAGGACTTTCTTGCAGTGTCTATTTAATTTCTTGTGTCTCTCAACTTTCTCCTGTTTGATCATTTTAAGATAACTGAATACCACCTGAGAGGGTATTAATACTGTAATTTATATCCCTTTACCTACATTTTAGAAGTGCAACATTTCTATGAAGCATCATTCTGGTGAAGGTTCTCTCTCTTTAGCTCTTAAGGAAGATTGAGTTTCTGCAAGACATGACAACTGGAAACTTACATTTAAACAAACACCAAATCAATATTTCTGCCTCTGATGGACTGATGCTTAGTTTAGTGAGCATCAAACAAGTGCCAAGGAAGCGAGCTTCTGTATTCCACTAGGAATTGTCACCTCTTTCTCCCATTGATGTGAAGGAAGTGCAGGCTTTTTTCTTTTGTAGCAGTACATGACTCATTAAAAAACTTGTTTTATATATGCGTATTCTGTTCGTCAATGGAAAAATCTGAACATACCAGTGATTTAAAGATTACATCACCAGAGTGACTAATGTTTGAGATGCATGCTTTTGTAATAATTAAAAGATCTAGTTATTCAAACCTTTATTAAGCAAATAGCAAATACACAACACATGATAGGCAAGAAAATTTTTATGACTCAATGGCCTTCTGTTCAAGTGGTTTCAGGAGACGTTTCACTACCAGCTCCCCTTTGCTGTTCACATATGTGTTGGCCATGTCCTCCTCAGCAGGTAGTCCATACGGAAGCTTGAGTGGCTCAATCCTGCAGATACAAATATTAGAATAGGTAAGGTTATTGTAATAATCAGCAATCATCAACTGATTTTAAAATGTTATGAAATGCAAGTCCAACATACCTAACCAGATGCTTAATGGTTTTCAGTAGATTGTTCACTGAAGGGGTGTTCTTGTGGACACGGGGTTCATGCGCCTGGTGATAAAGATGTATTCAACTATAACATTTTAGTTGAGTGTGATACTATTTCACAAAAGAATTTTTAAAAATTGGAGACCACATCCCACCTTCATGAGCCCCAAGCTCTTTATAACCTTTTTTTCCCAATATGGTCGTCTCATTGTGCTTTTAACTCGTGTCACTATGTGTAATTTATGTGGATGTTCTGGATCACCACCGTACTTGTCGTGTTCTTTTGCTCGTTCCTCAAATACCTGGAGGACGAGAAGATGGTATGATGTCATTACATTCAATAAACTGAATCAGATAAAACGATGCATGTACATTTGAACGGTCACGTACCTGTGGATGGATGCGACTCTTCGTGAATTTAGTGCGACATGATGTGGCTTGTGTAAGATTCTGCAATTAAATAAAAAAACATGTCATTTTTTGACAATTATACAACCATCACGATTTATCCAACGTAGCTGATGTGAAATAATCTCACCTTTGTGACAGTGGAGGCAGATGTTAGAAGAACTCGATACAATCCTGCCATTGTCAGACGACTGACTTGTGTTGAGTTGGGCGCTACCTAGAAAGGTTATTAGCTAGCAAGCTAGCTAGAATTAATTAAACATGCCCAGTACAGCACTCAGTAAGTAGATTATGTAATGGCCGCAATCGCATCAAGGAATTTAATATTATTTGCACAAACACCCACGATATCTCGAAATGTTACTGGATAAAACTACCATAACAACTAACTATTATATATTTCATGCGTGTATGTCAACTGAGTTGATAGGAAACGGAAACGACTCTTATTAGTAAAAAGAGTAATTTCAAAATAAAAGTTCTCCGATGCCTAGTCATTTCGCTTGTAGTGATGAGTGGTCTGAGTCATTTTCACTAATCGGTTCTTTAGAACAGTTCATTATAAAGAGCCTGTTAAAAAGCATTCAGCGATTCTGTTACCTAGTACGTTCTTCTAAACTAAAGCTTTCCAATAAACCCATAAGCACAAATTGTGGTTTATCACATTTTTAAAAAGTTGCATTTAAGGCGTTTGTTGTAATTTCATGTGTTAATGTTTGCTGCATGATTCAGCTCATAAAAGTTTTCAAGTAAATTATAACCTAATTATAATTTCATTTAACAACAATAAAATGTATTTCAAATTATTATTTTGTCTGAACAAGTTTTGCCTAAATTAACAAAATATTACGTAGAAAGAAAGAAAGAAAAAGAAAGAAAGAAAGAAAGAAAGAAAGAAAGAAAGACGCTTACTCAGTTCAGCTCAGTGAGTTGTTTACTCAGAACGAATGGTTCAGACTGTTCAACAGAATCACTAAAAAGATCCGACTTAAAACAATGATTCGTTTACGCTGCAACACTACACTCTTCATTCACTAACCCCAGGAGTTCGTAACCTTTCAAGTTCACTGCTGTCTTCACTGAATTCGTGACTTCGTTTCGTTTAGAGACATGGGAAAGCGTGTTGCTGTAGTGTTGGCAGGCTGCGGTGTGTTCGATGGAAGTGAAATCCACGAGGCGTCTGCGGTTCTGGTTCACTTGAGCCGTCAGCAAGCTACTGTAAGTTTATGTGAACCTTCGACTATCAGCTCGAATGTTCTCCACTGCATAGAGCGCAATAATCCAGCCATTCAAAACATAATATAGGAGCAATACAATAAAAAAGTTAACACATCTAGAGGACATATGACTAGTCAAGTTGGTGCTATTTTTTTTTTTTTTTTTTTATCAGATCACTTACTTAAACACGGGAAATCGCACAAACATATAAATGGATGCGAATATACGAGTTATATATACGATTGTTATTGGTGGTAACTAGGCATGATCAAATTTTCATATCACGATAATTGTTTAAACTTCTATCATGGTATACGGTATTATCACGATATTGAAATAAGTTGCAAAGTGATGTCATCATATAACACGTTTAGTAACTTTTTTTCTTATAACAAAAAGAACTGAACATTTAAATTCAATAAAACAATACACAAAAATGTATAAAGTAAACAAATGATTAAATTCCAAAAGAATTATAAAGAACAATACTAGAGTTACAACTTTTGATTTTAGTAATGTATAAGTAAATGTTGTAATTAACATTAATTAATATTAATGAATTAAGAAGTATTTTTTCATTGTCAGTTTATGCTAAATAATGAATTAACTAATGTTAACTAATGGAGCCTTATTGTAAAGTGTTACCGAAAAATGATAAAGAACCAGAACATTTCAATATCTACAGCATTTAGTCCACATTAAAGCTTAAAAATTTTTAAGTTTGAAAATAAATAGCCTATTAAGCACTGAGTATTTATGAGTGTTGTGATGAGCACAATTGCAAATACAAAAATTTGAAGGCCTTTTTGAAACATTTAAATACTCAGAAAGTAGCACCAAAGCCATTTTATGCCAAGCCTCTAGGGTTAACAAAAAAAGCCTAACGGGAAGGAGACCAGAGGCAGTTTTTTACTGGATGTCAATGGAGGCTTCACTGTGCTGAATAAACTGATTTTAAAACTGCTTACTTAATGAATTAACATATTTGTCATTAAACATTAGTTTTGGATTTATATATTTTTGTAGTTTACACTGGGAAAATAAATGCTGTGACAGACAATTTTTGTTGCATTATTTTCCTGTTACCACTGTAAAGCTGCTTTGAAACAATCTGTATTGTAAAAAGTGCTATATAAATAAAGGTGACTTGACTTGACTTGACAGGTATGTTTTCAGTTTTCGGCACTTCTCATTCATTTCTATGGTATCCGCAAACAATTGACTGTCGCACAACTCTAACAAAAATTCAATGATGTCAAGGCTGTAATGTGATTCCAGCGTTATGGACGTGGCATTTGCAGTCAAAACATGAAATATAAATATATTATAATAAGTATATTGTATTACCATATGTCGGCTCATGCAGTGGCAACACTGTAATGTCTTTACGTAGTCCATCTAAACTATTAAAATATAAGTTTATTTATAACATTTGTGTTGCTGGTTTCAAATAATTTTCAGCCTACTTTGTAAAATATCATGTAATGCATTGTTCATGTTGTCTAGGACTTTGTTAACAGGATTAACCTTCCCACAGGTCAAGATATTTGCACCCAACACTGATCAGATGCATGTTGTCGATCACTTGAAAGGCTCCCCAACAGAGGAAAAGAGAAATGTGCTCGTGGAGAGTGCCAGACTTGCCCGGGGTGATATCCAGGACCTATCGCAGCTTGATGTAAAGGATCTGGATGCCATTATTTTCCCTGGTTAGCACACAGTATTTAAGGCTACTTTTGGAAGAATTTCCATACACTCTTCAGCTCAGCATTTCATTTAGTATTATTTTGCAGGTGGCTTTGGTGCAGCCAAGAACCTGTGTAGCTGGGCTGTCCAGGGCAAAGACTGCTCGGTCAATGAGCAGGTTAAAACAGTGCTGCAGGCCTTCCATGCCGAGAAGAAGCCCATTGGCTTGTGCTGCATCTCACCTGTGCTGGCCGCGAAGGTTTTCCCTGGCTGTGAAGTCACTGTTGGCCATGACAAAGATGATAGGTAAAAAATGATTTCTGAGTTGAAATTGTGACTTACAATATTTGTAAGAAATCTAAAACTAGTATACCAAACTAACTCTGCAGTTTAGAACAATACACTACTGTTCTAAAATTTGGGGTCAGAATTTAAAAAAAAAAAGAAGAAATGAATACTTTTATTCAGCAAGGCTTCATTATGCTGAATAAAAATGACAGTAAAGACATTTACAATGTTTTAAAAGATAAAAGATTTTTTATTTCAAATAAATGTTATTCTTTTGAACCAGTGCTGTATTACTGTCATTGAGATACTATTATAGTTTTAATATTTTGAAAATTTCCATTTTAATGTTAGTAAATTTCATAGCAATTTTGTTGTTTTTATCATTTTTATTAGTTTTTTTAATGTCTAGTTTTTTTTAATATACATTTTTATTTTAGTTTTAGTTATTTTAGTACGTCAAGTTAAAAAAAAATTTTTTTTACATTTGATTTTATTTCAGTTAACATTTATTTTATTTCAAGTAACGAAAATGTTTTTTTAATGGTATATTTGTTATTTTAACTATAATAACCCTGTTTTGAACTTTCTATTAATCAAATTATCCTAAAAAAAATGTATCATGATTTCCACAAAAATATGAAGCTTTCAATATTCTTAATAATAAGAAATTATTATTACATACATGAGATTGTTATATAGAAATTATTTTTGATGCAGTATAAGAATACAGTATAAGAGACTGCTTTCAAAAACATTTCAAAGATCTTACCGACCCCAAACTTTGAATGATAGTGTATCATTCTTTAGCATTAGAATAATTTGTCCTCATTTAGCGAAATATGATGCGAATGTAATGTGCAAAGAAACAGAACACGGAACCCACAGAAAAAGCTGATCTCTGTTGATACAAAACCATGTATTTTTATACACAGTTATCTTTTACTGTTGCCATATTGTTCATGAAAATGTTGATATTGGTATAAAAAGACAGGACTGAGGCATACTGTCTGAATCTTTGGCTTTCAGGTATCCAGATGTTCCAGACACTGCGGAAGCTATTTCTCAGCTTGGCTGCAAGCACATCTGTAAGCACGTGAATGAGGCTCATGTTGATGAGAAAAATAAGATCGTCACCACCTGTGCTTTCATGTGCAAAGCACCAATACATGAAATATTTGATGGAATTGGAGTGATGGTACAGGAAGTGCTGAAACTTGCCTGAATTCTTGCAAAGTGAGTGGATTGACATTGTCTTTCTAATGTTTGTATATAACGATTCCACGTACAAGTGTCTGAATAAACATAAGTATATAATTGTCTCATTGTTCAGTTAAGACTTTGTTACAGATGAATAATGAGTCCAAGCATTACTTTACTGATTAGAGAAATAATTCCTGATGGCGTCTGAACATCTACATAGCTGGTGTTTTACTAAATGGGCTTATTTTTTTAACCCTGCTGCTCAGACAGGCACAGAGATGCTACATAACTTTAATTTGTCTCCATTTTCTATAAATACACAGTCATACTGCCATTCAAAAGTTTGGGATCAATCATTTTTGGGGAAAAGAAATGTATAATTTTATGCAGCAACAATGCATTACATTGAAAAGTGAGAATCAAAACTTTTACATTGTTACAAAAAAATTATATTTTAAATAAATGCCTTTCTTTTTAACTTTATATTCATGAAAATATTCTGAAAAATGTATCACGGTTTCCACAAAAATATCAAGAAGCACTACCGTTGTCAACACAGATAAGATGAATTGTTTCTTGAGCAGCAAATCATCAATTAGAATGATTTCTGAAGGATCATGTGACAGTAAAGACTGGAGTAATGATGCTGAAAATTCAGCTTTGCCATCACAGGAATACATTTTCAATACCTTTATTTTCAATACCTTTATAGCAATACCTTTATTGGTATTGATGGTTCCATGAAGAACCTTTAACATATATAACCTTTCCATTGCACAAAAGGTTCTTTATTGTGGAAAAAGGGTTTTTAAATGATTAAAATGTTCTGCATACTAAGAAAAAATTGTTCTTTTAAGAACTGTTCACTGAAAGGTTTTTAGGGAACCCAAAATGGTACTTCTACTATGGCATTGCTGCTAAAATCCCCTTTTGGAACCTTTATTTTTAAGAATGTTCTTTCAAAAACAAAATCTTACTAACACCAAAATTTGTGTGACTTTATTACATAAACGAATATACAACAAACTGCTATTTTCAGCAATAAAAAAATACAAATACAGAACAGAAAACGTGGTGACAAAATCCAAAGAAAATGATGTAAAACCCTTCATTCAGAAAGTGTAAAAATTAACAAAGCTGTATTGTTTTCTCTCTTCACTTTTATTTTGACAAGTGAAAGGAACTTACTCTCTGCCTTCTGGGAAAAACTACATCTGACGAAAGAGCACTGTTACTTAATGCAGGGTTTTTTTTTGTTGTTTTTTTTTAGTTTTTTTTTAATCTGACATTTCAGAAATAGGCTAGCCTCAATACACTTAAAATGCATATAATAGAAAAGGTCCAAAATGAACACTTGCTAATCTCTAAATGAAAACTTGTAACAATTTGGTTGAAATACAAAATGCAAGATATCAATTACAATAGTACAGTGGTTCTCATGCTTTTCTCACCTCATCAGAATTTACACATTTATCACATTTACCACTACTTGGTGACAAATATACAAGAACATGAGGAGCAAAGTCATGACAGGTTTCAATAAGACGAGTGGATAACCAAGATACTTTCTATTAGCCTCAATAATGCAAGTGACATTACACAATAATTCAAGCCAAAGCTGAGGAGTGGCGCTCATTTCTATGCATCATGTGCTTATTAAAGTGCATGTATGACCAAAGCATTGAGCAGTCTTGGTTTGTGTCCAGACGGTCTACAGTGTAAATAATACCCTCCATGACATCAGCGGTCAGCACAGTTGAAGCATTAGCCCTGAACTTCTTCACCAGATCCTCATGACTTAGTGGTTTCCTCCAGTGACCGTAAAAAGTGTTGCAGCGTGCGGTGAACACTTCCCCCTGTGCTGTTTCCACAGCAATTTCGCAGTACATCTTTTCAAAGCTTGAATGATTGTCTTGTGGATTTTCCAACTCTACTTTCAGAAGCATTTCCTTTAGGGCACTCCTGTTCATCTGGCTTTTGCTGAAGGATTCAACTGTGACCTGACCATCAAGCAGTGCGGTACAGCAGTTGAACTGGAAGGAGTGTCTGGCCTGGTGTTCGCTAACCGGAAAAGGGCAGTCTACATATCTGGATGAGGGCACTCTGAGTGTGATCTTATTAATTTGACTGAGATCTGCATTTGGGTATTTATCCAAAAATTTCGCCCTTGCTTCTGTTGCGGCATCCGCCACCCAGTGCATGCCGAGGTGTGCGGGAAAGCGCTTCTGTGCAATGTTCTGCTCTTCTAACACCCACCTGTACTGAGAAGTTGGGGTGACCTCAGCCAGTGGGTGAGGGACATAATCTGGATAGAAGGCCCCGAAGCCTGATTCCAGATCCAGAATCTGTGTATTACCCTCAAGTCCGAGGAGAGCGAGCTGGGAGGCCTCCAGACCCCCGCGGGCAGCATTGCCCATGTGGAGAGGTTTGGTTTGAGTAGCAGCATTTGCCATGGGAGCTCCAGCAGATGAGCAGGCTATCGCTAGAGCTGCTATGCTCTGGGCTACTGGGAGACCCAAAAGTTTAGCCGAAGCAGCTGCGCTGCCCATAACCCCAACAACTGCAGGCGGGTGAAATCTGAGAGGGACACATGATTCAGAATAAATATCTAATAAATACAAACCCGATTCCAAAAAAGTTGGGACACTGTACAAATTTTGAATAAAAAAAGGAATGCAATAATTTACAAATCTCATAAACGTATATTTTATTCACAATAGAATATAGGTAACATATCAAATGTTGAAAGTGAGACATTTTGAAATGTCATGCCAAATATTGGCTTATTTTGGATTTCATGACAGCTACACATTCCAAAAAAGTTGGGACAGGTAGCAATAAGAGGCCGGAAAAGTTTAATGTACATATAAGGAACAGCTGGAGGACCAATTTGCAACTTATTAGGTCAATTGGCAACATGATTGGGTATAAAAAGAGCCTCTCAGAGTGGCAGTTTCTCTCAGAAGTCAAGATGGGCAGAGGATCACCAATTCCCCCAATGCTGCGGCGAAAAATAGTGGAGCAATATCAGAAAGGAGTTTCTCAGAGAAAAATTGCAAAGAGTTTGAAGTTATCATCATCTACAGTGCATAATATCATCCAAAGATTCAGAGAATCTGGAACAATCTCTGTGCGTAAGGGTCAAGGCCGGAAAACCATACTGGATGCCCGTGATCTTCGGGCCCTTAGACGGCACTGCATCACATACAGGAATGCTACTGTAATGGAAATCACAACATGGGCTCAGGAATACTTCCAGAAAACATTGTCGGTGAACACAATCCACCGTGCCATTCGCCGTTTCTGGCTAAAACTCTATAGGTCAAAAAAGAAGTCATATCTAAACATGATCCAGAAGCGCAGGCGTTTTCTCTGGGCCAAGGCTCATTTAAAATGGACTGTGGCAAAGTGGAAAACTGTTCTGTGGTCAGATGAATCAAAATTTGAAGTTCTTTTTAGAAAACTGGGACGCCATGTCATCCGGGCTAAAGAGGACAAGGACAACCCAAGTTGTTATCAGTGCTCAGTTCAGAAGCCTGCATCTCTGATGGTATGGGGTTGCATGAGTGCGTGTGGCATGGGCAGCTTACACATCTGGAAAGGCACCATCAATGCTGAAAGGTATATCCAAGTTCTACAACATCTGCTCCCATCCAGACGTCGTCTCTTTCAGGGAAGACCTTGCATTTTCCAACATGATAATGCCAGACCACATACTGCATCAATTACAACATCATGGCTGTGTAGAAGAAGGATCCGGGTACTGAAATGGCCAGCCTGCAGTCCAGATCTTTCACCCATAGAAAACATTTGGCGCATCATAAAGAGGAAGATGCGACAAAGAAGACCTAAGACAGTTGAGCAACTAGAAGCCTGTATTAGACAAGAATGGGACAACATTCCTATTCCTAAACTTGAGCAACTTGTCTCCTCAGTCCCCAGACGTTTGCAGACTGTTATAAAAAGAAGAGGGGATGCCACACAGTGGTAAACATGGCCTTGTCCCAACTTTTTTGAGATGTGTTGATACCATGAAATTTAAAATCAACTTATTTTTCCCTTAAAATGGTACATTTTCTCAGTTTTGATATGTCATCTATGTTGTATTCTGAATAAAATATTGAAATTTGAAACTTCCACATTGCATTCTGTTTTTATTCACAATTTGTACAGTGTCGCAACTTTTTTGGAATCGGGTTTGTAAATAAAAAAAAAAAAGATTCTTCATTAAATAGTAAAGGTGTGGACCGTCATATAGTTCATATAGTTGCATTTTATGAATAAAGCCCATTAAAGTATTTAATTAAATATACCTAATTTATCATTATTCAAATAATTTGAAATTAATACTTTTATTGAGCAAGGATGCATTAAATTGGTCAAAAGTGATATTTATAATGTTACAAAAGATTTCGATTTCAAATATATGTTCTTGAGAAAAAAAGTGTTTTTTGACAAAAACGTATCAACATTGACAATAATAAGAAATGTTTCTTGAGCAGCAAATCAGAATATTAGAATGATTTCTGAAGGATCATGTGACACTGGACTGGAGTAATAATGCATTGTTGAAAATTCAGCTTTGAACGCAAGTGCATTTGCAGATTTCTCTCTCTCTCTCTCTCTCTCTCTCTCTCTCTCTCTCTCTCTATATATATATATACAGTATATATACATGTTATTATAAATTACCTATCTGTTAAGCATTACTGAATATTTAATGATTATTTAATGATTTATAAATGAAAGTTTTACAGTTTTTTTGTTATTTTTCTGTCTTGTATATATAGATTGCCACTTGCATGCTGCATTCAGTACTTCTAATTACTTTAATATTCCATAAATATCATAAAGTTTCAGTTTCAGCCATTTGCTCAAATTTAAAATGATTACGGTCTATTTGAAAGACAAAAAAAACACAGTTATAAAATGGGGGCCAGCATTTTTTTAATCTATTTTGATTATACATTTCATTTAAATAGTAGATAATTAAAAGATAAATAAAAGATATTTTTTACCTTTTGGGAATGTTGTAAGCCTCTTTAGAAAACCTCAGGAGTCTCCCCTGAACCTCTATGCCTACATTGAAAGCCAGCAAGAGCTCCAGGCCAGAGGGTTTAGCAGGCAGTGTTTCAGCCAGTGCCAGGAGAGCCGGCAACACAGCACCAGAGGGGTGAGTGGCTGGATGCCAGGTGTCATCAAAGTCCATAGAGTGCACCTAATAGCACAGGAATACATCCCATTATCAAACACCCATCTGAGAGAATACATACATACTTTAGTGGGACCTCCTTGATTTTGCAGATTTTTTTTTCACAAGTATTACATGTATTTATCAGGGTATCTGAAGGTGAGTATTTAAAATGACCTACCGCAACACCACTAACAAAGGCAGCATACTGAGGTGGAAGAGATAATCCTGGTCTTCCCCAGACCTTGCTGTTGTCCAGTGAGTGCTGCCTCTAATTTATAAATTATCAAAGAAATGTGCATAAGAGTCAGACATAAAGGGAGGTTAACTGAACAATATCCCTCTATTCAAACAGCATCCTTACTTGGCTGCTCTGAAGGACTGTGTTAAAGACTGGAGTACTGCTTCCCAGCAGTCCCACTCCCAGCGTGTCCAGTATCATTCGCTTACTCCTCCTAATCACTTCATCTGTCAGATGAGATGTGCTCAGACAGGAGATTGCTGCCCCAAAACTCTCAGTAACACCCTGAGAAAAGGAAAGATAAAAACTGTTACATAGCCCATCAACAGCATGAATAACTTTTGATGCATTTGAATTTTAACTATAAAAGAGAAATAAAAATGAACGCTGGATGAATTATCTAACATCATTTTACCTGCAAAGCAGTACTGAATGAAATAAATGATTAGAAGTCAGTACCTTTCTGATCATTGTGTGAGGAATGAATCCTACTGTGAGTTCAGCGTGGTAACGTTCGCCCTTATATACCACTGTTCCTATAACCAACCACCAACTTTCCAAGGTTACTTAACCACAATAGCGTGAAGTGCATTGTTTCACAATTTGTGACTACCTTATAGTATTAAATCACAGTTCAAATAGTCATTTTCAATCATGTTTTGATTTTACAATGTATTTCCACAAAATATTTAGTAATACTAAAAAAAACAACATAAAACATAAATATAAAAAACAAAATAATAATAGGCCTAATAATAACAATAAAAATATTATTATTGTTATTATTATTATGAATATTAATTACATTATATATAATACTGAGTGGAAGTTGTAAACTTCAGAAATTGCCTTATTAACAGTAATTCGATGTGGCCACACATTAGAAAAATACCTTCTTTTTACAGGTTGAAATTAAAATAATTTCACGGAATCAGGGCGCTTTCATGGATAGAATTTGAAAACAGAAGACAATCATAAAACCACATGATATGACACCATATTTCATGATCTTTAGAATTCACAGTAAGTGTGTATCTCCAGCATTTGTGAAATCCGGAATTTCTTTTTGCAATTGTGCCGTAGTGTCAGAGACTGAGTTCTGTCAGTCACTGGTTCCTCATAGGGTCACATGAGTGTGACCCTTGTAAAGTGAAAGAAATATAGCTTATCATATTGGCTAATGTATTTATGTACATTATTAGGCTTTCCAGCGGTTAATGTCATTAATATTAACAGGACAGTTTTCAATGAAAAGACTTAAGTTTTGGATTTATTCTTTGAGTGCCTTATGAATGTTTTATACAACCGTTTAAAGGCAGTCTTGACGCTTTAACATCATTCTGGTTCAGTAAGTGCTTATTTCCCATTGTTGTGCATGAATTGTGCTCATTAGCTCATCACTAAAGTACATCACTAAAGTACAATGAATTGAACTGGGTGTCAAATAAAAGACCTGTGCAAAATGTGCAGTTGGTGCTCTGGGATTGAGAATCACTGAAACCTACCGTAGATACGCTCATTATTTCTGCTTTAAAAGCCTTCAGTATTTGGAGCAAGATGTGGAATATATTTTTTTCTATGAAAATATAGAAAATATATTTATATTTTTTTTTTATCAGATTATGTAAATAAATAATCGGCAGATTAATTGATTATTATTAGTTGCAGCCCTAGACATTTTCATGAAGTATTATGAGTCTTTAACTAAGCCAAGTAATGCAGACAGTAAGTATATATTGATTTGCAAGTTAACAAACATAAAACAGTAAACAAAGCAAGTACTTGCATGCTTTAAAACAAATAAATAAAAATGTCCTTTTATGATAGGAGAAAAATCTAAACCAAGTGAGCAGTCAAGTATCATGACTGAAGATTACTATATAAATCAATGTGTCTTTGCTTTATTCTTTTCAGCCATACAAAGTTTCTTGCTCCCAACCTCAAATTTATTTTCGTCCTTGGTGTCTGGACAAAAAGAAACAATTACAAAATCAAGGCACGGGTTAAAAATAGAATTAATTACATAACATGAGCAGATCTCAAGGAAGTGAATAAAATATTGGCACATGTTAGGTCACATGCTGTCAAAGCTCCATTGTGAGTTCATTTTAGACTAGGAAATACATATAAATTCAATTTGATAAAAAAAACATTTTACATCCAAATGTGTTTTCTGATGTGTTTCCAAAGGAGTTTTTGGTCCTTTTTAATGCACATCTTGTAAAATCAATAAATCAAAGACCAAATAAATCTGCGTTATGCATAAATGACAAAATACTTTAATATTTTCTGTGTAGGTGGCATTATACTGGCAGGCAGTATCATAGCCGTTTTGTCTGTGTTTTAGGTTGATGTTAGTAAGTTTATAAAAGATAGAGAGGAAAAGCTGTACCTTCAGAAACTCCAGAAAGTATTGATGATAGTGCTGGCAGTGCATCAGAAAATAAGGTCAAAGAAGTTGAAGATCAAGGAGGATAGAAGCAGTCAGTGAGGGTGATGGCAGAGATGAAGAATATAAGTCATAGATTGTTGTGGAAGTCAGACATTTTGGTACATTATCCTATGCCAGTTTGGAAGATCCGTATTACAACCAGAGGTCAGGAAAGATGCCACTGCCTATTGGCCTTACTACACTGACTAGCAGGGATGCTCCAAAAATGATGACTGAACAGGTTAAAATCGAGTACCGTGTGGAAAGTGTGGGCTACACTGAAAAAGAAGAGTCTTGTTGATTTTCACTTCTGCTTCAATAATTGATTTGGAATTCCAAGAAATGGATTGTTAAAGATTTTTTAATGTTTTTTGAAACACTAAGACGTGGTTTCACTACTTTCCAGGCAGCGAAGTTGCATCTGAATTTGTGACTTCCAAATGAAATATAGTAGCACAAGATGAAATGGATTAAAAAAGCTTTTTAAATGTTTTTTGAAACACTCCTTTTCATTACTTAGGAAAAAATCAGTTATAAATGACGGCACCCTAAAAATGGTCAAAGGTCAGATGTAGAAAACAAATTTTACTTATATTTAAGGCTAAACTAATTTTCCAAAATTAAAGTCATTTTTTTCTAGCTGTGATTTTATATATTAATTCACAAACAAAATCAATTCAGACTCCAAACACAGATTTGTTTACTAGATTCACAACCAATGAAATGCTTCTTCACAGGCCGCAATCCAGTGCAAATGACTTGTGCTTAAGTCAGTCTGTGGAGGCAGGAAAAGCCACCAAAGCACTTCAAAAAGAAGAGACTTTAGTGAACAAGATATGAGTCAGTGCAAAAATTGTTTAAAAGATTCATTCAACACACAGATTCAGTCATGAACCACTAAAAATAGTGCAGTTCCTAATAGTGATGCTGGCTTTAACAGCTCCACTATATACACACAGATGAGGCATACTGGCAAAGATACTGACACCACTATATATATACACCGATCAGGCATAACATTATGACCACCTTCCTAATATTGTGTTGGTCCCCCTTTTGCTGTCAAAACAGCCCTGACTCGTCGAGGCATGGACTCCACTAGACCCCTGAAGGTGTGCTGTGGTATCTAGATGTTAGCAGCAGATCCTTTAAGTCCTGTAAGTTGCGAGGTGGGGCCTCCATGGATCGGACTTTTTTGTTCAGCACATCCCACAGATGCTCGATTGGATTGAGATCTGGGGAATTTGGAGGCCAAGTCAACACCTTAAACTCGTTGTTGTGCTCCTCAAACCATTCCTGAACCATTTTTGCTTTGTGGCAACTTTGCTTTGTTATCCTGCTGAAAGAGGCCACAGCCACCAGGGAATACCGTTTCCATGAAAGGGTGTACATGGTCTGCAACAATGCTTAGGTAGGTGGTACGTGTCAAAGTAACATTCACATGGATGGCAGGACACAAGGTTTTCCAGCAGAATTTTTTTCCCAAAGCATCACACTGCCTCCACCGGCTTGCCTTCTTCCCATAGTGCATCCTGGTGCCATGTGTTCCCCAGGTAAGTGTGCGTCACTTGCATCTGGCCATCCACGTGATGTAAAAGAAAACATGATTCATCAGACCAGGCCACCTTCCATTGCTCCGTGGTCCAGTTCTGATGTTCACGTGCCCACTGTTGGCACTTTCGGCGGTGGACAGGGGTCAGCATGGGCATCCTGACTGGTCTGCGGCTATGCAGCCCCATACGCAACAAACTGCGATGCACTGTGTATTCTGACACCTTTCTATCAGAACCAGCATTAACTTCTTGAGCAATTTGAGCTACAGTAGCTCATCTGTTTGATCGGACCACATGGGCCAGCCTTCGCTCCCAACATGCATCAATGAGCCTTGGCCATGTCTTATCTGTGTGTTGAATGAATCTTTGAATGAAAGTGAACAAATCATTCTTCCACAGACCCATGTTTTGTATATTCTTTTTTAAATGGTGGCCTTTTCTGTCTCCACAGACTGACTATAGCACAATCCATTTGCATTGGAGTGTGTAGCATTTCATTGGTTGTGAATTTACTAAACAAATCTGTGTTTGGAGTCTGAATGAATCTTGTTTGTTTGTCTTCAGTCCAGAGGTTTGGTCATATCTAGCCTACATGTTTATTGCTGGTGGGATGTTGCATTCATGAATTGTAAGACAATGTTTAATCTTACATTGTTTGTTCTTTTATTCAACCATGTTTTGTGGCTTAAATTACCTTTTTATTCCTATAAAGATTTTAATTTTAAATATGCAATTATAAACTGATAAGCCAAAACATGACCAGTCACAGATGAAGCGAATATCATTGATCTTTTTCTAACAAGGCAACATATTAAGGTCTGGGAAGAATAGATGGTATAAGCAAACAGTCAGTTCTCCTAATCAACATGTTGGATGCAGGAGAAATGGGCAGGAATAAAGACTGGAGCGACCTTGACAAGGGCCAAATTGTTTTTGCAAGGCGACTGGGTCAGAGTATCTTTGAAACGGCAAGGCTTGTGGGTTGCTCCCGGTCAGCAGTGGTGAGAATTTACCAACAGTGGTGAGAAGGGACAAACCACAAACCGGACCCACAAAGACTCATTGATGCACAAGGTCAACGAAGGCTATAGCGACTGGTCCGAGCCAACAGAGGGTCCACTGTGGCACAAGTGACAGAAAATATTAATGATGGTTACGGGAGGAATGTGTCACAACACACAGTGCATTGCACTGCTGCGTATGAGGCTGCATAGCCATAGACCAATCAGAGTGCCTATGATGACCCTTGTCCACCTTCAAACTGGACTTTGGAGCAGTGGAAGAATGTTGCCTGGTCCGATGAGTCCCGTTTTCTTTTATGTGTTGTCCTGGCCTCCAATTTCTTCAGATCTCAATCCAATTGAGCATCTGTGGGATGTGCTGGACCAACAAGTTCGAGCCACGGCTCCACCTCTCAACCTACAGGACTTAAAGGATCTAACCGCTTGGTGCCAGATTCCACAGGGCACCTTCAGGGGTCTTGTAGAGTCCATACAGGTGGAGTACCAAAAGCATATTTGGCATAATGTTTTGGCTCATCGGTGTATACATTTATTTTATTTAATTATACGGTGTATAATTCTACTTAAATTAAAATACAATGCTTTGCAAAGTGTAATTCGGCATTCTGTTTCCTACCTCAATTCATATCAGGATTTTAAAAGGTCTTGCTGATAGACTAGACTGAACTGTCATCAGATTTTTACATATTTTTAGACATTTTTCAGTACTTCATGAGTTCACACTTACAAATAAGTCAGATAGAATAAATGGTATGCGTATTTGGCGTGCTGTCCGAGGAGAGGGCTCCGAGCTCGGTATTTGGCCCGAACCCAGAGTACTCCCCCCATATTCCTGGCTGTGGTATAGGAACAAGCCAAGAGTGTGGAGTCGGGGTGGTGGAGGGATGCTGAAAACTGTCGAGGAATGTAGGTGAGTCGACTGAGTATAGGCTTCCTCTCATGCTGATAGGATAGACGTGGTAATTGTTGATGACGAGTTGATTGGATTGATTATTTGAACGTGCTCCTCCCAGACTTTGTTAATGAAACATCATATGTTGTATTTGATTCGATCACAGGGTAAGATTTAATAGTTTTGATAAACCAGTGGAAACATAATGGCTGACTCCACATCTTATCTGTCCATTTTCTTCTACAGTTTAGTGTCAACTGAGTGCAAGATTGAGTCCCATAACTTCGACTTTCTACCACTAGATGCCACTACCACTCCTTTGTCTGGAAGGACATGGAAGAAAATGTAAGTTACACTAATTTATTATAATACCATTTTACCCGTTGTGTGTGAGAAGATTCGTTTAGCCATATTCCTTTGCTTTTCCCCATTTTATTATCTACATTTAAGTGTAAGTTTATATCTCTTAAACATTTTGTTGCCTTTTGATAAGAGACATCAAGGGTCAGTGTAGCATCTCCATCAGCAGGAGGCACGACACCAGTTGGTCCCATTTTGCCAATAAAGCGTTAACATCAGCCGTCTTCTCTCCCCTCCCACAACCTATTTAAACAAACATCTGCCGTTATCTTGAGTCTTTGGGAAACCCGTTGCACACAATCGCGAATAACTGGCACCTTCAGTTGAAGAGACGTGATGGCTTTGGCAGATCCCGAGTGTGGAATATCAAACGGCGCGGATTCCGCGTCCCCGTTTTCTGACATTATTGAACTAAATGTAGGAGGACAAGTGTATGTGACACGGCATACGACTTTAATAGCCGTACCGGATTCTCTCCTGTGGAACATGTTTAGTAAGAAAACACCGACAGAACTGGCACGGGACAGCAAAGGTCGTTTTTTTCTGGACAGGGACGGCTTTCTTTTTCGCTACATTTTAGACTACCTACGGGATCTACATCTGGTTTTGCCTGACTACTTTCCAGAAAAGAGCAGATTACAGCGAGAGGCTGAGTTTTTTCAGCTGCGGGACCTGTCCAAACTCTTAAATCCCAAAATGAGTAAAGACAACTCCATCACCGATGAGATCTGCCAGAGTGACTCGGAGGAGCTGAGCGCGAGCGCGACTCCGTTGGTCGGACCCGACACCTCGCGCATGCTGTCCGTCGCCAGCACCGCTCATTCTCCTTCCCTGGAGTCCAAAAAGTCGGGCTTCATCACAGTCGGTTACCGGGGCTCGTATACAATCGGAAGAGACATACAAACAGACGCCAAATTCAGGCGGGTCGCGAGGATCACGGTGTGCGGGAAAACTTCTCTGGCTAAGGAGGTGTTTGGAGACACTTTGAACGAGAGCAGAGACCCGGACCGACCTCCGGAGAGGTACACATCACGCTATTATCTGAAATACAATTTTCTCGAGCAGGCGTTTGACAAACTGTCAGAGTTTGGCTTCCATATGGTTGCGTGCAGCTCCACTGGCACGTGCGCTTATTCCAGCAATGACCCAAACGAGGACAAAATCTGGACAAGCTACACAGAGTATGTTTTCTGTCGAGAATGAGCCAAAATCTGTTGCATTTAATTGTGTGTTATAGGAATTCCACTACAAGAGTAAAGTTTCAACCGTCTTTCAGAGGTGTACAGTAGGAGTTCACACCAGGCAATTGTCTAGTTGTTTGCTTCATAGTATTGGCTGTTTACTCCGAGTCTTTTAAAGCCTATTACATGTATTGCTAGAATTAACGAACGCAGAATAACTAGCTATCATTACACTTCCCTCCGTAGCTTAATTTTGTTTGCAGATTTTTTTTTAAAATCCAGATTTGAGGGCATGTTTGTAAAAAGTCCCAGATGTGTTTTGTACTTGCTATTCTTTATGCATGTATTTTAAATGAACACGTAAAATATTGCTTCATTCAACATGGCACAGAGACCACATTTGTAAGTTATATTTTGATGAATGTTCATAATGGTGGTATTATTCTTCCCGGGTCAATGATTTAACGGACAGTTCCACTTTCAGGAAAAGTCGATTACTAAATCGTTAAGCAACAATCTGGAAAGACTGACAGCTTCCTTTGTGTTCATCAGACTGGTAGATCTCAGTAACACTTTCCTTCAATACGTTCAGCTTTATCTTTTCACTGTGAATAAATAACCTAATAAAACGGAAAACGTTTTATTTTACGTTTAAATTTTTTTTTTTTTTTTGTAAAATTAAAGTGGTGCCTAAATTACCTGCAGTGATTCATTGCACTTTTTTGACCAGTTTAAATTTCATTACAGATTAAGAAAATCGAGTGCAACCTCTTAAAAAAAGAAAAGAAAAAAAAGAAATGGATGGAAACAAATATATTACAACATTTTCTTAAAAGTGAGTCTTAAAATTTTATAGCATACAACTGTGTTGTATTAAATTTTGCACACCTTTTTTGTTTGGCCGAAGAGTGGGAATCATTTCTGTTTTTTATGTCTAAAGTATAAGGTTTCTATGTCTATATTACTACAGAGTGTTCCCTTTTATTCCAACATTGTAAACATCCTCTATTGTTGTCTGTTCAAAGATGCAATCATTTAATAAATTATAATCTGTCATAATCTTTCAGACTAAGTCATATTTTTGTTTGTTTCCAGTGCGTCTTGTGCAGCTAAAGGCAGCATGTTTAAGCAGCTGCTGAACAACCCAGATTTACTCTTCTTTTTGGTGCAAATGCATCCCATGCTATAAGTGCATTCTGGAAATCGAAATGGGATCACTGAAAAAATGCATGGTTGAATTTAAATAGGATAAATGTTAAAATTGTTTTAGCAATAACACAAAACATAAATCATTCATTTTTAGCAGAACTATCTAAACTCCTCAAGCAATGATAGAGATTCAGGGAGTAAACGAATTACATGGAAATAACTGGGATGAATAAATCGGTCCTTGAGCTTGCTTTTTGGATGGAGTATTATTAACTGTGCTCTCAAGAGGTTTGGGGGTCAGCCAGATTATTTCAGTGGCCTGATCATGGATCATTGCCAGTTCTAATGAATACAATAATTGTACCAATGTACAATAGTTCCCTTTCTGTTTTTTGTGACAAATGTTGTTGAAATGCAGATGGCGCAGCTGTGCACAAATATAGGTGGCATTATCATTTCGAGTGTAAATAATGAAAGGATCCAGCTGCAAGGTTAGGGTTACAGGATAGGTCTCTCTGTTAGCATGCAATGAAAGTCCTCAGTTCGTTCTATTTGCATTCAACAAAATATACAAAAAAAAAAAAAAAAAAAAACAGTAACATATAAATGGGTGTAAGAATGATCTGAAAAGTGGGGTGGACACAGTATGATCATTACACTTCTGGATATACACTCACCTAAAGGATTATTAGGAACACCATACTAATACTGTGTTTGACCCCCTTTCGCCTTCAGAACTGCCTTAATTCTACGTGGCATTGATTCAACAAGGTGCTGAAAGCATTCTTTAGAAATGTTGGCCCATATTGATAGGATAGCATCTTGCAGTTGATGGAGATTTGTGGGATGCACATCCAGGGCACGAAGCTCCCGTTCCACCACATCCCAAAGATGCTCTATTGGGTTGAGATCTGGTGACTGTGGGGGCCATTTTAGTACAGTGAACTCATTGTCATGTTCAAGAAACCAATTTGAAATGATTCGAGCTTTGTGACATGGTGCATTATCCTGCTGGAAGTAGACATCAGAGGATGGGTACATGGTGATCATAAAGGGATGGACATGGTCAGAAACAATGCTCAGGTAGGCCGTGGCATTTAAACGATGCCCAATTGGCACTAAGGGGCCTAAAGTGTGCCAAGAAAACATCCCCCACACCATTACACCACCACCACCAGCCTGCACAGTGGTAACAAGGCATGATGGATCCATGTTCTCATTCTGTTTACGCCAAATTCTGACTCTACCATCTGAATGTCTCAACAGAAATCGAGACTCATCAGACCAGGCAACATTTTTCCAGTCTTCAACTGTCCAATTTTGGTGAGCTCGTGCAAATTGTAGCCTCTTTTTCCTATTTGTAGTGGAGATGAGTGGTACCCGGTGGGGTCTTCTGCTGTTGTAGCCCATCTGCCTCAAGGTTGTGCGTGTTGTGGCTTCACAAATGCTTTGCTGCATACCTCGGTTGTAACGAGTGGTTATTTCAGTCAAAGTTGCTCTTCTATCAGCTTGAATCAGTCGGCCCATTCTCCTCTGACCTCTAGCATCAATAAGGCATTTTCGCCCACAGGACTGCCGCATACTGGATGTTTTTCCCTTTTCACACCATTCTTTGTAAACTCTAGAAATGGTTGTGCGTGAAAATCCCAGTAACTGAGCAGATTGTGAAATACTCAGACCGGCCCGTCTGGCACCAACAACCATGCCACGCTCAAAATTGCTTAAATCACCTTTCTTTCCCATTCTGACATTCAGTTTGGAGTTCAGGAGATTGTCTTGACCAGGACCACACCCCTAAATGCATTGAAGCAACTGCCATGTGATTGGTTGATTAGATAATTGCATTAATGAGAAATTGAACAGGTGTTCCTAATAATCCTTTAGGTGAGTGTATAGCCACCTTATTTTTCAATGCAGAAGTAAGCTATTTTCTGTGAATGTGTAAAACTTATGATTCATTAGCCACTATAGGTAAATAACTAGAAGAATAACAAAGTGCGTGAAGTTGTTAAACTGTGCTAGAAACCAGAGTGTTTATGTTAAAAAAAAAGATTATAACAAATTCCAGTTTGCAATATCAAGCAACATATTTTCTGCATTGCAGTGACTGTAAAAGCCATGTGCCAAGTCCAAGGGACTTAAAAGCCAAGGGACCAAGAACCGAACCATGGTTATTTGTTGTTATTTGGACACCCTTCCTCTCCGGGGTAGTTATAATGTTGCCTCTGAGGTAAGACTCGAACTAGCAAATTACAGTTGTTGTGAGGCTCAGGTCAAGGGAGAATATGGTGGTTCACCGTCTCAAAGATAGCAGACAGGTACATAAATTTATATAAAACCTTAAAGTCTGGACAAGCTTCGGATGATGATAGTTGGGATAGCTAGAAGAAAAGATGCTGTATTCAGTTAATATACATCAGCTCAGAATCAGAGTCATGCATTGCAGCAGACAGATGACCATTTCTGAATACTGGAAAATTTCTTGCTGTTCCAGCTTCCAGCATACTCTTTGTTCTCCTAGAAAACCTTTCTTTTCTGAGAAAATCAGATCAAAGCATTGCGTAGCAAAACATACCACAAGGCTGACTTCACCGTGATTATTCAAGTTAAATTCTTAGCTAAAAATAAATACTCTCAGCTGAGAAATGTATTAATGGTCTATGCACTCATTGCACAACTCCGTTCTTTCTCAAGGAGAGTGTTAAGTGAAGTGCAAATTTCATATATTTGACTGGGTACAAGTTTAATTTATACAATCTTCAAAAATAGTAGCCTATACTTTAATAAGATTCCATATTAATCAAGGTAGAATTTAAGTGCAACATCCTTATCAACCACTGCGCACACATAGACACACTCAATCTTAGTTGCATTCATAATGTTTTCCAATCCATGTGTGTACATAAAAGGGCTAATGAGGTTATCATCACGTGCCACTCATTGTCTCAAAAGAATTTAATTTGAGAGTATGTTCAACATTCCCTGAGCTGGTGCTAACAGTCTGCCTATGAGGCATTTATATTTTACCTGTGGAAATGCTGTGGCATAATTTCTTACAGCTGAAATTCTATATGTTTAAAAACCTAGACTCATATTGTTCTTCAAGCTGACTGAACAAATTAAGATAGGCTTTTATTTCTTAATCTACAAAAACTGCATTTTTAATCAGTATCACTGTTTGCAGGCATGATTGTGTAGTACTTGCATGATGTGCAGTGTATTTTTTCTTCTTATTTTTGGAATGGATTTTAGCCCATCATAATGGTTCGGTGTATAATCTGCAACCAGAGCAATTTAGGAACAGCTAAATGCAGGGTGATTTATTATATAAACTCATTAGTCTGGGAGGGAAGACAGTGAATTTTTGACATCTTTGAAAGCATTTTGAAATAAACCTCTGACAACTCCATTATCTAACAACTATGGAATGCAGTCCCAGCGGAACAGACATTAACGGTTTAGCAGTTCATCGCCTTGAACACTCAGCCACCTCATGAGGCATGAAAACCGGTTTATGATGTAGTTCTTTTAGTAGAAGTAGATTTTGGTGTTTTATCAGTAAATTGAGTTGAGCAGTAACCATTTTTTTATTGTTATATTTATTCTAACACAACATAGTTAGTTCAACAATGTGTAATGTAGAAATTGCATAGTGACGATATTGATTTCACATTATTTATTTTCAGTGATGTCACTACAATGTGCTGTGGAATGTCTATCCAACTTTTAAAAAGATCCAACATAAAGCATTTTTAATTTATTGTAGTCTTGACAGAATGACAAAATCTTTTCAATAAGCAGAAATTATGTAGGTCTAAATGTTCTTAAATTGAAAGCTTGAAAGCACATGAGAGATTCTACAAATGTTTACAAGAGAAAAACCATTAAAATCCGTGACTAACAGTTATCATCCTGGTATATGGATAAATAAGAGATGGTGTGGTTGGGATGGGAAAACAGATATTTATTATAGAGCAAATATCACAATGATTATTTTTAATGTACAATGGTGA
Source organism: Coreius guichenoti (assembly GCA_039654105.1). Taxonomy (NCBI): domain Eukaryota; kingdom Metazoa; phylum Chordata; class Actinopteri; order Cypriniformes; family Gobionidae; genus Coreius; species Coreius guichenoti. Next base: position 24,576,817 of record CM077172.1, on the reverse strand, counting down.
AGGCCTGATGTTATATTACTTATTTTCGAAAGCACATTTCTCAAAACTTTCTTACACAAATATATAAATTAGCTCATGTCACAAAATAAAAATCATGTCATGATATTATATAATGTGTATGTATGTAATTAAATGTATGAATATTACATTAGCATTCTCTAATGCAAACATGCAAACAAAAAATTCCAAGTCCAATAATTAAAGGATTAGTTCACCCAAAAATGATGTCATTAATTACTCACCCTCATGTCGTTCCAAACCCATAAGACCTTTGTTCATATTCGGAACACAAATGAAGATATTTTTGATAATTGTAAATAGTGCAGCGCTTTCGAGTTCTACAGCGGCCGATGCTGTTCACGTGAGCACCACGTGTGATGATGATGCGGGAGCTGCACTGTTTTTATAACGTAAACTGCGTAGGAGACTGACACAGGCTAGAACGAAATTTTTTAATAAAGTCGTTATTTTTGTTTGTTTTTGCGCACAAAAAGTATTCTCGTCGCTTCTTAAAATTAAGGTTGAACCACTGGAGTCACATGGACTATTTTAACAATGTTTTTACTACCTTTCTGGGCCTTGAAAGTGTTAATTAAATTGCTGTCTATGGAGAGGTCAGAGAGCTCTCGGATTTCATCAAAAATATCTTCATTTGTGTTCCGAAGATGAACGAAGGTCTTACGGGTTTGGAACGACATGAGGGTGAGTGATTAAATGACAGAATTTTATTTTTTGGGTGAATTATCCCTTTAAGCATAAATGCAGTTCCTGCCTTTAGAATAGATGTTGGCTTCACGATTCATTTCACTTATTTAAACCAGGGACTTTAGTTGTCAAGGCTTGTAATTTCAAAATAGTGGTCACTGGCTTTCTTAGATACTTTCTAGAAACTCATCCAGGCACACACAACTTTTTTTTTCACTTATGTATTCATTTTTGTTCATGTGCATTCAGCTACAAGACACAAACTAATGTGTCCTTTACATGACATTTTGCAATGGTTAAACAGTAAACCACATTATATTGTCTTGAATTAGTAATCATTTTACATAATTCAATAAAATAGAAATAAAATGTGACACAGATGTGTCATACTAGGACTGTGTTTAAATGAGAGTGGGTCATGTTACATCTGCAATGATAAAAGCCTTTGCAATTATGCAGTGACGAAATCTAATGTAATTGCAATGTTCTCTCATTGAAGTAAGCTCAAAGGAAGTTAAATCAAAGGAAACAACAATTATATAAATAGATTTTTATGAAGATGATTGTTTATCGTTTTGTAAAAAATGCATACTGAAAACTATTGAGTTCACCAAAAAAGCGGTCTGCACTTTAGAAATGAAAATCTCAAATAAGGTACAGTGCAGTGACCTTTACAAGTATATGAATATGCGATTTTAGTTTGACTGGCCTCGCAGAATACATCCTTGATGTTAAGTAGCTAACTGAAATGTATTTTATGGAAGGACACTAATTTAATATTAAAAAGCTTTGAATGTCACTTTTCTAGTCATCTGCTTTCCTTCCACATCCACTTCTAAAAAACACTGGGTTGAAATGACCCTAGTGCCATCTTTAATCAACTCCTTAAAATAAACACTTCACACAGGTTATGCAAAACATTTGGAGGCTGTTTGGCCTAAAACATTAATAGGCAATTGGAGTCTGTTGGCCATAAGCCCTGCCAAATCCAATGAATATTTTTTTTTTCTATTCATCAAAGAATCCTGAAAAAAAAAAAAAAATCATGGTTTCTAAAAAAAATATGAAGCAGCACAACTGTTTTCAACATTGGTAATAATAAGAAATGTTTTTTGAGCCCTAATCAGTATATTAAAATGACTATTTCAGCTTGGCCACAGAAAAAAATATATTAAAATAGAAAACATTGTAATATTTCACAATATTACTGTTTTTTACTGTATTTTTGATCAAATAAATGCAGCCTTGGTGAATATAAGAGACTTCTTTCAAAAACATTGAAAAAATCTTTCCAACCCCAAACCTTTGAATGGTAGTGAATGTTTGTTTTTATATATTTGTTGGGTTACTCATTGGATAACAAGCACTACAAAATGTGCAGTCACAAAGGCAATGTGATCTTGGTGAAGACACATCTGTTCATTATCGTACTATCACCAGATGGCTGCTTCTACCTTCTCAGGGAACAGGGAACAGCTTCGGTATATCAGAAGAGTGAAAAGATTGCTTCCATATTAAAAAAAACAGTTCAGCTGTTTTATGCTAGCACAATCTGTCTTTGGAGCATGAAATATTTCACAGCAGTGACCTGGACTGTGATTTCCTGGTTGTCTTTCTCCAAAAATAAAAATCACTTCAAAGACCCTATTTAATGTGATAAAATTCAGTTAAACAGCAAGAGTGCTGCATTTTTTGGTGCCACCGTGGAAGATTTCTATAATCAGAATATAAATTAAACGTATAATCAATATGAATAGACATTTACTTTAACAAGTTATTCTACAAGTTATTCTACTTATTAGTTAACTGTGTGTGTGCTCACATATGATGAGTAGCCATAAAGAGAAGACATTTGATGATCTTGTGCTCAGCTATATAATAATCTGCCGTGCGATGATCTAATGCTCATATAAGATGAACTGCAGACTATTTGTGCTACCATCATGAGAAAGCATGTGATGAAGAACTCTTGTTGTACTTGGGATATACAATAATTATATGAAATGCATTGACTCCACCTTGAATTGTAGTGTATGGAAACATCTTGGTTACTGATGTGACCCCTGTTCCCTGATGTAGGGAACAGAGAGACGTTATCTGGAAGTGGAATTTGAAAAGCATTTTGAAATAAACCTCTGACAACTACATTACCTAACAACTATAGAATGCAGTCCAAGTGGAATTTGCATGCCGAGCCACTCCCCCCACATACGGGTAAATAAGATGGTGGCACGCATTCCACTCATTCAGGTTTATGCTGAGGAGACGAGACAAGGGCCCTGGCGATTCAGTGGAAGATCGGGGTTGTCGCAGGGGTAGGGATGGGTATTGAGAACCGGTTCCAAATTTCCCAGAACCGGTGATTCGATAAGAAACAAGCATTTAGATTCTGCTTATCGGTTTCTATGTGCATATTTTAATGTGATTTTAAAACATTCAACCTCAAAAGATTCGCACGCTGTTTTCTGTGCTTTGCACACATCCAAAACGTGCACACAGAAAAGGTTATTTTAATGTGATTTTAAACCATTCGAGCGCAAAGAAGACTCGCGCACTGTTTTCTGTGCTGTAGACATACACTCATGCTGCACACACACACGTGTGCACAGAACGGCTTCTCATAGTGAATAGTGCGCAATAATGAACTGAGTTCTCCTCCTCGTCTTTTTGCAAAGCACACGGACAAATAAACACAAAAATATGTAAAAATATTCTCGTAAACACAGTCGGTTATGTCTTAAGACAGTTGAAAAGAAAAGATGAAAACGCATGTGTAACAGTATGGGATCCATGCAGCTCTTAAAGTGATGGCAGATTTTCCTGATGCCGTCCATATAATAACGTTAATCAAACAAAGATAAGAATCGGAATCGATAAGCAAATCGGAACCGTAATCGTTAAAATTTAAATGATACCCAACCCTAGGCAGGGGGGACATAACGACTCCATTCCCTCCATCACTGAAAAAGGGTTACATCAGTAACCAAGACGTTCCCCATCTGTCAGTCACTACAACGTTATGTTGACTGACAAATGGGGTCCCTATGGAAAACGCCACAACCACTGATCTGTTATGAGTGATGGAGATGCAGTTGCTGGCAAGCTGTATCATGCCCTTTTGACAATTGGTCACACTGAACCTACCCAGCGCCCCACGTAAGCCCAAAATGTTAATGGGATGGAAGGGAAAGGGCTTACTATGGAGATGGCCGTAGCTGCTGTTCCTTTTAGAGGAAGAGTGCTTCGGTTCTCAATTCCCATTTTATTTTTCAGCCATGACCAGTGTTATTAAAGCTGGGGAAGCGTACCTAGTCCAATGGAGAGGAGGCCACATCCTACCCATAGGGAGGAGCATGTGGAAATACACATATGGACTGGGCAGTGCTACATATAGAAAGATCGTATCCAGGCATGTATCCAGTCCGGGGTCTCAGGATGACGTGAGAAGAAGCCGGCCCAAACTCCCCCACCCTCTTGATGTAAGTGAGCGTGGTGTAGCGTCTGGAGTCTGTTTTGGATCAAGATGAGTCGGTTCTGCTCTAAGTGTCAGAAAGCTTTTAGCTTTAGACGTTTGCATATAAATTAAATGTCCTGGCACCGAGAAGTCTGAACTAAATTGCTTCGTTGTCACTTCTATGGCTTGGCCGAGACCAAGCAGGCCACCCCTATAAGACTTCAAAGGGGGACACAATCTCTTCCCCTTATCAACACATGTCCTCCCCCCCCGTCCTAACTTTAATTAAACTATTCCAGAACGTATATGATGATTCCTTTGTGTATGCATGTTACCTATGTTACACTCTACGAAGTCATGATGTGTGTGTAATGTTAAAGTAATTTTAACTGCTTGTATTAATGAGTAAAGTGTGTATTTCTTCTTTTATGCTTTCCTACCAAAGCTTGTGTGGTACCTAAATATTCACTTCTCTTTTTGCTAACCAACGATGCGCAGTATGTGATTGTGAGATACATTATTAATATGTTTAGCCCCTTTTTAGTAAAACTTTACTAATTCTGACACGTCACAAGGACATACCATTTAAGTCGTAAAACTGAGACAAAGGAACTCTCTCCCACCTAAAGTCCACACCTATGATTGGCCATTTCGAGAAAGATGGGCGTATGTTAATGGACTTTAAAGGGCAACAACACAAGAATATCTTGGCTCAGTCGGTGCATTCGATACACAACCCTCTTCCTCATCATCTTGGCTCGTCCCCTGGCCAGGCGGCTTCGGCCCTGGCTTGGCGGCTCAGTCACGTGGGTTGGTTCCTTTGAAGTCGGCGCGCTCCGCAACTCAGTCCCTGGCCACCGGGGGCCAGGCGGACAGGCAACATGCGCCATCTCAGCGCGCTCCATCTCAGCGCTTAGTCATCTTCAAAACTCCGACGAGACGATCTCCTCTTCCTCCCTTTTGGCATTCGCTCTAACCACCTTCAAACTTCCCGCGGATCGACAACGTTCCGGAAGGACCAAAAAGAGAGAACGCTCCAGCTCAAAGAACGCTCTGAGAGGACTCACACGCATTCTTTTATACTCAGCACAAAGCAACCCATGCAAGTATAAATTCCATCGAAATTTAGGTGCGTTTAAGATTTGTACCCCGGTTAAGGTGAAATTATTCTTTGCTGGCTCTCTGTTGGGTTATGTTAGAAAATTGCCATTCCTGAACCTTTCCTTCCTCCCTTTCTCTTCTTTTCATTCTCTTTCATTACTTTTCGTTATTCTATATATACATGCATTTTTTATTTAGTCGTATGTATTTGTAGTATCAATTATTAAAACCATTGTATCCACGTTTGATTGTCATTGTTGCCGCTCACAGAACATAGTCACTTTAATGTTCAGATCTAGCTACGAGCTCTCATAAGTATCTTTGAATACTTAAATTAATATCCTAATAGTTCGGAAAGTTTGTTCTTCGTGACCAGAAGGATAACCTTCCCGAAGATTTGATGAAGGATAAAACTTCAGGAAAGTTGATAAAAGACTGTACTGTTCGTTCGTTAAACGAACGGATGAATTTTGAATGAATTCTTTAAAGGTTATTCTGTAATTTAATATATATATATATATATATATATATATATATATATATATTCGTAGTTAACTGCAATCCATTGTTGTTAACCATGTATATATTGCATAAATACCTAGGTTAGGTATTTCCCTTTTGGGTGATTTGGAGATTTATAATTTAATCATAACCCGTTACGATTTATTATAAATAATTAAATATTAATACCCATAATTCCCTATTGAGCTAATTTTAATTTAATAACATCTGTAGCCGAGTCGTTACAGAATATTTGGTGGAGAATGCGGGCACATTTTAAACTTTGTTTTGTGAGCAACGGTGTCAGTTTTATGTGTATTACTGGTATTAATTTTTGTTTTCGTATGCGCGCCTCAGAGAGTGAGAGAAGTCGTGACGCAACGCAAACTCACGTATCTGATAACTGGCCCAAAAAGGCCCAAAGCTGATTTCAGTTCAGTATGTTAACAGCTGCTGTTTGTCAAACATTTTAGTCACTGTTAATTGCTAAAAATAAACTGCAGTTCATAATATTAAATTTGTTCCTGTGAAAGAGAAGGAAACCTCTTTACAGCACATTTTAATATTATCAAAACCTGTAAGAACGAAGAAATCTTCTTTCAGGATAATATAATGATCTGAGCGATGCTCCTCACTTCATTTTTGTAAAGGCCTTATTAACATATCACTAGTTTTGATTAATTGCGTATATCAATGTTATTCAACTAAGCGATCTCACTACTTTGGCGTAGCTAACCAAAAGCATATACCTTATACAAATCACTCAGAAGAACTGCTGGCCAGTGTCTGATTGATGTGTAAATGGGAGTATTTTTTTTTTTAAACCTTAATCAAGTTTAAAATTTGTAACAGAAAAAAACATTCTGTTCCATACATTTTCGTGTTAGCGCGGTAAAAGAAATCCGGCCACACACTCTTTGTGCTACAAATTGGCACAAAAGGAGATTTGAAAACAAATTCTCTCCTCACTTGTGATTGATGCAGTAATCGCGGCCTTTAGAAAGAGGAAAAACCTTTTCTTTTTTTTCAGACGCTCGAATTTAAATCACCCTTTGAAAAGTGTCGTAATACCTCTGACTAACACAAGAGGGCAGCCTGTCAGGTGTCCAACACCTCTCAAATTACGCACACCTGACCTCACTCCTTGGTGTGGACTCAGCTACGCCATCTTGTGGGCATCTGAGGATGTTTCTTTCCTTCCCGCTATCTCGTTTATCAAAGTGAACTATCTTTTCCGTTATTTTATTTGTTTACTATTATAATCATTTTCATTTATTTCCTGTTATTACGAATATTTTATATTATTCAATCTTCAGAGGAAACCCAATTTTGACCCTGCAGTCTGGCCGTTGACCCGCCTCACCTGAGTGCTGCCCAGTTGTGCTAAAAGTCACACGCTGTTTGAGTGGGCGCACCGTGGCACCAGGGGGACGAGGATCCGGGGACACCACAGTCGAGTGTCCGGGAGCGCCGGTGAGACTGACCTCACCACTGATTCTCACCTGAAGTGAACCCAATTCACCCCAGGCATAGTAAATAAAGTAAAGCCCATCCACTTATTGTAAGACTTAGAATATACATATTCCCGGTCATTTAAGTGTTTGGCCCAACCTTCCTCTCTTAAGCCATACCATCCCCCTAGGCTTTATAGCTCAACAGCGCCTCCCACTCGTGTGGCCCTGTCATAAACCCTAGCATTGGTACTAAGCTTAGACCTTTTCCCTCTCTATCTCTTCTTATGTTCTCATTTTGTTTCATTTTTTATTTCATGCCTTTTCTTTTAGTTATTTTTGGTTATCTTGTTCTGTTCTATCTGCTTTTCTGACAGAACCTATGAGCCATCAAGGAAAGCTGAATAATAGATTGACGACCAAGCAGCCAGTGTCAGTAAATGACCCACCAGGCTACCGCACTGTCAAAATCGTTATTTAGATCTGACGCTCACCCACATAAATCGGCCCCACCTGGCCACCTACGTCCAAGACAATAGGTGCCCGGCCTAAATTTCACTAACTGTCTGCACCAGTTAGTCCAAATTACACACACAAATTAAATAGTCACATATTGCTATAGCTCGCTAAAACCCTATACGGACTTGCATTGGCCTCTTTTGTGTTGTCTTTCTCTTGCCTACAGTAAGCCAGTATGTCCTTTTCATCCAGCCCCACCGCCCACTGGGATTACGTTGAGACCTGGCTGAGCGCCATGACGACTGCGTTCCTGCCTAAAGCCACCGGTGACCTGCAGCACCTGAGCCAAGAGCAGCTGGACGACGACTTGAACTGGCTGATGGCCCACGATCCAACCCAGAACTACAACCACAAAGAATGGGCCAAGATCGTCGGGGGCCTCGCTCACAAACTCATCGTCCAGGCACGACTCAGCGAAAAGAGCAACATCCACTTGGAGCAAGAAGCAGCAGCGCTGAAGCTCCAGGCTGAGGAGGCCCGGAGGAACCAGGCCAAAGCGCAGAGTCGTCTAGATCAGCTACTCCTCGAGGCCCAGGACCGGCGCGGAGGAGAGGATGAAATGGACCCACAGCTTCAGGAGGAAGTGGAGAGACTTCAAAATGCCCTGGCAGAACTTCATGTAGAGACAGAGCACAGAGAGCAGTTGGAGAGAGAATCCAAAGAGGAACTAAGGGAAAAACTCCAACGAGGTGAAGCTCTCCTAGCAAGAGCAGAAATTGAACTGAAAGAAAGGGACGGCAAGGCCAAAGCCTGTGAAAACCACTTGCAAACGGCCCGTGCCCAGATCCATGATTTGGTTCAACAAAAAGACTATTTAAAAGAAGAACTTGAAACTGTTCACAGAGAACTTAAGTACGCATACAGATACAGACTGCAGAGTGACCAGCAAGGGGAAACACACACCACAGAGTTTCCCCTGACAAGTGGGCCTATGCCTCCCCGTCAAGAGTTCCGAGCTCAAAAGGGGGGTGAAAGCCCACTGCTCAAGATGTCACCAGCCAGTTTCCAAGAGCCCACATCAGCAGCAAAGGGGTGGGAGCCCGTCCAGAAAATCTGTGCCCCTAGTCACGCCATGGCTCCCCAAGAACTCTACAAGCTGGCCAGAAACATCCCAACATTCACCCCAAACCCTGCAGGAGGCCACGACGTGCACGCCTACCTGCAGGACATAGACTTTCACCTGCAAACTGTGGCTAACGTGACCACATGGGACAGACTTTATGTCCTCCGAGGTACGTCCAGCCGTGAGGTGCGGAGTTTCCTCGATCGGCAACCCGAGACTGTCAAATCAGACTACCAGCAGCTGCGTCAGGCCCTGATTAGAGAGTTTTCGGACCCTGATTCAGACCAAGGGATCATCAGCGCCATGGACCTGAGACAAGGCCGACTGGAAACCCCACAGGCCTACTACAACAGACTCTGACAAGCCTACTTTGGAGCACAGAATGAGCCAGGGATGGAGGAGGACTTCAACTTCAGAACACTATTCCTTCGAAATCTGCATCCAACAGTAAGCCATCACTTAGGAGCCCTGGCCTGCCCATGTAGTATGTCCACCCAACAGCTACGGGACTTAGCCCATAAAGCTTATGCCAAGCAAAAGACTGCTTCTGAAAAGACTGTGAGAAATCCAACAATTTGCCCTGTCTCTGACCATCGTTCAGAGCTGGCTCTAGAGGGCGCCCAGCAACACCACAGTGACAGACTTTTTTAACAGAGAGTCAAGACCGTTCCAAGCCAGCAGAGAGCAGCACAACCGGAATGGTGCCCGTCCTAAGCACCAGACCGGGCGCTCTGAAAGATTCTGGGACAAGCCACGTCCGTCTAACCACCCAAAGGGTGGAGCCACGTGGGATGCCAGCCGACGGCCCAGAAATGGATGACCTTCATCGGCCAGAGCATCCAGCCCAGGCAGCCAGCAGCGGAACGACTCGCGACACGCACCGAGCAAACCCAAGTCTGACCACTCACCAGAGAAAAATACTGCAGCTTCGTCTGAGTCAGCAGAGATCTTGAGGATTCTGAAAGAACTCATTCAGAAGAAACCTCGCAAGGGAGACAAGGAGGACAGGCCAGACTCCTTATGACTAAGTGTAAGGCCTGCACCCAACATCCTTCCTGACTGCCCTCCGACTGAACCAAGCACCCAAAGCACTGCTCACCAGCCATAGTCCACAGAACCAGACACCTCATCACCAAGTGACAGCGTCGCCCAATCACCTCAGCTGACAGCTGCACTTCCTGAACAATCCAACACAAGTCATCACGCCAGCAACCAAAATCCCAAGATACCAGAAAGTGCTGTTTTGGTTGTCTGCCTCCCTAACGAGCCACATGAGACCATCCCTAACTGCTTATCGATCACCACACAAACCCCAGAACCAAGACTCCTGGGAAACCTGATCGAAAAGGGAGTGGCCCGGAAACTCTATCTAGCCATCACATTGGAGAACGAGGTGAGACTTGAAGCCCTGGTCGACACCGGAGCTGATCTCACTTTGATGTCATCCCAACTCTTTGACAGACTCCGAATTGAAGCTAAGAGACAAAATCGAACTTTGAAATCCCAAAAATGTGAGCTAAACGTGCAGTCATACAGCCAAAATGAGATCCAACTTAAACAGATAGCTCCCATCCATCTAACGATTGGTCCAATGAGTCTAGTACACCCTGTGTACATCTCACCAATGGACACGTACCCCCTTCTCGTCGGCAAAGATCTGCTAGACCGCTTCGAGCCCTTATTGGACTTCAGACAGCTGAAAATTTGGGCTCAAGTGCGAGAACCTCTGCCTCTCCAGCCACCCAGCTCACCTGAGCCAGACTGTCAGGCCACAGAGGTCACAAGAAATCTCGCAGCCAGCCACAAAAACACTATCCCAGCACCAGAACAAAGTTCAAGTTTGCTACTCTGCACTTTTCAACTCACCATAGACTCTCACTGCCCCAAGGTCATGACTGACCTCCAGCTGAATGATGTAACAACTACAGACATCATACTCGCACTATGGGCAGACAACTCAGCCATCAGTCTAGCACTGTTCAAAGCCCTCATGGAAGACACACCAGACCTTCCGTCGGCAAGCAAGCGCACCCGCTTCCCTTTGGACTCCTGCCTATCAACCGTGGTAACTGCCAAGGGCATCTGCGCTTTGAACTTGAAATGGAATGACCGGTGCCTCACTCACTACTTCCTGGTCCTTCCAGACCCGCCGCATAATGTCTACATAGGAGCAGACATCTTGATTCGCCTCAAGGCTCATGTGGACTTTATCAATGAGGTGGTGTGGGCCCCACTGACATCACAGCCCCCTGTGGTTCCTGTCAACCCTGAAAACCTCCTGTCAGGCCAGACCATCCCAGAAGTCTGTACCTTAATCAACGAACAGGAAACTGCAGTACCAGCTTACACCAAAGGGGTCGCTGTTCGGCTCAACATGCGATGTGGCCAAACACTAAACCACACGCTGGGCTTCTTCCAACCTTCACCTGAATGTGTGGAACTTGGACTCAGTCTGGAAGCCACACCACTCACTGAACTGTCATCCTGTGTAGTCTACATCCTGTTCAACAACTGCATGGCAATGGACATCAGGATTCCCAAGGCCTACTGCCTGGGATGGCTAGTGAGTCATGACTTCCATGACTTTGGACCAATGACTGGTAAGGTGAGTTCAATCCCATCTTCGATGTGCTCCCTTCTGGGATCAGACAACACAGTGTTCACAGCACCCTTCAAAATCATCTCGATCGCTTCTGTCATGCCGATGGCCAAAGATCAAGTGTGCAGAACAGAGCTAACAGAGGACCAACATCTTGCAGTATACACAGTCACTAGCCAGCCTGCCTGCGAGACTGATGACAGTGCTGCACCTCTGACTGCCAACACGACAGACGACACAACAACAGAGGAGCCGTATCCTGGATTTGAGACGCAAGTCCAGCAAATTCTGAAAGAGGCAGACGCCATAAAGGATGATGCAGAACGTCAAGAACTCAGACAAGTCCTTTACAAATACAAAGAGCCGAAGACTCTTTAGACTGTGGTCTCACTAACCTCCACACAGTGCGCATCCCAATGCACCCTAATGCTCCTCCCACTTTTGTCAAGCAGTACAAGATCCCCATCGCCTCACACGAACCGGTGCAGGAGATCGTTGACTCTATGCTTGAGAAAGGTGTCATCCGTCCATGCAAAAGCACCTACTCTGCTCCTATCTGGCCCGACCTCAAACCAAACGGCAAGTGGCGACCCACCATTGATTACAGGAAACTGAACCAACAAGTGCCATTGTCACGATGGCCCATGACCCAGCTGGAGCAGGAAATACCCAGAATCAAAGGAGCCACAATCTTCTCTACGCTTGATGTGGCCTCAGGATTCTGGACCATTCCAGTGCATCCAGAAGATCAACACAAGCTGGCTTTCACCTTCGGCAACTGACAATATACCTTCACAAGGTGTCCGTTCGGCTATGCCAACTCACCAGCCGAGTTCAACATCTTCCTGAACAAAGCATGCCCAGACACAAGAATGAGAGGCAACCTCATCTACGTAGATGATGTTCTCATGAAAAGCACCTGAAAGAGATAGACCATGTTCTGAACCAATTAGCCACTGCCGGCGCCAAAATTGCCCTCCACAAGGGACAGTGGTGTCGAACCAAGGTCAATTACGTGGGCCTACTCATTGGATCACGGGGCATTGAACCGCAATCCAGCCGTATCCAAGCCATTCAGAACATCAAGCCACCCACTAATGTTTCAGAGTTGCGAAGCTTTCTTGGGGTGTGCAACTACTCACGGCAGTTCATTGAGAACTACGCAGACATTGCACGACCACTAACTGCTCTTCTGAAAAAGGACTGCCCATTCATCTGGACAGAAGCTCAAGCAAATGCCATGAATGAACTGAAACAACATCTGTGCATAGCTCCATGTCTTGCTTACCCTGACCCACAAAAGGAGTTCCACTTGGAAGCTGGATTCTCCAAACACTGCCTCAGTGCTGGTCTATACCAAAGGCATGACCAAGACAAAAGAGTGGTCGCATATGCCAGCAAGACACTTCTTCCACCAGAGAGCAAATACTCTGACTGTGAAAAGGCTCTGCTCTGCACTGTATGGCCATCCAGCGATTCTCCAACTACATCGGAGCACAAAAGGTTATTATAGAGACATGCCACCAGCCTGTAATGTTCCTCAACAGCCAACGCATCCGAGATGGCGTTGTCACCAATTCACGCATAGCCACGTGGTTGATGGCCCTCCAGGGTCGCAATGTTGAGGCACGTTATGCTCAGAATCACAAGTCTGCACTGGGAAACGGCTTGGCTGCCTGCCAAAACTGTTCTGATGACACACCAGCGGCGACGCTGGACACAGAGGAACCCCAACAACAACAACAACAGACCTGTCACAGGCATTTTCAAGAGAATGTGTGTCAAGGAATGCCCACCGCCTACGTCGATGGATGCTCTTACAACCAAGAGGGCATCCTAAAAGCAGGTGCGGGCGTACTATGGCTGAATGACCAGCCTTGCCCTCCACAGCACTTCAAGTTGGGTCCTCAGTCATCGCAATATGTTGAGGTAGCAGCCATTCTAATAACCCTCCAAATCGCATTGACCCATAACATCAGAGAACTCCTTATTTGCACAGACTCCAACTATGCCAGACTCAGTTTCACATGCCACCTTCCAGGTTGGAAACAAAATGGCTTCAAAACAGCAAACACCAACACCTGTTCCAAGCATGTGATGACATCACAAGAGTACACGACTTGATCGTCTACTGGAAAAAGGTGAAAGCACACTCAAGGCAACCAGGCCTTGACAAAGACTTGAATGACCAAACTGATGCCCTAGCCAAGACTGGCGCACTTCACGGCAATCTATGGTCACCTCCAGGCCACCTACCCACCCTTAACGTTGCAGTGATAACCCGCAGCAAGCGAACTATTCCTGCGACGATTCCAACATCACAGCCGCTTACGCTGGCTCCACAAATTTCCAACAACGACATAGCTGACATGCAAGCCTCTGACACTGCCATACAAGCAATGCTAATCCACCTCTCAGACCCCTCCAACCACCCTATCACTGCGTCTGAATTCACTGCTGCCGCAGGCCTCAGACGACCGCATGACGTCAAACACATGCTGCGTGTGAAAGACAACATTCTGTGGTATGCCCCTGATGACCTCACAGCGCAAATGCTTGTGGTGCCACATTGTCAAAGGGGGGTCATGCTAACGTGCGGGACACCAAGGTACCAGAGCCACTTACGAGACACTGAAACAAGTGGCATACTGGCCTGGCAGAATATGTCAGAGAGTGCTTGGTTTGCTGCCAATTCCAACCAGCAAACCCAAACCATAGAGCCCCACTGCAACGCAGAGGAGTCACATTCCCATGGTCAGACCTCCAAATAGACTGGGTAGGACCCCTGCCCAGATCTACGAGGGGCAACAAGTACTTCCTCACGGTTGTGTGCCAGTTCACCAAGTGGGTAGAGTGTCTTCCAGCACCGACACTGCCCAGACCACGGCATACCTCCTGATGAACCACATCTTCTCCATGTTCGGACTGCCACTTAAAGTGAACTCGGACTGAGGCACTCACTTTACAGCGGAGATCATGCAGCAGGTTTGGAAACTCTTGGGAGTACAAGCTCAACTGCACATCAGCCACCATCTCATCCGGCCAAGTGGAACAAACATGTCGAACTGTGGTCAGCATGCTGAGAAAGTATGTGTCTGCCAACCAGAAAAACTGGGATGTGAAACTTCCTTTGGTGCTCATGGCCATCAGAGCCACCCCGCATGAATCAACTCATGTGTCTCCCTTTGAACTAATGACTGCCGCTGCACCTGCTGTATCAAACGGGATACTCCAGCCTTGTCACAGCCTACACCACTTACCAGTACCTCGACACCGGCACCTGAAAACAACCTTCGCTTTCGCCCAGCAACAGCTTCAAAAGAGTGCTGAAGGCCGAAAAGCATATTATGACCGGAAAGCGTCACACCAGGAACTGGATGTAGGCGACAGGGTCCGGTATTACAGCTGTACCTGGCCCCAAACCTGCGTAGGTGTACTTTGACAAAGGACATTCACTACCTCTGCCCTAGCAAGCCATTCCTCAGAGACAACACTGAAGGAATCTGCGGGTTGCAGCCCATGAGAAGTGACACCCGTGGCCCTGCCGAGGCCACGTCTCGCACCCAAGTCATCGAAACTCGAGCTGAGATCGTGGGTGACCGGTGGCTCGTCAACACTCCCACTCGTATGGCCACCCTGACTTACGATCAGCATGACACTGCCACCCACATCAGCCTGCCCAACCAGAGTATGTGGATTCAAGTACCAAAAGGTGCCATCCTCCACCTCGATGATCTGGCATTGTACCACCTCCCTAGTGAAGAGTACTGGTCAGAGCTGGAAATCCCATCCTTCTTCAAGAATCACAACTTCACTCTAGATCCAGAACTGGAACTGAAGATTGAGGAAAGGGGGTCCCAGCTAATTGACATTACTCCCATCGATACGGCCCTCCAAACACTGTCCCGGCTGCCCATCCTGACCAACTCCCCTGTGGTCCAAGCTTGGACCGACGCCGACACAGCTCTTTGCCTCTCTATGGCATTAGGCTACACCCTGACACTGGGTGAGTCTTCATCCTGTTCAAAAGGGTCCACGAGATGTGAGAGTCCATGACCAAGAACACGGTCGCTCTCCCCCTAGGTTTCAAACGAAACCCATGGAAAAGAGGTACCAAGACAGAGACCATGCCCAACCTCATCGAGATGGACTCTCAGCCTTTGGTTCCTCAGGCTGAGAGTCCATCTCCAACAATTAGAAACCACCTGCCACCCGACCATCATGATCCACCTGCCATCCGACCATCATGATGACTGTCGTCCGACGATGTCATACAAACTTCGTCAGACGAAAAGGGGGACTGTAGCGTCTGGAGTCTGTTTTGGATCAAGATGAGTCGGTTCTTTTAAAAGCTTTTAGCTTTAGACGTATTTCTTCTTTTATAATTTCCTACCAAAGCTTGTGTGGTACCTAAACATTCACTTCTCTTTTTGCTAACCAACGATGCGCAGTATGTGATTGTGAGATACATTATTAATATGTTTAACCCCTTTTTAGTAAAACTTTACTAATTCTGACACGTCACAAGGACATACCATTTAAGTCGTAAAACTGAGACAAAGGAACTCTCTCCCACCTAAAGTCCACACCTATGATTGGCCATTTCGAGAAAGATGGGCGTATGTTAATGGACTTTAAAGGGCAACAACACAAGAATATCTTGGCTCAGTCAGTGCATTCGATACACAACCCTCTTACTCATCATCTCGGCTCGTCCCCTGGCCAGGCGGCTTCGGCCCTGGCTTGGCGGCTCAGTCACGTGGGTTGGTTCCTTTGAAGTCGGCGCGCTCCGCGACTCAGTCCCTGGCCACAGGCGGCCAGGCAACATGCGCCATCTCAGCGCGCTCCATCTCAGCGCTTAGTCATCTTCAAAACTCCGACGAGACGATCTTCTCTTCCTCCCTTTCGGCATTCGCTCTAACCACCTTCAAACTTCCCGCGGATCGACAACGCTCCGGAAGGACCAAAAAGAGAGAACGCTCCAGCTCAAAGAACGCTCTGAGAGGACTCACACGCATTCTTTTATACTCAGCACAAAGCAACCCATGCAAGTATAAATTCCATCTAAATTTAGATGCGTTTAAGATTTGTACCCCGGTTAAGGTGAAATTATTCTTTGCTGGCTCTCAGTTGGGTTATGTTAGAAAATTGCCATTCCTGAACCTTTCCTTTCTCCCTTTCTCTTCTTTTCATTCTCTTTCATTAATTTTCGTTATTCTGTATATACATGTATTCTTTATTTAGTCGTATGTATTCGTAGTATCAATTATTAAAACCATTGTATCCACGTTTGATTGTCATTGTTGCCGCTCACAGAACATAGTCACTTTAATGTTCAGATCTAGCTACGAGCTCTCATAAGTATCTTTGAATACTTAAATTAATATCCTAATAGTTCGGAAAGTTTGTTCTTCGTGACCAGAAGGATAACCTTCCCGAAGATTTGATGAAGGATAAAACTTCAGGAAAGTTGATAAAAGACTGTACTGTTCGTTCGTTAAACGAACGGATGAATTTTGAATGAATTCTTTAAAGGTTATTCTGTAATTTAATATATATATATTCGTAGTTAACTGCAATCCATTGTTGTTAACCATGTATATATTGCATAAATACCTAGGTTAGGTATTTCCCTTTTGGGTGATTTGGAGATTTATAATTTAATCATAACCCGTTACGATTTATTATAAATAATTAAATATTAATACCCATAATTCCCTATTGAGCTAATTTTAATTTAATAACATCTGTAGCCGAGTCGTTACAGAGGTCAGGAGCGCAGTCTTTAGAGACAGGATCTTAAGCTTAACTGACTCAAGCAGCTCAAAGGGAGCTCTCTGCAGGCCAGAAATGACAACAGAGAGATCCCAGTGCCTCAATGGCAGCAACATACACCTTCAAGGTGGAGGGGAACAGCTCTGCTTCAACCCTTCTTGCAGGAAGGAAAGCACAGAACCGATCAGGCATCTCCGGGGGTCTTCCTGATGGGAAGAGCACCACTCAGCAAACAGACTTCACTTCAGAGCATTAGCTTGTCTAGTAGAGGGAGCTCTGGCTTGAGTGATAATGTCTAACACCACTGTTGGTAGGCTTAAGAACTTAAGTCGTCCGTGTCCCGTCCAGAAGCCAGACATGGAGGTTTCAGAGGTCCGGACGCGGGTGCCATATGGTGCCCCGCCAGGGAGGGACTTCTGCAAGAAGCATCAGGTCTGAAAACCAGGTCCGGGTGGGCCAGTAAAGCGCAACCATCATGACCTGCTCCTCGTCCTCCCTGACCTTGCACAATACCCATCTCGGGACGCGGCTGTGTAGCCAGTGCTGAAGTGGTCTCATATTCATCAATTAGAGTGGCGTGACCACAGCTGCGGATGCCAAATGCCCCAGGAGTCTCTGAAAAGTTCAGTGGAACCTCTGTTTTGCCCCTGAACGTTTCAGGCAGTTCAGCACTGACTGTACGCGTTTGTTGGTGAAACGCGCCATCATATTGACTCTATTGACTCATATCCAACTCCATACTGGGAAAAGAGATGCTTTGCACAGGGGAGAGCTTGCTCTTTCCCCAGCTGACCCACCAGGTCCCCGTGTTCGCACAACAGATCTCGAGAGTGAGCCAGTCATCCAGATAGTTGAGAATGTGAATGGCCACTTCCATTAGCAGGGGCAAGGGCAGCCTCCACGATTTTGTAAAGACGCAGGAAGACAGGGACAGCCCAAAGGGCTTGTATTGATTGTACTGACCTTGTACTGATACGCCTGACCCTCGAAGGCAAACCAAAAAAACGGTCTGTGTCGAGGCAGAATCGAGACGTGGAAGTATGACCTTCAGGTCGATTGCTGCAAACCAATCTTGGGGACGAATGCACGTGAGAATGCATTTCTGCATCAGCATTGTGAATGGGAGCTTGTGAAGGGCCCGGTTCAAAATTTGCAGATCCAAGATTGGCCGTAACCCACTGCCTTTCTTGGGTACGATGAAGTAAGGGCTGTAAAACCCCGTCTTCATCTTGGTTGTTGGCGAATGTGAAGGGGGGTGGGGGTTGGGGGGTGTGGTTGGGAATGAGGAAGCATAGCGTTGCTCACTGCCAGACCACACCCTGTATGACCCAGAAATTGTGGAAACTGCTCTTCACCCGGCCCTCCTCTGGGGGAAGGAGTGGTGCGTTCACCACCTCCTGGTCGAGAGCAGCTCCCCACATCTCTGGGCTGCCCGTATCAGGGCTGCTTCGTTCAGCGTTTGGAGGGTCTAGCGGCCTGAGGGACGGGCTGTGTTGTCGTCCTGCGGGAAGCTTGACGGGGCAGCCGGGGTGTTGTCTCCGGTCGCACCGGAGCAGATGTAGATGCCGCAGGGGGACGCCGCAGAGGGATGCCCTCGGCAACGAGCAGACTGGGGGGCAGCCCGGGGCGGCCTGGTGGCAGAGGTTTCACGCTGGGGCAGGATGTGCTTGATCGTGTGAGTCTGCTTCTGGGTGATGTATGTTTTCTGTTCTGGAAATGTATGCAAATGTGTGCATATTTAATTACACAATGCCTCATTGGCATAACGATAACTTTAGAAAACTCGTAATACAAACAATTGTCTTAATTAATCAACAGGGGGAAGTATAGCAATATCTTTTAGATACATTTTTACCCTATTCACCTGTGGTGTCTTCATGTTCTTCATTTATTTTTGCAAAACAAATTATAATATTCACTGTTACTCATATACTTCTAGAATTACTAGCCACTGGTAAAGAAATACATGGACCGCTATGATCAATACAGGTCTTAAAAAGCCAATAAGCAACTAAGTGGAAAAGGAAACAGCCCAAGCACAGCATCAAACAACCCTGTAATCATTTTACCCACAAATCTGTTTATCTTCATTAAGAAGTAGTCGATAGACTGTTTCCTAAGAGGGAAGGGGTTTGTTTCATAACTAACTGCATTCTGTTTGCCTAATAAGAAATTTTGCTTTTTTCTGTCAATAATCATTGTTCAATAATCAACAGCTCTCTGAGGTTTTCAGAAAGGCAATGAAAAGAGTAAAAGAGTGCTAATTTAATATCAGGAAATCTAAACTTATAGCAACTTTCTCAAGGAACATGGACATATTCACCATCTGTTCCTAAAAATGCTCCCTGTAAAAGATCATGCCTTTTCACATCTAATGAAATTCAGTGCATGTTCCTGAGCGGAGCATAAAACCAGCCAAGAATAGATTTCCAATACATATTGACATTCTAGAAAAGATCCTTCATAGTATCCTTGGATATGGTTTAGTGCATGCTACAAACCTTCAACGTTCTACAGTTCAATGCATTTAAAATGGGCCTGCCTGTGTTCATCAGAAAATAACTGTCCTTGCAAGATCATCAGAAACAAAGATTAGCCACTTCTGACCCAACAAATGCAAAAGCTCAACCAAGACTGAAAAAGTTGCCTTTTCAGCTCAAAGAAATATCTTTATATTTTCAAATAGAGTATTAACTTAAATAATTTCATCATATGAAAGACAACCTGGGTAGAGTTATGCATTTGTGTTTGTTTGTAAATGTGCACATGGATTTACAGGTGTGCGTGAGTGTGTGCTGGATTTAGCAGGGCTCTGTGAGAGTAAAGTATTGCTGTTATCCATCACCTCAATGTCAGTAGCTCACTAAGAGATAAAGCTATTGTTTATATAGATACAGACGCGATTTTGATCATTTTGATTTCATATTCCTTATTCCTAGCACGTTGATTGATGTTTGCTTCTGCCATTGTTTTAAACAAATGCTAATTTGTCTGAATCAGGAGTCAATTGAATTAGGAAAAAAGACAATTACCGGTTCCTGTTGTGTTGAGGAGTATAATCCTTCCTTTTTTAAGTAGTATTACTGGTAATTCTATTTGAGAGAAGAGGACAGTGTTCAGTGATCTTGCATTATGGTCAAATAAATGTAATGCAATACATGTGGTGTCATGATCCTGTAATGGCCAGTAAAAAAATAACATTATGATAACATCAGTTTATCTTATAGTGATTATATATTTCTTGAAAAAATATTATTCCTCTTTATGTAAATTGCTAACTTGGCCTAATGCTTGATGATATTATATTATTAGTTTACTGAACACACTGATTATTATCTGATTAACAGACAGATTATCTGTTTTGATGGAAGCAAACCTATAAACTCCACAAATGTTCATACATTTTATTATGCCACTGCTGGAACAAAGTATGTCTCTTCACACTGGGTTTAATTGTATTTGACATCTATTGTGTCATGACAAAATTTCATTCAAATGGATAATCTTTTTGGACAGAATCTTGGCAAATGATAGCAATCTGAAACAGATCTTATCACATTTAAGCATGAAATAGCCTATTGATTGTAGTCTGAGAACAGGTGACTCAACTTGTTTTTGAAATGCAATGATTCACATTTATTTCAGAGGCTGAGCATTTTGGGTTCATAATTACACCAAGCCCAAGTTTGCTCCAGATGGGTCTGAGTTATGAAGTATTTTAACGATGACATATAGAAGCTCAGAGATTTCTTCATTCACTCATAGCTATTTTAGGATATAGGATCACGTATGGCAAGCCGAATTAGCTTTTGATGTTCTCAGCGTTACTCATCGTAATTACATTTTTACTTGAATTAGGAGGCTCTCTAATTTAATTCTTACTAGTGACAATTACAATTAGAGCTCTTTAATTCAATTGTTACTAGTAAAAATGCAATTACAACGAGTAACTGGGTTCATTTAAAGCTAATTCAGCTTGCCATAATTATGCTAGAGTAGCTACTTTCATTACGGGCTTTGCTACTGGTCCTCCATGCTGAAGCTGCAATGATATCACAGTAAATTGAGCAGTGAATATAGCTGTTATATAATAGCTTGGGTAACTTACATTTCAGACATAATATTGCCAATTACTTTGTCTATTTGTGCTCCTAGGCAAAGTCAAACCTAGTGTCTCGGCTTCATGAAGCTTTTAAATGACACATTTTTAGACTATAATAAAAAGGAAAATTAGTAGTTAATTGTCTGTTATTGTCCTGGGGTCCGTTCTTCGTACTTCGCTAACTCGGTTAGCTGGATTTGATTGTTGAAGATTTGGCATGAGCTTGGATTGTTTGGTTCTTCAACGCTCATCCTGGGGTCCGTTTTTTTATACGTCGCTTAATACATCTGAGATGATTTGACAGATCCCAGATCTTCTAATCGTGATAACTGATTTCTGGCTAATTTGGTTCTTCAAACGAATTTGCGGATTTGATTAAAATATCTGGATTAAGTTGTCTGAGATTACTGCGTGTTCTCGTGTTCCCTGAAAAGGGCAGATGCATCGATACTCGAAACCACGAACAGCAATGCAGCGATTGGCTGACGACAAGACAGCAACGTAATGACATCATATAATTAAAAAAGATGCGTGGCGAAAAACTTGACGAACCCCCCAAAATTCGTCAAGTTTTTCGTCAGGTGTCTTTTTTAAGAATGCGCAGTAATCTCAGACAATTTAATCCATATGTTTTAATCCAATTCACAAATTCGTTTGAAGAACCAAATTAGCTCAGTTATCACGATTAGAAGATCTGGCATCTGTCAAATCATCTCAGATGTATTAAGCGAGGTACGAAGAATGTACCCCTGATTAGACATGCTCTCCATAAACACACAAAACAAGTTCATTATAAATCAAGCCCTACTTTTATTTTATTTACCCTGAAATTTGATGCTATTTGATGATGTGTAGATTGCATTTAATAGATCACACTTTCAAGAAAACATTTGCAATTGGTTTGTAAATGGTGTTTTATGCTTGTTTGGGCTGAGTTTTCAATGCATTTACAGTGTTTTACCTGCAGGTGGCGTCAGCGTGTGGAGTTGATTTGGAGTTTCGAAAAGTTTAGGGTGCGTCTCAATCAGCTTCCTAGTTCAGTAGTCAGGGCACTGATCAGGGAATAAGTCAATGGGCTGACTCCCTGATCAGTGCCCTGACTACTGAACTAGGGAGCTGACTGAGACGCAACCTTAATTTCTACAAAAGAGTGGTGTTACTGAATGAATCAGTGTGAACAATTCAATGACTCACACACCCTTTTTGTTCATGAATGAATCAATGTTTTTGAACAAATTAGTTGAGTAAATAATTCAAATATTCACTCATAAAGACAGTCACTTGTTGCCACCTACTTGCAAAACTTGCAGAAAGAGTCACAGATTCTGTGCATGATTAGTAGAGGATTCAGTCTGAAACAAACAAACACAAAGCGGAGTGATACAAACAGCACTGTTAGACTGTTATTTAAAAAAAAAAATTGAAATAAGATTAAAGAACCGGAAAATTAGGTAACAGTTTAGTTAACAGTATAAATAATGATTTCTCTAAATATATAGGCTATATATAATATGCAAATACATTCCATATCATATGTTCTTTATCCATGTCTTGTGATCTTACTCTACCATAAAGGGAATTTAAAAAAATGGCAAAGATGTGTTCCAGTATCTTTCCACATGAACTTAAAAGAGAAGCTCAGTTTAGCATCTTTTAACAAGTGAGGAAAGGAATCGTTTCTTCTGTTAGTTTCTCAAAAGGAAGTCTGGTTTAATCAGTAAACATGCTCACAAGACACACTTCCACAGGATGGACCTGCCAAGTGCCCCATCATCCTCTATCTCATCAGCTTATCTCGCTTAAGCAGCATGGGTTTCCCCATGCTGGGGTCTGTAAATGGCAGCATGAGTGCAGTGTTCCTGGACCAGCACAGGCAAGTTTATTGATCTGGTTTGGCCACCGGACTTGGTAGGGGGTGGTATTGTCAATAAGGTGCAACCTGTACAGCTGTGGAAGCAGTCGGTAGCCATTTAATTGAGGATTGCATGCTGATGACCTATCCTCCTCATTGGAAATGCATCATGAGAGATTTATATTGATAACAGACAGTAACATCTGTCACTAACACCAGTGATCTCGAAGGTCTATAATTCTAAAGCTATACTCCCATTCATCCCAATGGCAGTTGCTCAGCTGGTGATGGACCCTTCAGAAGTGTGCAATTTTAAATCTGCCACCCAAAACTGAGAACAGCAAATACAACAAAACATAATACAAATCAATTAGGCTTTCACAACTGTGGATTTTAATGCTGGGATTGTTTCAGATCTCTGGCATGGCTTATTTTTTATATCTTTCCTTTGAAAAAAAAAAAAAAAACCCAACTAGTTTTATATTTTATTACAGGTACTCCTCAGATGTAATTTTGATGGATCTTATACAGCAATACTAGTTACAAAAAAGTAATTAACAGCATCTGCAGTGGTGTGATTGGAGCAAATGCTTCATATAACAGTATGAAACAGAGTTCAGAGTAAAGCAAATGCAAGTTGATTTTATGAGAACAAACAATAACCATGAAATTCATCAAGCACTGTGTAATCAAAAGACTCTTCCACTGCAGCTGTCTGATTCATCCCTTAAAGGTCTACCTGCCTCTAGCTTTCATCATCAGAAAAGGATACAACTAAATAAACGCTATTATTGGTGTGGGCCTTTCAGTAACTAAGAGACGCTTATACACAAACATATGTACAGATCTTCTAAAGATGAATGGGTCACTGTAGATTCCTTTCTAAGGAAAATTAAGTCTTTTAAATGTTTATTAGTGTAATTCATTGATTTTATTAAAGAGCAATGGTAGGGTTTCAGGGAGCCTGAACAGCAACCAGCCTTAATTGCTGTTTGACTGAAGTTTAAATGAAATATGGATTATACATTTATATGGATTATACATTTATATTACACACTACTGTTGAAAAGTTTGAGGTTAGTAAGATGTATTTGGTTAAAAATACAGTAAAAACAGGAATTTTGCTTAATACTACTTTAATTTAAAATAACTTTTCTAATTTAATACATTTAAAATGTAATTCCTGTGAAGGCAAAGCTGAATTTTCATCATCATTACTCCAGTCTTCAGTGTCATATGATCCTTCAGAAATCATTCTAATATGCTGATTTGCTGCTCAAGAAACATTTTTTATTATTATCAATGTTGAAAACAGTTGTGCTGCTTAATATTTTTCTGTGATCATACTTTTTTTTTGATGAATATAAAGTTCAAAAGAATACTGTTTATTTGAAATAGAAATAATTCATAACGTAAAAGTCTGATCAATTTAACGCATCCTTGCTGAATAAAAGTATTACTGTCTTTAAAAAAAGAGAACAGCAGCAATAAACTAATTATTCACAAGATTTAAGTAATCCTTCAACTTCATTTGTACCTCTAGTCAGTCTAAACAGTGTATATCAGATTATCAGCACAATGCAATATCACTTAAAAACAAAAGAAAAGGTTAAGACCTATTTGACAGCCTTTGAGTCCATTTGAAGATAATGAGAATTCTTCCAAAACAAACAAGCTAAGCTGTGCAAACGGTTGGTGTCATTCCCTCTCTGGGGTCTGTCTCTGGTGCAGATACTGCTCGATTTCCTCAAGCTCATCAGTCAAGGAGGCAAGAGGAAGATAACAACTTATCCTAAGGACCAACAAGCTACTCTTCAAAAATGTTTTCTACATGTCTCAGTAAACCTCCAAATATTATCAAATTAAAGCACTCATTGTATCCACAGATTGTACATTTCATTACCATAACTAGTATTTAAATATTATTTCAAACAGTTCATGTATTTCTGTTTACTTTGTCTTGAAGACAGCACTGTATTATACATGTCTATTCATGAAAACTTTGTATAAAACTTCAAAAATCAGTCTGCTGCTGGCAATTTATCACCTTCATGGATCTGCACATTGTGAATAAACTTTTAGATTACAGGGTTATTTGTCGTAATTACTCAAATGCTACATAAAGGGATATGAAATTGGATAGATAGGCTTCACACAAAGAGTGTCTACAGATTAGAATAGAAGCTCCACCAAAGGAAAATGACACATTCATTCTTACAATGACTAGATAATAACGTTTTTAAAAAGCAAAACCATTACAAGTAAATTTTCTGTGTGGGACGAGTCACATGAATGAGGAAGAAGGTTATGAAAATGTTGATGAAAAGTTGATAATTCATACTGCTTGACTGGAAAGAGATCAGAGAGGAATAAGTGTACTGCTGTGAGGAGAAATCAGATCAATCAATGAGAAACAAATAGAGTGAATGGACACAGAAGAGTCGCATGGATGTCATTAAAGGGTTAGTTCACCCAAAAATGGAAATTCTGTCATTAATTACTCACCCTCATGTCGTCCCAAACCCGTAAGACCTTTGTTCATCTTCGGAACACAAAGTAAGATATTTTTGATGAAATCCGAGAGGTTTCTGAACCACCCATAGGCAGCAATGTCATTGCAGCTTTCTAGGTCCAGAAAGGTAGTAAAGACTTGTTTAAATATTCCATGTGACTACAGTGGTTCAACCTTAATGTTATAAAGCGACAAGAATTCCTTTTTTGCGCAAAAAAAACATTAAAAATAACGACTTTATTCAACAATCTCTTCTCTTCCATGTCATTCTCCTACGCTGTTCACTTAGTAAACGCACTGCAGCGCTTCCAGGTTCTATGTCAGAACGCCGCCTTATTATTGGCCAGCTCCTGTGTCAGCATCACACGCATGCATCATGGTGCTCACGTGACCAGCATTGGCCAATGGTGAGCCAGCGTTCAGTTGTAGAACCTGGAAGCGCTGCAGTGTGTTTAAAGAGTTTAAAGTTTTGTTTTGTTTTTTTTGCGCAAAAAAGTATTCTTGTCCCTTTATAACATTAAGGTTGAATCACTGTAGTCACATGGGATATTTTAACAGGTCTTTACTACCTTTCTGGGCCTAGAAAGTTGCAATGACGTTGCTGCCTATGGATGGTTCAGAAACCTCTTGGATTTCATCAAAAATACCTTAATTTGTGTTCCAAAGAAGTCTTATGGGTTTGGAACAACATGAGGGTGAGAAATTAATGACAGAATTTTCATTTTTGGGTGAACTAACCCTTTAACCCCTCACATCCTGTTGAGATTGACATAGGTTTTGGCTCCCTGAGACCTCCATGATGTATATAATAATAATAATAATAATAATAATAATAATAGCAATTTTAAAATTACCTTCTTATTTTAACTTCAGATTCACATAATATTCTGGTCTGGAGTCTAATAAGTAAGTAATGTAACAGTGAAAATTTGTTATTCAAATTAAAGGGATAGTTCACCCAAAAATGAAAAATTCTCTAATCATTTACTCACCCTCAAGTTGCAATGGTGCAATGTGTTGCACTGCGTGAGGCAAATGGTGGTCACACCAGATACTGACTGGTTTTCGGACCCCCCCAATACAGTAAAACTGCACATTTTAGAGTGGCCTTTTATTGTGGCCAGCCTAAGGCACACCTGTGCAATAATCATGCTGTCTAATCAGCATCTTGATATGCCACACCTGTGAGGTGGATGGATTATCTTGGCAAAGGAGAAGTGCTCACTAACACAGATTTAGACAGATTTTTGAACAATATTTGAGAGAAATAGGCCTTTTGTGTACATAGAAAAAATCTTTGAGTTCAGCTCATGAAAAATGGGGCAAAAACAAAAGTGTTGCGTTTATAATTTTGTTCAGTGTACTTTCCAGAATTGTATATGTTTGCTCTGTATCTTTCTAGTGAGTTTCTCACTATAGTCCCCTTTATCTTGCTCACTGGGGTTGTAAAGTAAAATATCTAGCTTCTGCCAGAACGCCTTCCGCATTCAACTTACGAAAAAATGTTTGAACTGCGAGAGGCTTTACACTTTCTTCATAAGTTGAATACAGAAGGCGGTCCACGGGAAGCTAGATATTTTACTTTATAAAGTTTTAAATATGGATATTTTTCTTACACACACCCATCGATTCACTTCAGAAGGCCTTTATTAACCCCCGGAGCCGTGTGGGGCACTTTTATGATGGATGGATGCACTTTTTTTGCTTCAAATTTTGGGCTGCTATTCACTGCCATTATAAAGCTTGGAAGAGCCAGGACATTTTTTATATAACTCTGATTGTATTCGTCTGAAAGAAGAATGTCATATACACCTAGGATGACTTGAGGGTGAGTAAATTATGGGATAATTTTCATTTTTGGGTGAACTATCCCTTTAAATATAGCAAATTTAAGTTTGGAAACAATATGTAGTATTTATAATGTCACACTTACTATTTATCTAACAGTTTTTAATGTTTTTTCATACATAAAAATATATAAATGGATTTTAGGAAGGGGGTCCCTCATAAAAGGTTCATCATATTTGGAGGTCCTTGGCATCATAAAGTTTGAAAACCCCTTTGACATGGAAGCACGTGAAATTATCCACTATTAATCACATTTAATGTAAATGCGCTGGATGGAGCTGATAAGAGCTTGCGCTTATTGTCAATGAGACTCGCACACCAGCTCAGAACGCGGAGAGAAACCAGCGCACATTTTCACTGAAGTCTACAAGCATATTGATTAATGCGCTTGAAATACCACTGCAAATACAGTTTACATTCGTGTTTCCTAATTTTGCATGCTCAACATGTAACAATTCAAATGCTTAAAATACAACACGCATCTCACGCCATGCAGTGTAGATACGTGCACAAGAAGCAGCACCTGTTGTGCCCCCACAGAGAAGCCAGTGTCTTAACGAGTGAATTCAATCATTAATTCAGCCGATTCGTTCAAATTCTGATTCATGATTCATTCAGAAGAAAACACTACCACGTGTTGCTTAGAGGCGCAGCGGTTCTGTGATAATTCCTATAATATAGATTCCATCATTTTATATTTCTATATTCAAAATGTTATATTTAAAACATTAATCTCATAACGAATTTTATTTTAGGCTACTGGAAACAGCCATATGGTGCCTTATTATTATATCTGAATTTATCGATTGAAATTACGAACTTGACATATGATCACAGGAGTAAATTATTTTTTACATTAAATGTGATTAGTGGATCATTTCACGTCCTTCCATGTCAAAGTATCTGTTATCAGATCTGTTGAAGATGCGGTTTCTGTTCATGTGTGCCAAGACATTTTAGAAATCCCGACCAGACATTGTTTACGGCCATGTTCGGAATAAAGAGTAGCTATGTGTGGTAACCCTACATACATACAGTTAAGGTGATATTAAATTACTTAAACTGTGATAGAAGATTTTGGATATATTGCCCATCTCTAAGTCATTCATTCCCTGTGCGGTGTGTACAATGTGTTTGGTCACACTACAAGGTGTCACTGTGGCCTCAAAGCTTCAGCACTGCCACTCTGAGCTCGATTGCTATGTCTGATGTAAAACACGCCCCCCTCATTAGCATACAGACAAAGAAATGTAGAAATAAATAAATGTAGAAATAAATAAATGTGAAAAATAAATGTAGACAAAAACATATATACATAAATAAATGTGGAAATAAATAAATGTAGACAAAAACATATATACATAAATAAATGTGGAAATAAATAAATGAAAAAATAAATAAATGTGGAAAAAAATACAATTATACATAAGGAAATAAAAGTATAAATACTCATTTATTTTTGCTTTTTTACATTTCTTTATATATTTATTTATGTATTTTTGCTTTTTTACATTTCTTTGTATATTTATTTATGTATTTATTTATTTATAATTATGTCAGCTTTGGAATTCCATAATATAAATGTACAGTAAAACACCTGAGCTTCTAACTAATACTCAAAAAGTAATTTGTAAGTCTGACCACAAGTGTTTGATTGATTGAGCTCTAAGGGCTTTGATCTTGCAGCTATATATGCAAGAAATAAACCATTTTTATATCATAAAACTGTTAAGGAAGTAGAGATGCACCGATCGATCGGCCAGGGATCGGAATCGGCCGATTTCCCTCATGATCGGCCCGGATCGGTGATCGGCCGATCAGTCTCACTTCTTACCGATTCCGAGCCGATCCGTTTTATTACCAGCGGCACAAGCAATAACGTCAGCTGCGCGTTCTCGCTCTCTTCTCTGTCACGGTGAAGTGACACACATCCGCGTGGGCGCCTCCTCTCTCTCACTCGTCTCATTCGCTCCGGTTAAATAGTGCTTGTATTGCGCATAATTTTAGTATGGTAGGAAGGTTTCGCGCTCATACCAAAAGCACGCGCACCACTGATCTATATAAGTGAAGCGAACAAGCCATGCTCAGTCTCAAACAGAGACAGAAGTCAGAGTCACAAGTACCAAAATGAATGGCTTACTGCGCTTAAACTGTCATATACATACAAAAGTATGTCAAAACCAGCGGCAGAGGCAATCTTGGCGAGTATTCAGATAAACAGTCAGTTTTGAATCGTTAAATAGCTAAGAAAGTGAACCCATGTTGTGTGTAACAGTATTGGTTCCGTTGAACACCGTTCATAAACTCTTAAAGGGACAGCAGTCCAATATTCCTGCTGCTGTCTGTCATGTTAATCAAAGAACAAAAATCACTTTCTGCTCTTGACTGAATATGTTTTATAACTTTATTGTAAATATTAATACAGATCAATCAAGACTACAGAAATTAAGGTAACCAATGTAAAATAACACGGAATGTGTTATTTTACATTTGATTACTTTAATTTCTGTAGTATTTCTTACCTGAATAGAAACCCAGTTAACCTGAAAAACTTAGTTTCATAGCTCTCTTTATTGTATTGCATTTATTTGAGCTGTTTATATTTTATTACTGACTTTTTACATGTGTTTTTTTATGAAAATAAAACTTTGCGTTGAAGAAAAGTAGATTTTTGTTTGTATATGTTGTCAATTATAGTTCTTAGAAAGAAAATCGGAATCGGCAAAAATCGGTATCGGCAGATCACACTAACAAAAAATCGGAAATTTGCAATCGGTGCATCTCTATAAGGAAGGGACACTATTATATGTGGTCTAAATAAGCACCATTTACCATAAGACACGGTTCATGTAGCACAAATGGTATGCAGCATTCAGGTAATTAAAAGTAGCTTGACATATTCACAGCACTGAATAAGGATGAACCACCTGAGGAGGAGGATTTGTGCTGCACTGTTGCCCGTCTTGCCAGCTTGCAGCTGTAGCAGTGTTCGAATACAAGGAAACTATGTAAAATTCATACATTTAAATCCATTGGGCAAATCAGTATTCATGGATTCCCTGTTCTAATCAGAGGTGTAAGAACATAAGCGTGTTCTCCAAAGTTGAACAAAAAAAAAAAAAAAAAAAAGTGTAAAACACTGCAAAGAATAATAATACAGCATCAAACCACACTTTGAGTTCTGATTTGGGCTTCAATCGTTTCCGTAATTCCACAACGGTTTATGGAGCACGGGAAGCCTCTGTCTTTTAATCCAGTTACAAATAATACCTTGGCTCACCTCCATTCTAAGCCCAGGCATTTGTTTCTATGACAACAGCTGCATCACCGACCCCAGAGAACACTTGATCAACGTACTGCCATCTTTAGAAGATCTGAGGTCACTACTTAAAGCTTGGGTAAAAATAAACATTCCAATGTATGTATTGAGTTTCTCAATCAGTGATTCAGTTACAGAAGCTGCCAAATCCATCATATAAACAATGCAGCAGTCGGGATGTTGTTCACACCGAACTTATGTCATTGAGTGCGTTTACATGCACCCTCATAATGCGATTATAATGGGATTTTGGCAACACATTATGATTAAATAATACGAAAGACTTGATCTCCAATCTTGATCTTACGTCATATTCCACAATCTTTTAACAAACTTGACCAAAAACTCTCAACCTGGCATCTCATGAAGGCCATATGGTTTATTCTAGTCATAAAAATGCAGGTTTGGCCCTGTGTTGGTGCTTGCATTTGTCCCTGGGATCATGTTGTAGTATTGCTTCAGCTTAGACTGACTTGTTAATTCATGGAATATGGCTCTGACTCCCTATAGCTAACATTTGTCCTAGCTGTTCCCTGCTTCATATTAGATGTCATTCAGGCACAATGCCAAAAACATCTGATGCGAGGTCATGCACCACTACATTGCCCTTCTCACAAAGCTGTTAACATCTGTCTAGTTAAAGTCATGGACCACTGCTTCTCTGTGGTGCTAAACTGCACTTTTATTAACTTCATTCTAATAATGAAAGCATATTCTTTATTTGCTATGCCTTGTTGTATGGTTGTCAACAGAGTAGCTTAAGTCCAATTGATTCTGTTTTTAAAATAAAGGATTGAGCACAGGAACAAAATACACAATTATCAGCCCGTTTTGAAAATATACAGGTACATAAAAGGTCTACAAAATGTACACACAAGTACATAATAGCATTAACATTAGTGTGACAGAATCTCTTAGATAGAAGATAAGTAACCTTATCCGAGTAAAGTCCAGCAGAACCTCCAACTAAAGTCAAACTATTCACACCTGGTAACTCTCCCATGATACATACAAGCATACAGAAAGGAACATGATGTACTGTAACTATCTGCAAAGTAGGCTACTGTTTACATATAGAGCAAATACCACCCACAGGAATTATGTCAAAGCAGAGCAAGGAATTTATTCACCTACAAAATGATTAGAAAAACTATAGAGAACATTAAAAAACTTTTGTAGAGAATAATTCATATAGGTCTAATAAAAATACAAGATTCACATTTCTTCTTTTATAAACACTCAAGGAACATTAATGATTCCATACCCTGCTGAAAAATCCAGCATAAACCAGCATGAATGTGAGCTGGTAAACCAGCTGGTGTGAGCTGGTAAAGGGATGGTCTTGCTAGCTGGTGGATCAGGATAGTTATACTTTTCTCAAACAAATTTGAGCTGATGTGGCTGATCCACCAAATCCTGCTTCCCATACAAATTATGCTGTTGACCAGCAATTTTGTAGTAATTTTGTACAAAAATATGAGCCTAAATTATCTTCTGAGGTAACAAAGAACAACAGTTGGATTCCAGAAAAAAAGGAAAACATTTCCAAAAAAATGTGCTCAAAAAAGGAACGCGAATACAAAGTTCTCATGTGAAAGAAAAAAAAGTCTCTCACTCGCTTAAATACTATCGCCTGATAAACTCTCTATCAAGGTAAGATATATATATAATTTTATATTAACCAAGTTTCATCGTTGCTTTTATATAATTGGTTCATTTTGAACGATTTTGGAATTTAGTAACAGCAGACTCGAGAATTAACGAATTTAACAGAGCCAGCCAATCTACCGCAGCTACACAGCTAAGTAAAGAATGAAAATGATAATACTGCCAGTTAACTAGCAAGTTTTGCATACATCTGACATACTAAATTGAGTTCATGAAGCTCTCTTCTAACAAGCTGATGATCTGAATGAGGTGTGTTAAATAGGGGAGCAGGATTAAGAACCACTGCATTAGAATAAATGCTTTATGCTGTTTGCACATTTGATCAGCTGATATCTGATATCTATATCTATTTGATATCGCTAATTCTATGTCTTTACTTTCTTTACTCTTTAGGTATGAAGCTGAGGAGTCTGTACAGGCCCAGGAATAAAGCTTTTCATCTTGATGCATTCAAGGTTTTATCTTAAAATTCAATAAAAAAAACATGATTTACACATTCCGAGTTGAAGTAATTTTCTCTACAGTAGAAATATTTCATCATGTAATTTAAAATATATAGAGCACCACATAAAAATCAGCTGATTTTAGGAATTCTTTGTTTGGTCAGGTACAGGTGGTTTGTAAATAAATTTTGTATATTATCTCAAATTATTTGACCCACTGGAATCTTTAAAGAAATTAATAAATGGGGCCCAATTTTCACCCATTGTGGTCCTAAAAACAAACAAAAAACATAATGGGGCCATTTGTGGGTCCCATGCAGGGCCCAAGCGACAGCCCATCAAAAACCCACATGGAAATGTTGGCTGGGTCTTTTCACACACAGACTGAAACACTCTGTTTTAGTTCCTTTCACTTTAAAACCCGGCTTTCTGAAAAGCCCAGTCTGCTCTGATTGGTCACCTGGCCCAAGCTGTTGTGACTGGTCAACTGCTTGAAGCAGTTCTTCTCAAACCTGTAATGGGGACCATGTTTAAAGCTTTTACTTGTCTTGAAAAAGTGGCTAAATAGGACTACAAGTTGTCGGGAACATTAAACGTCATCACACCAAACAGAAAAACCAGGGTGATGTTAACTTCAGGGTTGGCCTACAAAAATATGTCATCACTGCAGCACTAGCAGGACTGCAAATGAGGCGTTTTTCAGACAAGTGTTTTCTGCAGAAGAGATGCTTTGTTGTGGACTTTGTAACTTTGTGGTGTGCTTTGTAACAACATTCCTGGAACGCTTTCTCCCAGTCAGATGTGAAGTCCAGAACTAATTGTTACTTAATCCAAAACATTCCTGTAAGTCATTTTTGTTAACAAATTCTAAAAAAGGCTTTCCAAGTATCACTACATTTTAAAAGAGGGACATTCCGTCCTTTCAGTGTTTATTATAACACTAAAATAAAGTTAGTATATTGTATGCATCTCGAGCGACAATCTGGTGAGCCCAATGCATGTAGAAGAACAATTTAAAATGAGCTCTCATCATTAAATCCAAAAAATAGTGGATGAAAATAGCATGTGGTGACTGGGATATGTGGACGAGCTTTTTCATAAGCCCAGCTGTGACATAAGGAGTCCAGAAATGACACAATCACAGGTATATGGGTGATACACTAAAAGATGTGTGACAATAAGTGTTTTAAAGTATGAATCTTAAAGTATGAATCTATAAAACTATAAACATAATTGGATTAATCAAGGGCACATGTGCCCTTTTAGGATTTTAAAAGTGTGATTATGTCTGTATTAAAATCTGCCTGCAGCTATAATTTGCCAATACGGTCTAAACTTCACATCATACTTGATCTCTTGAGATCATCAAAATCATTTAGCATGAAAACAGAAGAATAACTTGTGACTTAATATTCGCCTCCATGACCAACTCAGCACAATGGCGGCTGAAATCACAGGGGGCTAAAAAAAAAAACATCCTCTTGCCATAATAACTTCAAGCCTATCTGCTTCCTCCAGCTGTGGCTGCCTTAGCATTCATGAGCAGTGAAACATTTTCCATGTCACTGAAAATGAAGGGCCAGCACATTTCATTGGAGGCCAAGCATTAGACAGAGCAGTACAGTAAGATAGAAGACAAGTATGGATTGGATCTTTGAAGTATGCCATCAAGGGAAATTAGAAATCAGTGCCTGCAGCGATAGGACTCGGCTTAGGTCCTGACATAAAAAATGAATCACTTTCTACCCCCACATCAAATCTCCATTTTACTGAAGACTGAAGAGTGGGTGCTCTGCCCCTCTTTAAAAAAATCCCTTTGATTCTCACACCTGCAAGAATCCTTTCCTCATGCACTTCAGTTAGGTAGCCACTCACTTCTCATGTGTGTGTTTGGCTCTAAAGTGCGGAGGAGAAATGATGTGGCATCAGAAAACTATGATTGAGGGTTGCGCTGCATGTCACTGCCAGGTTACTAAGTGCTGGTTTAATGGCCACTTTAGCCAATAAGCATATTACCCACCTCCACGAAACAACAGAAGCCTCCTGCACAGGAAGGCTGATAATAACAAGCCATGACAAAACACTAGAAAATGGGGATAAAACTCAACTACCTGTATGATTTACCAAAACAGGACCACTATAATATCCAAACAGACCTCTGCATTAATTGAAGACTTTCAGGAAACTCAGTGTTGTAAAACTAAATGTGAGCTACATAAAAAAAAGCAAGTGCACATTTGCCTCCACAGTGCTAGCCTAGAACAAAACGAGAACATTAATCTTAATCTATCCAAAGTATTGCCTAGAGCTAAAGTCCGGGACACATCAGGATCTAACTTGATTTCCTTTCACTTCATCAAAAGGTCCTAGAACAATCCTTTTCAAAGCGCCGGAAGAAGCTTTGCTTATCATGACACAAGAAAAAAAAAAATTCACAGATTAGTAAAAGTAGTAATCCAAAAACACATTAAACTTGAAAAAAGCAGTGATGAGATACCATACAAGTTTGACATCATGTGCAAAAAAAAAAAAAAAAAAAAACCCACATGGACGTACGTGCACCATTATTTTATTTATTTATTTTTTTATCTTTAATCAAAATAACTTCCCCTCCCTCTTGCAGACATCTCTTTTCTTTGATGACGTGTTTACTGGCACGAGGGCGGGACAACCTGTCACTCACATGACATCACAGCAATAGCAAACCACAACTATCCAATTAATTCCCCATGGACAAAATCAAAATCAAGTTTTTTCTTGTTCAGGAAGCCGTTTCACTCAGATATGCATCACAATTGCGAGTTTAAAACCTCTTAATTACTACAATGTATAGGTTATCTGTAATATGATTATTGAAGAATAAATTAATAAATTCTATAATAGTATATAAATAACACTACATCAAACTATAGTCTTTTATCAAACAGCAGACAAAGAAAACTAAATAGGCTATATAAATAAGAATAAAAACAAGGGGGAAAAGTACATTTCTTACATTAATTAGCCGTTTTAGATAAGGATATCTTTAGAGTGGTACAGGTATGAATGATTTTCCCTTTACTTTGTCAATGTTACCTAGCAAACGTGAGATTAGAGAAGTGTAGTACCTTGCAGGTGATGTTCAGTGAGAAACTAAAACCATGGCAACAACTAGACATGGCTGACATCAATAACGCGGACTAAAATTAGCATCAGTCCAGATAGCAGGTGGGAGAGCTTGGGGGTGGAGGAAACCCTCTATCCTTCCACCCAGCAAACTAAAGACACGCAGACAATGAGATCGGACATCTGTAGCACCTCTTTAACTGAATTTCAAAGATCTCTTTATGCATGGTCCACAGGTAATTGAACTGTTAATATAGGCTAACAGCGCCTCCTGGAGCTGACTACGCTTCAATTAGAAACAACACGACGTGGGAGGGAAATCAGAAACAGCATTCTTTGGAGGATAGTTTTGGTGAGAGGATGTGTAGGCCTACATGATGTTAGAAAATTATTTAAATCAATTATACAGCCAATGAAGTGCATAATACCTGGAGAAAGCTAAACGTTAGCGTTCCCGGGGCGCAGAACTCCCATTCAGTATGCAATTTAAAATCTCCTTTTTTTTTTTTTTTTGCTTAGGCTTTTTTGAGCCAATCACCTGCGCCGTAAAAACCATGTGACCAAGGCTCACCTTAGAGCTGCAGGCAAGATAAAATAAAATAAAATAAAACTAAATGTTTTGCTTCCTCATGGTTAACCATCATTTATAAATGATGCAAAGAAAATTGCATTTAAAATATAATAATAATATTCAACCATATCAACCAAAAAAAAAAAAACTTTTTTAGTATTATCATATAACATCCCCTTCTGCCAATAAAATTAAAATGTGTGTGTGTGTGCGCTTGACATTTTTGGCCACAAGGAAGTGAATGAAACATTGGCACATGTTAGGTGAAATACTGTCAAAGCTCCATTGTGAGTTAATTTTAGACTAGGAAATTCATAATTAAATTTTAAAAAACATTGTACATCCAAATGTGTTTTCTAAAGTTTTTGGTCATTTTTAATGCACATTTTGTAAAATCAATAACTCAAAGACAATAAGTATAGGAATTAATTGTACTAGGGGTGGGGACCTAGATCCTGTCATTTTCCTAGTCGTCCAAGGTAGAGCAAGAGAAAACACTTACCCCTGCATTGTAGTGAAATTTCCCGCTACATTAAACTTCCGTCACGAACAGGATTATACTTAGGCACATTTTTGTTGTAGTATTCTGTCCCAGGTCTGTGAGCAATAAGAAAAATGGTAGAACTGGAAGAACTGAAGAAGGAGTTCGCTGAAATGCAAAGGAGGTTAGCGGAGCAAGCCGGGGCATTATATCATGCCAGAACGGAACAGCGAGAAGCCCTATCACTGGCTAGAGCAGTAATGGAGCAGCAAGCATCCACTCGTGCACCCCCAGCAACGATCTATATCCCAAGAGATCATAAACTTACTGATTTCACTGGCACCACCAAGCCTGGAGAAGGAAGCGTGGAAGAGTGGATAGTCTCTATGAAATCAGCATTCCGAGTCATGAAGGTGCCCGAGAAAGATCAAGTGGAGCTGATAAAGCAGCACCTGAAGGGGGAAGCTAAAGATACTGTGAAGTTCATGCTGGAAGAAGGGGATGACAGTGTGCAGTCCATCTTCAGGCTGCTCCAGGAAACCTATGGGGACAAGGTACCTATTGGCACAAGGTTAAAAGACTTTTATGATCGAAGACAAGCACCCGGCGAGACTATACGTGGCTATGCTTATGTTTTACGAGAGAAACTTTACAAGGTAAAGCGCAGAGAGCCAAGCAGAGTTTCAGATGAAGAGAGTGTTCTGAAAGAGCAGTTAGTCCTTGGACCAAGGGATGATTTCCTAAGAAGAGAGATGAAACAAAGGATCAAGGAAGAGCGAAGCTTGACTTTTGCACAGCTGATGCAGGATGCCATCACATGGTCCGAAGAGGAGGAGGCACAGCCTGAAGGTAACTTGAAGACCCCTGTATGTGGAGCAGTTCACACTACAGTTGCGACTGGTGACAATTTATCACCACTAAAGTTAGAAAAGTTGCACGAAGCAATAGAGAAGATAGCTGTGCATCAGGAAGAATTGTACAGAATAGTCCATAGTCAAGGGAGAGTTGACCCCCAGCCTGGCGTTCCGAGGAGACAGCCACTGAAAAACAGTGAAGGGAAATATATCTGTAACACCTGTGGTGAACCAGGTCACACAAGTCGACGTTGCGGGCAGCATAAGGAGCTGGGTAACCGGGGCGCTGCATCATCACAAATGGTGGAAGTGACTGAGGCGTTAAGAGGAGCTTTGTCGGGTGACTTGGCAAGCACCAATGGGCCTTCAGTAATCCGGTGCCATACAGCTGACTGGAGGGCTGCTGCAATGCCAGAAACGCTAAGGGAGACTGTTTGACAGTGGATGTAAAAATAGCAGGGGTGCCCACCAAATGCTTGCTGGACACAGTCACCACCATCTCAGACTCTTAACTGGGTGCGCCTCACTGCTGCAAACGGACTAGACATTCCTGTTCTTGGATGTCTACAGGCAGATATAGAGTGCATGGGAAGTCTGCTTACAGGGAAGTGTGTTTTCATGCTCACAGAGTCCAACCCTGATGCAAAGGAGATAAAAGGATTGGATGGAATTGTGGGGATGAATGTGCTTAGTGATTTGAAAAACCTTGTACTGTCTGGAAAGGAGTAGAACAAGGAAAGTAAAGTCAGTCAACATGCAGATGCAAATGTCAGGCGAGTGATAGCAAGAGTGAACAAAGATGAAGGACTCTTGGGTCCAGAGGGAAGGATAGGATTTGTTAAGGTGTCTGGGAAGCAAGTTGTGACAATCCCGCCCTTAAGTGAGAAGATTGTGGAAGGCCACTGCTAGGGCTGGGCGATATGGCCAAAAAATGATCTCGATAAAATCTTTTCATATCAGTCGATATCGATAATTATCACGATAAATGTCAAATATTTATTTCTTTAAAATTTAAAGACAGATTTTTGCTCCTAAGTGAAAGTTGTAGAAACCAGCCTGTTAATTGTGGTTTTAAGCTACTTTTTATTGTCAGAATATGACAAACTTCACGTTTTTGAATTCCTTACACTTACACTCATTTTTCCTTAACAAAATAAATTTCTTAATAGAAAAAAATGAATGTCTTAGTTTCTGCATGTTCTAATAGGTGATATTGTTTCTAGTCATGAAACGGTTTCATCAAGGTTTGTGTTGCCTGACTTTGGCATATATCTTAGGCATAGTTTGCAGTGCAGGCTGCAGTATTAATAATATTACATGTTTTGTCTTAGAAATGCACATTTGACAGTGAGTTGACAGTAGTAGTAGTAGCTTGAGTTAGGAGGATGCAGATGTAAATTTATGTTCATTAACAAAAACATGGACATCTGTAAAAATTGTAACAACCTCATTTTTATATGGTAAAATTTAAATATTCTGACTGAGTTTTATCAAAATTAACCATTGGTCTTCCATTGTATCATACATTTAGATCATGATAACCACAGTTAAAACCATGAATATAGCTCTTCACTACCTTGGTAAAATACATATCTATATGGTTTCTATTGTATTTGTATGAAAAACAGTAGGCTAGCCTAAAAACATTTAGTATAAATGCACAAATTCTATAGCTCAATCACAAAAAAAAATCTGTAATAATATTCCATTACTCCTTTTAATACATGTATACATTAATAATATAATTAAATTCTATATGAATAGAATATCCCACATTTCTGCCACAGTACCATGGTGCAGTTAGTGTTACAGTAAATCCATGGTAAATTATGGAGATTTGTAGATCGAAATGCCTTCTGACTGTATCGGTTCTCCTGTTTGTCAGCGCTGTTTAATCTGGCTTTAAACTAGTTGAAATCACAGAGACATTTGTGTTTTTCGTTGAATGCACGCGCTTCTCACTGGATCTCACAGCACTGTTTAGTGTCGCATCACCGAGACCGATCCGTTTGGACTTTGACCCGAGCGGATAAAGGGTCTGTGTGAAGCGGTTCAAATGAGTAACAATTCGTGCTACCTTTTATCGACAAATTCGTCGTCTTTGGATGATAAATCAAGGTTAGTTTCACTTTCGATTTAATGTTCGTCGCCGCTTCCACTAATTTTTTCCTTCTCGTGTTGAGTTTTCTTTGCCAGTAGAGTACTTTGACGTGCAAGCTAATAGCTGCACGCTGACTGGCTGTTGTCGCGTTTATTTCTGCTGTGTGATTGGGTGTTAGAGTAATCCATATCGAGTAAAAATGTCTAGAGCTTATCATCGTTATCGACATCAATTTTATCGCGTTTCGATATGATATCGTTTATTGGCCCAGCCCTAGCCACTGCAGTATACCTCATCAAGTGAAGCGTCAAGTACTGGTGGAGTGCACAGATTCTGTTACCCTTCCAAAAGGACTGTTTGCAGCCAATGTGCTTGCAAGCCCAGAAAAGGGTAAAGTTCCGGTGCAAGTGTTAAATCTCTGTCAAGAAACTGTCACGTTGGAGTTGTGTCTAAGCCTCAAAAAGTAGTCCCAAAGCAAATGGCGGAATTCGAAGAGGATGATGACGAGTTACGAGTTAAACGGCATGTACAGTGCAACATTAAGATTGAAAGCCAGCCCGAACAACTGTCAGTTCCAGTTCAGGTGAACCAGGACGGACTCTCGGAGATGCAGCGGGAGGCGTTAAATTCTCTGCTGACACGTTACAGTAATGTTTTCTCCAAGAGTGACACAGACTATGGATACACAACGACAGTGTGACATAGCATACCTACTGGAGATGCACAGCCAATAAAGCAATGCCATCGATGGGTCCCACCTCATGTTTTTCAAGAGTTCAAGAGACGTGCAAGATCTCGTCAGTCAAGGTGTACTGAAAGAGAGTCGCAGTCCATGGGCCTTGCCTGCAGTCATTGTGATGAAGGACGGTGGTGTTCGTTTTTGCTGCGACTACAGGAGACTTAATCAAGTCACATTCAAGGATGCCTACCCTCTTCCCCGTGTGGAGGAATCCTTGGATGCTTTGGGGAATGCACAATTGTTTTCCACACTGGATCTCACGGCAGGTTATTTCCAAGTGGCAGTAAATGAATTAGATCGGGGGAAGACAACAATGTTCGGGTTGTTTGAGTGGACACGGATGCCGTTTGGTTTATGCAATGCTCCGGCCACCTTTCAGCGATTGATGGGGGCAGCATTAGGTGATCTGGCATTTGACATTCTCTTAATCTATCTTGATGATATTATTGTGTTCTCTGTGGATTTTAAGAGTCATTGTGAGAAGTTGGAGCTTGTTTTCTCCAGGTTGCGTCAGCACGGACTGAAGCTGAAACCGAGTAAATGTTTCCTCCTGATGCGTGGCCTGCACCGTCAAATGTGAGGGAGGTTAGACAGCTGTTGGGATTTATGAGTTACTATCGCCAGTTTGTTCCAGGATCGCACAGCTGGCCAAGTCCCTACATGCCCTAGTGGGAAAAGGTAATAAAGGCAAGTCATCAGAACCGTTCGTCTGGAATGAGGAGTGTCAGATCGCATTCAGGAAGCTAAAGGATTGTCTCATGTCACCTCCGATACTGGCTTATCCTGATTTTCCAGTGTCCGTTCATCCTTACGACGGATGGGAGTTTAAATGGACTTGGCGTCATATTCAGCCAAAGGCAGGGGGGCGTAGAGCGCGTCATTGCCTACGCAAGCAGAGGTCTAAAGGGACCTGAAAGAAATTATAGGTATTACGGTGCCTTCAAGTTGGAGTTACTAGCCCTGAAATGGGCAGTAACAGAGAAATTTAAGGAGTGCCTAATGCTTGCAAAATTTCAGGTTATTACCGATCACAACCCTCTCCGCTATCTAGAGACAGCCAACCTTGGAGCAGTCGAACAACATTGGGCCGCTCAGCTAGCAGAATTCAACTTTGAGGTTTGCTACAAGCCTGGCAGACAGAATACTAATGCTGGCGTTCTTTCCCGGATTCCCTGGGGTATGGAACCCGAGGAGGAGGACACAGAAAAAGACTTCATTCGGTTGACCTCAGACGAGGTACGGGCATGCCTGTGGCCAGGTAAAGGAGAAGAGGATGACAAGTCCACAGTCCGAGTTGCCACACAAGCAGCCATAAAGAAGGGTGTTGATGGTTACAGCTGGTTATCCATCAAAGAGCAACAGAGGAAAGATCCTTGTATAGCACCTGTGTACGACGCTGTGCTTGAGAACAGGAGGTTAGTGACACGTGGTTTTCGGGGTATGGAAACCCAGCAAAAGAAGCTAGCTAGACAGTTTGAGCGTCTGAAACTAAGGCATCAAGTGCTGTTTCGAGTGATTACGGACCCAAGAGATGGAGAGGAGATTTGGCAGTTGGTAGTGCCGGAGTCTTTACGGGAGAAAGTGTATAAGGGAGTGCATGAACATGGAGGGCATTTTGGTAGTAGGAGTACATTAGAGCAGATGCGCCGGAGTTATTATTGGCCCACAATGGCCAATGACATACAAACATGGGTAACCCAGTGTCGAAGATGTACCCTAGCCAAGGATGTGTTCCCCAAGATTCGTGCTCCTATGACCTGCACCAACGTAACCGCACCTCTAGAAGTTCTTGCAATGGATTACACCGTGCTTGAGAGGTCAGCAGGGGGTTACGAGAACGTTTTAGTGCTTACGGACATGTTTACGAGATTTACTGTGGCAGTCCCGACTAAAAATCAGACAGCACTTACCACTTACCACCAAAGCCCTTGTACGACACTGGTTTGTCTGCTATGGTTGTCCTGCCCGGCTGCACTCGGATCAAGGGAGGTGTTTTGAAGCAAATGTAATCAAGGAGCTCTGT
Source organism: Coreius guichenoti (assembly GCA_039654105.1). Classification (NCBI taxonomy): domain Eukaryota; kingdom Metazoa; phylum Chordata; class Actinopteri; order Cypriniformes; family Gobionidae; genus Coreius; species Coreius guichenoti. Next base: position 24,534,031 of record CM077172.1, on the reverse strand, counting down.
AAGCTGTATGGAATCAGCAAGAGTCGAACCAGTCCTTATTATCCGCAAGGGAACGAGCAGTGCGGAAGGTTCAATCGCACGATGCATGACATGCTGCGGACGTTACCTGCGGAAAAGAAAAAGGATTGGAAGACTTACCTGCCTGAACTAGTAATGGCTTACAATAGCCATGTTCATTCCTCGACGGGTTACTCCCCATTTTATTCACAGGGATCAATTGAGACACTGTACCTTCCCCTCACCCACAATTCAGGTTACACGTGCAAAAAGAGAAAAAGAATTGTCGAACACACATTGACTCACACGACATTGTCTACATTCCATATACCACAGACTTACCTGGCGAAGTTGAGGGTGGAGTGGTATGTGAGGAGGGTAGTGAGGCTGAGAGTGAGAGAGTAGGAACGGGACAAGATGGGGAATCTGAAGACTCTGACATTTCAGAAGCTGACACTAGTGGGGTACCTGATCTCAGACGTTCGAAGAGAGAAACGCAGGGTAGATTGCCTGTAAGGTATAAGGATGATTACATTATGTAATTTGGGTTTAAAGTGTCAATACATGTGTAAAGAAAATGTCAAAGAATGTGTTTTGCTTCAAGAGAATGTCTAAACAGATGGTGAAAATGTTGTGTTGAATCAAATGATAACTGTTCTTGTGTTTTTCTGTTTTTACTCAGGAGCTGATCGTCTTGGAGAGTCCTGTATATGGCAGGGTTTAGCAGGGGGGAATGTGGAGGTATGCAAGGACTTTAATTTTGAAGGGTTTTTTTTTGTGAAAAAAGGTTGTGCACAGAAGAGGGAAGGAGCTAGACGTGCTGGAAAAAAAACGGAGAGAAGGGAAGAGAAAAAGTTTTAGTTTTTCTTGTGACTTCTTTGATTCTACGTGAACAGCATTTTGACAAGTGTCGAGGTGAGCTGATGAGAAGCTGGACCGAGCTTGTGCTGTTGTGAGTTTCAGCCGAGCGTGATCGCTGACGCTGAAGAACTGAACTGCGCGTGTGTGTGTTATGAAGTGGGGCATTGCTCGTCGTGCTGGCTGAGACGGTACGACGGCCTGAGTGTTTGTCTCCGGTTTAAGGGAGCTGAGGTACTGTGAGTTTTCTCCATTTTTTTTGTTGAACTACAGTTGACATCCGGAAGAAAATACACGGACATTATTTTTTTTTGCTTTGGAATAAAGCTGATGGAGATCGAGTGATTTTTTTTTTGTCTCGCTCGCCATTTTTGACACATTAGCGCCGCTGTGTGGATGCAAACGGCATTGCGAATTCTTTGAAATTCTTCACTGACAGTATTTTTCTTCCTATTTTGAGTACTTTAGCCATTGTCCCTGGGAATTATTTTTCTTCCTTTCTATATTTTCTCTATAATAAATTTTTTTGGGGACACTTTGCAGTGTTTTTTTTTTTTTTCATTTTAAGATTTGGAAATCCTTTTTGAATAAACTTTCTGCATACGTCTGCATAAACTTTCTGAACTGGTTTTGAGCGAATCTGCATTACTGTGTGTTTTTTCGTGGAAAAGACTGCCTCGTCTATTGGAAGTGCTCACGTGGATACTATTTGTTTTTTTTTGTGGATTTTCTCTGCACTGTTTTTCTTGTGTTTGAAAAAGGAAGAGACTTTCTGTTTTTGAACAGGTTGCCATTTGTTGATTTAATTACCCTGCCATATCTGGAGACTCCAACACCAGCTCAGTTCTACTGTGAGGTAAAATTTAACTCTGGGTTGTGAATCTCACTCCGGTATGTGGACTGACATGAAAAAATATCTGATGTGGAATGTAACATCTATAATGTACTTTTGAGTGAACTGAGTACCATTAGAACTTTCTCTCAGAACTGTTGTTCTTTTCCTATTTCTGTTTGGTTTGAGAATAATTGAAGAAAAGAGACTGAACAAAAGAGTGAATCTGAACAAAGCTTTATTTCTTCTTGTTTGTACATTTTGTTGTGGTGAAACCATAAGTGAAGTGAAACAAGAGTTTATCTCATGACTATTGTTTTTTTTGTTTATTCTTTACTGAACATTTAGGTAAATAAGTCTAAGACTACTGTCTGCTTGGAGTAGGGGCATTCCTCCTGTCTTGTAGGCTGGTAGTCGGGAAAAGGAAAATTAATTTAATCAAACTCTGAGAAGCTACCATGTACATTTTGAGTCTTGGAGCCTTCTCCTCGCCAGTCATCACTAAAAGAGAAAGACAAACAATCAAGACAGAGAAAAACATACTTAGACAATAAGTATAGGAATTAATTGTACTAGGGGTGGGGACCTAGATCCTGTCATTTTCCTAGTCGTACAAGGTAGAGCAAGAGAAAACACTTACTCCTACATTGTAGTGAAATTTCCCGCTACATGTGGAAAGTGTGGGCTACACTGAAAAAGAAGAGTCTTGTTGATTTTCACTTCTGCTTCAATAATTGATTTAGAATTCCAAGACATAAACAATGTTAAAGATTGTTTAATGTTTTTGAAACACTACGCCGTGGTTTCACTACTTTCCAGGCAGCGAAGTTGCATCTGAATTTGTGACTTCCAAATGAAATATAGTAGCACAAGATGAAATGGATTAATAAAGCTTTTTGAATGTTTTTTTTTTTTAAACAATAAGACCTTTTCACTACTTTTCAGATAGTGGAAATGCATTTGAATGTGTGTGTGAAGTTTCAGATCATTTACCAAAAATAATTTACCCTAATAAGACACAGGCAAAGGTCAGGTGTAGAAACCAAATAATTAGATTTTAGCCTTAAATATATGTAAAATATAAAGTCATTTATTTATTTTCTAGCTGTGAATCCATAATTAATCCCATAGAGGGTTAAACTAAACTAAAGCAATGCCAGCTGGGGCTAACGAGCCTGACAACTTGTTCACAGAACTTGTTTTTTTAGTATCAATGAAAATCTCATCCCAAGAAATATGCTGGTTTATTAAGCAAATATAAATAAATAATAGACAAAGTATAGTTAATAAATAAGTAGCTAAGAAGGCTTAGTAGCCAACTAGAGTTTTACATGGATGATGAAGAAGGTTATCGCTTGTAGATAAAGCCATAAAGAGTGGAAAAATGCTAGAAGGAAACTCCATCGAAATGTTCCATATCTGGGAAAAAGAAATCCACTCAGTTTTTAGCTTCAGGTGATCAAATTTTTTAAACTGATAAGTGCCATTGTAGCCTAATGTTCCCTACAGGGTAAGAAAGACAGCGAAATACACATGGAGAGACTTAGGGCTTAAGGCAATCTGAAACTTTTAAAATGTTTACAATGGTTATATTGATAAGTATTTTATCTGGTAATACTACGCTGATATGAGAATCAGCCGATGCTCTCCGTTAGAAGTAAGAAAACCATAAAACTGTTCTGGTTGCATAAATTATCATCGTAATGCTCCTGAGGCCCTGATACATCTGATTCCCCTTTAGAAGACCAGCAGTAAATTCCCAACAGATGTTGGCAGTGTACAATTGTAATGTCATTAAATACACACTCATTGAAAAGATATTATCATGGGAAATGCAGTACTATATAATAAAAATACATGATCCATTGGAAAAGGTATTGGATGAAAACTGTGATGAGGTTATGAACACTATGAAAAATGAGTCAGTGTTACTTAGAGACGGTCTTAGGTGCAGAAATCTGATTAATGAGAGATTAGTCAAGTAAATCACACCCAGGTAAGTCATAGTTTGGTAATTTTATTTACAATTATTACTGAGTACGCTGCTTTTGTTTTAGATTCATTTTCTCCCCCTGCAGAGAAGTTTTATGCTCAGATGCATAAAATAGATGCTACCAGTATATAACTCATGAGTGCTGCTTACTAACCATGCCATTTTAAATAAATTCTTTATGCATTTATCCTTAATTATCTTTCCCCATCAGAACACAAAAGGGCACACAGATGAAGTGTAATATTAACAGGATATTTTAGTCAGCAAACCCTTACAAAGCACATAATGCAGGAGAAACCTAGATAAGCAATAACAATAAAATAGCATATTTCTATTAATTACTATAAACACTTTTAGGACCATACAAATATCAAGTTGACCAGCCAGAAATCAGCAATGATGAAAAAGACAGTGTATGATTTATCTTTTCAAATGCATAGTTCATATTCAGGTACATGCACATCCCTTTTGTACAAACAATTACTAATACTTTCGAATAAACATAACCTTAGGAATCTCACCCTCTCATAAGTAAAAAGGAAGAATAGAAGCTCATTGAATAATAAAGGCTGGCTGAATCACTCAATGTTCATCACATCTCCAACACACTCTTAGTGTTTACAGTTCCTTGTCTGTGATTGGTTCTTCCTCAATCTGCTGCAGTACAGCATGATCACATGGCTGTGGGCTGCCCAGCTGGAAAGAGAAAAATATAGTCATCATAAAGAAGATCAGAAATCACTCGGTGAACTATATTGCACATATTGCAGAGATGTCTGGCCTACTTTTGAGTCGCATATAGCAGGAGTTACAATAGAGCTGTTGGTTTCGTATTCTGACTTCTGCTCCTGCTTCCGAGCCTCCCAAATCAGACCTGCAGTCAGAGCACTGCAAACACAAGATGAAAGAACATATTGTTAGACAGACAGTGCTCCATGTGATGCCGTATCATACACTTACCTCCATCTAAGAGTGAGAGAGCGAATCCTAGCTTGAAGTCAATGGCAGCAGCATAAGAGGATATGAAATTGAAGAAGTAACACCAGCCCAAAGGACCAGAAATAACCCGACAACAAGATTAGAAAGAGGACAATGCAGTGTGAATGAAAGAATGAGCAGAAATACAAATGATTGGCATTTGGAGAATGACGAGTATGTGCGAGGAATGATTAAGCTCTAGATGAGCCACATACGGCTCCTCTGAAGGTAAAGACAGTCGAATAAATTCGGTAGGGAATTAAATAAGAATTAATTACACCCACTCTCTACAGAAATATGATAAACGCACTATGCGCAGTGCAATATACCATCTTGCAGGCCACTTCTGAGTGCTAAATTATGGAAGGCGCAGCAGATTACTGCAATCTGGAGTTATTAACTGGGATTGCACAACATTTTTGGATATATGTCCCATCATAATGCTATTCACCATCATTTGATGAATTACCTTTGCAAATTGTACACATACACAAATATGCCTTTTAAATACAACTTTTATAATAGCACAATGTTTATTGCACCAGTCAAATAGTACTTAGAATTTAGTGAACAAGGTGCAATTTATCATTCTGTTCTAATTTGCATATACATGAGGCGTGTTTATGCTAAAAAGAATAACAACTTTTTTATTTGAATATGGTACGGTGCAGTGCTAAACCAGTACACATACTGGTAAAGTTAGACTATGGGTGGTTAGTGAATAAGACGTGTTTTTGTCATGGGATTTTTTTGGCACAGATGCAATCAAAATCTTCATAGTAAAACAATTATTGAAGCGAAATCACACGTAGTCCATCTTGCCAGAAATGGATTTTTGTAGTCCAGCCTTTAAAAATGCACACAGTTTGTTCTTGATGGTTTGTTTCCATTTGAGAGAAACATATGACAGTCTTTTAGGAAAGAAAGAAAAGTCACAGGGCAGAGGCGTCAGTGTCGTTATCCACGAATCAGCTAGAAGGTTAGAATTGGCATTTTGATTCTCTGTGTTGACATTTTGATGGCTGAGTTTATATGTGCACAGAACAACTGATTAGAATAATCGTAAAAGCAGGCAGGGCAGATTAGTCAGGTTAGTCACCGATGAAGCCAGGGTGGACCTGACCTCTGAGTAGCTGAAAGCTCACCTTGAAACAATTCAAATGAAAACAGAGCCCCAGGGACTCGATGATCATGGCTGCTCCTTTGCCCAGTGGTGTACTACAGAACGAACAGATTTTCCTGCCACTCACTGACCTAGATTACACAAAACATGACTAAGCAACAGACTTGCACACAGCCCATGGCTTATGTGGGGTCCAAACACATTTTGAAGACAATGAGAATATGGGAGACACATGGGGATAGATGGATGGAATCGTTTAGATCAGTGGTTCTCAAATGGTTTTGCTTGACGAGCCAGATTGGACATCAAGTGGCAGCCCAACACAGTTTCTAAACTGTTTATCATATATATTGTCAACATAAAATTTCTTAAGGTGCAACTGTAAAGTTGTTGAGCGCACCTTTAGCATATTCATTTATTATCACATAGAACCGTTTAAAAGGATAGTTCACCCAAAATGAAAATTGTGTCATCATTGACTCACCCTCATGCCATTCCAAACCTGTATGCATTTCTTTCTTCTGCTGAACACATTTTGAATAAATGTTAATAACCAAAAATTTTTGGTTCCCATTGACTTCCATTATATTTTTTGTCCATACAATGGACATCAATGGGAACCAAAACCGTTTAGTTACCAACTTATTTCAAAATATCTTCTTTTGTCTTCCACAGAAGAAAGGAAATACAGATTTGGAATGACATGAGGGTGAGTAAATGATGACACAACTTTCATTTTTAGGTGGACTTTTACTTGTTTTTTAGTAAAAACATCTAAAAATCCTTAAAACAAAATTTGACACTGCATAATTAAGACTTGTTGTCATAGAATAGATAGTATCTTGACTATAAGTGTATTTTGTATTAATGCACTGGGATTTTTTTTCACTTGTCTTAACTTAAAAGCTTTGCAGTTTACAACAAATTATGGATGTTTTTTCTCCTACTTTTAAAAGTTAATAAGTCCTTTGTTTTTCTATCTAGAATTAGTTGCGTTTTATTATTCTGCTGTCATCAACACACCAATTGAGAACCACTGTTTTAGAGTGTTTAGAAACCAATAACAATTTCTTTTAGCGAGGAATACCTATTTCGTAGTGGAGCTCGAGGCTCTGGCTCTGGTGTAGTTGCAGATGGAGACCAAGACTGCCTGAGGGAGCTCATGGACTGAGAAGCCTCCAAAGTGGCAGACCCTGGGCGTCCACTATGGTAAGACGAGGAGCCAGAGAGGGCAGAATGAGGACGGCTGTAGTCTGGTATGGATGAGGTGCTGTTAGATGTGCTCCATGATGATCTCCAAGAGGAACGAGGCATATCGAGGTTGTCAAGAGACTCGCCCCTGCAAGCAAAGTGAGTTTGTCAATGTTTGAAGCTCATAAGTAACATCAGTTGCATCTTTACAGGAGCACTCAGTCATTTTTTCCTTATTGTTTGCTTACAAAGTAAGAAAACTTTGGCAAATACTAACCTTCTCATGGGAAGATCGACTGGTTCTTTGGCGGTGACACTGGCAGAGCTCTCTTGGCGAATCCAGCTGTTGTCTGTGTTCAAGGATGTCTTCTTCCTCATTTCCTGAAGGATCTGCTGCCTCTCCACTTCAGCCTGAGATAGAGGGTCTTTCTTATAGTCCCTGCTGACCTCACCCAGACCACCGCTTGCTGCTTAGACAAAAATTACCATTAATAACAAAGTGACCAATTGTAAATAGAGTTAATAAACAAGCATCATATAATTTCACATCAAAAGCAATTGATTTCTGATAATCTTCATATGATTATATATAGTGGGGTCTGAATGTTTGAGACCACAGTGAAAATCTGGGATTCAAAATATAATGTAAGCCTGGCAATAAACAGTCACAGATGGTCAGATGTTCTTGCTTCCACTACAGCTCAAGATGAAGCTCTTTGGATCATCTCAAATCGTCCTTAACAACATGATCATGCAGCTTGAGTGTTGCTGTTATTAAAGCAAAACGAGGACAACCAAATACTGAGACATCCTTAAAAAATGTTATTTACTGTATTTTTTTAAAAAACCTTTCAAAAGTTTGGGGTTGGTAAGATTTTTTTTTTTTTAAATGTTTTTTGAAAGAAGTCTATAATGCTCACTAAGGCTGCATTTATTTGATCAAAACAGTAAAAACAGTAATGTTGTGAAATATTATTACAATTTAAAATAACTTCTCTATTTTAATGTTTTAAAATGTGATTACAAAGCTGAATTTTCAGCATCATTACTCCAGTCTTCAGTGTCACATGATCCTTCAGATATCATTCTAATATGCTGATTTGCTGCTCAAAAAACATTCTTATTATTATCAATGGTGAAAACAGCTGTGCTGCTTAATATTTTTGTGGAAACTGACAATTTTTTAATGATTAAAGAAAGTTCCAAAGAAAAGCATTTATTTAAAATAGAATATTTTAACTTAACTTTAACTTCTTTACTGTCACTTTTGATCAACTTGATGCATTCTTGCAGAATAAAAATAATAATAATTACTGAACCCAAACTTTTAAATGGTAGTGTAATGTATATTAGATCATTTGAAAAAAAGTTAACAATTCAAAAATAGAAACATTGGACCCCACTGTTTTTATATTACAGTTTTTAATCAAATGCGCACTGATCACGTGGACACAGACTCGATTACATCTGATTTTGCTGACATTGGATCTGTCAAATTTGCAGAAAATAAGGCCAAGGTGATTGGTTGAGCTGATTGATTGGCATTGATCCGAACCGCGCCCACCTCTCTCTGGATCTCTGTATTTCATGGCATTGAGGATGCTCCTCCTCTCAAGCTCTAGCTCACTCGCTGCCTGCTTTTTTTGGATCTGAGGGTCTTTCTTTCGCCTCAATTCCTCCTCCAGCAGCCATCCTGCCAAACCCCTGTGTCTGCTGTACACACCTGCAGAGAGCCGCAGACTCTACAGAACTGTACTGTGTGTGTGTGTGTGATTTAACTCCAGCCCTTACAACATGTGGAACACTGACAACACGCTCATGAGGAATGCTGTCTCAGCGGCTCCTTATTTGTCAAACCAACAATAGACACACATAAAAGGGTTGAGGAAAAGATAAAAGCTGCACTGACCTTTAATATCTGGTTTTGCAACCTCATCAAGTTCTGGAGTAGATTTGGAAATGGACCTGCAAACCAAAACGAAAGAGATAATAAGATTACTCAGTCCAATAAACGTACAGATGAAAGATGTAATCAATGTATAACTCATCTATGGACGCACAGCCTGAAAGCACTGCATTAATTTACAACTTTGTTAAATAAAAATGGTAGTGCAAACAGCAGAGTCTAATTTACCTGTGTGAGTAGGATAATTCAGGGTAAACATTGGTATAGCCAAAGGAGTCCACCTTACTGTGGCCAAACAGCAGAATCAGCACAGACAAGCAGATGTTCACACAGTCATGATTGAACAACATTAATAGAAGACAAATTAGTGTGATTATTAATGCATGAGTAAAACACATACTAGGGCTGGGTAGTAGGACCAAAATCTTAAATCATGCCATGAGTATCTTGTATCACGGTAACAGCATACATCACAATATAGTTATTTTTGCTGTAAAAATAAATGTATTTTATACTACTGATTTATTATGCAATAGTGTTGGGGTCAGTACGTTGAAAGTAAAGATTGTTACAAAAAGATTTCAGTTTCATAAATGCTGTTGCAAATTTTTTGTTTTTTTTTAACAGTGTATTTTATAAGCTTCATCATCTTGACTAATTCCACTATTTTCACATTATTCCATGTTTCTTTATTGATCTTAATGTGAAATAATGCAAAGCAGTCCTGCTCACTAATATATACACTCACCTAAAGGATTATTAGGAACACCATACTAATACTGTGTTTGACCCCCTTTCGCCTTCAGAACTGCCTTAATTCTACGTGGCATTGATTCAACAAGGTGCTGAAAGCATTCTTTAGAAATGTTGGCCCATATTGATAGGATAGCATCTTGCAGTTGATGGAGATTTGTGGGATGCACATCCAGGGCACGAAGCTCCCGTTCCACCACATCCCAAAGATGCTCTATTGGGTTGAGATCTGGTGACTGTGGGGGCCATTTTAGTACAGTGAACTCATTGTCATGTTCAAGAAACCAATTTGAAATGATTCGAGCTTTGTGACATGGTGCATTATCCAGCTGGAAGTAGCCATCAGAGGATGGGTACATGGTGGTCATAAAGGGATGGACATGGTCAGAAACAATGCTCAGGTAGGCCGTGGCATTTAAACGATGCCCAATTGGCACTAAGGGGCCTAAAGTGTGCCAAGAAAACATCCCCCACACCATTACACCACCACCACCACCAGCCTGCACAGTGGTAACAAGGCATGATGGATCCATGTTCTCATTCTGTTTACGCCGAATTCTGACTCTACCATCTGAATGTCTCAACAGAAATCGAGACTCATCAGACCAGGCAACATTTTTCCAGTCTTCAACTGTCCAATTTTGGTGAGCTTGTGCAAATTGTAGCCTCTTTTTCCTATTTGTAGTGGAGATGAGTGGTACCCGGTGGGGTCTTCTGCTGTTGTAGCCCATCCGCCTCAAGGTTGTGCGTGTTGTGGCTTCACAAATGCTTTGCTGCATACCTCGGTTGTAACGAGTGGTTATTTCAGTCAAAGTTGCTCTTCTATCAGCTTGAATCAGTCGGCCCATTCTCCTCTGACCTCTAGCATCAACAAGGCATTTTCGCCCACAGGACTGCAGCATACTGGATGTTTTTCCCTTTTCACACCATTCTTTGTAAACTCTAGAAATGGTTGTGCGTGAAAATCCCAGTAACTGAGCAGATTGTGAAATACTCAGACCGGCCCGTCTGGCACCAACAACCATGCCACGCTCAAAATTGCTTAAATCACCTTTCTTTCCCATTCTGACATTCAGTTTGGAGTTCAGGAGATTGTCTTGACCAGGACCACACCCCTAAATGCATTGAAGCAACTGCCATGTGATTGGTTGATTAGATAATTGCATTAATGAGAAATTGAACAGGTGTTCCTAATAATCCTTTAGGTGAGTGTAGATGTCTATCTACCAATGCATAGAACGTATTACAAATTTATAGTGTCATACCGCCCAGCCCTAACACAGACAGTGTTAGTTTAGTCAGGTTACTTTGGTATTTAAAGCAGGACTAATACATGTATTTGTCAAGCATGCTATTCAATGCCATTCATTGATGTTAAAAAAAAATAAAAACTGACATGCATGCTTGAGAAAATGATACATTCATATCAGTATGACACAGATAATGAGAGATGGGATATAATATTAAAAAAAGAAAAAACAGCTAAAGACTGTTGAAACGCAGAAACTCACTCTTGATTCTGAAACCTCTTCCGCTCTTCCAGTTGCCTCCTCTCCTCCTCTCTTCTATTCCTTTCTTTTTCCTGAAGGAGGCGCTCTTCCTCTTCTCTCTTCCTCCGCTGTTCTTCAAGGCGCTCTTGTTCTTCCTTTTTCCTCCTCTCTTTCTCTAAATGCTGCCTCTCCTCTTCTCTTTTCTTTCTCTCTTCTTCTCTCTTCTTCTCTTCCTTAAGACGCTCTTGTTCCACTCGTTTTCTCCTCTCTTCCTCTAACCGCAGCCTCTCTTCCTCTCTTTTTCTCTTCTCTTTCTCTAACCGCAGCCTCTCTTCCTCTCTTTTTTTCTTCTCTTCCTCTAAATGTAGTCTCTCCTCCTCTCTTTTCTTCCTTTCTTCCTCTTGCTGGGCCAATCTGGAGGCCTCTTGCCCTTCCCATGAAACAGTAGGTTGTCTGATGGAGGGAAGAGGGGAGTAGAGGTTGTGTCTGTCCAGCTCCATCTCCTGTTAAACAGCAATCAAAGAATTGTTTGACAGTGACAATGACATATATATACACATTACCCTTGCATGCTCTGATTAAGCTATGTAAAATTACAGGCATTTACATAAATTCCACAAGATAAAATAATAGTTTGGGTTTTTTTGCTGGAAAATCACCAGAAAAATCGTCAAACTTTATATGAAATTATATGTATATGTCTAACTTGACTGAAAAGTGTAATTAGTGTAAATTAATTTTTATAAATTCTGTTATATTTAATTTGGAATATCCTTTCTCCCGTGAATAAAGTCTAGTTATTGCTGAGGCATCCATAAAATACTGACCTGCATACAACAATGGTTTAAATAAATAAATACAGTGGGGAGAACAAGTATTTGATACATTGCCGTTTTTGCAGGTTTTCCTACTTACAAAGCATGTAGAAGTCTGTAATTTTTATCATAGGTACACTTCAACTGTGAGAGACTGAATCTAAAACAAAAATCCAGAAAATCACATTGTATGATTTTAAATAATTAATTTGCATTTTATTGCATGACATAAGTATTTGATCACCTACCAACCAGTAAGAATTCCGTCTCTCACAGACCTGTTAGTTTTTCTTTAAGAAGTCCTCCTGTTCTCCACTCATTACCTGTATTAACTGCACCTGTTTGAACTCGTTACCTGTATAAAAGACACCTGTCCACACACTCAATCAAACAGACTCCAACTTCTCCACAATGGCCAAGACCAGAGAGCTGTGTAAGGACATCAGGGATAAAACTGTAGACCTGCACAAGGCTGGGATGGGCTACAGGACAATAGGCAAGCAGCTTGGTGAGAAGGCAACAACTGTTGGCGCAATTATTAGAAAATGGAAGAAGTTCAAGATGACGGTCAATCTCCCTCGGTCTGGGGCACCATGCAAGATCTCACCTCGTGGGGCATCAATGATCATGAGGAAGGTGAGGGATCAGCCCAGAACTACACGGCAGGACCTGGTCAATGACCAGAAGAGAGCTGGGACCACAGTCTCAAAGAAAACCATTAGTAACACACTACGCCGTCATAGATTAAAATCCTGCAGCGCACGCAAGGTCCCCCTGCTCAAGCCAGCGCATGTCCACGCATGTCTGAAGTTTGCCAATGACCATCTGGATGATCCAGAGGAGGAATGGGAGAAGGTCATGTGGTCTGATGAGACAAAAATAGAGCTTTTTGGTCTAAACTCCACTCGCCGTGTTTGGAGGAAGAAGAAGGATGAGTACAACCCCAAGAAACACCATCCCAACCGTGAAGCATGGAGGTGGAAACATCATTCTTTGGGGATGCTTTTCTGCAAAGGGGACAGGACGACTGCACCGTATTGAGGGGAGGATGGATGGGGCCATGTATCGCGAGATCTTGGCCAACAACCTCCTTTCCTCAGTAAGAGCATTGAAGATGGGTCGTGGCTGGGTCTTCCAGCATGACAACGACCCAAAACACACAGCCAAGGCAACTAAGGAGTGGCTCCGTAAGAAGCATCTCAAGGTCCTGGAGTGGCCTTGCCAGTCTCCAGACCTGAACCCAATAGAAAATCTTTGGAGGGAGCTGAAAGTCCGTATTGCCCAGCGACAGCCCCGAAACCTGAAGGATCTGGAGGAGTGGGCCAAAATCCCTGCTGCAGTGTGTGCAAACCTGGTCAAGAACTACAGGAAACGTATGATCTCTGTAATTGCAAACAAAGGTTTCTGTACCAAATATTAAGTTCTGCTTTTCTGATGTATCAAATACTTATGTCATGCAATAAAATGCAAATTAATTACTTAAAAATCATACAATGTGATTTTCTGGATTTTTGTTTTAGATTCCGTCACTCACAGTTGAAGAGTACCTATGATAAAAATTACAGACTTCTACATGCTTTGTAAGTGGGCAAACCTGCAAAATCGGCAATGTATCAAATACTTGTTCTCCCCACTGTACATAACAACATAGCATAGCATAACATAACACAACATGACAACATAACATAAAATACCTTTTCATACTCTTTGGAGCTCTCCTTCACAAGCTCTTGCTGTGCCTTTTTCCACTCCTCATCAAGTTTTTCTTGGTCTTTTTTGTACTTCTCCTGCAGCAAGGAGGGCAAGAGGAATAAATCTCTGAGTTTGCATGCATTGATCAGCAGCACAAAACATATCCTCTTTAAAACTAGTTTCTACAACCGTAGGAAAAAATAATCTCACACTATTCATTTAAATGCTATATTTTCTCTTTTACCCAACATATTTAGGCCATAACTCTATAAAGCCCAACTGATGAGCACATATAATATTCACCTGCAGCAAACGCTCCTGCTCTTTCTGCCACTTCTCCTGACGTCTGCGCTCTTCTTCTGGGTCCCAGGACCAGCGTGCAGTGGATGTAGTGATGGAGGGCATGGGAAGCTACACACACACACACACACACACACACACACACACACAGAAAACGCTTTGAATTATTGGAGCCAACCACTGGCCAAATAAAATATCCCAGATATTTTTTATAATATCTTGCAATGTCAAAGATCCAAAAAAATGTGTTTTTTTTTGCACCCAAACACTGAAGCACACAATTGAACAACATACACTATATTGCCAAAAGTTTTGGGATGCCTGCCATTACATGAACATTAACTTTAATGACATCCCATTCTTAATCCGTAGGGTTAAATATGGAGTTGGCTATAACAGCTTTAACTCTTCTGGGAAGGCTTTCCACAAGGTTTAGGAGTGTGTTTATGGGAATTTTTGACCATTCTTCTAGAAGCGCATTTGTGAGGTCAGGCACTGATGTTGGACGAGAAGGCCTGGCTTGCAGTCTCTGCTCTAATTCATCCCAAAGGTGTTCTATCAGGCTGAGGTCAGGACTCTGTGCAGGCCAGTCAAGTTCCTCCACACCAAACTCGCTCATCCATATCTTTATGGACCTTGCTTTGTGCACTGGTGCGCAGTCATGTTGGAACAGGAAGGGCCCATCCCCAAAATGTTCCCACAAAGTTGGGAGCATGAAATTGTCCAAAATGTCTTGGTATGCTGAAGCATTAAGAGTTCCTTCCACTGGAACTAAGGGCCAAGCCCAATCCCTGAAAAACAACCCCACACCATAATCCCCCTTCCACCAAACTTTATACTTGGCACAATGCAGTCAGGCATGTACCATTCTCCTGGCAACCGCCAAACCCAGACTCGTCCATTGGATTGCCAGACAGAGAAGCGTGATTCGTCACTCCAGAGAACACGTCTACACTGCTCTAGAGTCCAGTGGCGCTGTGCTTTACACCACTGCATCCAACGCTTTGCATTGCACTTGGTGATGTAAGGCTTGGATGCAGCTGCTCGGCCATGGAAACCCATTCATTGAAGCTCTATGCACTGTTCTTGAGCTAATCTGAAGGCCATACGAAGTTTGGAGGTCTGTAGCTATTGATTCTGCAGAAATTTGGTGACTTCTGTGCACTGTGCGCCTCAGCATGCGCTGACCCCGCTCTATGATTTTACATGGCCTACCACTTCCTGGCTGAGTTGCTGTTGTTCCCAATTGCTTCCACTTTGTTATAATACCACTAACAGTTGACCATGGAATATTTAGTGGTGAGGAAATTTCACAAATGGACTTATTGCACAGGTGGCAACCTATGACGGTACCATGCTTGAATTCACTGAGCTCCTGAGAGCGACCCATTCTTTCACAAATGTTTGTAGAAGCAGTCTGCATGCCTAGGTGCTTGATTCTATACATCTGTGGCCATGGAAGTGATTGGAACACCTGAATTCAATGATTTGGAGGGGTGTCCAAATACTTTTGGCAATATAGTGTAATTCACTTATTACTAATTAATCAGATCATATGCGTGTAAGCAACAGCGGTTGGATTAAAAGAGAACATTGAAAATCAACTTACATTTGATATTGCTGTATCAGATCCACCTGCAAAAAAGAGCTACAATTAGATGCTTTTTAGACAGTGTAGCCTATATTTTGAATGAAACCCTTCATCATAGCATGAAGGGAACACATGAACAGCATTCCATCCCAATATTTGATAACATAAAATCTATTAAAATAAGAAACCCATAACCCAACAGTATCATAAATAAATGTTAAAGTAGAAACACATGCAAAGACTTCAATAAACAAACCAAATGAATAATGCAAAAACAGTAGATAAACACCTTTGGCCAGTCCCCAAATGCAATGCCACATGCAGAAGCACTGGCTATTAGTAAAACCAAACCCCACATCCATGCCCGGCACAGCATGCACTATTTGCATTCGCAAGACAATACCAACACACTCCACACTAATTACTGATTTCTTTCCCTGAGCTGCTCCTACAATCAAGGATATACAGCAAGAATGACTTGAGTGTGTGAAGGCAGAACAGTCTCATATTCATATCTGTCTTATTCTAAATTCTCTCATTTATACCTGTGGGGAAAATCTCTGATATTATATTAATACGGTACTGTAAGTAAGGTATCAGCAAGATAAACTTTCCTTCTAAAGTATTTTCCTACTATTATTTAAAATGCTTAGTATGTTGGTATGTTCCTGACATGCTGTCTTTTAGAGGCCTCAGAGAATGACTAATGAAGATATATTTTGAAAAAAGTTTACAAACTATTGAGGTATGTTCGCACTGACAGCGACAAAGCAACCAGATTGTCAATGAGGTTTGGCGATGAGCATTATTTATATACAGTAATATTATAGTATTTATTAATATTTGTATTAGTTTATTATTGTAACTTTTATTTTGTTTTGATATTTTATTAAGTTTTGTTTTTAATTTTCTTCTGTTTAGCTTTAATTTATATTAATATCAGTTTTAGTTAAGTAATTTTAGTACTTTAACTTAAACAAATGAAGTTATTCACTGAAAATCTTGACAGCTGCCCTAAGGCTTCTTGTGTGGAGTGCAGTATCTGATTCATGAAGAAATAATTATTTTGAGTAGAATCTTTTTGATGAATCACTGGATCTGGTTCACAAGTTTAATTCATGAATCAGCCAGATTTACAAATGATCCAGTTAAACTTACTGACTCTGATCTGTCAGTGGTTCATAGCCAATTAGAGGGAAGATTATCAGTGATTAACAGCTTAAACTTTGGTCTGTTGCTCGCACAGAAATATTGTATGACTTCAGAAGGCTTGGAATAGTTGTATGGAGCATGTTCATGATATTTTAGGGTGCTTTGGCATCTTTTTTGATGCCTTAAAGCTTCAGGTCACATTAATTGCAATTACAATCAAAAGAGCATGGAAAACAGTACATGTTTACATGTTCTCCCTTTGTGCTCCACGGAAGTCATAATGAACAATGTGAGGGTGAAAATGATGGCAGAATTGTCGTTTTTAGATGAACTATTTTGTTTTGTTTCTCTGCACTATTTACTCGCCAATTTTCCTCTACTTTTTAAAGTACTCCGGCTCCTGTAGACAGCATGTCAGCGCTCGAGATGGAAGTGGACACTGCACACTCAACCCCCTTTTACCACAGAGGTAGACCAGAGAACTGACTGTGAGCCCTGCAGAGCCTGAGGGAAGAGCAAAGAGGTTATGAGGGGCTTCTGCTAGAGAGAGGAGGAGGATGGCAGGATGAAGACTTAGCGGTTTACCCACAGCCCCCGAAAACACATAGCCTGAACGCATCAGCACTGAACTGATGCTGTTCTGTTACCTTGTTCAAAAAACTCTGATCTCCTTTTTAAGTTTTTCATAGAAATGGATTCAGATTCTACATGGGAGATAAAAACGTTAGAAGAAGATGAATTTGTACAAAGGGAAAAGCTCCAGGTGCCCTGGGGAAGTAGATTTAGCAAATAATTTTTAATCCACACTGCTTTCTTGTAAAAAGTTTGGTAGAAAAATATATATAAATACAATATGTGCATAGTGTTTGGATAGCTTATCTCATTTTTGACTTTAGTCTTTATCACACTGTTTTAAGTTAATCAAAAACAAGCATTCTTGTCAAGCTATTAAACAATCTCAGAACAAGATTCACAAATTTTCTGCAAACATGCATTTAATAAAATAAGCATACAACACAAAAACTTTACAGAATATTTCCAAGCAATTAGCTGAAAAAAAGTAATTTACCTTTATTATTCACATTCTCTGAACCCTCACGCAAACCACCATTTATCCCATTCGAGCCATGATTCTGTGGAAAAATGGTCATCTGTTTAGTATTATGAAAGAAGCATTAAAATACATCCAAATACCAATCAAAAAATAAAGTGTCATATATAGGTGATTAATTATAGTCTGCTCACATTGCCTGCCTGTGAGCTGGTGGTCACGGTTTTCATAATGTTGTTCTTGGATTGTTGGGATGTGAAATCCAGGTTGGTGCTGAGGTATGACTCAGTGGGACCTAGAGGATCCAGACTGGTCAGATTGACGGTCTTATGGCTTTTAAATGGAAGGGAAGGTAGGTCTCTGCCCCAGTCTGATTGTGGCATGTCAACAAAACCATTCATTTCAAAAACACAGAATTAGCAAACTATGAAAACAGACAGATACTAAAAACTGAATAATACTTCTAAACAGTGGGGATGAAAGACAGACCACCTTCCCCTGCCATGCAGTCAGAATGAGCTCCACACACACCAGGTTTACCAACAAGCTTACAGATGCCCTCTGATCTGCCTTCAGTCACAAACTATAAGCCTGTTAGTAAACACTGAAAATATGAACCACTGAAAATATAAAGAACCACATACTTTAGAAACTAAGATTATGCAATATAATGCACTGTTTAGGAAGAAATACAAACATACTACATATACTAAAGACACCAGACCAGGGAATGTAGGCAAAGGAATAGTTCACCCAAAAATGGGCATTCATATAATGAAAAACTGTTTATTTATATGACTAAAATATGTGCTCCATATAAAATAAAATAAACTTAAATAAAAAATTTTAAAAAAAGCTGGAAGTTGGAATATAGTGCACAAAAGTCATGGACTATTTTAATAGTACTTTATTGTAGTTTTGTCCTTTTTGGAGCTTGGCAGTCCACTATATCTATTTTAAGCATATATATTTGTAATGAAATTATCTTTTTTATCACACACAAAAACAGCAGCATACAAGTTTGGAAATATTGACGTATTTTAAATTTTTTAGTGAACTTTTCCTTTAAATGGGAAAAAAAGGGGGGAAAAAAAGTATATCAGCAACAAGAAAGCCAAACACACAATACGAGATGAACATAGATGATTCACACTATGTGCACATTACTACTACAGTAGATATTTAGACTTTTAACTACAGGGTCAACCAAGAACAGAGGATCTTAGTCTGCTGTATGTAGTAAAAGGCAACTATAAAGAGTCTGGCGATGTTATTTCTGTTGAAAGCTTTACCAAGGCTCCCTGTGGTCAGTGCTGCACTCGATGAGATGGTGCGGACTTACTATTCTTGCCTTGTCTCCGGATGTCCATAAGCAGACTTCCCTGCTGCAAGGCCTCCTCCATACTGCTCTTCCACTCATTATAGCTCATGTCTGCCACCTGGTGCCCGTTCACTGTAAGGATCTCATCTCCAACCTTAACCTGCCCGAGCTCTGCTGTGCTGCCTTTTCACACACGCACATCCCACATACACAAACAAACACATTAAACATGAATTATACACAACATAAAACTCCTCAAAACAATTATACAAATAATGACAATGATGCCGAACTGTGATTTTCATAACTAAACATTTATTTTAGCATCTCAGACAATACATTTTGTCTCATGCACATTTTGTTCCATTGCAGATTCAACCTAGAAAAAAATCTGCCCTATATACTGTAGCAGTACATGTATGGAAGCCCGTTTCCGCCACAATTGAGTAAAAAAACATAATTCTTTAAGTCATAATAATGAGAAACTTTCTCATAATAATGACTTAATATCTCGTAATAATGAGAAACTTTCTCATAATAATGACTTAATATCTCGTAATAATGAGAAACTTTCTCATAATAATGACTTAACATCTCGTAATAATGAGAAACTTTCTCGTAATTATGACTTAATCCACGCATGCGCAATTTGCACATGCGGGCAGCAACTTCCAGCACATCAAGCGAGGCGGGCAGCAAGCATTATATGTGCTATCTTATTAATTTATTTTTATTCTTTATTTTTTATTTTACTATCTGTGTACTGTTGTCTCTGTGTAGCTTCCTCT
This sequence comes from Coreius guichenoti, assembly GCA_039654105.1. Lineage (NCBI taxonomy): Eukaryota > Metazoa > Chordata > Actinopteri > Cypriniformes > Gobionidae > Coreius > Coreius guichenoti. The sequence continues at coordinate 24,514,200 of CM077172.1, read as the reverse complement.
GTCACCAAAACAAATTCCTTGTGTGTGCAAACATAGCCTACTTGGCAATAAAGCTCCTTTTGATTCTGATATTGATTAAATAGGCTACTCTGGTTGAATTTGTCACGTGCGCCATTTATTGAAACATACAATATCATTTTTACAGGAGTATAAGCTATATTTACTGTTGAATGAAAACTGCTGCCCGATCACAACCTCATATTTCATATTTAACTGTTCGGCAGCAGAACTCACTGTTTCCCTGTCAGTTACAACACCATCCAACCAACATGTGTGTGTGTGTGTGTGTGTGCGCGCATCAATAATCATGACATTGGCCAGAGGTTTGAAGTTGTTCAATGAATGTTGCCACCTCATGCAGCCACCTCTGTTCTGTTCTTTCTGCGCCAAAGCTTGTTCTTGCTTAAAATCCTCTCAAGAGCGCGTTTGCTCAGAGATAGGCTATTCAATGCCATTCAGATAATAAGATAATAAGGCAATAATTTAATCATTAGTAGCTAAAACCACAGCTAAAATACTCCTTAATGTGTTCACAATTCATCCTGTCGGGTCGCGGCAGTCAAAAAGTCATAATTTCAATTTAGTATGTCATAATTTCGATTTTGAAATTATGACTTAAGTATGTTTTTCTTATGTGCCGGAAATGGGCTTCCATAGGAAATGGGCTTCGACGGAGGCCCACTGTTTGCATGAATCAGCATCAGCAACACCGGCGCCTCAGTAGATAGTGTGGCGCAAGCGCACAATGCGTCGTAATGACAGTTTCTCATTATTATGAGATGTTAAGTCATTATTACGAGAAAGTTTCTCATTATTATGAGATGTTAAGTCATTATTACGAGAAAGTACCTGTACTTTGTGCTTCATTAATTACAGGGCGGTACATGAGATCACTTTTGACATCACTTTTATTTCAGAGGACTTACCTGGAACTACAGATTTGACACGGACCCCAGTAGAGTCCCAGTCGTTCTGGAAGCCAAAGTCCCGGCTACTGTTGGGTTTCTGGTTCAGGCTGATCCTCATCTCACTGTAGTCCACCTGGAAGACAGAGAAAGGTCAGCTATACACAGAAAGTGAAGTGATTTCTGGTTTTCGGGAGTGTGCCATTGAGATTTATTGCAATAAAATCTAAATTACTTGAGGATCAGGAACATTGTCATTAATCTACACAGAAGGCAACCCAGACCACAAAGTATAGGTAAAAACTGTTTAAATGATCTGGATTTAGTCAGATTTACTGAATATATAAGTGATTGTGTGTCTGTCACTGTGTGTGGAATTGAATTGAAAATGTAATGTTATTGCAATGTGTAGTTGAGCTTGTAGTTGTAGCTTGCCTCATTGGGAGGGATGAGCGGGAATGAAGATTTAGACAGGGGCGACACCTTGTTGACCGTAGGGACAGGAGATGGGGTTCTCTCCTCTGATCTCTCCTCTTCGTCACTGCTGTGCTTAGGGCTTTCCTGGGAGATATCTTCATCCTCTTTCACATACTGAGCATAGCGGTTGTAAACTGTAGTTTTCTTGAGGCTGTCGGTCTCTCCATTGGTACGCTTAAGAGAGTCATCCATCTAAAAGGTTTTTGATGCCATGTAAGTATTTTCACAACCAATTTGAACTCCTCACTGTTTGAGATGTATTCATTACTTACTTTTATAGTGAATAAAGCAGAATAGATAATGACTGATCATTTTAACCATAGGACAAGTCTGGGTTAATTTCTAACCAGCTCAAACAGAGGAATAGAGTGTAACAGAGCCTGTCCACTGTTCAGCTGGCTTGATTTTGGAAGCATTTTTCAAATTAAATTTTTCCCATAGGATTTTTTTTTTTAAAGTCTCTGTTAAAGAGTTATAAGCCATGAACTAAACAATCCAGCTACGAAGTGAATCACAAAATTACCAATTACAACATTACAATAGAGCTTTTTTTCCCCAACTTGATTACGTCATTTGCAGTGAATGAATGTGGAGTGAATGAGAACTAAAGAGTTCTTTAGGCGAAATTTGCTTGTTTTGATTCTCTGATTAGTGGAGATTTCTTTTCAGAATCATAGGTAATGTAGTTTTTCACCAGAATTCCAGTGTTACACATGATAATTTAAAAAATAAGTTGAAATAATATGGGCTGATGGCTTCAACAAAAGCATATAGCATGAATTAACAACCTTGTTGCTCACAGTAGGTATCAGTTTATAAGTTATCGTTAAAAATCTATGGAGAAAATGAATTTTTACTTCCAGAACCACTGCACTATTGACACTGTACGCAGGCTTCCACATTACAGTTTTATTCTAGTGTTTAACTCAATTAGATGCTTTATAATTCATATGAGCTGTAATCAGAACTTCACTGTAAATCGATCGCACATTCTGGCAGGTAGCATAATGTTCTCAAAGAACTTCATCCGTTAAAAAAGAAAAATGGCATCATGATGTTTGAGACCAAACAGGGCCACTCACCGTGAATGCTCTGGGAAGAGAAGTTATTCGATTGGCCTGTGTGCCGAACGGTCTGGGCGTGACTACAGAGGTGAGTCTTGCGCTATCTGATCTCTGGTAGCTCCTGGGGAGGGAGGCAGAAACTTGATCCAGCCCAGACTGCTTTGTATCCATTGAATTGGGCTTATACAATGAGCTAATGGTGCTGCTGGAGTTCTCAACTGGCTTAGTTTTGCTAATCGAGTCCGAGCTGTTGAGAACGCTACTGGGTTTACTGATGCTGATGGGCTTGATCATGCTGGTGGGCTTAATCAGGCTGGTGTTGCTGTTGGAGAAAGCAGGAACTGGATCATCCAGAAGGTTTTGGGTTGTTGTTTTGCTCTCCTGAATGCTGTTATTCATTTTAAGTGGGATATCTGGGCTAGAGCGACCAGGTTTGGTAGGAAAATCTGTCTGATCTGATGCCAGGGTGCCAGCCACAGGTTCCTTTTCTCTCAGAGATGGTATGGAGGGTAGTGAAGGTTTTTCCCTGGGGGCATAAGGGGTGTCAACGGTGTAGCTACGTGCTGGCACAGTTCTGCTTCGGGGTACAGGTTCTTCAAAGACATCGTCAACGCTGGAGTTAAAGCTACCCCTGTAGTTGCTTTGCTCACGGCTATCTCTGAAAAGGAGCAGGAGCAAAGGAGGCAGGACAAGAGCCGCGATTAGATTACACTTTTACAATGCGTAAACAGCGGATCAGAGAAAGTAGAACACACTACACTCTCTGCACTAACAGCAGACAACAGAATGACAAAAAACAACAGTGACAGCAACATTTCATCATAGTACACCACAAATAATAACAAAAATAAAATAAAATTAGGAAAATAAAAATAAAATAAATTAAGTATTAAATTAAATATACAGTTTTGTACTGTTTAAGCTTTAAAGAGACACAGCTACACCTTGATTTAAAGGAACGCTCACCTCTCATCCTGCATTTCCTTCAAGGTCTTTGATTTCCTGGTGTCACTTGAAGTGATCTGCTCAATCTGTTCTCTCTCCTCTTTCTTCTTCACAATGTCAGAATTCACACTCCTGCGCTTATTCTTCCACCTTGTAAGATCCTGGAGGGACGAGGAGAAAGACGCTCAGCCTCCATAACTGGAGCACAGGTGCTTATTCATAAGCAGTAACGGTAGGAGGGACAGTGCATGGGAAGGGTGGAGAGACATGAGGACAGATTGAGGAGTGAGGGAGGACTAGATTTTGCCGGTGTCCTATTTTGTCTGTTTGGCTCCACCCGACTTCTTTTCCCATGTGAATTAGAGGCCCGTATATGACCTAAATGCTGTACTGAAGCTCAGTCCAACCACATTCACACTACAAAGTATTACTGAACAGTTACAGGCTACTTATTATTAATGCGACTCGAAGTAGTCAAGGTCCTTATGAGGACATCTTTCTGGTATCAACTTTCATTTAACCACAGGCCAAACATCTGCAGCTATGAATATTATCAATAACACCGTGTGATCCGATACTCACATCTTGCCACTTATCGTCACTCTCCTTAATCCGAGCACGCATCTTCTGCAGCTCTTCAAAGCGTAACTCCATTGTCGGGGTGCTGAGGTCCGTCTCACCATCAGTGATGTCACTCACTGATTTGCTCCTGTAAACATGTTTTTCAAAAAACGTTAGTAGTCCGATTAATTCCTTAAGGAAAAAAGCATGCATTAGGATGGAAAAAAGAATTCATGGATTTTAGCCATTCAGCATCTTGATATGAGTAAACGTGTTACAGCTCACATCAAGCAATCATAAATAACAGGAATTTACAAGACAAAATATTGAAGCGTTAGTAAAACAGCAGGTCCTGAATATTCTTCAAGCCACAATTAGTTATCATAATAGACAACTAACACATTTTTATGTTATGTGGCAACTCAATTGGTTAATAATTTTCCATGAGTTGCTTAATCAATCACTTCCACTCATGTGACTTACCTGTGAGAGCACAATACGTCTGCATTGCAGAAGTACATCTGTGCTTCTCATACTCTGGATCTTTCCAGAAGGACACGTTTGAACAGAGATTAAATTAGCCATCAGTGTGCATATCTGTAGTCGACACGTTTTTTTGCAGTGAAAAAATTTAGACAGCAGCCCATGGGGATCATAGCATTGAGTACATTGTGAGTGTCAGTGCTTAATATAGGGGAGAGCAGAGGAAGCAAAGGCCTACGCAGCAGCCGTGACCACACACACAAAAACATGCCGTTCCTGCACAAGGCCACAACTCACCCTTTACTATCAGAGCTTTTCTGGAGCAGTCTAGGAACCAAAGAGAACCACAGCAACAACAAAGTCATATTTTGGTGTGATGATTGACAGTTTGTATTGAATGACCAATAAAGTAACATTCACTCTTGTTCAAAGGTTTTGGGTCGGTAAGATGTTTTTATGTTTTTGAGTCTCTCATAAGTCTCTTATACTGGCTAAGGCTGCATTTACTTAATTAAAAAAAAAAAAAAAAAACAGAAAAACAGTAAAATTGTATTTCTGTAAATATATATATATATTTATATACGAACATTATTTATTTATATACGAACATTATTTATTTTAAATTATAATAATATTTCTTAATTTTATTTCGAACAAATATATATATATATTTGTTCGAAATAAAATTAAGAAATATTATTATAATTTAAAATAAATAATGTTAATATTTATTTTAATATATTTAAAAATGTAATTTATTCCTGTGATTGCAAAGCTGAATTTTCAGCAGCCAGTCTTCAGTGTCACATGATCCTTCAGAAATCATTGTAACATGCTGATTTGCTGCTCAAGAAACATTTATTATTATCAATGTTGAAAACAGTTGTGCTGCTTCATATTATTGTAGAAACTGTGACACTTTTTTCAGGATTCTTTGATGAATAGAAAGTTCAAAAGATCAGCATTTATTTGAAATAGAAAATGTTTGTAACATTATAAATGTATTTAATGCATCCTTGCAAAAAAAAACAAAAAAAAAACAAACAAAAAAAAAACGTACTGACCCCAAACTTTCAAACGGTATTGTACATGTCAATAGCTTAGCCACATCACTCCAGCTATGATCAAGTGCATAATGATTGTTTTTTTTTTGTTTTTTTTTACAGTACATAGTCATGCTTCAGTATTCAGTTAATTCGCTGATTACAGACCTGGCTGTCTGACATTCAAAATGTGCAAACATAATATTAGCTGTCAGTTGTAACGTTAGGTAGAATGACTTCATTGTAAACTTGTGGAATTCCCCACCAGTCCCAGTGTGGTTGCTCTTTTTAATACCCCGACATTACATGGACTCTGATCAAACGCAATGTTGTACTTGGGGTTCAAGTGCTAGGTGTGTTTCCATGGTCACATAAGTGTAAGTTCCAGCTTTCACAGGATCACAAGGGTGTGGGGAATTTGGAGCTAGAGTGCATTGTAAGTTACTTCGTAAAGAGTGAATGTGTCTGACTGGATTATTTATAGACATTGCTCAGGTTTTAAAATTCCACCACAGCTTAGCTGGACACACTCGCACCTTATAAAGTCTGTTAGGACTTTAGGACTTAAACGAAAGTCAAAGCAGTTGAGCCTGTACTTGATGTATCCGTTTCTTAGATGCTTTCATGACCAAAACTTTCAGTCTTTTATTAAACACAAGCAAAATGCATTTCACAGGCAATTGGTCAGTCTCTCCAAAGACAAACAAAGTGCATCTGTAATGTCACATTCTTTGGTGTTCCAGTAATCCATAAAAATGCTTTTAATTTGATATAATTCAATAAAGTAAACCTAAATAAAATATGTATCAATGACCAAATAAATAAACCATTTATCCACCTATTTTCAATGCAGAAAAAAGCCATTTTCTTGTGAATGTGCAAGACTTTTAATTAATTAGCCACCATAGGTAAATAACTAGAAGAATAATGAGAAAGTGCATTAAACTGTAAAACTATATGTGCTACAAACCAGTGTGTTTATGATTATAACAATAAATTAAAATAATATGATAACAAATACTCGTTTGTAATATCAAGCAGCATGTTTTTGTACAGCTAAAATAATTGGAAACGGCTGACACCGGCGGCCTTGCACATTTCAAGAAAAAAAGGCTGCGTCCACCTTTATGTTAAAAATAAAGTGGATAAAAAACAGCTTGTATCAAATTTCAATGCTGAAAACCATTTTGACATCATCACTTCATGCACAAACTTATCTAAATGAGTGCAAATTTTGAAGCTGGTCCAACAGAATTTAAAATAAAAATACTAAGAAAACCAAATATCTACCTGTTACAATCATTCTCATGCAATCAAAGTCAAACCCATGTCAGACTTGCAAACATTTGCCATTGCCAGTGTAAGATCATAGTTAACATGAGAATGAGAAAAGTACACCACAGATGAGATCATGATGACAAGCGCACACAGGCATTTCTGCAGGCTCAGAAACCTAACCTCTCCACCATCAGCCTCTTCCTGTATCGCACACGGCTGGCCTCTCTGATGGCTTGCCATTTCTGCATATCTTCTTCATTGCAAGACAAAGAAACACTGGGAGATCCCTTTTCCTCCATCCCTTGGGTATTTAAAGCTTTTAGCTTCCTAAGTAGCATATCATCTGTTTTCAGGTGCTGCTCTGCTCCGTGTTTAATCTCTGACTTGGGTTTGTTCTGTCTGGGTTCAAATGGGCCACACATCAGCTTGGCCTGCAGTTTTGGTGGCAAAGCCCAATTCTCTGGAATAGGAACAGGGTGGTAGTTATCAGGGGCCCCAGACAGAGGGCGATGACTGATTTGCTGTTGATCCCTTCGAAAAACCACATCGTCTTTTTCAATGTCAGGATAAACAGGTTCACCCTCACTGCAGGGCTGAATTACCACCATGATTTCAGCCTCCGATCTGCGGCGAGGCACCAGGAAGTTACCGTACTTCAACTTGGCCAGATCATCACTTGAGTGGAAGGTTTTTGTACGACGTGTAAACATATCGTCATTTTCCAAATCAGGCAGGATGTCGGCAGAAACGTTGTATGGGTCGTTAGGGTGTTCACGCCCAAGGAGGGGACGCTTTTCGCATTTTATGAGTCTGGGGCCAGAGGCGGGATCTGGTCTGGGCCAAAAATCAGGGGGCTTTAACTTAGAGAGCTCAGCACTCTGCTGAGCAACCGTGAGGTGTTGTGTTTGAAAACTGTAGGCGAATGAAAGAAGAAAAGAGTAAAGAAAGGATTCAGAACATGCAAGGGGACAGTAAAAATCAGTTGAGACCAGTTAACAAGAGAAGTGCATGCAGAAGGATGCAGTAGTGTGAGCGCTCTGCCTCAAAATACTAAAAGTTACTTCAAACTTAAATTTAATAAAAGTAGTCAAGAATCTTGATTCACACCACAACTATAACGAATAACAACACAGAGGAACGATATCGTTGGAATCACTTTCAGATAAAATTTTTTCCAGCTGATGAATAATAAAAACAGTAATCAGAATCGATCTTGCTTGAGCATTTAAAGCGGTAGAAGACATAACTGCAGCGCGAGCTTATAATAAACAGGACATTATCGTCGTTGGTGTGGGCGCTAATATAGTTATTGTTATAATTCTCTTTATAGTTATCATTCTTGGTGTGAGCGTGCCTTTAAGCTCCAAAAATGCACCAAAAAAAAAATCTGTAAAAGGGGTCCATACAACTTGTCTACAATATTCCACATTTTCTGAAGCCATATGATAGCTTTGTGTGAGGAACAGACCAAAATTTAAGTCATTATTCACTGATGATATTCCCCTTAAGTCAGTTGTGGCACATTCATTTGAGTCAAATTAAATCAGTGTGTTTGTAAAGGAATTGATCAGTCAGATTTCTAAACTGAATCAGCTGTATTCATTGAAAAGATCAGACTCAAAAGAATGATTTGTTCAATGATCTGGTTCTCGAATTCAACTCACTGACTCGAATGAACAGCTTATTGGATGGCTTTGTCTCCTTACACAAATCATATGGCTTCAGAAGAATTGTAATGTTAGGCATGAGTCATATGGACCGCTTCAATGGTGTTTTTTTGTCATTTTTTGGAGATATGAACAATGTTGTACAGAAAAGAGCAGCGTGAAGATTCAACTTTTTTGGTGAACATCTGAATTAAGTGAAGATTGATATTATACTAACAGTATAAACCTTCTCACCATTTCTAATATCATTAACATTCACAAAGATGATTATGAATAAAAACATTACTTATTAGTAAGCATCAGTTGATACATTTATTAGAATATGTGGAGAAGCTGATCAGGGGAAGTGAGTAGATGTCCGGTCCTAATGCATATGGGGCTGTGATAAGGACCTTGGTGTGGAAGTGAGGCTGGACTGAGCGAGGCCTTCAGGTGCATGGAAGTGAGAGGGAGGGGGTTCAGACTGAGTGCGAGAGAAAGAAGGTGGAGAGAGCCAGGGATTGACGTCACCATCTGATTCTTCAGAGGAAGAACCTGACTTCCTGCGGATGGAAAATGTGAGGTATAAGAGCACAGAGAAAGAAAAGGAAGAAAAGTTAGTAACCATCACCAGAGAGAAGATAGAAGGAGGTAACAGAGAAGCCTTAGAGATAAAGTAAATAAGCAAAAAAGTGTAAGTATGAGCAAAATAGATGTACTGCTCATTATCAAAACAGAAACTAATACAAAATTTGGACATGTACTGGTTGTCAAATTTTATGAAACATGTCCATATAATAGGTCTAAGACCATTGGTTTGCAGATCCCCCTTAATTGTATAATATATTATGTTATGTACTTTACAGTGTGCCACTGGATAGCCAAACTCTGGATAAATCAGAGAATTAGAAATTAATATCTGAACAACACCTGATGGACTGATCAACAGGGCTCAGAATTGAAAACAGGTTCTTAGTCAGATTTCCTTAAAAATAAAAATTTTAAATTTAATTTTAATTTCCAAATAATTTTTATGGACAGTTGCAGATTATAATGATTATGGGACAGCTGGTTTATTTAGATATTATTATTTTTTTTTTTTTGAAAACTGAAACACTATTGTAACTCTACAATTTGACAACAGCTTCTAATGATAGTGAATGCAGTAAGAATTTAGAACCAAATTAATCTATTCATTTCCTGTATAATTTCCTCCCCTTCTGCTCATCTGGAATATCAAGCATGTCTTGAAAAATTAAGTATTCCTGGAGTTAGGGATAGGGTTGTTTTTTTATTTATTTGAATTATTTATGTTCTTTTCTTAATTTATGTTATTATTTTTTTTTTTTGCCTCAGTGCTGGACAGACCTGAAACCTTGGATCTTCCTGTACCAAGGGCGGCGCTGGGAGCCCAGTTTGATCTTCTTTACATGTGCATCCTCCTCAGGTGTCCAGAACTTGGGCAGAAATTTATCAAAAGGCGCTGTGGCAGATGTTTGGGGCATCAGGCCTACTTTACGGGCATAAAGGTCATCCTGAACAGGATCAGCATAGCCAAACTCATCATCCTCTTCTTCAGAGTCATCGTAAATGCAGGCGTCAGCGGATACAGGCCTCCTGTAAGTCCTCTGAAGAGGCTGTGACTGACTGCTGCTCAAAAGACAGCCATTTTTGTTACACACCACCAATGATCAATGCACATCAAACCATCCATGGTTAACAAGCACACCAAACCAAAGGAAAATCAAACATTGAAAGCAAAATATTGTTTCAAAAAGTCCACACTATGGGTTGGAAATCAAGCGAAATAATGACAACACAGCAACTCAAAACCAAACTTTGAAGGTTTCTGAAGAAGACCCAAAGTTAACACTAAAAAAATAGCAAACAGATGCGTGTCAAAGAAGCCAGTTTCTGACCTGAGATGGGTCAGTGACTGCCGGGGCACATTACTGACAGCCACCTGTGGCCTGGTGGTACATGAGGCAGCAGCTGCCTCCAGCGGGCTCATGGGTAAGGCAAAGTTGGTCGGAGCGACAGGGGACGGGCTGTGAAATCTACGGCTAGCGAGGTCATCTAGAACCACGTCGGGATCCGGTCGATCTGCATCTGAATCACTGCTCTCATACTCATAGGCCAAAGACTGGTGGGCAGTTGTCTGGGATTTCAACTCGGTGATAGATGAAGTGTCTGAACCTGCCCTCTCCTGACTGGGACGCACCACCAATGATGGACACGAAAGCACAAAATGCCAAGAAATAGTGGGGAAAATAAGCATCGGCATTCAAACATCGATAACGTTTCATAGCTACTGTAACATCTCAACCAACAAAGAAGGAATATAATGATAAATATTTCTAGCAAGCAAAGCGAATGATCAAGAGACAAATTCTGAGAATTTTTTGAGAAAAGTTCACATTCAGATCTTTTGATGGCAGGTATCAGAGCACAATGTGAGACATTGTTAAGATCTTTTATGAAACTCTAGAGGAGACAGATTTAAGATTACTAAGGTCTTTTGTCTGGAGAAAAATCTGAAAAGCTGGAGACTAAAAAAGACCCTTTTTGCTCTCTTTTTAAGTTCATTGCTGTCTAGGAGAAACTATTGAGATTTTAAAGAGATCTCATTTATGATTTTTCTATTCTGTGGGTGTTTTTCTTCCTTAGAGAAAGAAAAACACATTTTTCTGCAAGCATGGTCTATATTAGATCATAAATCAATGATCATATTGTCACCTTTCACCAGAGTAGGTGAATATACCATCCAATGAAAACCCCCACTGAATCTCTAGAGTGTAGACTTGCATTACCTAGTAAAAGTCCCATCATCTTCTGTGAACATAGGGCTAGCCCAGCTTCTTCTGTTGTCTTCATTTCGCTCTGCGCGTTTCTTGCGTAATGGTGCTGGAACATAGCCCGACTGCTTGTCCTTTGTTGGCAGGAACTGATTGAACGGAGTGGTGGTCTTAGGTGTTAAGACCATCGAACGGCGGTATTCCTTATTATCTGACATCATGAAGCTCAGATCTGCTTCAGGGTCACTACCACAACCTAGAGAAACAGCACAGAGAGCCAGGAGTGTGAGCGTATAAACACGCACATGCACACATGATTGTTTTTCTTTCCTGGTGGGGACTTTCCATTGACTTTTATTGTTTTTATACTGAGCTAAAGATGTTTTCTAACCCGTAACCCTAAAGCTAACCCTTATAGAATGTAATAGAAAAATGTTTTTTGAAATTTTCATTGAGACATTATCCTATTTAGTATTTTTACGAAGCCGCTTTTCTTACAGGGACTGCTGGATGATCCCCATAGGTGAATTCACGCTTTACTTACGCAGTGCAAAAATTTATTTTCTTTATCAGAATTTAGATTTTTCTTATTTTACACACAAATCTCACTAAATTTAAAGCAAGAAAAAAACTCTTTGTCAATGGGTTAAGAAAATAAATGTAATTCATATAATGTAATATATAATACTGTTCAAAAGTTTGGGGGCAGTAAGATTTTTTTTTTCAAAGAAATTAATACTTTTATTCAACAAAACTGCATTAAATTGATCAAGTGTCAGTAAAGAAACTTCTGAAGGATCATGTGACAAAGACTGGTGTAATGATTTTTGCCATTACAGGAATAAAATTACATTTTATATTTATTAAAAAATAGAAAACAGTTATTTTAAATTATAATAACATTTCACAATATTAGTGTTTTTACAGTATATCAAATAAATGCAGCCTTTGTGAGCATTAGTGACCAGAGCCAATGATTTTGTCTGAGCTATGAATAAAAAAATATTTTATTTGTCTTTTCTTAGCCTTTTAGTGTAGAATGAGTAAAGCTGATTTGTTTTTAGGATGACAAAAGTTTTTAAAAGTAAAATTTATAGGCTGATTCATTTTTTTTAAGCTGCTCTACCTCAGTGGTCTAACAGGGCTCGTCAATGTCAAAATGATCGAGATGGCCAATCAAATCAAAGAAGATGGGTCTTACTGTCATACTGTCACTGTCACAACGCAACGAGAGTTTGTGGAAAGATGTAAGTAGATGCAAGTCTAAGACAACTGTTTTATGATAAAAAAATGTTCAGCTACCGACAGTAATAGACTATCTAGTGTAATTCATAAATGAATGTGACGACGAGGCAAAAAAAACTTTAGCATTTTCTACATATTAGACATACGAGTAAGAGTGAATTTGTGCACATTTTAAAAAAATATTATTTGCAAATAGTTTAAATTGATTACTTCATTACTACAATTAGACCTAGAACTTATTTAACTATTCTTATTTATTTATTCCCTTAAATCCCTTTTAATCCTTTAATTATTCAATTCCTTTATTATTATTATTATTTATAATAATATAAATTATACCCCAAGGTGCCCCCCAAGCACAAAAGTGAAACTCCGCCTATGGTCTTAATCCTCCTAATATATTTACGCAATTTGTATTGTTGTAAATATTTTACATAGAAAGAAGACAACTTTTTTAACACATACTTCTCTGTAGTAAACATGATAGTGGCAAGCATCTGACTCATTGGCAGGTCAGTGGGGAATAAGAAAAAATGTCTCACTGGGGTGTACGTGTAGACAGTCCAGAAGACTAATTATATCAGCAGCTAATTACATCAGCACCTTCCTCATGAGCTGCAATTGAGCCCCTGGGACCATGACTGAGTAAAAAGATGCTAATGTCATTGAAACGCAAACATGTAGAAGAGTATGAATTGATGGGAGTTTGCACTTTCCATCAAAACAGTATGTGCTGACCGTCACAGACAGCAAAATATAGCTCATGACAAAAGCGTTAAAAGGTATAGTTTGCATACCACTAGAGGGCACCAGGCATTTGTTTTGACAAGCAAGAGTTAATTAATTGACTACATTCCAGCCAAAGCTATCTGTAGTCAGGTCTTTAAACTTGACTGCATATTTTTCTTGCACTGGTTGAGAATGTTTTGTTTAAAAAAAAACACAAAATGAGATATTCACCTTTCCACCTTTCATAGAACTACTCATCTTTGACTCTCAAAGTCAAGCTAGAACGCACAAGAGTGACTTCTGAGATTGAAGAGTCTTACCCTCGCTGCTTCCTTTGAGTGTAGCGTCTGAGGATGTGCTGTAAGTTCTGGAGCCCAGTGAGTCGAGGCTGTCTAGAGAGTCTTCTCTCCTGTGTCCGGCCCGTACTGGGAAGAGCTCTTCTTTCTCTGAGTACCAGCTATCTCTACAAGTGCTGTTTCGTACACTGCCCCGCAGTGATGTGCACTCCTCTAGTGCCTGTCGAGCACAAGGGTGTGAGTGTGAGGGAGACAGGCCGACACACAGCATGCACAAGGGAAAAACACAATCAACAAACACAGCATACAGCCTCCATCAGTGCATAAACACAGTCTTGCTCATGAGAATCTGCTGTCTCTTCCATTGGAAGTCATACCATTGAAGCCAATCGGGTACACTGAAGTGTTCAAATTCATGTCTTGTTATCAGTGTGTACTCAACAAAAACATTTGCACAGCTGATTCTGATTACATTAACTGAAATGTAAACAATGGCAAAAATGTTGATGTAACTCAAAAGGATACAATAAGCATGGCCAAATTCCATTCAGTTGTTTTTATTTTTTATTTACAATATGTAATAGTCAACAGTATCAAAGCAATCAGGTGAATTAATTGCTATTGGCTGACTGTGTTCCATAATATTTTGTTATAGTATAGTTACAGTAAACCATGAGACTAGTATGCTGCATTCTTAGCAAGATATTTTAAATGCCAGAATGGATGTAAAGTAAGATTTACTGTACATGGTCAGCTAGTCTAGAAGAATCCACAGTATTCACACACTTCAATATACTCTTAGTAATATCTAAGAGTAAATAATACTGCATAATCTTACCTTATATAGTGTTGTGCCAAGTAATCCCTCAAAAGCCTTTAGTTTTAGGTAAGGTCCATTGTAAAAAGGATCAGCATGTGCCTTTCTGCCTAACCAATATATAGTGATCAGAACCTGTGACACAAATCAACACAATTGTATTAGTACATATTGCAACAATTATACAATTCAATGACAATAAAAGGCCTCCTTGACTGCATGACAAGATATCATCAGGAACTAGATAAATTACAGTGTACAATTTTTAGATTATTAAATACACTGGCCCTAAAAATTCATTTTAGTGTATATATAAAGTCAGTTCACTGTTAATATATATATTTTTTTAAAAATTGTCCTAATTGTAAAGAATATATTTAAAGAATACTACTATTCAGCAAGGATGTGACAGTAAAGACTTTTACAGACTATTTGTTCTCTTGTCCTAAATAAAAATGTATCAAGATTTCCACAAAAATAGAGAAAAAAAAAGTTTTTTTGAGCAGCAAATCAGCATATTAGGATGATTTCTGAAGGATCATGTGACACTAAAAGACTGGAGTAATGATGCTGAAAATTCAGCTTTGCCATCACAGCAATAAAATACATTTTAAAACATAGTACAATAGAAAACAGTTGTTTTAAATTTTAATAATATTTCACAAAATGACTGTTTTATTGTATCCACTAAATGCAGGCTCTGTATGCATAAGAAACTTCTTTCAAAAAAATAAAAAATAAAAATTGTACTAAGTCTGACCCCAAAATTTTGAACGGTAGTGTACTTTATCTATTGTTTTATAACTTGAAATCTAACAAAATTATTTGTGAGGTTTTTTTTACATTCACACTTGTGTCCAGATACTCTTTGGGCCACTGCATTTGTTCTCTATAGAGGTCGGTATGTCTTGATCAGTGTACTTGAGTTTTAGATGAAGCCTCTTAAAATGTTACTATGATATACTGTCTGCTACTGTGCTACTTTAAGAGATAAACAGACAAACACAAACCGCAACGTGGGAGCTGTAAAGTGAGCATACCACAGGAATGAAGCAAAGACTTCTAAAGCTCACAGCATATTTCAAATGAGCAAATTAGGGGATAAACATTAGCACTTACATTTTTGAGCCTCCTGCTGCTCTCCTGGCGTCTGTAGGGGAGAAGAGGCGTTTGGTTAATCACTCACAGTCTGGGAAAAGGACAATAAAAGAACAGTGGGCATGTTTTGTGTTTCTGTGTGCCCTAGTGAATGAACTAGAAGGTGAGAGCACAATCCCATCAGGCCGGCTCCCAGCAGCTCTATACAAAAGGATACACGCCAAAAACACGTTCACTCAAACACACTGACAAATACGGCGACATAGGGATGGCTGACAGCAGATATAAAGACCTGATAAACAACAGCCAAACAGCCCTACTAACACTAGCTCCTCTCTAAATTGACAATATATTAAGATAAAAAAAATTAAGCTATAGTATATGTACTGTGTATGTTCTACTTTTATGTCTTGTATTCCTTGACTGGTTATTTATGAGAACTGTCACCTAAGGTAAATACCAAATAGGATCACTACAAAAATACCACATTTATCAATGGCATTTTGACCTTAAGATTCCTCGCATCCTTTTGTTGCGTGTAAAGTGAGTACTGTATTTCTTTCTGATGTTTGGACCAAAAGATTATATAATACTTGAGCCATTAGTTATCTGAATTGGACACTGGATAAACATGTATACAATATAATGAAATAGTAGTTTATTGATATGATATATTGAATTAGTATGTATATATGCAGGGAATTAAGATATCAACAACAACAACAACATCAATAAATCATCGATAAATAATCATCGTCATCATTATCATCATCATCATTATTATTACTACATTATTATTATACTATTATATATTACTTGCAAAAATAGATGCACAGCTTTTAAATGGATGTATATGGAGAAACTGTATGGAGATACATTTCATAAGTACTTTAAGCAACAATTTCTCCATATACATCCATTTAAAAGCTGTGCATCTAACAGCCATCTGACAGCTATGATGCAAGATTTATGACATAAGCTATAGAGTTCAACAGCTGAGAGGTTGAAGAGTGATTAGGCTAGTCAGCGACCTGTGTTTTTAAGCTGGTGAACCTGTATGACGTTCAACTAGCTGAATGAAGGCGTTCCCTGCTCACGATAACAACAATTTATTGCTCCAATAAAAGTCGTAAGAGGAAAAAAGTGTCTGCCATCATGAACAAAGTCCACATTTATAAATCTGCTTGAAAAAAAATGTCAAGAACATTCTCATGCTTGTTACCCAATGATAATTTATGAACCCTGAAAAAGCCAAAAGGACTCTTTGTTGGGGTGAGAAGAGATGAAAGGAAAGTACTTTATTTTGGGTACCTCAAGGGTGTATTCTGGTTTCATGTGATAAGCTGTTCACTCACATGAATATGAGGCATTTATTTATCAGCAAATCCTTTTTGAAAAAAGATATTGAGATATTATCTGTATAATGTACTGATCTTGAAAAGGAAAGCTAAATCAGCAAAATCAACATTTATGATTTAATCTGATTAAAGAGAAAGTTCATCCAAAATTGAAAATGCAAAAGAAGAAATTTTGAAAAATATAGCCTACTGGCCCTCTTTTCCTTGCAATTACAATTAATAGGGACTTAAACTTTCAAACATCAAAATGGACGCAAACACACTATAAAAGAATACAAGTATCATAAAAGTAGTCAGTAACATATACATTTTGGTTTTGTTCCTCACAAAAAGCAATAATATGTCTTGCAAGACAAGCACATGAGTAGTATAGACCACTTTTCTAATACTTTTTTTGGTGTTTTTTTAAATCATTTTGGAGCTTGTCCTCATTCATTACATTAAAAAGAGTGGCCAGAATATTTATAAAAAATTGTGTTCCAGATGAGTAATAAATATTGATGGGATTTTTATTTTACTATCCATTTTCAACTATCCCTTTAAATTGTTAACACTGGGTTATTTTAAAAAAAGAAGTGCATTTATGTTTAACTGCCGCTCTTGCCACTCTTAATTCTCCATTCTTTAGTAAGAGAACTGTGGAACATTCTAATTACAACAGCTCATTTTTCTATTCAAAACACTGTCAGACATAATCAGAGCACAAATGCTTTTCAATGGGGTCTCTATTCACACAACAGGCTTTAAATGTGTCTAAACATGTACAAGACTGTGTTAAATTGCTTATAATCACCCGTCTGTTCCCAAGGCAAAAAAATGTTGTTTACGCTAATGACCATTGGTGAGAATATGTTTGCACTGTTACATTCTCACAAAAGGCGACATCAACCTGCTGCATTCTTAAATATTCATGTGTAATAAACTCAGAAACTAAGATACATTCCCAAAAACTGTATTCTGACCGTTTTAGGGCCTAAAGATACTGTCTGAGCAGGGTACAGTCATAAACAAGTACTGTACCAGTCCGTGGGAAAGTCACAATGACAAATAGGATGTGTCTCTCTCTAGAAACCAAACCATTTCTGTATGTGTGATTATTGTGTTGGAACATTTAAAAAAAAAAACATAATGGAAGTTTCTAAATGGCACTGTGCTGTTTCCCTCCAAACAATGTCCAAACCACAGCAGCTCACAAAGATGTTGTGAGTGAAAAAGTAGGATAGTCCATAATAGAGATAGAATATCACCTACACATAATGTAAAATACTTACACACGGACAGCCTTAAGTTACACAATAGTCACGGCATATTTCTGGAACTTTCGAGCTGTACATCAGTCCTCAATTTCGAAATAATTTGAGTCCATAAAAGGCCTGCCAATCCCTTTTGGGCAATGCAATAAAATGACACAGTAACAATGAATGGGCAGGTTCATGACACATCAACACCCCTCATTTATAAAGTGGGTGTGTGTGCATAGCTGGGATATTAAGACCTCACAGCCCAGTTCAGTAACATTCAGCGGGTAAAGAATGTTCCTGGTTTTATGAACGAATGTCATTAATTAGTCATGCCAGCTTGCATCAAACATTCTTTGTGTTTTTACTCACAGCTCTATGATACAACAAATACATTTCAATGGACTCACTGATTTAATGTCTCCCAAAAGGCTTGTTACAGTACATTCTTATCCGATTGATTCACCAGCTATAATCCACAAGTAAACACTGTAAGGAATAATTTTCACTAGTCTGATGACAAATGCAGCTCTTGTTTGTCTGCTTATGGCATGGACAATTGAGCAATTCACAACGTACCAGTGTCGCTGTCATAGAGACCACTGATGCCATCCAGTGCCATTCACCATTGAGCGAATGACATTCATTCTCCCACAGCAATTATAATGAAAACATTATATTACAATTCACAACACTGTAGATCTTAAGTGGATCTTTTACAATTTAAACATAAACAGTTTACCAATAGTACGTTTTAGTGACCTAAACAGACTTACATTACAGTTCAAAAGTTCAGGGTTGATGAGGTTATTTAATGTTTTTGAAAGAAATGTAATTACTGTCATGGCCATTACTCCAGTCTTTAGTGTCACAAGATCCTTCAGAAATCATTCTAATATGCTGATTTGCTGCTCAAGAAACATGTCTTATTATCAATGTTGAAAACAGCTGTGCTGCTTAATAATTTTGTGGAAATATTTTTTTCCAGAATTGTTTGACAAATGCCAAAAGAACAGCGTTTATATGAAACAGATTTTTTTTTGCAACATTACAAATGTCACTTACTGACCCTAAACCTTTGAACAGTAGTGTATTTCAATTTTTTTAAGAAGTAAGAGTTTAAGAGTATAACATTCATTCATCTATTTTCAAGTATTCTTCAATAACCAGCTAAACATATCCAGCAGCCAACCTCAAAGTACATGTACTAGAATCATTCTTCTACTAGAAGAACTGCTCTAAAAGTGGTTCCGGTCAATCAATTCAGTGCTTGGGCATGAGATGATGGCATCTGCAGTTAAAGGGTTAGTGCACCCCAAAATGAAAATTCTGTCATTAACTACGCACCCTCATGTTGTTGCAAACCCTTAAGACCTTTAAGAAAGGTAGTAAAGACATTGTTAAAATAGCCCATGTGACTACAGTGGTTCAAACTTAATGTTATGAAGCAACAAGAAACAACTTTTTGTGTGAAAAAAACCCAAAAAAAAAACAGTGCCGTGCTACCAGGTTCTACATCAGAACAATGGCTCAGTATTGGCCACTGATTGGCCAGCTCCTGTGTTACACATATGCGTCGTTGTGCTCACGTAAACAGCGTCGGCCAATAGTGAGCTGGCGCTCGACACAGAACCCGGAAACGTTGCACTCTGTTTACTACGTAGGAGTGTAGGAACGTAGGAGACTGACAAGGAAGAGAAGAAATTGTAGCGCACAAAAAGTATTCTCGTCGCTTCATAACATTAAGGTTGAACCACTGTAGTCACATGGACTATTTTAACTATGTCTTTACTACCTTTCTGGGCCGTGAAAGTGTTAATAACGTTGCAGTCTATCAGGGGTCGGAAAGCTCTCGGATTTCATCAAAAATATCTGCATTTGTTTTCTGAAGATGAACAAAGGTCTTATGAGTTTGGAACGACGTGAGGGTGAGAAATTAATGACAGAATTTTCCCTTTTGGGTAAACTAACCCTTTAATAAGAATGTATGACTCCTCTTGAAGTCCATGCCAATCAATGATTGTCCATATTAATTATTAATACTGTTTTAAATTGAAAAATGAGGTGTTATCAAGACTCTTAATAAGTTGAAATGCACAACTCTATAAACTACTGGAATGCAGGAAGAGATAATATTCTTTATCATTAACATTTTGTAATCGCTAGTAACATGGCATTGTGTTCACTGGACGAGACAATAATAAAACGCAGAGACAAAGTTCACACAGCTACCTAGACTTCACCATCTACAATGACAAGAAATGAAACCCTCTGAACTATGATTCACCACTAGTCATAGTTTTATCTACCAACAAATGACTTGTCCATTCCATGACAAATTTTCCTTTTTATGAAGAAGATGGATGGAGATCTGTTCGATATATCCTACATTTACTCAGCACTAATAAGCACTAATCTGCTACCAGTATCTGGACAAAATGTAATGTAAATCTCAATTATGTTATCTTCATTATTTTATTTCAGCTAGTTGCCAAGGCAGCGTTTCTCATTTTCATTTAGTTTAACTTAATGAACTAAAATTACTCAAACTGAAATAAGAAATAATAAAAACTATACAGACATATAAAAAAAAAAAACTAATAAAAATGACACAAACACAACAATATACTAAAACTTTGATTAAAATTTAAATGAAAACTGAAAATTAAAAAATAAAAACTCGAGATGCACTGATACCGATACTGGTATCGGTATCAGGCCCGACACTGTGCTCGTGTCTCAAACTCATTCAAATCCTCTGATACCAAAAACCAATACCACACATCGTGTGTATAGTGTTTGTGTACAGACAAAGAAACACAGAAAACAAAACAAACAGAGACATGGAGATATCAGAGATAAAAAGATGTATCTAACTAAAACTAAAGAATATTAATTAAGCTTTAATTCAATATTTACGTATAGCTGCTGTGATATACACATTTACGATATACAAAATATGATATACAAATTACGAGCAATAGAATGAACAGTGAACAGAACAAAGAAGTAACAGAAGCTTGTACAATACATATTAACAGGCATAATTAAGCATGAAAATTACTGAAGGAAACATCTATTTGCTAAATGAATTAAGCCAACTAATATGATTCATATTTTTTTTGGTTTCTATACCCAATATATTTGAAAAAAGACTACTATATTTAAATATAAAATAAAATAAATTATTTACATGAAATAATTATTATTTATATTTAAATTATATAAAAAAAAATTACAAATGCAGCGAAAACACAGGTATCGGTATAGGTATCGGTACTCGGTATCAGCGAATACCAAAAATGAAAGTATCGGTATCAGACTCATTCTGGAAAAAGTGGTATCTCTGTATCCCTAATAAAAACTTATTATTAAAAAATTCATAATAATTATTAATAAAAAACTATAACAGTATCTTAATGATATTTCAATAACATTGGTACTTAACAAATGGATGTTAACATTCTAAAAAAAATATTAAAATGATTAATGATTATTTATTTAATTCTTTATTCACACACAAACACGTGCAATATCTATATGGAATATCACACGAGCAAGAATGTGATATGCCTCTATATCAGCACGGCTGTGTTTGTGTGTGTAATTATATATATATATATATATAAATAAATAATGTGTGTGTGTGTGTCTGTATGTAAAAGTAAAGTAATGTTGATCGTGTTTTATTGGCACACAAGCCATGAAACTTAGCAGCTGTCATGCTGGAAGAGGCTGCCAGTGTGACAGATGACCTGGAGTTGTTTCCCTCTCTGAGACACTTGCTTTTCATGGACTGATGAGTAATAATGAATGTAGGCCCTGCTTATCTCAAGCCTACCGGCAATAGGCTGCAATATCTGCTCACGTTGCCTTCTGTGTGACTGTGAACAGTCGCCATCAAACTCCACAAGGGCTATAAAACCTCAGATCAGTGTGAGAGATCTGAAAACTTTAATGTGGCCTGACAACTCTGCCCTTACATTGCAGATGGTTTACTGCCATGCATCGTTTACTGCTTGCATGTATCGCTTCAGAACACAAAAACTGCATAGTATTTGCTAAAATTATTTGGCAAGGGTCGGGTGTAAAAACCTTTAAAAATAAGCCCTACCATATATTTGTGTTGGACATTGCTGATTGGGTGTAGTCTAATTCTTAACCAGCTTACAGTTGGTATATGCAAATTACATGGTCTACACAAACCCGGAACAGAAAATACAAGCCAAAATGGTAGCCTTCTTGTTGTGTTCTTGATGTAAACACAAACATATTTCTGAAGGATGTAAAGTAACACCAGGAGAACGATGGAGAAAACAAGCTAAAAAAAGAAACAGTCAGGAATCATATCACTGCTGCACTTCATCTAGTGTCAAAAAGTGACCTTTCAATTCTAAAATTAGGAACCCTGGAACTCTTCCGGCAAATGCCTGACAGTGGACACAGATAAACCCTCACTTCATGCCCACAGACACACACCCTCAGACATATACAAGTGGCGTAAGTGATTATAATTATAGCCTATAGGGACTGGATGAGTCCTGTTTAATCAGAGCCTCTGTACAGTTTCCATGGCAGTGAGGGTGTGGCATGGTAACCGTCATGCAGCAAGGCTTGCTTTGTTTAATCTCGGCCCACAGGTTAGTGTTTGACAGCACTGTCACTTCTACTGAGGTAACAATGACAGGACAGGCAGAAGCATAAAGCCCTCCCTTGCCCTATTCAAAGCACTCTTATCAATATGGGCAGGTTGATTTCACATATTTGAATCATTACTAATTTGTATGTGACGTGATACAGCTATGATATGTCACAATGCTCCAAAACAAATATTTTGTGCTGGACTAGTTCAAGCCAGAGCTTAACACACCTAGTCAAATGAAGACGTTCACAAATAGGATCAACTATCAGAAAACACAGGAACAGAACAAAAGTCATTTGCAGAAAGTCCACTAAATGATTAGATCACCCCAAATGATATTTTTTATGTCGTTCCAAACTCATAAATATGAGTTTTTTGTTTATTAAAACACATGAAGAATATCATCAGAACTCTTTTTTTTAAATATTTAAAGTGAATGAGAACTGATGCTGCCTAGCTGCAAAATAACAAAATAGCACCATAAAGCTATGATTAATGTGGTTTTTATGACTTGTTCTCATATGATTTGTGTGTGGGATAGACCAACTTAAAGCCATTATTCACTGAAAAACTTGACATTCGCCCTAACTCTCCTTGGCAAGTTCATGAGAATTCATGAGAGCTTATGAGAGTAGTAGTGATTCCCAATTCACACTATCCTTTCAGTGAATCTGATTAAAGAGATCATCTGAATGATTTGTTTGTAAATTGAACTGATCCAAATCAACTTTTCAAGTTCAACTCACTACTCAATGATCTGGTTAGCAATCCACTGACAGCAAAGATTGTCAGTAAACAATCAATCTTGTTAGTCACAGCTATTGAATGACTTCAGAAGACTTGGAAAATAGCACACAAGTCAAACAAACTACTTTTATTATACTTTTATGGTGCTTTTGTTTCCTTGTTTGAAGCTTGACAGCTTCAGTCCCCATTCAAAGCAACTTCATGGGAAAAAAACAACCAGTACATTTATCAAAAATTTTCCTTTTGTGCTTCATAGACGACAAAGTCAGGTTTGGAATGACATGAGGGTAAGTAAATGATGACAGAATTATTATTATTCTGCGAACTGTTGTAATTAATTTAGTTCATTTAAGTGACCTAGAAAATATAATAGCCTAGTACTTGTGTTTTCGTTCACAAATATCAAAGTGCTATTGCGGTGATGAACATGTCAGAGCTCACAACGTCACTGCCTCCCAAAGACACACCTGTGAGAATACTGAACAGGTTGATCAACATGCCATGTTTTTCCACCCTGGTCACAGTTAAGGGCTGATCCGAAACACTGAAACTACAACAATATAGCATGATTACAGCATGCACAGGACATAAACACCAGCAAGTGGCAAATTCACCCACAGCGCAAACAGAAAGTCTTTAATCTCTCTTCATCTCGAATTTACACATACACAGGCCAATTGTCAGCTTGTGTTTCAGTGATAGTGAGAGTTTATGCTTTACTCATGAGGGTGATTCTGCTTTTTTAAGATCAGATTATAGTTTCATTGCAACTCACCTCTGCTCTTCTTCATTTATTGGCTCTTCTCTAACTAATTTACCACCTGACAAAACGGGCATATCTAATTAATGATTTTGATTTAATATTCAATGAATTTTCACAAACAAAACAAGTTCATACAAGCCAGGCATGACTGTGTGATAAATGTTATTAAGCTATTGTCAACAACCACGACATGTCCCATGAATCTTTTTAAAATAGCCATTCACATTTAGTTTCATACTAGCTCAGTTGAATGTAAATGACTGGCTCAGTAATACAAGCCTGTTTTACAAAAATATGTGGATATGAGACCAGAGGACAATAAGATCTGCCAAAATCACCATCCAGTGAGCCATAAACAGTGGTTGGACACATTCTGTTACAGCTAAACCACAGTTATTTTCACATTGGCAGAGGGTCAAGCATATTACCGAACATTGTAAGTTGAGAAAACCAAAACTTACTTGACAGTCACACGTGTGGATAAGTCTTGCAGGTCTCCTGGGTGGAAAAGTTGGGCCTCTTTTAGTCCAAGCTTTGCACAGGCTTTTAGGAAGAGGTTGATGTTGTCCTGTCGACAGAGAATGTGTGTCCACCTTGTGAGTTAGACAGCACTCACACAGGAGTTCTTTGGCACACACAGTCCAGAAAACATTGCATCCAAAGTTCAGTCCAGTGGGAGGAGACGAAAGAGGGCAGGTGGCAAATAAAAAGTGACACCACAAGAGCAAAGAATAAAGGCAGGATATCACTGATTGACCTGTGACTGTACCTGTGAGAGCAGGAGTTTGGCCTCGGGGCGGTGCAAAAGCATGACAGAGTGTCAAAGCCACTAGTCCCCTCCCCCGTACATGTACGGCAGTCACACGAACATGCACTCTCTTTTCACTCGCTCTAGACTAACCCAGACACATACCTACATGTGCACAAACATATAAACTCAAGCATACTCTCCCTTTTCACACCCAGAAACTGCCACACAAATCTCTCAGCAGAATATTTGAGGAATCTTCAGGGCGGTGGATTATTTTGGAGACAGGGTTGCCATGAAACACAGGTGACTGAAACGACAAAGTATTTCCCCCAAGCAACTGTTAAAATTGCACGGTGGGTGGGTAAGGAAATGCTTTTAATATTAAGGAAACTCAAGATTGTGTGTGTTCATTCACATACACATCCGGTATGTTGATGTATATAGACTATACTGGCACTGAAGTCATGTTATGACATTATTTCAATTAGACTTGATCAACCATCTGGATGATAGTTCAGAGCGTGCAGCCCACCCTTTCCTGCTTTCCCGCTTGCTCTGAAATAATCACAGGGTGCTTTGGCCTATATTTAAACAGCAAACATGCTTATTAGCAGATGGCAATGAGGAGCTCCACTTCTGAATCACCTCCTCGCTGTTGTTAAATCCTTTCCCGAGGTCAAAGGTCTCACCCTGACCCTGAGAGTCAAAGTGTCTGTTGAAGTATGTTTCATCTGTGTTTAAAGGTGACAAATGAGATACACTGCACAGAAAATGGATGTCAACAGCAAGGCGTCTCTTATTGTTCTGTTCCTCAACCAAATTCTCATACTCCAACAGCTTGATCAGTGTCCTTAGCCTTTAACCTAGACTTATGCAAAATATCTGAGATATGAAAAGGTCCAGCTAGTCACCCGTTTACCTGAATACCTGACTGCTAAATGTCTTGGAGCAGGTGGTTGGAAACAAACAGACTATAACATGTTTAACCTTTACTTGGAATTTTAAATGACCTACAATTACTCAACAGGACATTAAAACATTAATATGTTTTAATAATTTTGCACAGATAGCTTCGGGACAGTGACATAATCATTGGCTAGAGTGTGTCAGAGACCTCTACCAATCCCAACTATATGTGACACTGGATCTATAACTTCTGTGTTCTTGAACAAGGCAAACAGCATGACAATTGGATGTTTCTGCAAATAGCTTATTGTACATTGATTTGAGTTAAAAGTGTCTGCTAACAGTACTGAACAGTAACAGATTACTAAATACTGTATGTACATAAGTAAAAATAAAATAAAAAAATCGACGCGATAATTCATTTAGCAAATAAATAGCATCTGAAAATTGCATAGCTGAACCTCTTTAGGTCAAACCAGCTGCATCGTAAAAATCCCTTTAATATATTCATTTTCTAGCATTTCAGAATTCACTCAAGAACCAAATCATGCGTACATAAAGATGCAGAAAGAATCTCTTACTTTAGAGTCAGTGCACATACAGTAATCCTGTCAGAAATACTCATTCAGAGATTACACAGCCATCTGAAAAAACTATCACGCCTTCCATCAAATACTTTTTTGCGACTGCTGGTTGTTGGTTTGTTGCACAGGCATTACTGGTGATATGTATATAATCTGAGGTATGCTAATGTTAAATTCTTGTGATAAACTGTGTCAGCATATAGATCAAGTTCTCATATGAATCATATTGTTTTCAGTAAACCATTACGGTGAATAGGCAATAATGCGCCATTTCATTAAAACATTACAATTTAATACTGAGACATTATGGGTTTAATTAAAGTAAATAATAAAATATAAATGCTCAAATGCACACTTTTAAGAGCAAACAAGCCTGGTGGCCTGTGGAAAATTCTATTCAAATAATCAGTTCTGCCAATTCTTTTTTCACAGTGGTGAGACTCGTTGCAAATATATCCATCCAGCTCAATTATAGGGGGTTTATGAAGGGCTGCGCTCTACAGACTCATCTCTCTGCTAAACCTCAGGCCGAAGCCCTGCCAGAATGACTTTTCTAATGTGGCCGACCAGCGTGCCACACAAGTGTAGGCTTCCTCTCTTCAAATTGTTAAAAGGAGGATCAGCTATCCGGGGAAACACAAGGGTAAACCAAGGCTCCGGATTTGATGGAACTATGGGAAAGTGATCCAGAATTCAACCGAAGCCAAACCCTGAGTAGAGTTTAGTGATCCAAAGCCAGAGTTGCTACACAGTCCACAAAACCAGAGATTTCCACTCTTGCACTAATGAGCCTTGATTTAACAAAATATAAAACCTCAGTATTAGAATAAAACTGTGTCTAACGAAAGCCAAGCAGCCAGAAGGAACAATAATGGTGCTGGGAAGATTTCAGAGGCTTGAATGAGCCTTTCATTCTGTGGAAAAATATCTTTCATCAGTCATAAACATAGATGGATAAGTGCATTGTGTTCTTTTGCATCTTACGGTTTGCTGGTAGATCAGAAACAGCTCTCTTATGGACAAACTTTACAGGCTCAGCAGTATTTAGCAAAACTAAAATATACTCCAAAGTATGTGTTTTTCTTTGCATGCCTTTGCTTAGCCCTTGCCATGTAAGCCCTCAATTGTGAGTTTAGGCTGTGCTCGATAGGTTTCGGGGTTGGAAGCATTTTATGGCAATACCGCTGTGATGCTGTTGGACATGTAGATGCTTATCTAAGCTTACCTGGGTCAAGAGTTTTAAAGGGCATTGGAAATAAATGAGCATATTTTGCATAGATTAGGCCAAAAGCTTGTCTATGCTCTTGCATTACAGTGTACAGTGACAGTCCAAGTAATATATCATATGATTTCAAAATCTAATTCAAGGAAGCTCCCCTTCTCTACATGCATGTGTATGGATCGTTCATAACAGAAAAATTGATGACAAATTATTTCTATTAAATGCCAGGCATAAGTAAATCAACTTTTTGCAATTCAAACTAAATACCCATGTACATGTCAACCATTTAGTAAATCATTCAAACTACTTTTTAAGAGATACAGTTCTTAGTCGAGATGGAATACTACAGCTCAAATCATGTATGCGTGTCAAAAAAAAAAACCTTACCAGGCCAGCAATAGGTGTGGATAATCTGTTTAATTTCTTGATGATGCCAGGCTTGATCTTGTTTATCAGTCTAGAAAAAGAAAAACAGAAACAAACAATTACATCGCGTGCCGCTTGCCAATTTATGGCTTCTTTTAATTCTGACCATCTGGCTTCAGTTTACAAAGCCATCTAATGCCCTGAAAAAATACAAACAGCTCTCTGTGGAAACAGACATCAGTCAATAGCCTCCAAGTAAGTCTAGTTTTGTGTGTAAAACTGGTTTGGGGAAATACACAGAAACATTAAAGTGCAAAATCAAGGCATGTGGCTGAGTAATGAGCATGAAATATAATAATGTAAGGTATGCGAAATGTGAGAAACGTCTGACTTTTTTGCTCATGTGTAATAAAGGGAGAGGCAGTCATTAACATTTTTATGACTTGTCTCATACGGTGTATTTTCTCTCATTTAGTGATGTGCAATTACTTGACTTTCTTCTACCACAGAAGAAAGAAAGTCATGCAGGTACGACATGAGGGTGAGTAAATAATGACAGAATTTTCATTTTGGAGGAAATAACATAGCTGCCATTTTTGTTACAGGTTAACACAGGCTTTAGAATAAGTATCAAAGTCATGTAGTGTATTTAATAACATGCACAAATTTTATGTAACTATGTGATTGGTTGAATGTTGAATTTAACTAAAAAAAATTTACAAGCACCACAAAGCTTTTTAAAATCACATTGGCCCAAAATGTTTAAATAAATGTTTAAATAAATAAATAATTTAAAAAGTAAAGATATCTAAAGAATATGTAGTGTTGGCCATTTCTTCTCTGTCTGTGGTCAATAAACCACATCTACCGATTCACACATATATAAAGCATTTGTACACTCTTTAAGCTAAAGTTAAGAATTTGCTGTGCCCCAGCAGTAATTTCACAGGACTCTTTGTTTAGACATGAAATCCAGAGTGACAATGTCCTCAGGTAATGTGGGCTTTTGTTCGCTCATGTGGGCTAATGGCTTGGTATACAGACTGTAAGCAGGCAGCATGAGAGAGCAGGAGCAGGACGATGACATTCTGCACTGGACTGTGGTAATTAGTCTGCTGAGTCACTCGACTGACACCAGCGTGTCAGACCAGCCCACGCACTGCCCCAGAACCATCCAGTCAGGTTCAAAATTGTGCTGAAATCCCTGAGCTTGCAGCATGTCACGCCCACCGACCCAACGCTCTCTTTACATAAACAGCACTGAGGCCTGAGAGCCGCATCTCCCCGTGTGCCTGCCCTCTGCTCAGGTTTCTGAACCCGGCTAGAGTAGCTGGCACTATGGATCACCTCTTCCCAGCTGTCCTTTTAAATGCTCTGCCACCCATGTTGTTTTCCTCTACTAATGCTTCCTGGGACGGAACAGAGTCTGATTGTAAAAGCAGAGAACAAATTATGTGTTTTAAAAATAGCTGCATGACTTAATGTACGTTAAATGACACGCAGCTGACATTCGATGCAAATTCCAAATGAAAAAGTTCAGGTAGCATTGCTTCAGTGCATTATAGAAAAATAGTTAAAGGGATAGCTCCAACCTAGGCTCACTGGAAAAATGTGGCTCTAACCACATTTTTGCAACACCAAAAATGTACCTATACATACAATTTGTTGGTGTTTTACTGCAGTTTCCAGATGAACTTTTATTCATTCTCGCATTTCAAATTACGATTACAGGGGCAAATTATTATTGATTAATAAAGACTTATTTTTGCACGGTTCCTTGCACAATACTATGTTATGACCTCAAACACTTTTACTATACTGCATGATTTGTAAACTATTACATTTTGACACTTTGAGCTCCATATGTTTGGTTTCTATGACGTAGTAAACTTGCTTAGTAACTTACCTGGTACTGCATTTCATTTGCAATGCAGAATGCTTAGCTCCCGAGAAACACAAGTAAAATTAAAAAAGCTTAAAGACTTGTAAAAGCAAGCTAAATGGTTACTTCAGCACAGTCTTGAGGGTAACGCATTACAAGTACCGAGAGTTAAGTAATCAGATTACTTTTTTTAAGTAACTGGTAAAGGGGCGGTCACACTACACTTTTTGTTCCATTGACTTCCATTCATACGCATACGAATGTGTCAGACCGCAAACGCAAGCTCATGAGAAAAGTTTCACATTTAGCTGAGTCCCAAAGTTCAAGTTTGGTGAACTCTTCCCTGCGAATTCGCATCACGTGAAGATGTGTGACCAGTAGAAAATCGATACATCACGGCATGACCTCTTGGTTGAATTAAAAGAACAATATTTTTGCAGTAGAGTAGATTGTATATTTTTACATTTTGAATGTATTTTGTTATATGTTAAATTCATGTTTATAAAAAAGACGCTGCAGAGCATGACGTCATGTCACAACCGTTGCAAAATTTCACATGCTCAAAGTCTAATGTGACCACAGCTTACACATCACTTTTAAAATTACAACAAAATATCTGAGTTACTTTTTCAAATAAGTAACGCAAGTTACTTTGTTTTCCCATTTATTGACTGACACCTTTCCTGTCCTCATGTTGAGAGAAATCGGGAGTGAGGCGCAGAAGTGTGCACTGTGTAAACATGACGGCTATTGTGGTTTTAGAATGAATGTGAGCAAGCATTTACTCATCTCACTTGGACAAAGGCAGATTTATTATTCCTCAAAATGAATAAAAACAGCGAAATGCAAACTCAGAATATTTCACAAACCTGCAATAATTAAATGTAAAATAACACAAATAAATGTATTTACCAATTCCTTTGCTCCAATTTAACCATCCTAATAACCAAAAATGACTTTAGATAAACATCACATTTGCGTTCCTTTTTTTATTGCTGAAGTAAGAGTGTTGAACAGTACAGGTGTGAATTTGCATTTCCTTCAGCCTGAGGCTTATTCATTTTACTTTTGGTCTGAAAGGGCCTTTACAATTGCCAAAAATAGAACTTTTTTTGTTGTTGTTATTAAAAAACAAGCAAGCAAGCCCAGCCCAGGTGAGAAAATGTAATGCAAAATTAATGTAACGCATTATTTTCCGTAATAATTAGCTAAGTAATGCAATTAGTTACTTTTTTAAGGAAGTAATGCAATATTGTAACACATTACTTTAGTAACTTTCCCCAACTCACATTTACTTTTAACACTATTGGTTATAGGTTTAGGGTATGGTTTAGTGTAGGAGCTATGTTCATTTTAAATACGATAGAGTATTAACCTTTTAGCATAATATAATTTAGCAAAAATGTCGCCACAGGCACATTTTTTCCAAAGAGCCTCTGTAGAACACAAAAGATGATATTTTGAAGAATGCTTTAACTTTTTTTGTCCATACCATGAGTCAAAGGTCAGTGGGGTCCAAAATTCCAAATAGTGCATAAAGGTAACATAAAAGTTACCATTACTTATTATGACACAAACACCAATGAGGTTTGAGATTGAATAACCACTTCATTTAAACCATATTACTTTTGCCTTACCTTTATGTCCTTTGGAGCTCAAAACTTTTGGACCCCATTAACTTTCATTGTAAGGACAAAAACAGCAGAGACATTCTTCAAGTTATCTTCTTTTGTGTTCCACAGACGAAAGAAATCATACAGGATTGGAACAACATGAGGGTGAGTAAATGATGACTGAATGTTCCCTTTTTAGATGAACTGTCTTTTAAAACTGTTTACATTATATTATGTTCAAGATGCACAAAAAGAGTTTTTATTAAAACCCATTACAGAACGATAAGCCACAAAGCTATAGCAGAATCCTTTTCATGGTTTAAGCAAGGAAACCATAGTATAAAATTAGAGAAGTATAAATAAAAACAGCTTTACTTACTCACACAACAGAAGTCCATTCTCCAGAGAACTCCGGAAATTACTGCTCCCAAACTTCTTCTTAGTGACTGCCTGCGAGATGAGGACAAACACAGGAAGCGCTAAGAACCAGTGAGTGGGAAGTTAGGATGTCCAGGGAAAGGAGAGGAAAGTTGTTCTTCCGATTTTTAAGTCTAAGCGTCTAGCACACCAGTACAATAACACAGCCTCTTTTGGAGAATCGTGGGTTATTCAGTAATCAGGGCTGGAGCCCAGTGGCCAAACCACAGAGAACGAGAGCATCTGGAGGAATGTCATAGTTCTACACACAGCTTCATGCCTTTCCAATGATCTCAAGCTACTCCTGCAGGATACAGAAGGCAGGCAGCCCATTGTTTTTGCTCACACACAGGGAAGCATTTATGTTGTGTTTATTCCCTCAGACTACACGGTTACAATGTGAGCCCTGTTGCTCCACACCTCATATAACATAATCTATGAGTAAAGTCCTTTTTCCGATGCAAATGTTTTCAATTTCCAAGTTTAAACGCCAGTAAAAACATTCTACAGAGTTTAGCTTTCATGAGACAGTGTCATTAATACTTTAAGTATTTGTCTAAGTAATACTTCAAGTATTTGTTTTATAATATGCTACTGGTATAACATCAAATTTAAGAAACTAACTACAAACAATCAGGGCATAGACCTAGTGTATTGTAATATCTCCAAAACAGTCTTGTTGCAAAAACAAAGTATACAAAAGATATGAAATATAGAGATGTCAATAAAGGGTAACCACTTATTGATGTCTTTTGTGTAGAACAGCACACTCTTAAGCTGCTTTTACTTGACTGTTGCTCAAAAACATGGCATGTATTCAGAGGGTGTGGAGGGCCTTACATGTAAAAGGACACTGGTTGTGTTGAGATCAGCATTGACTGCGAGATTTGAACCGCAATTGTTCTCTTTTAGAAGCAGAACTTCAAAGGACACTTTCTATGTCTGCTGAACAAAACAAGGACAAAAATAATGTGGACAAATACTATGATCCTAGTACTACTAGATCCAGTTACACTGCAAATTACAAACTAAAGGTAGATTATTTCAACGGAATTTTTGTATATTAAAGATCAGTGTTTTTGGAATAAAATGTCAAATAGCTTACAAATCATGTAGATTTATGTAACCATTACAAACCCTCACATATATGAAGTGTAAAGAGAGAGGTTAATCATATGGAGCACATTCACACAGCATGGTGCAGTAAACATCAGAGTTCGATGACATATGAAATCCTGACCCCTGCTGTTCCTGTCATTGTAATGTCCATGATGGCTTGTTGTTTTTAAACAGATCTCTGTAGTAGGTAGAGAACAATTTGAGAGATAAAACTATATTAGTACTATTAAAATATATAATATTATTGTAAAAGGAAAACAGAATTTAGATAGCAAGAATCCTTTAAACTGATCAAAAGTGACAGTAATCAAAGAATCCTGGAAAAAAGTATCAAATTTTCCACAAAAACGTTGAGCAGCACAACTGTTTTCAACAACGATAGCAAAGCAGCAAATCAGAACATTTGAATGATTTCTGAAGGATAATGTGAGACTGAAGACCGGAGTAATGATGGCTTTGCCATCACAGGAATAAATTACATTTAAAATATATTAAAATAGAAAACAATTCATTTTAAATATAATAATATTTTAAATAATACTTCACAATATTATTGTTTTTACTGTATTTTTTTATTTTTATTTTAATCATCACAGTTAAAATTAATCCTAAAATGCATGAATGTTTCGCCAATCATTATTACATATTCAGGTCTTTAGCAACCCGGATCTACAGTGGGGAGAACAAGTATTTGATACACTGCCGATTTTGCAGGTTTGCCCACTTAAAAAGCATGTAGAAGTCTGTAATTTTTATCATAGGTACTCTTCAACTGTGAGTGACGGAATCTAAAACAAAAATCCAGAAAATCACATTGTATGATTTTTAAATAATTAATTTGCATTTTATTACATGACATAAGTATTTGATACATCAGAAAATCAGAACTTAATATTTGGTACAGAAACCTTTGTTTGCAATTACTGAGATCATACGTTTCCTGTAGTTCTTGACCAGGTTTGCACACACTGCAGCAGGGATTTTGGCCCACTCCTCCATACAGACCTTCTCCAGATCCTTCAGGTTTCGGGGCTGTCGCTGGGCAATACGGACTTTCAGCTCCCTCCAAAGATTTTCTATTGGGTTCAGGTCTGGAGACTGGCTACGCCACTCCAGGACCTTGAGATGCTTCTTACGGAGCCACTCCTTAGTTGCCCTGGCTGTGTGTTTCGGGTCGTTGTCATGCTGGAAGACCCAGCCACGACCCACCTTCAATGCTCTTACTGAGGGAAGGAGGTTGTTGGCCAAGATCTCGCGATACATGGCCCCATCCATCCTCCCCTTAATACGGTGCAGTCGTCCTGTCCCCTTTGCAGAAAAGCATCCTCAAAGAATGATGTTTCCACCTCCATGCTTCATGGTTGGGATGGTGTTCTTGGGGTTGTACTCATCCTTCTTCTTCCTCCAAACACGGCGAGTGGAGTTTAGACCAAAAAGCTCTATTTTTGTCTCATCAGACCACATGACCTTCTCCCATTCCTCCTCTGGATCATCCAGATGGTCATTGGCAAACTTCAGACGGGCCTGGACATGCGCTGGCTTGAGCAGGGGGACCTTGCGTGCGCTGCAGGATTTTAATCCATGACGGCGTAGTGTGTTACTAATGGTTTTCTTTGAGACTGTGGTCCCAGCTCTCTTCAGGTCATTGACCAGGTCCTGCCGTGTAGTTCTGGGCTGATCCCTCACCTTCCTCATGATCATTGATGCCCCACGAGGTGAGATCTTGCATGGTGCCCCTGACCGAGGGAGATTGACCGTCATCTTGAACTTCTTCCATTTTTTAATAATTGCGCCAACAGTTGTTGCCTTCTCACCAAGCTGCTTGCCTATTGTCCTGTAACCCATCCCAGCCTTGTGCAGGTCTACAATTTTATCCCTGATGTCCTTACACAGCTCTCTGGTCTTGGCCATTGTGGAGAGGTTGGAGTCTGTTTGATTGAGTGTGTGGACAGGTGTCTTTTATACAGGTAACGAGTTCAAACAGGTGCAGTTAATACAGGTAATGAGTGGAGAACAGGAGGGCTTCTTAAAGAAAAAATAACAGGTCTGTGAGAGCCGGAATTCTTACTGGTTGGTAGGTGATCAAATACTTATGTCATGCAATAAAATGCAAATTAATTATTTAAAAATCATACAATGTGATTTTCTGGATTTTTGTTTTAGATTCTGTCACTCACAGTTGAAGAGTACCTATGATAAAAATTACAGACCTCTACATGCTTTGTAAGTAGGAAAACCTGCAAAATCGGCAGTGTATCAAATACTTGTTCTGCCCACTGTATAATCTAACACAGATGGACTCTACCTGTCGCAATAATATAAAACTCTCCTGATATTAGAGTAACAATTACAGAAGAATAAAATAAAGCATATTTTGTTACCTTTTGGAGCTTGGAAGAGTTCAGTTTGAGCAGATGTTTTATACCATTATCACTGTCCTAGTCAGAGCTCATTTCCCAGTACATTCTGCATCTGGCTCATATTCGCAATCTCAAACATATTCTCAAAACTATCATTTTCAACGTCTTCAAAATCAATATTTTGATCACTGACAGCTTCTTCACCAGATCCACCATCAAGTGACAGTGACACTAATATTTGATAGCGTTCAGTACTTGCTCTGCAGTAAATTGCTGAGCCATTTTAAGTTTTGCTGATGATATTTCCTATTCTTTTGTTTTCTGCCTGTGGTAACTACAGGCCCTATCATACACCCGGTGCAATGCGGGTGTTTTTTGCTAGTTTCAGCCCGACGCAGTTATCATTTTCACGTCCTGCGCCAGGTTGTTTAAATAGTAAATGCATTTGCGCCCATTTGTGGGCCCATGGGCGTGCTGGTCTGAAAACGAGGTGTGTTCAGGTGCATTGTTAGCGTGTTGCTATTTTGAGGCAACTGAAAAAGACTGCGCCATTGACCAACTGAAACCTGGTCTAAAGTCAATAGCGCAATATTTTTTTGGTTATTTAAAGGGCGCGTTAGTAATATGCGCCTATAGGTGGGTCCACAACGTGCATACACTCTGCTTATTACACACACAGGGACGTGCAGCAGCACACAAACATTTTTAAATATTATAAATAAAAGGATTTCTCTCTGGAGAAGTGTTCAGTCTTTCCGTTCGCAAATTCCGCCATGTAAATAGCAATCCGCCATAGTGCTAGCGCAACTAGCTTTTAAAGGGAATGGGAGATGAGACTCTGATTGGTTTATTGCACGTTACGGCCAAAACACACCCGTTACTCATTAAGAGAATAGGGAATAACCCTTTTAGACCATGCGCACCGACCATTTTCCCCGTCGTTAAAATAGCAAAAGTGGATTCGGACAAATGTGTGCACTTGCGCCGTGCGGTTTAGACCATGCGCTTAGATCATTAAAATAGTGCCCTATGAGTGAAACATCACTTCATCATTGTGTATCAGACATTGCCACATTGTGGAATAAAGGTGAATTGCACTTATTCATTCATCAAATATTCAATTATTGTTGTGCAGAAAAAATATGCTTGCACTTTTACACACCTCAGGTTGTTAGCGACCCTATACAATTTTTACAAAAAATGGGAAAACAGGCATTCTTTTATAATTGTATTTTTTTTTCTTGTTATATTGTTTATAATCAATTGATTGAAGAATACTAAGAAGGTTAATGTCTAACTTAAAAAAATGAATGAGGAGGAGGGTAGTAAATGACGTCCCAGGTCACTAAAGACCCAAGGTATGCGTTTAAGGGTTTAAACAGTCTCACATCCCTTACCTCCACACAATACCCATTCTACCACCTATACCTCTACTCCAAAAAAGGAGGATTTATTTGTCCTTCAAGCTCACATACTCATTTAAATAGCAGGTTTTGATGATGCAAGACATTATTTTAATTCAGCTGTACTTTTGCACACAGCTATTGTTCATTCATGAAGGAGCAATGAGGCATTCCAAGTTGCTACACATCGTTAATTGTGCCAAAGTGCTTTAATCCCTTTGCCCAAGCAAAGTCTGCTGAACAAGAAGGAATATTGGGAGAAAACAGAAAATGCTCACCAACACATCTCTAGGGTCATTTTAGGCTAAAAAGAACAATCAAGTATAACTAATGTGTTTTATTCTACTATAAGAATTCAAATCTGTAAACTTTTTTTTTTTCAAACAATTGACTTTACATGTATAACAAATCTACTTTTTAACAAAAAGTATTTAATATTTCAACACAATAATGATTTAGCCACAGTGGCTAATGGCAACTTTCTACACTTAGATATAATTCAGAAGGGTGGCTAATTTTAGGTTTGACTTTAACAAGCTGTGAACTACCCTGGAGAAAAAACAGGAATGTCTCTGCCCACAGACCGGGTGCAAGAATGCGCACATGTGACAAACTCCAGATCGTTCAGCTGACTATAACACCCTACACACTCACACACTCAGACTCCAGCGCCCTCACGCCTGACAACCCGTTAGTCATTCAGATTGGACGCTAAGCGGCACATCACCTTCCTCTGCAGGGGAGCAATCAGCTTGGGGCTGAAACTGCCCTGACAAGGTCCACTGCCTGTGACAATGAACCAGTGTGCATATGTGAGAGACTGATGTCACACTGAAAGCATTTAGATTCACCCCTCATGAATTAAGAACAATATTTGTTCAGTTACAGCCAGTGCTTTGGCCCTGCCATCTCCCGCTGAGAAGGGAATTCACAAGGATAGGAAAGTCCTAATCATTTGTGCCCTAGACTAAGAGGGTTTGGAGGAATAAACCCAGTAAACCGTGTGAAAATTGTTGCAGGACTACTTGTTTTTTCACCGTCTGTGAGCTTGACGAAAAAAGAAAACAGATCTGTTTTTTAAGCGCTTTAAGGGATAGTTCTCTCAAAAATGAAACAGCGGTCATAATTTATACTCACCCTCATGTCGTTCCAAACCTGTACGACTTTCTTTCTTTTGTGGAACATATTTTAAGAAATGTTTCACTGTTTTATGTCCAATGGAGGTCAATGGTTACCAACATTCTTCAAAATATCTTCTTTTGTGAAACAAAGAAAGTCGTACAGGTTTGGAACGACATCAAGGTGATTAAATGAGGACGCAATTTACATTTTTGGGTGAACTATCCCTTTAATGCATCACTGTTTGTGAAATAATAAAAATGCATTGTCATGTCCACTTAATTACATAACCAAAATTTGTCGGTTGTGGACAGGAAGATAATTAATAAATATAACATATTTGTAAAAATGTATAAATAATAAATAAAAATAGTTTGTCTTAAAAATTGTATTTATACATTTTTAGAATAAATAATGTAATAATCAAAACCAAAGAGTATCCCTGTTTTGTCGTTTGACTGTGAAATGAAATGTGACGGTACTAGAAATGTTAGGTTTGTTAAATGTTAAAAAATCATATAAAATAAACAGTGATGCATTAAAGTGATAGTTCACCACAAAATGTAAATTCTGTCCTCATTTAGATAACCCTCAGCATTTGGTATTTAAGTAAATAAGAACAATTATCTAACCATAAGATAAACAGACACTAATGATAGTACCTATTCACCATCAAGTTTTTGGAGATACTTTTTATTGCATGCAACACCAAATGCTATTTTTTGTCAGCTTTTATAAATTCTTATCACTGTTAAAGACGAATTCAACTGTCTGGGTATAATTCAGCATGAGTAAATGAATAGATTCAGTGCTTTCTCTTTTTGGTTTGCTCATATTTTGGCAGTATCAAGAGTCATTTCCCTGAGCTATCTTTTTTTTAAATGAGAGCATGTGTTAACGTGAGAACAGTTCTTACCTCAATCCATCTCTGTGCTTCTGAGTAAGCAGCCTCATAACCTACTGCAGATTGCGGTCGCCACTCCATCACCGGTCGCGCGCACAGTCAAGACGCCAGCGATCGATTTACCGCGTCGCGTGAATATTTTTAAGACTACCTGCTTTCTTTAAAAAAAAAAGAAAATAAAAAGTCAGCCGGTGAAGCGCTTTTCTTATGCGACTACCAGTATCAAAACTATCACTTTGTCGAAAGTCAACGACCAACGCTGTTATAGCAGCAGTAAAGGGCGCAGGGT
The DNA here is from genome assembly GCA_039654105.1 of Coreius guichenoti. Lineage (NCBI taxonomy): Eukaryota > Metazoa > Chordata > Actinopteri > Cypriniformes > Gobionidae > Coreius > Coreius guichenoti. The sequence continues at coordinate 24,475,135 of CM077172.1, read as the reverse complement.
AAACTCTTAAATCTCCTCGTTCTTTTACCAACTCCAGAGAAACTTTGTGTTGTGTACTTTATACGCCCCCTAGTGCGTCAGGATACACACCTAAACTACTGCCAGGTTACGTTACAGGTGCCGAAGGATAAAGCGCTATTGAAAAAAAAACACACTAATGTCTAAGATTTAGTTAAACACACATTTACAAGTACAGAGTAGCGTACAGACAGAGTGAAAACAGCTAAGGATCAAAAGTGCATAGCAATTAAAATGGTACATTGAATTTATATCTAATTAAAGCAAACGGTGGCGACTTTTTAATTGAATTTAAATACATTTAACATTTGATTTAATACATTTATTTAGACTACAATTGAAATACTTTTTGCTTATTTCATCATTTTGATTTTTAGAGTTCAAGTACATACTAGTTAATGTGCAAATAAGGGATGGATTTCAGTCAGCTAGCGACTAAGGCTAAATTACAGAGGCGGACAGTAGTGAAGTATTTTTACTTTCTACTCAAGTACATATTTCAAGTTTATGTATTTTATCACTGTTTTTCTTTGGAAAACTTTTACTTCAATACATTCCAAAGCATAATGTCGTACTTTTTACTGCACTACATTTCATATATTAAATGTTCTTTTTTTTACCTTTAATACTTAACTACATTAAAAAGCAGTACTTTCTTACTTGTACTCAAGTAAAACTTTGAATTACTTTTACTTGAGTAAAAGTAAGAAAGAACTACATTTTTTATGTAATTAAGTATTAAATGATATTCAATATGAAATGTAGTGCAGTAAAAAGTACAATATTATGTTTTGGAATGTTGTGAAGTAAAAGTTTTCCAAAGAAGAACACTTATAAAGTATATATACTTGAAAAATAAAATTGGGAAGTAAAAATACTTCACTACTGTCCGCCTCTGCTAAATTATAATCAACGAATAACGCAATTTTTATTACGTGAGAAGACAGAAACCTTCCATGAACACTGAACCAATCACCCTATAAGCATTTTTTTGCAAAAAATAACCAGCTGTCCGTACATCTGAATGTGGTATATTAACAATTAAACGTATCTTAAATCAAGCTAAATCTTACATTAAAATATAAATCTGAATCAATTATTTTTTAACATATTTTAATTTATTTTTAGAGAACATTGCTGTTTTGAAGGGGGAAAATATGGATGTAAAAACAAAAGATAGAAATTAATCATTGCTTGAGTTTTCAGGGAGTGAACTGTACAGCAATGAGGTCAATATGAGATGAAAACATTGGACATTTGTTCTTTATTGGTTTAGTCTTAACAGATTTTTTTTTTTCTTGAGAAAACTGTTTTTAGGACAACACCATATGTAATGAAGCATTGGCATCGTGTAACACTTCTGTGAGAACAGTACATTTTTGTGTCAAAATATGATGTGTACATATTCATCATGAGAACTTTTATTTTAAACGGCTTTTCTTGCAGAAAAACAACGCCATTAGGTCAATTAGTATCATTAACACAGAGAATACATTTCATATCATTTTGGAGAAATGAACACAAAAGTATTTCAGGCAGAGTGTCAACATTCAGATACAAAATTACAATCTTTTTATGTGCATGTAAATTTTTTGATATGGTCTAATTCGCTTCTCATTTGCCTTGTGGTCAATACTTTCAACAAACTTTGATTTTAATCAGTCAAAATTGAACCTATACTGTATAAATGCTAAAGGTTTAAAGTATTCAGCACTTCCGAATGATTGGCAGTTTTTCCTTTCAGGTAAAATAAGAACATTTATGCTTTGGAAAGAGCCACCACAGTGAAGCGGAGCTCCTGGGGATCACGTGCCATGAACTTCTTGCAGACCTCTGCAGAATCCTGTAGATCAGGCAAAAACATATGGGCAAATGCATAAACCCCGGCAACAAACTGTTTAAACAATTTAAACAATGCCTACAAACAAAAACAAGTTCCAAATACAAACCCGATTCCAAAAAAGTTGGGACACTGTACAAATTGTGAATAAAAAAGGAATGCAATAATTTACAAATCTCATAAACTTATATTTTATTCACAATAGAATATAGATAACATATCAAATGTTGAAAGTGAGACATTTTGAAATGTCATGCCAAATATTGTCTTATTTTGGATTTCATGAGAGCTACACATTCCAAAAAAGTTGGGACAGGTAGCAATAAGAGGCCGGAAAAGTTAAATGTACATATAAGGAACAGCTGGAGGACCAATTTGCAACTTATTAGGTCAATTGGCAACATGATTGGGTATAAAAAGAGCCTTTCAGAGTGGCAGTGTCTCTCAGAAGTCAAGATGGGCAGAGGATCACCAATTCCCCCAATGCTGCGGCGAAAAATAGTGGAGCAATATCAGAAAGGAGTTTCTCAGAGAAAAATTGCAAAGAGTTTGAAGTTATCATCATCTACAGTGCATAATATCATCCAAAGATTCAGAGAATCTGGAACAATCTCTGTGCGTAAGGGTCAAGGCCGGAAAACCATACTGGATGCCCGTGATCTTCGGGCCCTTAGACGGCACTGCATCACATACAGGAATGCTACTGTAATGGAAATCACAACATGGGCTCAGGAATACTTCCAGAAAACATTGTCGGTGAACACAATCCACCGTGCCATTCGCCGTTGCCGGCTAAAACTCTATAGGTCAAAAAAGAAGCCATATCTAAACATGATCCAGAAGCGCAGGCGTTTTCTCTGGGCCAAGGCTCATTTAAAATGGACTGTGGCAAAGAGGAAAACTGTTCTGTGGTCAGACGAATCAAAATTTGAAGTTCTTTTTGGAAAACTGGGACGCCATGTCATCCGGACTAAAGAGTACAAGGACAACCCAAGTTGTTATCAGCGCTCAGTTCAGAAGCCTGCATCTCTGATGGTATGGGGTTGCATGAGTGCGTGTGGCATGGGCAGCTTACACATCTGGAAAGGCACCATCAATGCTGAAAGGTATATCCAAGTTCTAGAACAACATATGCTCCCATCCAGACGTCGTCTCTTTCAGGGAAGACCTTGCATTTTCCAACATGACAATGCCAGACCACATACTGCATCAATTACAACATCATGGCTGCGTAGAAGAAGGATCCGGGTAATGAAATGGCCAGCCTGCAGTCCAGACCCATAGAAAACTAGAAGCCTGTATTAGACAAGAATGGGACAACATTCCTATTCCTAAACTTGAGCAACTTGTCTCCTCAGTCCCCAGACGTTTGCAGACTGTTATAAAAAGAAGAGGGGATGCCACACAGCGGTAAACATGGCCTTGTCCCAACTTTTTTGAGATGTGTTGATGCCATGAAATTTAAAATCAACTTATTTTTCCCCCTAAAATGATACATTTTCTCAGTTTAAACATTTGATATGTCATCTATGTTGTATTCTGAATAAAATATTGAAATTTGAAACTTCCACATCATTGCATTCTGTTTTTATTCACAATTTGTACAGTGTCCCAACTTTTTTGGAATCGGGTTTGTATACAACCTTGTCAGAGAGAGTCTATACATCTATAGAAAGTAAATAAGAAACATCACACCTCAAGAAATGTGTCCTCTGTGGTTTTCCCATGAACAATTGGAAAAGGTTTACGTCCATCTGAAACACATGAACAAAACATTAACACCTGTAATAACTATGTACAAAAATGTATATTTCTGTAAATAGGTGTTGGTACTGTTAATCTTTAAATTTTGTTTGCAGAACTGACACCTAAAAGAAAATGACAAAAAAAAAAAAAAAAAATACATTTACCTACCCAGTTCATATAAATGTCCCTCAACATTCACAAAGGCAATAAAATGCAAATCCACTTTTTCATCTAAACTTGGAGCCTATAAAAGTTGAGCAGAACAAATAAGTAAGCAAGCAGGTTTGACACTGGAGTAGCATGTGATACGAGATAAAAGATCCAATACAAAGAGAACACTAAAGGCCTCAGGGTCAGAGAAAACAAGAAGGTCATTTATAAAGAAATTAAGAAAAGCCATCTCGGTCCTTTGGAAAAAAAAAAAAAAAATTGGAAGGGGTCTTAAAGGTTATACTGTAGGTAGAACAATTTTTGGGTGTGCAATTTGCAAGTTCAGACGCATTTAAAGTGGGTCTCTTACACGTAAGACAACAGCAATTTTCAAGTTCAAACGAACGGAGACAAAAACAAGAGATGATAGGATAGATTGAGTTAGATTATAAAATGTATTTGATGACAAACATTTAAAATCAGCATGAAAAAAGTTACGATAGTCTTTTTTTCGCATACTGTGACATGAAGTGAAAAGTAAGAAATAAGAAAAAAATTTAGGACGAGACTTGATTTTGTCCAATGGGAATTGACTGGATCTTTGTTGTTTGCTAACTGCTGCAATCTCATGTGAGTGACAGGTTGCTGGAGGGGAGGGATTATAGAGTGTTGCAGGGATGACGTATTTTTGTAGGCCAAATCCCGGAAACGAGTTTTAGCACTTTAAACATTTTAGCACTTCCGGGTTCCTTTTTTTTTTTTTTTTTTTTTTAAAAATGGGATTTTGGTTAAAAGCCTGAAATAACATCTATGGTGAACACAAGCTTAAGATATTTTCACATTTTATTCTACGACATAAAACAGACTTTTAATACTCCACTCAATGGGACTACAGACGATCTAGGGGACATTAAACGTCATAACACTGAACAGGTAAAGTCATCTACGCACTCGTCCGCTTTCACAGCATCGTTGTCTTTATAATCACGCTCTTGCAATCTATTCTAACTCACACTTTCAGGGAAAATGTTTTAATAAAGTCTGAAAGAGTTGTCAGAAGCTTGGTGGTGGTGGTGGCGACATGTGACTGGTGTTGTTCGTTCATGCATCAATGAGCCATATAGTTATATGTTTCTGGCGACTGCATTTAGGCTTCAAAAATCTTAAAAGTTGTGTTCATTTGTGAAAATGATCTTGGTGGACAAAATGTGTAAGTATCAAACTTTTGTAGATCACAGAGTTTTATTTTTGCGATAATTCAAAAGCTTATGGAAAAATCCTTTTGTGTTTTTGTCGAGGGAACCAGCGTGACGCTAACTTCTGGGTTGGCCTACAAAAATGTCAGACAACCCAGATATTCAAAATGTGTTGTTAATATACACTCACCTAAAGGATTATTAGGAACACCATACTAATACTGTGTTTGACCCCCTTTCGCCTTCAGAACTGCCTTAATTCTACGTGGCATTGATTCAACAAGGTGCTGAAAGCATTCTTTAGAAATGTTGGCCCATATTGATAGGATAGCATCTTGCAGTTGATGGAGATTTGTGGGATGCACATCCAGGGCACGAAGCTCCCGTTCCACCACATCCCAAAGATGCTCTATTGGGTTGAGATCTGGTGACTGTGGGGGCCATTTTAGTACAGTGAACTCATTGTCATGTTCAAGAAACCAATTTGAAATGATTCGAGCTTTGTGACATGGTGCATTATCCTGCTGGAAGTAGCCATCAGAGGATGGGTACATGGTGGTCATAAAGGGATGGACATGGTCAGAAACAATGCTCAGGTAGGCCGTGGCATTTAAACGATGCCCAATTGGCACTAAGGGGCCTAAAGTGTGCCAAGAAAACATCCCCCACACCATTACACCACCACCACCAGCCTGCACAGTGGTAACAAGGCATGATGGATCCATGTTCTCATTCTGTTTACGCCAAATTCTGACTCTACCATCTGAATGTCTCAACAGAAATCGAGACTCACCAGACCAGGCAACATTTTTCCAGTCTTCAACTGTCCAATTTTGGTGAGCTCGTGCAAATTGTAGCCTCTTTTTCCTATTTGTAGTGGAGATGAGTGGTACCCGGGGGGGTCTGCTGTTGTAGCCCATCCGCCTCAAGGTTGTGCGTGTTGTGGCTTCACAAATGCTTTGCTGCATACCTCGGTTGTAACGAGTGGTTATTTCAGTCAAAGTTGCTCTTCTATCAGCTTGAATCAGTCGGCCCATTCTCCTCTGACCTCTAGCATCAACAAGGCATTTTCGCCCACAGGACTGCCGCATACTGGATGTTTTTCCCTTTTCACACCATTCTTTGTAAACTCTAGAAATGGTTGTGCGTGAAAATCCCAGTAACTGAGCAGATTGTGAAATACTCAGACCGGCCCGTCTGGCACCAACAACCATGCCACGCTCAAAATTGCTTAAATCACCTTTCTTTCCCATTCTGACATTCAGTTTGGAGTTCAGGAGATTGTCTTGACCAGGACCACACCCCTAAATGCATTGAAGCAACTGCCATGTGATTGGTTGATTAGATAATTGCATTAATGAGAAATTGAACAGGTGTTCCTAATAATCCTTTAGGTGAGTGTATAGGTCCAGAATTAATTATAAATTAAACAAACAAATGGACACTTCAATATTTCCAATATGATCCGCATCTCAAAATGTCTGGAACTTCAACAAAAGAAAAACATAACATGGAACATTCAGCAATACCAATACTTGGTATTGTTTTGTATACTGTATTAACAACTAATCATGTACTGTTATTTAGCAAATACCAACCTCTGTTTGTCCTTCCTGAGCGCTTGACTCATGTGTTACTCGAATACTCTGAAATCATAAAAATATCAGTATCAGGATTATAGGTTTAGTTTGGTTAATTCCTTCAGAGGTTTGCTGAAAACTTTAATTTAAACTTCCAAAAACTTGCAAGCTGCTGCACTAAAATACACAATATCTTATCACCTCATCTTTTTCAAGGAAAGCTGCCTTTTCTTCTGGGCTCATCTTAGCAGACTGCAGTAAAAATGCCTTAAGCGGTGAATTGGACTCTGTAAAAGAAAATACCACAAACAAATATATTACATACAAATAAACTGACTAATATAATTTTCAAAATAAGGGAAATCATTCAAAATGAGCAACACTGATACTTACCAAACTCCAGATGCCTTTGATTGTTTGCCACAGCATGAATCAGCCCTATTGTACCACAAGCATTGCCAATGGTTTGTTTCATGAAGTACGCATCCGAGGACACCTCTTGTCCTTGTGCCTTAATTTTTGCCTCCTCCTCCTGTCTAAAGGTTTCATACTACATTGAGGAAAATAATTATATTACTAAAAATATATCATGCATTGTAAAAAATAATAATTAAAGAAAGACGAAGACACTTTATTCTACTGACTCTATTCATACGTGAGTAACATTGGTTTTTACTATGTTTCACAGAACCAAGATACGCTGTTGTTGTTGTAATGTTAGCTGTAGTAACAGGACAGTTTTGAGTGTCATTGTTTGTCTGAAGCTGGTGTGCTGCTGGCGACTAACAACCAACTCTTGCTTGTATATATCCTTCTGTACTTTATGTTCATTTTTTGTTCTACATAGTTAATGTTAATTTACGTTTGTGCATGTTTGTATGAGAGCCCAGGTTTGTATAACAAATACAATTTGTCACATGCTTTGTCATGCTGAAACCTAACTGCCCTAGTCACTAACACTAATTACATAACCACATAAAGATTATTGGCAGATTATCGCTTAAAAAAAAGTGATAAATTAAGGTTTATCGCTTTAAACCTTTAAAAAAAGTGCTCAAATCATCATGAATATCATTAGGCATTTTGGTGCAGCAAATTCAGTTATTTTGTTTATTTTGGGTCATGATAAAGAGAAAAAAAATTACCACAAAATCATGATGATACTGCTCTGTTACATTTTATGCAGGTCAAATCTTAAGCAAATTCATATATATATATATATATATATATATATATATATATATATATATATATATATATATTCATATATAATAAAATATCATTTATTGTTACTACTGTAAATCTATATATTAAATTATTATTGGATCTCGTCCAATGCTTTCAGAATCTTTACTTTTTAAAATAATAAATGTTTCTGTATTTTTAAAATATATTTTTGTATTAACATTTTAATGACAAAAATGAATTCTTTTATTTATCAAAAAAAAAAACAGAAAATAGTACAAACTTTGCTAAAGTGATTGTTTTGAACAAGTATTAACTTAAAACATTATTAAAAAACACATTATTTTATCTAATATATTTGTATTAATACGGTGTGCCTTTTTCCCTATGCTGGTGCACACCTTGCCACCTCATACATTTATAAGATTTTTGAACAAATATTTTATATTGTCACACAAAATCTGTTACTCCATAAATGTTTTTTTTTCTGCAATCATACACTATGGGAGTAGTGAAAAGCACATTTTTCTTAAGGCGTGCCTTTAGTGCCGTTGTACGATATCAGGCATAACATTATGACCACTGACATGTGAAGTGAAATAACACTGATTATCTTCTCATCACGGCACCTTTTAGTAGGTGGGATATATTAGGCAGCAAGTGAACATTTTGTCCACAAAGTTGATATGTCAGAAGCAGGAAAAATGGGCAAGTGTAAGGATTTGAGCGAGTTTGACAAGGGCCAAATTGTGATGGCTAGACGACTGGGTCAGAGCATCTCTAAAACTGCAGCTCTTGTGGGGTGTTCCCGGTCTGCAGTGGTCAGTATCTATCAAAAGTGGTCCAAAGAAGAAACAGTGGTGGACCGGCAACAGGCTCATTGATGCACATGGGGAAGTGAAGGCTGGCCCGTGTGTTCCGATCAAACAGACGAGTTACTGTAGCTCAAATTGCTCAAGAAGTTAATGCTGGTTCTGATAGAAAGGTGTCAGAATACACAGTGCATCGCAGTTTTTTTGCGTATGGTGCTGCATAGCCGCAGACCAGTCAGGGTGCCCATGCTTACCACTGTCCACCGCCGAAAGTGCCAACAGTGGGCACGTGAGCATCAGAACTGGACCACGGAGCAATGGAAGAAGGTGGCCTGGTCTGATGAATCACATTTTCTTTTACATCACGTGGATGGCCGGGTGCGTGTGTGTCGCTTACCTGGGGAACACATGGCACCAGGATGCACTATGGGAAGAAGGCAAGCCGGCGGAGGCAGTGTGATGCTTTGGGCAATGTACTGCTGGGAAACCTTGGGTCCTGCCATCCATGTGTATGTTACTTTGACACGTACCACCTACCTAAGCATTGTTGCAGACCATGTACACCCTTTCATGGAAACGGTATTCCCTGGTGGCTGTGGCCTCTTTCAGCAGGATAATGCAAAATGGTTCAGGAATGGTTTGAGGAGCACAACAACGAGTTTGAGGTGTTGACTTGGCCTCCAAATTGCCCAGATCTCAATCCAATCGAGCATCTGTGGGATGTGCTCAACAAACAAGGCTGATCCATGGTGGCCCCACCTCGCAACATACAGGACTTAAAGGATCTGCTGCTAACATCTTGGTGCCAGATACCACAGCACACCTTCAGGGGTCTAGTGGAGTCCATGCCTCGACGGGTCAGGGCTGTTTTGGCAGCAAAAGGGGCACCAACACAATATTAGGAAGGTGGTCATAATCTTATGCCTGATCAGTGTGAGTGTATATATATATATATATATATATATATATATATATATAAATAAATAATGTACAGAGTTGATGCCAGCAACAACCATATCCAGTTTCACCTACACCATCATTTACAAACAGATAACTAACTATAAATACAGAGCTTGTTTACAGACATGGAGTCTATATGAGTGTAAAGTGCAGTCATACCTTCTCTGTTATAGGGAAGAGCAAAAGTACAGCGCACACAGGCCTTGGCACCAAACTGAGAACTTCAGGTTCCAGACCGTACACATCCCCAAACTGCCAGGTGGGTACCAAGCCAAGCTGCCGTAAAAACTTAACAAAGGTATAACACAACACATAGATTAAATACAAATCATATAAAACTAGTAAAGGGGTTAGAAATCTATGAACATACATAGACACCAAAGGGCCTACACGATCCAAAAACATTTCTATTTAAACATATGAATAATAAACTAATGTGGAACATAAAATACATTTTACATTAGTACAAATGCAATAAAGTTACAAACAATACACCAAGCGCAGTATTGCTGATAAACATAATAAATCAAAGTTAATGTTATTAGCTGTATCACAAGCGTGCTTTAATAAACCTGATTCATTCATTTGGCACAAGTTTTGAATCCTAGACACACCCAGATAGTCGAGACATCTACTCACTTGGTTCATAACCTGAAAAGCAGACACAGAACACAAAACAGTATCATATAAAATATGATGTCAAAGACATGAGCTGCAGCTTTCCGTTCCTGCTAAAATAAACCCATGAACGATATAAAATGAAATGAACGGCGAAGGATCGTGAGATCGGGGAGAATTTCGTACCTCTGGGTTAGCTTCCAGTGGTAACCAGCGCTGGCCCTCCATCTCAGATTAAGCACCGTCTGATATCCTAAATAAAAAGATGATATTGCTACCACGAGCAATGGTGTGGACGCTTTGACAGCTGAGGAGGAAGTTCAATGGAATATGTGTGTGAATTCAACAACTGGCCTAAAGTCTCAGCGGAAATGCAGGCTTAAATTCCAAAATAAAAGTCATCACTCGATCAGCGTTACTAAAGAAACGATCTTTTATATTAATGGCAGCGTGCTTTTATGCGGCATCATTCGTGTTGTAGTGTCACGAAGATCTTTGATAGTCTCACCACGCTTACATGCACATCAGTTTTCTACTGAAGTCGATATTGTGGTTAATACTTTATTCTGAAATCTTCTCTTTTTGTGCTTTGTAATTATTTTATCCTTTATTTGCCTCTTATTATTCTTTCATAACGTTACTCTAGTTTTATGTTAGTTATATTAAGACTTTATCCAGGTCCGTCAGAGGTTGTTAGTGGCTGTTTCGCGCTGTGATGTTGAAGGCTGTCACGTTACAGATTTAGTCCAGTGGGTGGCGGTACTCAACAGTTGATTCTATAAACGCTATTAACCACGAGCGAACTAGCGAAGAAGAATTTTAAGATTCCGCGGCAATGTTTGGTTTTAAATTTGTATAAACCGATTTAACTTGAATGCGCCGTATTTGTTATCCGAATATAAATGCATTATAACAAGAATAAAGATATACCTCATCAAGCCTCGAGTTTGTCGTTTTCTTTTATTGCTGGTGAGTAGTCAACATATAGCATCATATTCTTAACGGCTGAGTTTTATTCCGACATTGTATAATCAGTCATGTCTTTTCTACAGCCTCCAATGATAAAACGCTGATAATGTCGTCTAAGGAGAAAAAGGAAAACATACGACTGGGCAAACAGACGGCGTCTGTATACGCAGCCAAGATAAAGACCAAAATACACAGTAAGAAATACTCAGAAATGCCAAACAAGTGCATCTGTCTGCAGTACTTGTGCTCTTATATGTTATAAGTCACCGATGACAATAACTTTTATTATGACAATAACGATAATAATAATTTCAGATACCTCATCATTCTTCAAGCTCTCTTTGAAAAGCAATAACAAGGCTCTGGCACTGGCTCTGGTTGCTCAGAAGAAGAAGAGCAGAGAGCTGGAGGAAGAGGTGGTGCGGCTGAGGAAAGATGCGCAGACCACTAATTTTGATCTTGCTTATCAGCGTCATAAAAACAAACAATTGGTGAGTGAAGTCTGGTTATATGGAATGTATTTATTTTGGCATGAAGGTATGTTGTAAGTGACTTTCTAAAGTTTTACTATTGAGCTTGTACTGTACTTTAAAGAACATGCATACATTGTTTTTTTTAATATATACAATAGATGTAGTTAATGTAATTTTTCTTTCTTTCTCTAGTTTTCCATTATACGAGAGTTTTATGATTCTTCCCTTAACTGGATGACGAAGGCTGTTGACATTTTTTGTAATGATGAGGTAAGCTGTCAATATACTTTTCTAATAACTAACTTATATGGCTATTTTTCTTGTTGTTAATAATCAGAATAATAATCAAATATTTTTAAGACTTCAGCCACACTTTGTTGATTGTTCCCAAATAGATAATTGTTAAACATTCACAAAATTATAATTTATTTAATTATTGTTCATTTAGTAATAACATTAATAATTATTATTAATATTACTTTTTAAAGGTTCCAGACAGTATGGACACTGAACACAACACGGGTGAAGGTATGAGAACACAGTGTAAGCTGTTAATTGTATACAAGTTTCCTTAATAATGTCAGTCAAGCTTAATTTTGAAAATATATTCAAAAGTTTGAATGATTGGCACTGTTAGAAATTAAGCTACTGGGAATTTTCAATATATATGCTGTTATTTTAATTTAAATTTGCTATTTATTTCTTTTTCAGACCAAATGTTTGAAATGGAAAAAGAGGTTGAGAGTTTGCCAGAGAGACTGTTGTGTCCACAGCAGGACCATGTTGAGTCTGAACCAGTGAATACAGCTATGGTTAAAGAAGCTGCAGCCTGTGATGTCCTCAGCCAAGAGAGAAACAGTCCAGCGCAGCAAAACACCCTATATGACTCTGAAATGGAGGTGACTATTAATGACAGTGCTGCTGAAATTGTAACAGTAGACACAAATGCAAAAAGAACCTCTAGAGTTACAGAAGAACATCAGGAAAAGGATTTGTGTCTGCCAGGAGAAGGTAGTGAGACTGCAGAGGAAGACTCACCAATTGAATTTAGTAGATCAGATTATACATCAGCTGTGCCAAAAGAGTTAACCACTGTGACACAGCAGTGCTCTCCCACTGTTCAGAATGAGGTGGTGAATGGGCATGAAACGGAATCAATAACTGCTCGCAGGAAGACTCACGTCACCTCTCGTAACTCTAAAAGTAGCAGGCGCACATGTAAACGGAAAGAACCAAACTCAGATCCAAGGAAAATGTACCTTATCTTCCAAGATCCTTCTAATGACGTTTTTAATGATTGTTTCAGTGGTCTTGAGCTTCAGAATTCTGAAAGAAGCAATTCAATTTCTTTAGATGGAAATATTTCAAGTAAAGCTGCTAAAAACAAAGCAAAAGAGTCTCGTTCTACCCAGGAACCCAGGAGAACATTTCTAGTTCTAGATGAGCTAAAACCTCAGAAGAGCAGGAGGACCAAAGTCTCATCTCTTATGATGGATCACAGTTTATCGAATATGCATGAAAATGTTGCTTCAGCTGGTACTGTATGCCCAGAAACTGCTGGTACTGATGTGCATGCCAGTGAGAACGCAGTTCAAGTTAAAAAACATAAAAACAAAACTCTGGCAGATCCATTTTTACAGTTTGAAAAGTGCAACACACAAAAAAACAGAGGAACATTTGTGATACAGCCAAGACAATCATTCATCAAAAGGAATTCAATTTTGAATGAAACCAATATATTAGATGATACCAACAGTCTAGATGGATCACAGGAGGTAGCACCAGAAACCCGAATGACAGCTCAAGATATTGGTTTAGATACTATTGCACAACAGGACAAGGAGCCAGAGCATGTTTCTCATGAGATATTGAAGGAAAACGCCCATCATCGAGAAAGTTCACATGATGTGCATATCAGCCTTGTACAGGAAGCCACTGAAATTGCATCATCAGTTCCCGATAAAGCTAAGAAACACAGAAAAAAGGGGGAAAGTAAAATAAAAAAATGGAATGCTGCAGGAAAAGAAAAATCAAAAGCATTAACAAAGAAACAAAACAGCTGTGCTGTAAATGTGTCGACTGAAAGGCAAGATGTTATTGATCTTCATAATGGAGCAGGATACAGATCTTTGTCAAATACTTTACAACTAGGGATATCTCATTGCTCAGAGGAGGAACTCGGGGATGAACATAATGCCAAAACCCCTGAAATACACTGCTCTTCCTCTGTTGACAAGATTGATCAGGCTGACCATATCAACATGGATGCTCTGAACACAGATCTGGACCAAACCAACCAAGCTCATGAGAGCAGGTGCAGGAAAACGTACGTAATTTCATCTCATAAGTCGCTAAGTAAAGAAATGACTGAAAGTGGTGCTTCCAGCAGAACATCATCTTCCGAACATCACCTTCTCACAAATGAAACAGATGATGTTTCACCTGTAATGAACTCGAGCATGTTTATCATGGAAACATTTAATGCGACTTCAGACCATTTTATTGAACACACAAAAGACCTTCAGCTCACAGAGGAGAGGCCTCCATGGGAGACCATTGATGGTTACACTGAAACTCTCTCAGTCGAAAGCTCTCCTCACAGCCCTCAACCAGAGGCCCGCTCTCAAACTATGAACATTTACCAGGACCCGGACTCGGACTTGAGGCACCAAGCTCCAGGTAAACCTTATACGTTAATCTAAATGCTTTGTCAGTGATTGTATTTTTAAAGGTAAAACACGTAATGCATGTAATTTTTTTTAAATTTTATTTTACATATTTGTCTTATATTTGTTTGTATTTTATATGCTTTTATTCTGCAAACAGAAGATGGCAGGGTTATGAAGAGTCTAACAAATACAGACATTAACTCTTTAGGGAGAACAAGAAGAAGAGCAGTGCCAGTCTCCTACAAGGAGCCAACTCTCAATTGGTGAGTCACACTTGAATAATATAATACAATGCAATAAAGTATAATATAATGTATTTCTGCCTTGATACAGAATCTATTCATTTTAGATAACCTTTGTATTTTCTTTTTTTCTTTATTTTTGCAGCAAAATGAGGCGTGGGGACAAATACTCTGATACAAATTTCTTAAACTCTCCGGTGTTCAAAGATAAAAGGAAGAAGAAACAAATTAAGAAATGATTTTCTCATTGATTGATTTTCAGTCTTTTATTTAATTTTTCTTTGTTTTTTCTTTTGTTTGTTTTAATTATATTTAGTATTTTTTTATGAAATTCAAATGTTTAATAGATTGATCTTAAAGTAAGCATTTTTAATAACAGCTGTTAGTTTGCCTTTAGATCTCAGTGTAGTTTCATTCTTGTACATTTAGGAAATTTTGTTTGAATTTTAAATATTAATTTTTATGGTTAATAAAGAAAACCTGATCTATTTGCAGTTTATTATTAACTTATTTCTGCTTTCCAACCCTAAATTGGAATTGATCTCTAATCTCTTTCCTAACAAATTTCATACATTGTATCTGTGTTATGTAACCGAGCACTGGCCGACAGTGTTAAAGTGATTAAATGACTGAATGAATTATTTAGAGGACTGTGACGACTCACCTGAGACGACTACGTTTCTGAGATCGAGTAGGAGTGTCTGTTCAACCAGTTTATACTGTCTGAGAGCAGATGGAAGCTTCTGATATAGTCATCTTATTGTGTTATCAGGAAGTGTTAGTATCAGAGTTTTAGGTAAGTTTTGGTGTTTTCTTAGTTTACAACAATTTTTATGTGTTTTCATGAAGGAGGATTTTCTGTTTGTAGAGGTGATTGGCATCAAGGCATAAGTAGATGCATTAGCCTACATTAAAATGTAATTGGTTTATATTCATGGACTGTTCTTATTTCATCAGTAACTTTTTGGAGTATCCCAATTTTTTGCAAATGTTAGTCTTATCAGATGCCGCAGGTAACCTAACACTTGTCTGTTAGATACCCTGTCAAATGTTCGTCTCACTTTTCCTGTTCATTGGAAGCCAAAGTTTGCAGTTTGCTTCCTGTGTTTAGTGTTGCCCCTGGCAGAGGATTAAGTAGTAGGTAGAGTTAAACTCATGGTGTGTTTTTTTTTTTTTTTTTTTAACCTATAATTTCAATTTTCCTAGCAATTTTCCTACTGTTTAAAAAGTAATTTCAACAATTTTTCCAGACTGAATTTTAGAATAAAGACTTGTTCAGAATTAAGTGTCTCATCTGAGTGTCTACAACATGGAGGCCAAGCGAGTGAAGCGGGATGTTAAAACTTTGCTGTAAGTATAGCTGTATCAGGATAAATATGATCATAAATTATCCATATGCAAGGACACGCATTTAGAACAAATCTTAATGCTTTTAACTGCTGCTGCAAATATATGTATATATATTTTGACATCTTTTAGTGGTGAATATATTGGACAGCGACTCAGAGAAAATGGTTTTGATCCAAAAGGGAAAAGCACTTTTACAATGTTAGATGATTTGGTAAGTGATCAATATTAAAGCAAGAGTTTAATTTCAAAGGTTATATTGCCCTATTGAGAAGGAAAGTTTAGATTTTAGTTTATGTTGTTTATATGTTATAATCATAAATGTTTTGGAAAAAGCAAGATTCAACTAGCTTTGGGCTTGTATTGCTAAATATCAATCTTTACACATTCATGCAGGCCCATTATGATTTGGCTATAAGTGTGGCTTTGTGGTGGCTCAATAAAGATGATGTGAAGAATTCAGTTGAGAACAACTGCATGTGAGTAATTTATATAACTGGTATTTGTGTATGTTCAATAGTTTTATGCTATTTGTGCAGTGTTTGCATAAAATCACATTTGACCATGCTCTGTCTTTGTAGAGGAATTGGCAGTTTGCGACATATTAGCCAGTACCCTAATCGCCTGGAAAGAGAAGCAATGATCCTTTCTTCCTTTGCTGGAATGCTTCTGGTAAGGTTCAGAAGAGAGTATAATTAACTCGTTGCAACAGCAATTCTGTTTTTGACAAGAAGTTGTATCATTGTCCTCTCATTTTCAGAACACCTTACCTATAGAAGACATTCTGTCTCTGTACAGTTGCAAACCATCTGCATCTTACCCTCAAAATCACGATAAGGTATTTGAGAGTGTGTCACACGAGTGCGCATGCAGGATGAAAATGGGAGTGATATACATCTGATCTGTAAATAGAAAGCCTTTAATTGTTATTTAGTCTGTCATTTCACATTATACTTCTCAACCAGGAGGCCAGGACCCACTAGAGGGCCTCAACAAACATCAAAGGGAGCTGCAGGGTGACTTAAAATTTAGATTTTATTATTTTTTAATATATTTATTTATAGTTGTATGTATTAATCTAACTGAATTACTAAAATGTAATAAAAATAGTAATAATAAATGATAAAAAGCAATAATATTTGTCCCCTCAACAACTTTTCTGTATTGATATAGTTCTTGAAACTTCTGAAATTACAAAATTAATCATGGTTAATTAAATATCAATTCGTGTTAATAAAAAAAGCAAAAATACCAAACAAAAATGTTATTATATATGAAGGGCTTTCAAGTTGAGACGGGTTGAGAGCCGCTACTTTATACTGTACAGACATACAGTACAGTGTCATGAAAAAGTATTCCTGAATCCCTCTTAAATTGCTTTTACTGAAGAGTTTCATGTCATCAAATTTCATTTTAGAAAATGAGAAAAAGCATAGTTCTGAAAACAGTCTTTTCCTCAACAGGGCAACATTGTTCACCCATTCTCCCTCTCTTATCATCCATTTGCTATGCTTAGTTCATTCAAAGCAGTAGATCGCTCAAGAAAACACAGTATGTAGCCTTACATATATTAATCAAAACCATTGTTAATATGCATAAATTGAAAAGTGATCACTAAAAATAGAACAAAAGGCTTTGTTGTTTATCATTGACTTTTAACTCTTTACCAGCCCAGGTGCTGAAACGCTGGATCAAAGAACACAGTAAACAGAAAGTCTCTCCAGTAACAGAGACAAAGGAGTCCTCTTCCTCTTCTAGCTCCTCATTTAGTGTGAGTGTCAGTCTGCTTTTCTACATTCTACCACGATCTGTTATTACCCACATATCATGTATCATAACACTATACACTCAATAAAATAACAATGCACTCATAAAGTTGAAAATTACTGCCATCATGTGCTCAGATTATGTACTGTAATTGTTGCACCTGTCTTTTGTGACAAAAACAGGACAGTGAGGACTCTTTAAAAGATGAAACCGCTCACTATGAGGGCTCGCAAGAATCTCTGCAGGACTGAAAAACAGCAGCTGTCCAGAAAGCAAATATTTATTTGTATGGTTTATTAAACATTGCTATGATTGCACACTTAGCATCCTTGCAGGTGTTTCCTGGTTTGTCTGTATTGTAAAATAGTGGTTCTTTCCCAAGACTTTGTTCACAGCCAGGTAATAATAAAGAGAGGAGATTAATGTAGATTAATCTATTTTATGAATACCAAAATGACTTGTTTTTACTGACTTTCTTTCTTAATATATGTCCAAAGTGTTCATACAGTATCTTTTAGAAATGGAAGGTGTGTATAATTATTTTGCCCGTGTATTCTCATTTTATACATGTGAATGAAGATGCAATGTTACATTTGCAGTAATCAGTAAAGATCTTCAACTACTTCTTAACTCAGTAACACGTGATACATTACAGACGTATTTCGTTCTGTTGATGCATTCCATGTCATAAGCAATAATTCCATCACATAAAGCATCTCATTAGTGTCAGGGCAGCTGAGGTCAGTAATTTGCCAGCTAGGAATTTTGATTTGATGAATCAGGGCTTTTATATCTATGGATAGGATTAAGATTTTAGCAACACCATCAGAGTGCCAAATCCCAGTCATTGAGAGGACAAATAAAGTTTGATCCACCATGTTGATGGAGGTTTATAAAGCAGACCTCATGCCCTAGTTTGTTTGACTGTTTCTCTTGTTTAGGACTGTTTCCTGAGGTTCACATCATAATGAGTAAGGTAAATGAGACGGTCAAAGACTTTTGGCATTTCTTGAGGAAATTTTAGGTTGGCATTAACTATGAGCAGTTGTTAGCCATAAACCTACTTATACTTAGCTGAACTATAAACAGAACAACAGAACCAATATTGTGTGTATTGCTTTAATCTCTTGGTTGCAGATTACCTTTTATGAGGAGAGAAACTTCCAAGGTCGCTCCTATGAGTGCGACACAGACTGCCCAGACATGCACCCTCATTTCAGTCGATGCAACTCTATCAGAGTGGAGAGTGGCTGCTGGGTCCTGTATGAAAGACCCAACTACTCTGGTTTGCAGTATGTGCTAACCAGGGGAGAGTATCCTGAATATCAGCGCTGGATGGGCTACAATGACACTATTCGCTCATGCCGTACATTTTCCTATGTGAGTAATATGCATGTTAATGATTTCTAAATATCTAACTAAGAGTTCTCATCTATCTTCTTTTTTTAATTTAATTTTATTTTTAGTACATTATTCCATCTGAGTAGTAGTACTGTTCTGCCACACAAAAAAGCTTTGTTGTTCTCAGTACCCACAGTGTATAAGGCTCCTGTTGTATTTTGTGTTTCTTGTACACATTAACACGGCACACATTCAAACTCTTGACTAAAACTATTTGAAATGTTTTGCAGCAAAGTGGTGGATCCTACCGCATACGGATCTACGATCGGCCAGATTTCCAAGGTCAGATGATGGAATTCAGTGATGACTGTGAGTCCATTCATGAAAGTTTCCAGTGCCGCAGCATTCACTCTTGCAATGTCATAGAGGGATACTGGACCTTCTATGAGCACCCCAGTTTTCGAGGCCGGCAATATTTCATGCCTCCCGGCAAGTATCGGAAGTTCAGAGACTGGGGTGCCATGTGTGCCACCATCGGCTCCTTACGCAGAATCACAGATTTTTAGAGTCCACATTATTAAAATAATTGTGCCTTTTCTGGCATTGACTTGTCAATAAAATGTCACAAAACCATATGCTTTGCAGTGTATGCATTCATGCTGCAGGTGTGTCATTCACACTCAAGATGATTATCACAGCTGAGCTGTCCATGATCAAACATACTGTATATAGATTTCAGGCTATATGGCATCTGTAGGGTATGCTTTAATTCCTAAAAGGGAATAGGGCTACACTTTATTTTGATGGTCCACTTTAGACATTCTACTAACTATCAGTAACTGACTCTCATTAGTGTATTGGTAGACTGGGTTAGGTGTTAGGGTCCACGTAAGTAGAATAAGTTGACAAGTAGTTGCAAAGTTACTTATTGTCAGTAGAATGGTTGTTGGGGGACCATCAAAATAAAGTGTTTGCAGATATTAAGCAGACAATCTACTAATACTCTAATGAGAGTTATTTGTACAGTAGTTGACAAGTTACTTATAGTTAGTAGAATGTCTAAAGTGGACAATTGAAATAAAGAGTTTCCAAGATTAGTATTCCTTTATGTTTGCCAACGTAAATTATTATAATACACTGTAGGCATTACATATCAATATCAATACAAATTTATGCCCTTTTTGCTTTTGTATGAATCAAGCAAGTTATACTACCTGTATGGACAGATGGAAGCAACCATTGGTTGTGGCCGATTGTAATGACAAACTAAACTTCACTACTGTACTGGCTACCACATAGAACATACCATGCTGGTAACATTATTAATCATTGACAGTTATTTTGATGAAGTAGCCATCCTAACGTCCTGCAAAACGTTAATTGGGGCAATACACTAATTAGTGAGATGAATAATGGCAATGGGGCTGTCATTGACATCAAACTGTACATATATGGATTTTTTTAACAGATACCCTCATGAAACATACATAAACATCAGCTATACTAAAGGCATTTCACAATTTCAGAAGCAAAACTATTCAGTTTCAATTAAATTATCTTGCTATGTGTAATCCTAAAATAAATGCAGACTAACACTATTGTTGTGTTGTTTCCCCAGACCTTTCCATCAGCTTTCAACAGAGCAGCTTTTGCTGGAAAAACTAATGTTACGGAGGCAATCAAAGTGATTGTTTAGGGTAAAACAGATGATCATGTCTGCAATATTCCTGTACAGTTTCTGCTGACATGAGTACACTGTGATTTAAATGACAACACACAGTAGTACCATTATCTTCTCGGATATATATATTTATAGTTCCAGCAGCACTTGGCACCTGCACAGGAAAAATTTCAAAGCCCCTACAAACATGGGAAAGGTCTGTATGAATTAGAATTACGTATTAGTCATAAATTAATTATTATTGTGCTTCTCTTATGATCTAAATATTGTTTTCTCTAGATTATCTTTTACGAGGACAGGAACTTCGATGGCCGTTACCATGAGTGCATGAGTGACTGCGCTGACCTGCATACCTACTTCAATCGCTGTCACTCCATCAGAGTGGAAAGTGGTTGCTTCATGGTCTATGACCGAACCAACTTCATGGGACACCAGTACTTTCTGAGAAGGGGGGAGTATCCCGATTACATGCGTATGATGGGAATGAATGATTGCATCAGATCCTGTCGTATGATCCCAATGGTAAAGACTGAAGCAAATCATTATCTAAAGTTATCAATGGTCTTGTTTTAACACATTGAAATTAAGCACTCAGCCTTAACTCCTGCTTTTTTTTATCCATTAGCATCCTGGGTCCTTCAGAATGAGGCTGTATGAGCGCTCTGACATGGGTGGCAAGATGATGGAGCTCATGGATGATTGCCCTTAATCTTATGGAACGCTTCAATATGTCCGACTTCCATTCCTGCCATGTGATGGATGGTCACTGGCTTGTGTATGAGCAGCCCAACTACATGGGCAGGCACTTCTACCTGAGGCCTGGCGAGTACAGGAGGTACAGTGACTGGGGTGGCATGAGTTCCAGGATGGGCTCCATCAGACGAATCATGGATCTCTAATGAAAGGAGTCCTTGTGAAATGTCTGCTGTATGCCCTTTTTCACACACTAAATAAAATGGTGTCTGTGCTCAAGTGTATTCAGTTTTGTTCTTGCACCCTCTACCTGGAGGGGTCACTGCCTGATGATGACACTCGCTACAGGCTGCCAGATTACTTTAAACTGTTCAGAGACCTGAATAAAACTATAGAGACATTTTCCTCCATGAGACAGGTTCTGAGTGTTCTCTCTGCTTGTACTGCGCATTAAAACTCACTCATGGTGAATAACTAATGATAAACAGATGAAGTGTATAAAACTTGCCTTTTAATAATATGGCCAATGTTTAATACATTGTTTATGTAGATGAACATTAAAAAACAGGATTGTGTATATAATCTAAATACAGGGTGTGACTCTTGAGTAATACAGTTAACCCCAGTTTAGTTCAGGTGATGTAGGCTAAGTGAACTATAAATTGCTATATTCAAAAAAAAAAAAATATATACATACAGTGTGTGTGTTTGGAATATATATATATTCCCCTATTTTACCCAATGCAACTTTATAGAGTGCTTCATGGTGTATGAGCACCCAGCCACCCACATTATATAGGACAGTACTTCCTGCGGAGGGGCGAGTATTTTGACCTCTTATGTGCGTGTATATCAGAATTGCATATATATTTATAATATAATGTATTTAATATATTTTCAGTCTGTATAATTTATTGTAAGCACATGATGAGCAAGTAGCTCTAACTGTAACATATCCATTTAAAAATATTCTACAACTTTAAGCAATTAATTAATACAAATACATATATTTACATTTAGCATGTTTATCATTTTATGAGATATGTAAATCCCGCAAACCATTGTAAATTCGTAGATTTAAATAAATATCACATGTCGAGACTTAAATGCAATTTGTAAACAATGTATCATGACTTACTGGATATTGGGTATAGATATTAATTATTTTTTAGTCTCACAAAAACTTTAGGCATGCATTAGTAGATCTTACACAGTATTTATTTTATCATCTATTTCACAAAATGGCAGTACTGACAATATTTCTTTTAACAAAGAAAGAATTAACAGCAGAACTTTTTTAAAAAAAGCTTTTTTTTTTCTTTTCTTTTTTTTTTTTTTTTTTTTTTGCAATTGTAATATGAATGACACACACAGTGTCGGCACTTCGTGTCTACTATATATACCAAAGAGTGTCCTCAAAGTAATAAGCAATGTCACACTCCCATGGTACAACTGCACTGTCAAAAATGGGGAAGGTAAAGCAATACTGTGAGAAAAGTGAGAAAGGTCGTACAAAAATAGTCTTTTGTTTTGTGTTATATTGAAGACATTTATGATGGTTAATGTAAAATGTGCATGCATATTTATTTTTCTATCTCTTTTTTAACAGATAATTTTCTATGAAGACAAAAATTTTGGGGGTCATCAATATGAATGCAGTGATGATTGTGCAGATATGCTCTGCTATCTTTACCGCTGTAACTCCATCATGGTGGAGAGTGGATGCTTCATGATCTATGAACAACCACATTACAACGGCCAGCAATTCCTTGTCCGTAAAGGAGAGTACCCAGAGTTTGAAAGCTGGTTGGGCAAAAATGACTCTGTCTGCTCCTGCCGTGTAATTCCCATGGTGATTATGCTACTTTATGCTTGAGTGATCTACATTGAAAGGAATTACAAACTTCACTTTTTTATCATTCCAATCATTCTTTTAAATTTGCAAATTTCAAATTATTTTTGGGAAAGTGTTGTATGAGAGCTGATTTACATAAACTTTTTGTTCTTCCATCTATCAGACACAGGGATCTTCTCATGAGGTGAAGCTTTTTGAGAGAATGGAGTATGGAGGTAAAATGATGACTCTTGTGGAAGACTGTCCAGATGTGATGGACATGTTCCAAACAAACCACATATTCTCCTGCAAGGTCATTGGTGGAAACTGCCTCTTCTTTGAACATTCCAACTACAAAGGCAGGATGCACCTCATAAGGACGGGAGAATACACCAGATTCACTAAATGGGGTGGCTTGAGTGCCCGTGTGGGTTCCATCAAACGAATCATGGATTACTAGAATTAACATTCATGCTTAATATCAACTTAATATTTTTAAACCTCCTTTAAAACTTTACTATATTTACTCAATTAGATGCTTTATTTTATGACTTGTTCATTTTTTATTGTGACATACACTGTTGTAAACACATACTAAGCTTAATACAGACTTCAAATTGGCAATATTTGCTTACTTAGGGCCTGCCATGTTGAGTAACACAAGCAAACATGTTGATTAACAACTCCTGCAGCCTTTTACGCTCTGAAAGCTCTTATATGTTACCTCAAAAATAAATGTTTATAAACTCTGAATCTATAAATTTGTTTATTTTTGACTCATAGAATGTTTTACTTCATATTTGACAGTATTTTAAAACTACTTATACATGACTGTATATGTTTTCTTTTTTATACAGTTTTAAAAGGACAAAAGTTCTTTAAAATTGTTCCATGTTCCGCTTTCATGTTAGTTTACTGTTTGTTTGTTTGTTTTTTGGTTTGGTCATTAAGATGAATCAATATTGCAGCTTTCAACAATATTGCAGCTTTCATCCAGACTGAGCATCTATTACTCAACTGATTCAGTAAAAGATCTTTTGCATTTGCATTGATTCATTGTGCTGATTGCAGCCAGATTGAAGCTTCTGCTAGCAGGACAGGACGGAGTCCTGCATTTTGATGAATATGGAAAAACTGCACCAGGGCCAAGCCAAACATAATCAGATTGTTTCATTGCCCCCCTGATTGTAGCCCCTATTACTACTCCCTGGGCTAGATTTATTTGAATGACAATACTTTATGCTGTGCAATCACAGAGCTGCTTCTAGGTTTTATAAAAGACAGTGATAAACTGGATGCCAGTGTTAAGCAGTATAGCCCTGCCAGATGCCAACATGACTATCGGAAAGGTAAGATGGCATCTCTCACTCTCAGACTAATAGACTTATAATGGGTTTTAACTTTATATCATGAAGCCAGTTTACAGCTGCAAGTTCATATTATTGCAAACTTGAATAGCAGATTTACTGTACCCTTTTTCTTTAATAGATCATCTTCTACGAGGACAGGAACTTTCAGGGCCGCTATCATGAGTGCAGCAGCGACTGTGCAGACCTGCACCCCTATTTTACCCAATGCAACTCTATGAGGGTAGAGAGTGGGTGCTTCATGGTGTATGAGCACCCAAATTATATGGGACAGCAGTACTTCCTGCGGAGGGGCGAGTATTCTGACTGTCAGTGTATGATTGGGTTCAGTAGCTGTATCAGATCATGCCGTATGATCCCCATGGTAAGTGATTTAAGGGAATAAATATTAAATTATTGAAAGAATAACCATGCACTAGTTCATAAATTCAAATAAATATAATGCTTTTGACTGCTGAAAAACACTTTGATGTTCTTGCCACATGCTTAGTATATCCTAAATCTGTGTTTTCTTGTAGTATAATGGTAACTACAGAATGAGGCTATATGACCGAGCTGATATGGGAGGTCAGATGATTGAACTCACAGAAGACTGCCCTAACATCATGGACCGCTTTCATACATCTGATATCCACTCCTGTCACGTGATGGATGGCCACTGGCTTCTATACGAGCAGCCCAACTACAGGGGACGAATGTACTACCTTGGACCAGGTGAATACAGGAAGTACAGCGACTGGGGAGGAACGGCCCCAAGAATTGGGTCCCTCAGGAGAATAACCACTTTCAACTAGACAACATGAAGTGTGCAGCAACATATGCACTAAATAAATTCTCTTGACTGAAACATCTGCTTGTCTGGTTATTATTCTGTTGTATTGTTATGTGAACTTAATATCACAGAAAAAATAGAATTTATTTAATTAATCTGTAACTGGTTATTCTAAACTTAATTTCCTTCACTGACCTATCAGTGCAAATCTGCTTACCAGACTGGAAAACATTCATTGAAAAATTCAGTAAAGCAAAACTGAGGGCAAACATCTATCACACAGTTTATGCTTTTGGCTGAACAATGTGTGGCTCAGTCTAGATGAACTGTCCTCATTGAAGTTAAATCTATCACTACCATGACTGTCAAAAAACAAAAGCAGCTCTGCTATTTAAATGTACATTGACCTCAGAGAAATCAGAGGACGTATTTAATACACATGCATGTTATTGTGGTACAATGTAGCTATCAAATACCAAATTACTAGAAAAAGTGAAAATACAAAGTTATTTCTCCTAATCACGTATTCGGCTTTATAATGTGAAGAAGACTGAATAAGAAGACGAAATCAATCAATCAATCAATCAATTAAGTAATTCTGGATTTATAATGAAAGTAATTATGTGATTGGGTGGATACAGTTAAATTTCTGATAATATCTGGCTGTTGTTTTTTAAAAATATAATACATATGGATACATCAGTGCCATGCCATACTATTTTGTAATTAACTTAATACAGGTTTTTACTAATGGAAGAATATACACAACATGGCAGATGAATAAGTGTCTTACTTTACCTGTATGCAAGTATTGCTTTGCGATTATGTGTTCATCTGTCATTTTGTATGACTGATGAAAACTATTTGCACACATATAGTCAATTGGTTATTGGCAATTTATGAAATGCTTGCTTTTTACTGTGTATCCGAGGCCTTTTTATAAAAGATGTTTGTATCTTCATCATTTAAAAAATGCACTATGTAAAGTTTTTCCACTTTTAAATTTCATTTGACTTTTGCCATTACAAATATTTAGGCTATTTATATCCACATGTAGAAGAGATTTACAAAAATCATAATAATACACAATACACATACACGTTACAGAAAATTTGTTTAATAAGTAATAATAAATATTTATTTATTTGGGCATTTAGCTTGTTGCTAATATTAGCCTAACCACTAGCCTAACCAAGAGCTGAAACAAACTAAAAGTTTTATAAACCAGTTTCTATGGTTTTTAACCAGCTCCAAAATACCTGCCTGATTGGAAGTTAGTAATCCTGGAGATCTTGTTTAGCTGGTTCAGGTGCTTTATTATGGTTGGAGCTAAACTCTTCTGGACAGTGGCCCTCCAGGAGTTGAATTTGACACCGCTGTTCTAGAGCATGAATTACATAAAAGAAACAATGAATGAAACAATGCTCACATAACACTTGTATTTAATCATTCCCAAAACACAGTTAGGATTACTCTCTCTGTTAATCTCCCATTGTAAATTTTCCATGTAATTTCTGCATTTTTTCATATGAAAAATGTATTGGATGTATGACCTTTCAGTATGTCAGTGCAGTTGAAAATCCTGTTGAGAATGGAATCTCAGTTACTGCTTCCTCTGTTGAACAACTTCTTTAATGCAAAAGGGATGTTCCACATTGTTCTGTGTGCATTGTGAATGTGTGGGTGCTGTACCAGTCCTTTCCCTGGACCATGCAAGAGAAAACACCAAACATGTAATTATATATCCTTTTTCAAGTAAAATCCATATTTTGAACCCAATATTGTGCTCTCACAAAAAGGTAACATGTGCCAGTACCCTGACTTATTCCTGTGTTCATTTGAATAACAATACTTTGTTTGTCAAGAGGCAGTATAAAAAGCTTGGGAAGCATATGGAATCCCTCCAACGGAGACCATGGGCAAGGTAGGATTTTTGGCACCACTTTCATGACATTTACATTGAATTGCACCTCCCCTATGTATGCCAACCTTTGATGCAGACGGATTACTCTCCTAAGTGTCGATTTTGTTAAATTTTTCAGATTGTTTTTTACGAGGACAAAAATTTTCAAGGTCGTAGTTATGAGTGCAGCAACGACTGCACAGACCTGCACACTTACTTCAGTCGCTGCAACTCCATCAGAGTAGAGAGTGGCTGCTTCATGATCTATGAACGTCCAAATTATATGGGCCACCAGTATTTTATGAAACGAGGCGAGTATTCTGACTACCAGAGATGGATGGGCTTCAGTAGCTGTATTCGATCCTGTCGCCTGATACCAATGGTGAGGTTCACTGAATGTGCTGCTTTTGTGGATATACATTACGGCTTCTTTGATGCCAGTGTACTGAATCATTCCTTTCCATCTTGATGTCAACAGTACAGGGGACCATACAGACTGAGGATCTATGAGAAGGCTGACTACGGAGGTCACATGATGGAATTCATGGATGACTGCCCCTGTGTGTCTGACCGTTTCCACCATCGGCATGTGTACTCCTGTAACGTGATGAATGGCTACTGGATCTTCTATGAATATCCCAACTACAGAGGGAGGCAGTACTTCCTGAAATCTGGAGAATACAGGAGATACCGAGACTGGTGTGCTACCTGTGCCATTGTGGGCTCCTTCAGACGAGTCACTGATTATTAGCCATTCTGCTTGCACTTATTTATATGAACTGTTCATTTCCTGTTTATAAGCATAACTGTTTATAAACATTTTGATTTTTCACTTCTTGTGCCTGGATATAAAAAATAAATAAGAATAAAATGATATTTGTAATAATAAAGTACTCTTGTTTTACTGAATTGTCAGCACTAAATCAGATAACAGAATTAAATGTCTTTTTTCACCTTCTCACTTTGATTTTTACATTTTTACAAATCTTATAATTATTAAAGCATATACTAGAAACATACAATACGTACAGGAAAATATTGACCTGGATTTTTCATAAATTGGTCATAAAATCCGACCTGAACTAAAACCACTGCCTAAACATTAATCTACAAAAAATATGTGTTTTTCTATATTGAAAACGGTGTAAAAAAAAAAAAAAAAAAAGCACATACGTCAGATCATCACATACTTACCTGCACACTGTATAAAGACGTCATATTAGATAATGGATCTGTAAGATTCTTTTGTTGAACAGAGCGTGACAAGTTTTGATTATATTTCAAATGATATGTCAAACACTTTTAACTGTGAAAGAGACACAAATATGAAAGGTGTATAAAAATCTAATTTCAAACATTTTAAATCATAATCGCTAACTATTGTTATTCAGTTTT